>CM062810.1:103052990-103652990 GCA_031772625.1 Pinus tabuliformis
TAGCCCCCTCTTCCACCTCTTTAATCCAATTCACCTTTATCGATCCATCACAGGTATGTTTGTAGACAATCTGCATCACAATATCACAACCCTGCATCGCAATTTTGCAGAAAACCGGCATCACAAATTGGACTGTGTTGCATGCATCGTATTTGGATTGTTCACAATATTATATCAAATTTGAATTGAACCTGCATCACAGTTTAGTATCAGATTTCGACAGTATTATATTGCATGCATTTGATTTGGACTATATTTTAGACATTTTGCATCACAAATTTGCATCAAATTTTGACTATTCATTTGCAAACATTTAAGCAACTTTAGTAGCAATGTGAAAGAGAGTGTTTTTGCTCCAATTACAAAAGTAAAGAGAGATGTTTTCTGTTTTTTTGTCTTTTCTCTCCCATTATTTCTAGATATTTATTTTCTTTCATAGTAGGGTGTTTAATAATTATCTTCATAGTAGGTGTTTATTGCAATCATTGCGATATGAAACTAGGTTTAACAAAATTTTGCTTTAAGCTTTCATCTAAGGGAATCCATGACATCAAGGCTTTTGATATAAAACTTGGTTAAAAATATTTTTCCTGACGACTTCAAGCTTCGAAGAATTCCTAACAAGCTTCTAAGAATTCATTGGACTACGAAGACTTAAGAGGGCTTCAGAATAGGCTTGTAGGAATCCTTTAGCATAGAAAATCCATGGCCACAGGGTTTTAGATATATGCATCATTGAAAGGTACTTATTGTCTGATATTTATATTGTTCACACTCCATTGAATTATTGCACTCTATTGAATTATATTGATTTTAAAAGCTATTAGTTCTTGTTTGTGTAACTCATAATGTTGATTAAACCATAACATCAATAGGTCAGTCACGTTACCTAAACCCTATGTTATAGTTTTCCACTAATATTTGGCAGCGCAATATATTTGTTTGTAATATTGATAGCAAATTCTATTTTAGTGTCTCTCGGGAATAAAATTTTACAAAAAATTGAGTCTTTGTTTTAGTTTTCGACTAATATTTGACATCGTAATAAATTTGTTTATAATTTGATTAGTCAATTAAATATCACTGCCACTAACATGTAAATTTCTCACGTTTGGCAGGAATTGCATAATTTTGTATCTCTTAATTTTCATAATTGTCCTTGTCATCTAATTGTCTTCAATTGACATATCCATTAAATGCATAGTGTTGGAGTTTATGTGAGTGCATATTCCCGCAATTCTTAATTCTCATTATCATTCCAATTGTTAGAAAATAACATGTTTATTAAATACGTAGGATCTTAATCAACATAAAGCACAATTAAAAATATAGAAAAAGTACAGTTAAAAATATAGAATCTATCTCCATGCCCTCTAACTTTTATTTTCTGGAACCTAGTAAAATCAATGGGGTTAGGAAAATGATAAAATTAATGTAACCACTCAACTTTACAATCAACAATGTTTTAAATGTATTTGGCGTTAAACAAAAATTATTGAAACTAAAAAGTGTGAGTTTAAAAAAAATTAAACACGTCAAAGTAAGTTTGATGTGCAGATTTTGTTACCAATCATAATTTGTAATCACTAGTTTATAGGTTTTTAGAGGAGGCCTAGCACCAAATGGTAGGTATATTCAAAATTGTTTACATGAAGATATTGTTTGGAATTGGTAATTCTATTAACAATTCTCGCTCAAAGAAGTAGTTTCTTATCGGGAATACCTTTATTTTCTTAAAAAGATAAACGCTGAAAACGTGTGACAAATCAAAGTTCCTTATCTAGTTACATTGATAAATTCATTCTTCATTGGATTTTTTGGGTGCATGTTACAAATTTTACAGAAGATTTTTTTGGGGTGCATGTTACAAATTTTACATAATATTGAGTCTTTATTTCTTGATACATTAATTAGATTTATACATAATAAATTGATCTTGCTCCTATTGAAAGTGGTGCATCCAAAGCTGGCCTACCTAGTTGCGTATTTATAAGTTGGATGCTGTGTCTTTCAAATTATGTTCCTAATCAGCAATGAGAAAACAAAAGCATAGTATAGATAAAATAAAATTATATACTCACCTAATCAATGGAGACCTGCACAGTCCTTGGTTTTCTCAATTGAATAATTCTTGTTTCATCTCGTAGACAAATATTCAACCAATCTTACCATTTAGAACTGAAGTGATAGCTAACTAAAATTGGTAGTCTACCAATCATTCACCTAACCTTGAATCCAGTGTTACTCTATTGTGCACCCAATGGTAACCAAAAGGTGTTATGTTATTCTTCATATAAATTCGAAAGGAGTCACCCATGGAACTATATATAACAACATGGACATCATTATAGATTTTTGGATCAGTCTAACTATGCTTGTAAGCTCAAAATATTTGTTCATTAAGTCAGGTTGTTCCTTTTGTTGGGATGAAACGCCTCATAAACAGCGTCAGCTTTCACACCCGCTTATGTTCACCTTCACATGGAGGTTTGTCTCAACATAACCACTTGTCTAGAAAACCTCGACAATAAGGACAAGCTCTGTAGTGGTTCATCTTCACTTGAGATGACCTTTGCTGTGTACCGATGAATGGTTATATGGATTTCTAATGGGCATAACCTTATTCAAAGTTTTACCCGTTAGCCTTGCTCAGAGAAAATGGTTATAGGGAATCCAAATGGGCATAACCTTATTTAAAGTTTTACCAGTTAGCCTTACTTAGAGAATTGTTAGTGTCTTTATCCGAATACAGAGTAAGAATGAATGCGAGAAAAAAAATGCTAGTCTTTTGCCAGAAGAGCCACATAATGGTTAAGGAGCCTCTTTTAATTGCCAACCTTTTTCTCTTCAGTAGTGGGCAATATCTTGCCATGTTGCTATAAATCTTATAATCTTCATTACCAACTTTTTGCTCTTCATCACTGGGAAATATCTTGCCATGTTGTTGTAACTCTTCTAAATGTGAGAGAAATGATATTCATATTTAGTACATAAGAAAGACCAGACCAAAGAACCCATGACAAAAGAATTACTAATAAAATAAAGTGCAATGTTGTTGTTTGTACACACATTTGTAATATTTTGACAGAAAACACCAGATGTTTCATAGACCTAACCAATTGTCCATGCACAATTTACCATTGTTACTCATAAACTCCCTCGTGTCTACAAGAATGTAGCGAGAGTTGTTCACATCAATATTTAGAAATCCTTGTTAGCAATATTTATTACTTATTATTTTGTTACTCTGTCATTCAATACTTAGTAATTTAATGGGTATACATTTAATTTTTAACCTTTAATTTTTACTATTTAATTATTTAAATTTTTTATTATTCAATTATTAAAATGTTGTGTACCACTTTTTCACATGAAGAAAGCTTTAGGCTTGATATAAGTCACACTAATGACACAAATTGATCTAGTAACTTCCAGCATATCAGTGGAAGAGTAAGAATAGGTAATGATAATGGTATTGATCATGGTTATAGCAAATAAGGTAATATGATTTCAGAGAATAGGTCAACACAGCAACATATCCTTCCCCGGGTGGCGGTGGTTTGAAACCAACCAGTCAAGTCTTTTTTTACGGCTGAAGCAGTTCGTGGGCGATGGCTGGAACAATGCGCTCCAAAAATATATAATGTTGGCTCCAAAACGGTGCTATTTGATGAATAAAGTGGACTTGTGCCATTATGATGGTTCTTGTTACAAACGGTCATTACAATTTTTTCATATTTAAAATAGTCGTGGGTTTGTTACATTAGCAAATGGTTATTTTATAACCATATTCGTGGGCATACATATGGTTTATAACCATACCATATTCGTTAATAATTTTCTTTTGAAATGCTTCTTTTATAACCATATTCATTGGCATATAAAATGTTTTTTTGGCTTTATTTCAAACCACATTTAATATATGGTTTCAAACTATTATATAACAAACAACGATATTTGACTTTTTGTATGGTTTTTTTTAATATATATATTATTTGTATGGATTTTATTTTTTTTTGGGATTTTTTAATATAATGTGTTTTTTTCTTTTTACCGGGGAAAGAGCTAATGATGGAGTGACATGTATTCGTAGCCAATTCGCCGATCAGTCGCCACATAAGCATAGCGGGTGTCATTGTCATGTTTAGCTTATATACTTCTAACGATAATATGTTGGTCATACAAACTCCAATTGACGTGTCGTTCACGTCGTTGGGTTCGTAATGATAGGCACTACAATATGTTATCATTATCGCTGAGATAGGGAAACTAAAAAAAATTAAGCCTCTCCAAAGCCAACTGGATGATTCCTCCCCACTAGGGAGCTTTTGGTCCTCCGAAAGCATGAACACTATCTGCGATTTGTTGTACACAACAAGTGCCTTAATAAGCCACACTTCCTTCTCCTTCACCTTTGTTCTTCAAAGCCATAAGTGATGAACTGACACCTATACTCTATGCAAACCTGAAGTACATCTTGTAAAATACATGTTAAATTACATGACTTATCATGACCCAAGAAAACCCCATACTTTCCAAGAGTTTATAACACACTCTTTTCTCAAGTTTACATCAAAATCATAACATAAACCATACCCAAGCTATCAACAAACAAAAATGCCAAAAATATCACTATGTTGAATTCATAAGTGATGTAAAACACTTCATCACTTTTACAAACATCACAACATCTGATTTACAAAATGTGACCATGCTTAAATGATCCAGACTTATGTAGGAACAAAACATAATACATATATAAACATAAACACAAAGATGAAACAAAAATAAAACTTCATTTCATTAACATCAAAGAAATGAAATATGCTTACATACAGAATGAAAATAAATTGGCTCAAGCAGTGGTAGCTTATCTCTGAGAAGAGACATGGCGACTTCATGCCTCTCAACTATGTTACAATGAAGCTCAAGGGCCTTTTTATTATTGAACAATAAAGGGAAACCCTGAACAACCAAAACACTAACCTCAGGAGATGGAACACCAAGAGTTTGTGGGCCCCATTGAAATTAGTTGTGCAATCAACTTCTCGGGGTTGTAAATTGGTCATATAATTTCCGTTTGGTGCGTACAATACCTTGTTGGAAAGATATCTCTGAGTACTATAGGATTTGTAGCAAGCCCTTTCCTACTACTATGGGCTTGCTGCAGACCTAAAAAAATGTTGTTTAGGGGGTCAAAACAACTTTGGAAGTTCAGGACCTGAAAAACTGCTAAAAATAGTAAATGTTGCTATAATCAAGGAAAGTTATGAAACCAACTGGAGGTTTAGGTGGAGTAGGAGGGTGGCCACCAATATCCTCTTGGATCATATAGTTTTTTTTCAAAACCACCAAAACCATCATCATCATGTGAAAATGAAATTGAAGAACTACCATCGTTGTTTACCTCTGAATTAGATAATGATGGCTTTGCTAAGCCCTTGTTGCATTTCAACATTTCCAAGGCCTCGTTCATCATTCATAACTAAAGCTGCAATCTATGCTTCTCCTCTTTTACTTCTTGTAGAAGTCTCCTCAATTCCTTATTTGCTACTTGAACGCTTTATTTGATCTTTGCATTTGGATGATGAGAAGAAGAAGAAGAAGAAGAAGAAGAAGAATATTCTCCTGAAGATGGAGATGGTACATCATCCTCTGCTCTCTCTTTCTCCTGTTCCTCTTTTACCATTTTCTCCTCAGAATCTGCATACATTATACCTACCATGATTTCCATGTTGTAGAATGCCTCATAGGTATCTATGTGATCCTCCATATTCTTTCTTGTTTCATGTTCAATCATTCACACTCACAATTTGCATCAGCAAGAAGACCGCTCGGATACCAAACTCAATCCGGATTCTCTCAGCTACCGAAATCAACCAAGATCTTTTACTTATGTGATGTTAGCAAAATTTCACATGAAAGAGTATGAAAAAACATATGTGCATACTTTAAAGAAGATGAATCATAAATTTTATAGGCCATTTTGTCACTTCTAGTCAATAGGCCTTCAAACAGGATCATTCACATCCTTTGAACACTTTGTTATCCTCCCTACAAAAAGCCATAAGTATGCCTCTCTCATATCCCTGAGTTTCTTCTTGAATTTCTTTATTTCAGTCATTTTTAGGACCACGCACCCTAGCTCCTCATTGGCCAGTGTTGACTACTAGGTTGACTTACTCTACACCTGCGCTAATCACCAGTAGGTTGCTTAATGTTGGGGGTGCGCTGATTCTATAAATTCAGGAAAACAAAAAAAGAATATCGAAGATTCCAATATTTGTTATAATTATTTACCTCAGATACAATTCTTGAATCCTATCCTATCCTACCTTGAATTTTTCATCCCTTATCCCTTGAGCTCATCCTCCCATCAAGAATGGATCTCAAGTCCAGATTGGTAAAATGATAAGAATTCATGAACTACTTCCTTCACCTTTATATTTATTGCCATCCATAGGCAAGGGGTTGGATTTTGGAGAGTGATTCTACCCTTATGTTGCTGATGTGAGAGATATCATTCCATGCATTAGGGTGATTAGAGGTGCACTTTGTGGCAAGGAAAGGACAAGTCAACTTGGAGGAGCTATTCTATAAGATCAACACCTATTTTTGGTTGTAACTCACTCCATTTCTATTAATGCAAAGGGTTCTTTGTTTTCCTATATAGGATGTTATGATTTCATATATTTCAATACCATGTTGATCTATTGAATAAAGTGATTAGATGATGCTACATAGATCTTGTATATCGTTGGCTTGTGTTTTCTGATTGTGCAAGTTCTAATAATAGCGATCAAAACTAATATTGGAGCATACAATCCAAAAAAGGAGTGAAACATACGACAAATTCTAGGTAGGATTCATCCCATTATCTATTTACTTTAAGGAAAACATTAGTCCCTTTAGCATTTTGTTGTTCTAGGTCAGTCCAGCAGGCCTAGGGAAGATATTTTTGTCCGCATTCATAGATTCCGTATAAAAAATTGGCAACCATATTGGGGATCGGTGTATTCCCTTGGTGGTTTCTTTGTCCACTGTGCTTGTCTTACCTCTTCTTCGGACCTTACTGTCTTATTCCTTCAAGAACATACCTAGGAATACCTTTCATTGAGTCTCAATTGCAATCCTTGTGTTAGAACCTTGCATCCCTTCGCCAACACACCCTCTGGTCTTGTGACAGAGTTTTGCACCTTAGCGGAGCCTTCTTTGTGCCTACGTTGCATAGAATTGGTGCCTCCTTTACACTTGCGTTGGCCCTTATTCATGCAAAAAATTTCTTTTGTCTTTATTTTCTCTCTGATTAGCCTTCTTCCAGATGCTCTTCCTTGAGTCTTTGAGTGTCTTATGGTCCGTCTGAAACCTCCATTTGGTTTGCTTTAATTTTTTACTGCCTTTGGTAAGGATTTGTTTAGATTTTCCTTTGTTATTATCATTAGGTCATTTGCAAATTGATTTTTTTATTATCATTGAGTGCTTAGATGAATTGGTATTTTAGTCATCATTCTGAAAAGCTTGTTTGAATAAGTGATTAAACTTTTCATCTTAGTTTTCTTCATTTTTGAAAATTAAGTGGTTTGAAAAGAAAAATCTTTGCATTGACATTTAGGGTTTTGTGTGTGCATCAACATTGGAATAGTTGCATTTAAAAGGGAATTTTACTTTTCACATTGTTTGTTGCATACTCTTTGTCTCTTCCATTCCTTAGATAGATTTTCATTGAATGAGAAAGATTTCATTTCCTCATGCTAGTTTTCATTTTAGGATATTCTGGTCAAATTTGCGGTGAACCCCAAAACTGAAACTTAATTGAAGATAAAAAATAAAATTTATTGAATGAAACTAAGGAGCATTTGTAACATTAACAAAAACACTTAGAGGTCTACATTAGAGATGTGTTCCGACGTCGTTAAACATAGGACCTGTCTTTGTTTTCCAGCATTGTATCCCGGGGGTGAAATCCCATTCCAGGTATGTGAGTGTATAGGATTGTTCTCCATGTACCTTTGGTTATATTGGACGATGCTCCACACATGTACAGTATATGGGAACACTCTCATTGAATGGTTACACACTAGACATCACTACCATGGACTGCACTTCTACGTACCATCGAGTATATTTTGGAAGTCCCATATAGGTTTCTATCCTCACCATAGGTAACCGAGTTGGCTGCCTTGTATACTATGATACACTGAACACAACATTCAAGGAGATTTCTTGCACGTATGTTATGTCCTTGGTTCACTAAGGTGTATATTGCAGTTCACGATTTCTTGGTAATCCTTTATGCCTAGATTACCCTCTTTTTGATTTATTTTTGTGTTAATTTCTAAAATTTATTATCCAACGTGGAAGAACAAAATCCTCCACTCCGTTGTTGACATAGAATGAAAAATAAGCCTCCTCGTCCACCAAAAGCTACTCCTGATCATTGTCAGAAGCATAAGAAGACGCAAAATACCGAATAGAGAAATTCAAGAACTACTTTTGGTCCTCCTCTTGAATCCGATTAACCATAATCATATTTCCCTTTGAGTACTGAGCTTGAGATTATCTCTACTTTTTCCGATGAATCTGACACAATCAAAACAGAAGTACTTGAAACCTTATTGCCTGACATTATTGAGCCTGACTTTCTTGAGTCAAAAAAATTATTTCTTGAGGTTAGCGAACCTGAGGAACCTCATCCATCTTCACCTATTACTTCAGGGCCTTCCTCTTCTCTTCCTTTGTCATAGATGGAACTTCCATCCATATATCTTGGACTCGATGGTAAATCTCTTCCATACGGTCTTGTGAGTATTGAAGAGATCACATAAGAAGAGCCTCATCATTATACTCCTGTTCATTGGAGTGGACTCCATATTTATCAGAATCACCCTCTTCCTCCTCTTCAAACTCCAACGCAAGCTCCTTTACCTGCTTCTTTTAACTCACCCACAGATTTCTCACGACAATATTAATTGAGATTTTTAACCATGACTAGATCCAATATGACTTCCCAACCTGTGTCAACCACTATGGTTGAGACATCAAATGTTGCTTCCTCATTCGTGTTTACAACATCACTAGAGGCACATATGCATTTTGGCCTGTCCATCCCACTTGGCTATTAGTATTTATCTAGTACCTTCTTTGGTGAAGCTTCTAATCCTTAGACCTCTCCCAAGTCATCTATTTTAGGAATTGCATCTGACACTTCCCTTATGAATGCTACTCAACCTACTCCTTCTCCTTCTCCTACACCTAGAGTTGAACAATAGGTTGGTCCTTATGTTAGTGGGAAAGGATATCTTCAACAACCTAACTCTCCTTATGTTGGGTGCCCTCCATCTGAGGTGCAGATGCCTCCATCATCCCATCCTCCGATGGTAGGGGGAACCTGTTGCTCGTATACCTCAAATTGGTAATAAACCTTATTATAATCCTCCTTATCTTGGGATTGATGCCAGTGTTTGGTGACCTACTTTTCCCATCTAACTTGGTTCGATTTTGGAAAGATTTTTGAATTCTCAACCTATGCCATCTTCATCTCAAATACATACCCTTCAATCTATACCTCAATAAGCTCAAATACATGTAAGTCAACCTTTACATGCTACTATTGCATCTCATCCTATTCTGTCAGTATTTGGTACCTCTCAAGTTCCACTTACCCAACCTTTACAAGGTACCTTACAGTGTCAATCACTTGGGCAAGGTATTCCTCATATTCCAGTAGGACAGATTGTGTATGGTATGACATAGTCTCAATCAAACCCATCTTATGCTTGGATGATGAAAAATATCCTAGGGCAATGATATAGACCTTATCAGGGCATTCCTCAAGTTCCTTTTCAAGGCCAACACATCCAAACCCAACCATTCTAGCCTTTACAGAGTTATCCTAGAGCTGGTAAACAAGGTTATGTGTATGTTTTTTACTAGAATCGTCATTATTTTGGTGCCCAGGTTCCTCTTTATCAAAATCTTCCTTATCTGAGAATGCAAGTACCTGTTGCTTAGGCTATTCCTTCCTAGCCAGGCTATCCTCCACTAGATTTTAACTGACAGTTACATTTTGTGGCAACTCTTGAATTGCTAGATTTGACTAAAATCACCAACGATCCTATCACTCATTCGACTTGGTGGCTGATAATTCCTACCAAATTACCTTATGATATCCCAAAATTCAATGGGAATCCTGGAGAAAACCCATTGATCCATGTCATGACATATCATCTATGGTGTTCTTCAAACTCAACGATGATTCCATTCGATTACGTCTTTTCCAATGCACTCTTACAAGTGCCGCAAATAAATGGTACATTGAATTACCTAGATCTTCATTTCATGATTTTAGTTCCTTAGCTACCACCTTCCTCACACATTTCCAGTTACCCATTCGGTATGAAACTAGAACATAAATTTTGACCAACTTTGAAAAAACTAAAACTACTCACATCTTAGATCACATTCATGAGTGGTGATGTCATCATCGATTGGTTAATACCTATTTTACAGATCAATTGTTATCAGAATGGCTCATTAAATCCCTATTTCTGTCTATCTCGGAGGATGTAGCTAAAGGTGGGTTCATGACTCAAGAGAAATTAGTTTCCTGTGCTCAATATTTAAACCTCATCTATACCCAATATGACATACTCTATGAGAAGATACCGGATGCTCCAAGACCTTCAAACATTGTTCCTCCAACTCCTGGTAAATAATCTCATGCTGCTGATGACATCATTGGTTCTACTAGTTCATAGACGGTAAGTAAACCATCTAGTGCTGCTCTCATCGCATCTGCCCAAAACCCTTCATCCAATCCTCCTGCGACTTTTGCTTCCAAGATAAATGTCATTTCATCTGATAAAGGAAAATATCAACAACAATCAGGAAGTAATAAGAAATGAAAATACAAAAGGAAGAGATAATCTTCATTGCAGGATACACAAACAAGTCAGTCCTCTGATGAGAAAAGGAAGCCTCACTACCCATGCTTGATTTACAATGAGGATCAATTTACTCGTAACTGTCCTCACCGCATAAAAGTGAACCAATTTATGCAATCATCCACTTCTCCCACTATGTTGATTGACCCATTTCCCAATCAGGAGACCCGCATGGTTGCTTGGGACCCTTCTTCGTCTACCACAGTTTTAATGCTTTCCTCCACAAAGCTTAAATATGATGTTATGGTGGCTACTCGGAATAAGGACTATGGTAATGTGAATCCTCCAAATGGTCAATATACTAATCAACCTACCAGTTCAACATCACCTCCATCTGATCCCATGATTCCTACAGAGATAACTATTAAGCCTACAAAGGGTGTTATTCATAAATATGGTTTCAAACCTCATGCCAAGGCTGCTCAAAATTATAACGTAGCTGAAGACTTGGATTAGTCTGCCTCAGCTATGTCAACCCTCGAGGTGTTGAAAGATTGTCCCGCCCAAAAGAAGGATTTGCTTTCGGCTATTAGATGTGTGGATCCTTCGAATTCCAATTTAATTGTTTTCAGTCATGAAAACTATACCCTTTGCCTTCTGGATCAATTGGCCTTTGTCATCCAGGTCGTCATCCTCGGTAAGAAAAATCATCATTCTATTGTGGACAAGGGAGCCTCAACTTGTATCATGTTTATGTTTTGCTAGAAAATGATTGGTTCTCCTCAGCTGAGTTAGTCACCTACCACATTGAAAGATTTCGATGGAAGAATGTATAAACCTTGTGGTATTCTGAACTCCTTACAATTAGAATTATGGGGAAAAAATGTATCCATAGAAGTTGAAGTAATTGACATACCTCTTCATTATAATGTTCTATTGGGTCACACGTGGGTTTATGCCATGGCTATGGTCATTTCGACCTATTTCCATATGATCATGTTTCCTCATAAGGGAGGGATTGTGGCCATTGAACAACTCACCTTCATCATCTTTGATTCTCATGTTACTGGAAGTATCCCTCTTGTAAGGGAAACTCTACACTCTTATCAGCATGTCTGGGTTGGACTGCTGAAAGATTCCTCACTCATGGGAACCTTTTTGCTCCCTCCTCCTCTACTTCCTGACAACTCACCATCAGTTGCTTATATCAATATGATATCATCTTCTACTATCCTGACTGATCCATGGATTGTACCAGATGAAGCTAACATCCATAGTTTTGGCGACCAAATGTCACTTAGCCCCATTGAGCTTGATTACAAATCCATCTATTCAGCTTGTGTGACTTGTTCCTTCTCTTCGATCAATTCGGTCGATCGATCATTAGATTCTGGCATGTATTTTGATCCATTCTCTCATATATTCTCTACCGATGAGAGCATCATGGAGATCATGATTCTAGATGATGAGCCATGGGACGATCTTCATCATCATTCATTCTTACCAGATTCCATTGAGGATAATTGCAATGATGTGTATTTATCCAATATCGTCGAGTATTTCATGAATTTTGTTTCTATTCATGAAGTCGATTCCAAAAATAATCTCTTGAATATCGAAGAGATGATACATCTTGATATCTTTGTTAAACCGGGTATTGTCAAAAATCTACACACTGGTGTGTCTTGCTCTCCATCCAATATTAGGACCTATAAAGCCCTATTTCTGGAGTTTTGAGATGTCTTTGCTTGGACTTATGAGGAATATCCACGTATCGACCAAATATAGTCTTGCATGAGATTAAAATGTATCCTGATGTTAAACTAGTCTGGTAGCACCTCCGTATGGTCCATCCCAAGAAGGCTACTACAATAAAGAGTGAAGTTGAAAAACTTTTTCATGCTGGTTTCATCTGCCCTGTTCCTTTGACCGATTCGGTGTCAAATATTGTCCCTGTCATGAAGTAACATGGGACAATCCGTGTATGTGTTGATTATTGGGATGTAAATCCTTCTTGTCCAAAGGAAAATTACCCAACCCCGTTCATCGACCAGAATTATGACAGTTGCAAAATCTATTCGTTCATGGATGGTTTCTCCGGATATAATCAAATCAACATTCTCCCAAGGAATTAACCTAAAACTACATTTATTTTTCCCTAGGGTACATTTGCCTATAGAAAAATTCCATTTAGTTTAAAGAATGTTAGGGCCACATTTCAATGGGTAGTGGATTACACTTTTTCATGACATTAAACAAATTGTGCAGCCTTATTTGGATGATCTTCCTGCTCATTCTAGATATCAGGCTGACCATCTGATGCATCTGAGGGCCATTTTATTACGGAGTAGACACTATAATATTCTACTAAATCTTCACATATGCGTGTTATGTGTTATTTCTAGTTGACTTCTTGGTGTTGTTATTTCAAGACATGGAATTCGTATCGACCCTCTAAAAGTACAAGCAATCATCAATATGCCTGTGCCCTCTTCTCTCGTTCAACTTCAATGACTCCTAGGGAAAGCTAACTTCTTGCAAATCGTCCCTAATTACGTTGAGTTGACCAAAGTATTCACTCGTCTACTTAAGAAATGGGTTCCCTTTCATTGAGACAATGATGCCCAAACGATGTTTGATGCCTTGAAAGATGTACTGGTTTGGGCATCTATTTTATACGCCCATGATTACTAGCGTGACTATTTCCTGTATATCGTTGCTGCCATTTCTACTATAGAAATGGTATTGGTCTAGGAAGATGATGTAGGGACTAAACATCTCATATATTATCAGAGTCAAAATATTAAGGACACTTAAGTCAGATATACCCATGTAGAAAAGTTGGCTTTGGTAGCCATTCAAGCCATTCAAAGGTTCCACCATTACATTTTGCTTCGGAAAACTACGGTTGTTTTAGATTGAAACCCTATGAAATATATTTTGTCACGTCAATTGCTGGTGGGGAGAATACTCTAAACGGATCCTCATCCTACAAGATTTTTACTTGGAATTCATCAAATCCAAGTCAAAGAAATCCCTAGTTTTCACTGAGCTTTTGTGCGACCTTCCTTCCCCCGATTCTGAATCGACATTTGTCGATTCTATCCTTGATGATTTGCTATTTCATATTTCTTCATCTGACCCATGGTATTGATACATTTTGATATATCTCCAAACCTAGACTTTCGGTCCGATACCTCTCGCTCTTAATGATGGCATATTCGACAACAAGCCAAAAATTACATCACTATTAGCAACACCCTTTATCGACCCGATATTGATACTATTTTATGAAGGTGCCTCACGTATGAGGAGGCCAAGAAAGTCCTTAATGCATGCCACTCAAGGTCATGTGGTAGTCATTTTTCTAATTATGCTACCGAGTAGAAGATCCTATGCCCTGGTTACTTTTTGCCTACCATTTTTCGAGACTGTATTCTCTTTGTCCAGAAGTGTCATGCATTCCAAATTTATGATTGTAAGAACCATGCTTTTCCTGCTCCATTACATCCCGTTATTGCCGTCAGAGCTTTTTCAAAATGGGATATCGACTTCATGACGTGTAACCCTCACTCGGCTGAGGGGCATGGTTATATCATTTTCGTAGTAGATTATTTTACTAAATGGGCCTAGGCGATGCCTACATTTAACAACACCGGTGAAATGACTACACATTTATTTTTCAATCATGTTATCGCATGGTTTTGTATTTCGCAAGCCATAGTTAAGGATCAAAGAAAGAATTTCCAGAATCATATGATGCCTGAATTAACTGATAAGATGGGACTTTCCCATGAAAGTTCCACTCCCTACTACCCTTAGGCTAATGGACAGGTTGAGGCTATCAATAAATTTCTCAAAACTATGCTTCAACGTATGGTAGGGGTCCATAAATCAGATTGAAATTTTCTTATTTATGTTGTCTTGTGGGCATACCAAACCTCAGTAAGGACTACTATCAGATTTACACCCTTTCAGTTGGTTTATGGTTTGGAAGCAATCCTTCCAATCGAATGTGAGATTCTGTCACTAAAACTAGCTGTAGAACTTCTTCCTACCACTTTTGTAGAAGAGGAACATCTTTTACATCTAACCCGTTTAGATGAGACACAAGCATGATGTTGCTCTAGCTAATCAAGATCACAAAATATGTATCAAGGTGCAATACGACAAAAGTTTCAAGCCTCGTGTCTTCTCAAAAGGAGACCTTGTTCTTTTATATGATCAAGAATCTGATAAGTTAGGACCAGGAAAGTTCCAACCTATGTGGTTAGGTCCATATATTGTCAAGCATGTTCTTGCTAAAGGGGCCTACGAGTTAGTCGATTTTGATGGAGTTCCACTGGCACAACCTAGAAATGGGTTGTACCTAAAGAAATACTATGCTTGATCTCATGCATAGTATAGTATGTACATATTGTATAGGTGTGTTGAATGTGTTTGTAGTGTGTCTCTTTAGAGTTTCATATAGTTTTTGTTGATATCTTTTGTTTGATTTGCAGATGTCGGCACCCATTGAACCATATTTGGTTATGCTGATTGTGCTAGTCGTAGTACTCCGAACCTATCCTCCACAACATGGGTTATCTTTACTCCAAATGGCGAGTTAGTGAGTCTACAAGGGATTTCTACTGGTTGCTCTACCAAAAACATTGTTAAGTATAACGCAGTGGTCGAGCTACTATCTGATGCTATTTCACATGGTATCCGCCATTTAGTCATCAGACTTAATTCAGAGCTCTTGGTACTACAACTCACTAATGTTTATTCAGTTAGAATCCCTACCATCCTTCGCATGTTCTTAAGGGTTCACCTTCTAGAAAGACATTTTAATTTCATACAATATGAACATATTTCTATAAATCTAAACACATTGACAAATGTGCTTGCTAATCACATTTTAGATATACATTTACAATGAACGTAAAGAAGTTTCAGTACACATCAGATCTATTAAAAGCATAATAGGGACACAAACACACTGTGTTGGGCCGTACAATGGGTATAAATTTACTCTTGATTACAATGTCTTTTTCCTTCTTTCTTTATGCATTTGTGCCCTGATATAGTAAGATGTCGATAAAACTTTGATGAGAAACAAATAAAATAGCTTTTGATATGGTTCGACTAAGCAAAACTAACTTTCGTTGTTTTTATGGAGAAATTGGCAAAGGGAACAACTGCTGTTCAGAAGATGGAACAACAAATGCTAAACAGAGGAAAAGGAGTGCAGATGAATCAAGGAATAGATCAAGAGGATCAGTGCAAGTTGAAATGTTATCTGAAAATAGCATTTAGTTGTGAATCCCTCAGGATCTCCTAATCCTGAGGGATCACGTTTATCTCTTTTACTTGTTGATTATAAAAGGGAACTTCTTGCCCTTTTGAAGGGGAGTAATTTCATATATACAAAGTGTAATTTTGAAGAAGACAACACATTGTAATGACATTTGAATTCGATGATTAATACATGAATTGAGTTGTTGTTCCCTCGTGATATTTTGAAGTAGTTAAGCAGTATTCGCTAGCGGCTTGGGCCCGGTCACTGGTGGATTCCACTGTTGTTCCCTATGTTTTTACTTTTCCTTTACTGCAAGTTTAATTACTCTGCTTTATAGTTTTACAGACGATTTACTTTCATTGGTGTGGAATTCATGTATGTATTTCATTGCTTCTTAATTCTGCCAATCAATTTCATTTACTTATGTTGTGGATTGAACTAATAATTAGGAGAGGGTTATTTTCGGTTCATTAAAATATAAAAGCATTATTGATTGAATTGAATGCTTTATTCTTCCGCAGTAGTTTAGAATTAGCTAGAAGAGCTCTATTATTGCTACAAGCACTCAGTTGATGCAATTGTAATTAGAATCTCTTGATTAAGATTGAGTCTTGTTTCTGATTAAGGTTGAGTTTTGATGCTTAGATAGATTATTTTTCCTGAAGTTACAACTTGAGATTTATGATTTAATCCATTTACTCTTGTATTGAAGATAATAAATTATCTCAATTCATTACTCTCCATAGATATAGCATTTGCACATATTGTGTACACTCTTGGAATAGAAAGACGTACCCAGGTTGATGATTAATGTGAGTCAATTATGAGTTTTTAAAGACACCTTATAGCATCCAACATTTTGGCGCCGCTGCGAGGGAGAGTGTTGCCATTTCATAGAAGAGTGATGTATGTTTGATAGTTGCTGCTAGGAAAGAATTGGGTATTAAAAACGGAAGGTAAGAACCTGCGTACGGGTAAGTAAAATGCTTGCTCCCTCGCTCGCTTTTCAGCACAATTAGGTAGGAATTGAAAGTAGAAATAGAAATTTGATGTTTATTTGTTGTGAAAGAATTGGGTATTAAAAACGAAAGGTAAGAACCTGTGTATGAGTAAGTAAAGTGCTTGCTCCCTTGCCCGCTTTTCAGCAAAAAATGCTTAGGAATTCAAGTAGAAATGAATGTTTTTATTTTTGTATGAATGACTAAGAAGAAAAGAGCAGAAAAAGATATAATTCCTCCATCCAAATCTGAAAAATCCAAGGGACCGATGACCCTTGGACGATCAACCTTCATTGACGAAATCATAAGAAAAGCTGAGTCTCAGTCATCAGTAGGACCCCGAATCGTTTCCACAAGAAATCCTATTGTAACCCTTTAGGCCGCAGGATCACCATCTGCAGCTAATGTTGAGATTCACAACAGAACTAAAGGGTTTGAACAAAGTTTTTAGAATACTGAAAATTTGTAGTTTAGCCCTTTACAAGAAGGGAATTCATGAAACCTCTGTGAAGGAGGAGGAGAAACAGGTAGTACTAAATTATCAGAACCTAAATCTCCTCAAACAGTGGTTGAACAAAGGACCCCTAGTATTCCGGATCAAGGAAGTGTTGTTAAAATCATTTTACAAGTCTCTTCTATCCCTCCTAGGAACAAATCTCCAGCTCCGGAAATCCTTGAAGAGTATTGGCATATTTTTGACTAAATGGTCAATAATCAACGACAACCTCAAACCTCTACACTACAATATCCTATTGTTGACACAGCTATCAATGCTCCCATGAAAGCCATCCCGCTACAGAATATTCCTACCTTTCATGGGCTAACTTAAGAGGATCCCGATGCATTCCTTTTTGAATTCGATGTTTTATGTAGAGGTTATGATTACACTACTGACCCCTAGAAACTGAAGTTGTTTCCTTCTACTCTGAAGGGAGCAACTCTACATTGGTTTATGGGGCTTGGTGGAGGTACCATTAATGACTAAGAACAAATGAAAACAACCTTTCTGAAAAAATACCAAGATTTTTGCTGAAGTAGAGAACTGAAGGATGAAATCTTTCAAATGGTAGCTAAGACTAACAAGACTCTTGAAGAATATGTAGAACGTTTTCAATATAATCTGCAAATATCTCCTTATGAAAATCTACCCCCTGAAGTTCTTAAAACCATAGATTAAAGGTATGAAACACCAATGGGTAGAAACATTAAACTTAATGGGGAAAGGGGATATTTATCAAGAAGATTTTGACAATATTGTACAATTGTGTATCAGGTGTTCCAGATGCAGTACAAGGCTAAAACCAACCGGGCACAATGCGATCACTAGAGATAATAGAACCTCAGAAGGGAGCATTACACGAGTTGAAATTGGTAATTTGTTTGAATATTTCAAGACTGATATCTTGGGGACCCTGACAACACAATTGGATATCATGCAAGCCAAATAGAAGCAGGCCGAAGCATAACAGAACCTGGCTATTTCTGGCCATGATGTAGGAAGAAACACCATCATAGAGAATGTCTGCTGGGTATGCTACAGACATGTGCCATTTGCACTAAGGATCATAGTACGGAAAGTTATCCATCATTTCCTGGGTTAAAAGAAATCTTCAAGGAAGCCGAGGAGGAAGTGTAACTAGTATATTTGATGAACTAGCCGTTAATGGCAAGCACGACCGACAGGTATGCCTACAGACCCTTCTTCATTCTTTCCTTCCTCACAATATAATTCTCAGCAGTCCAGGGATAGCATGGAAGAACCAACCACCCTTCTCTAATTGGCCACCTCAAGCCTTTTCTATGCCATCATGGCCCAATCAATAAAATTGGTCAAATCCCTCTTATCCTCCACCATTTTGGTAGAGTAACCCCTATCCCTTGCAATGGTCCCCTTCTACCTCGCAAAATCAGAACTGGAAACCGAATTGGCAATGATCCACAAACCAGCCTACTGGAATAGTTCCTCCATCTCAACCAACCTTACCAGCACCTTACACATTGCAACAAAATCCTCAATCTAATATACGACCACAACTCCCAGCCCAACCGAATCCAAATCCTAACAACAAACCCATCCAGTCCGTACAAATTATTGAGAGTCTGGACCCTGAAGTTGAGACGAGAGAATGTAATGAACTTAAGTTAAGATCTGGATGCATAATTACCCCAGATGAGGATAAAAATCTGCAACCTGAAACCAAAGAGACATATCCGGGTAAGCCTTCGACTGTAGATAGCCAGCAAACAATGCAGGGAGAAGATACAATCAGGCAGAAGGATCCCGAGAAAATCATAACTTCTTCTCCCCCATTCCCAGAAATATTGATAATACCTCGACCAATTGAATATCTTGATTTTGATCTTTTGGGTGAACTCAAGAATATCTATATAAAAATACCCCTCCTCCAGGGTATTCAAGACATTCCAATATATGCCAAAACTATTAAAGAAATGTGTATAAAGAAGTCTGTGACGAAAACAAAAATAACCCCAACTATCCATGTTGTTAGGACTTTGCCTGATTTATTACTAGACAAAGAGACAACTATAAAATGTGAAGACCCGGGAAACCCCATTGTCACAGTCTAGATAAATGGCTGCTCTTTTCCCAATGATTTAGTCAATTTAGGGGCATCCATTAACATTCTCACAACAACAACTTGTGAAATTCTTGGCATCACAGCCTTGGAACCAACAACTACCTTGCTGGAACTTGCCGACCGCTCAGTCATTAAGCTAGAAGGAACATTACCGGATGTGATGGTTTTTGTAGACACTTGGGAATATCCGGCAGATTTTTTGATTATTAACCCTACGAACCGGCTAGATGGACATCCCTTAATATTAGGAAGGCCTTGGTTAGCAAATGTTGATGCTTATATCAGCTGCTAGACAGGCAATATGACCATAACTCGAGGAAATGATGTAAAGAATCTAGTCTTATGCCCTCCTGCTCATCCAAGCCTAACCATTGTAAAAACTTGGAAACAACCTGTAACATATTTAGCAGAAAATAGTCGTTCACCATTGATTATGGCAGATGCCCTTGAATTCAAAACTAAATAGAAGACGATGTGATTAATACTTTTATCAATCACCCTGCTACGGTGTCTGATTTGAGACGTCACATGATTAAAGCAGTCCTTGAAAATGAAATTGAAGAAGATTCCTTGAGAGATATCAATGACCAACCAATACCAACAACCACTGTCTATAATAGCAAACCTATCGAAATCGAGCCAGGGAAGATCCTGAACATCAACAGTAATCTGAGTAGTGACCAGCAACAGAAACTTATCCAAGTCCTTAAGAAATACAAAGGGGCTTTTGCATGGGACTACCCAGACATGAAAGGGATTGACCCTCAGTTATGCATGCACCACATCTACACTGAAAAGGATGCAAGACCCATTCGACAACTGCAGCGTAGATTAAATCCTCATCTAAAGGATATTGTGAAAGAAGAACTTAAAAAATTATTAGATGTGAATTTTATTTATCCTATATCTGACAGTAAATGGGTCTCCCCATTAGTCGTTGTCCCCAAAAGGAATGGAAAATGGAGGATATGTGTTGACTACAGAGAACTCAACAAAGCAACATAAAAGACCATTTTCCCCTTCCATTTATCGATTAGGTCCTAGATACATTGGTAGGGAAGAAATTCTTCTCTTTCCTAGATGGCTTCAGTGGCTACAACCAAATTTAGATTGCCCCTGAAGACCAGGATAAAACTACTTTTACCTGCCTGTGGGGAACATTTGCTTACAGAGTATTTCCTTTTGGATTATGCAACACACCTGCTACATTCCAAAGAGCCATACTCAGTATTTTCGCAGACTTGATAAATGAAGGATTGGATGTGTACATGGACGATTTTACACCCTATGGGGATGACTTTGATTAGGCATTACAGATGTTGGAGAAAGTCCTAGAATGGTGTATTGCTACTAGGTTATGCTTGAGTCATGAGAAATGTCATATGATGATGACAGAGGGCCTAATTCTGGGTCATTACATTTCAGCAACTGGAATTCAGGTAGATCTAGAAAAGATACAGGTAATCCTTTTATTAGCTACTCCCTGCAATCAAACAGAGGTACATAGTTTTTTGGGATTTGCTGGATATTATCGTAGATTTATAAATATTCTTTTGTAGATTGCTACACCTTTATATGTCTTGACAGGGAATGTTGATTTTATATGGACTGATAAATGTGACACTGCATTCACAAATCTTAAACGGTTAGTATCAACAACGCCAGTATTACGAGGGACGAACTGGGATATACCTTTCCAGATTTCATCAAACAAATCAGATACAATGATTGGAGCTGTTCTTGGCCAAGAAGAAGACAAGAAACCCTACGCTATATATTACATCAACAAAAACCTAACTCCTTCTGAGTTGAACTATACAGTCATAGAAAAATAGTTTCTAGCTGTTATTTCTGCTATAAACAAATTTAGACACTATATAACTGGATATCCTGTCTTTCTGTATACTAACCACTCTGCTATTAAATATTTAGCCAACAAACCTATCAAAAATGGAAGAGTGACACGTTGGTTACTACTTTTGTAGGAATTTGACATAACTATAAGGGATCGACTAGGGAAGGAGAACCTTGTGGCAGACTTCCTCTCCCGAGTACCAAGAATAGGTGATATAGTGGCGGTGGAGGATCAGTTCCTGGATGAACATTTGTTTGCTATGGCCGTAAAACCACCATGGTATGTAGATGTGGAAAATTACTTAGTAGTGGGAAAATTGCCCAAACATCTAACATCCAGAGAAAGGAAATTGATTGTGCAGCGCAACACTCGTTTCTCCCGGATTGGGGGATATATTTTCCACACAGGAGCTGACATGCACATTCGCAGGTGCATCAGAGAGGATGAAATTTATGATATCTTAAAAGCTTGCCATGAAGGACCTTGCGGTGGACACTTTGCAGACCGCAGAATTGGACATAAAATTCTACAAATGGGCTACTACTGGCCCACTATTTTTAAGGATGCTAAGAAATTTGTTCAGGCATGCGATAGTTGCCAAAGGATGGGCTACCCTGGGCAATCTGATGAAATGCCCCTGCATCCACAGCTGGTGATAGAACCTTTTGAGTGTTGGGCATTAGATTTCATTGGGTCGATCAAACCATCATCCAACCAGAAATCGTATATATTGGTTGCAACAGAATATGTAACTAAGTGGGTGGAAGCAGTAGCATTACCAAGAGCAACAAAGAAAACTGTTATTAGCTTTCTTTTCGAAATTTTTGTGTGGTATGGTTTACCCAGAGAAGTGATTACTGATGGGGGGCCACAATTCGTGGGTCACAAGATTGCTACTACACTAAAAAATCATCACATTACACACAAAACTACCTCTCTGTATCACTCGCAGGAAAACGTGCAGGTAGAGAGCACCAACAAAGTTATCGAAGCTATTTTAATGAAGACAGTTTCATCACATAGACAAGACTGGATTACTCGACTACCAGAGGCCTTGTGGGCATATCACACAACTTGGAGAAACACTATTGGATACTCTCCATATCAGCTGGTATTTGGTAAGGAACCCATTTTCCCCATAGAATTTGAAATACAAACACTAAGGACAACACAGGAGGTAGGACTGGACTTAAATGAAGCCCAGGTTAACAGGTGACAGCGAATGAATGAATTAGATGAAATTTGATTATTGGCTCTACAACATACTACACTTATTCAACAGCAAAGAGCCAAATGGCACGCTGCCCTTATTAAGAAAAAGACATTTCATGAGAGCGACTGGGCACTTCTATATGATTCCAGGTTCCAAGATTTCACGGGCAAGATGCAGACTAGATGGCTAAGCCCTTACGAAATAAAGAAAGTAAATGACAATGGCACCCTTACGTTGGCCACCATTGATGGGTATGGTTCTTCTTTTAAAGAAAATGGGCATTAGGAACACCTCTACCAAAAACCACTTACCAGAGAATCTTTCTACTAGCAGATACGTGAGGACCCCACCATGCATGTTTTAGCTGAAGAGGGCAATCACTCGGCAGCTTCATGATGATAAAAGTTATTTCTTCATTGTAAAATATGTAAATATGATTGCTGATTTGATTTGATTTTCTTTCTTTTTTTTTTTCTTTTTTTTGTTGTTCAAACTTTTGAACCGCTGTTGTTCAAACTTTTGAACATCACTTTCTTCTGTGTGTTACTATTCAAACTTTTGAACATCACTTTTTTCCGCATTTTTGTTGTTCAAACTTTTGAACAACACTTTTCTTCGTGTTTTTGTTGTTCAAACTTTTGAACAACTGCTATTCAAACTTTTTTAACAACACTTTTTTCTGTATTTTTGTTGTTCAAACTTTTGAATAACACTTTTCTTCATGTTTTTGCTATTCAAACTTTTGAACAGCTACTGTTCAAACTTTTGAACAACACTTTTTTCCGCATTTTTGGTGTTCAAACATTTGAACAACACTTTTATTCGTGTTTTCGTTGTTCAAACTTTTGAACCGCTGTTGTTCAAACTTTTGAACAACACTTTTTTCCGCATTTTTGTTGTTCAAACTTTTGAACAACAATTTTCTTCGTGTTTTTGCTATTCAAACTTTTGAACAGTTGCTGTTCAAACTTTTGAACAACACTTTTTTCCTCATTTTTGTTGTTCAAACTTTTCAACAACACTTTTCTTCGTGCTTTTGTTGTTCAAACTTTTGATCAACTTCTATTCAAACTTTTGAACAACATTTTTTTCCGCATTTTCGTTGTTCAAACTTTTGAACAACACGTTTCTTCAAGTTTTTTGTTGTTTAAACTTTTGAATAGCTGCTGTTCAAACTTTTGAACAAAACTTTTTTCACGCGTTTTTTTTTGTTGTTCAAACTTTTGAACAACACTTTTCTCCGTGTCTTTGTTGTTAAAACTTTTGAACAACTGCCGTTCAAACTTTTGAACAACACTTTTCTCCGTATCTTTGCTGTTGAAACTTTTGAACACCTGTTGTTCAAACTTTTGAACATTACTTTTTTGTGTGTCTTTGTTGTTCAAACTTTTGAACAACGCTTTTTACGTGTTTAGTTGCTGTTCAAACTTTTGAACAACACTTTTTTGTTGTTCAAATCTTTGAATAGCTGTTGTTCAAAATTTTGAACAACACTTTTTTTTTGCGTATTTTTGTTGTTCAAGCGTTTGAACAACACTTTCTTCCGTGTGTTGTTGTTCAAACTTTTGAACAACACCTTTTTATTTTTGTTGTTGAACAACACTTTTTGTGTATTTGGCGCTGCTGTTCAAACTTTTGAACAACATTTTTTTGCAATTATGTTGCTGTTCAATCTATTGGACATCACTTCTTTTCCTTTTGTGTGATTGCTTTTAGCTTATCTTAACCCCATTTTGTTTTCTTTTCATG
The DNA here is from genome assembly GCA_031772625.1 of Pinus tabuliformis. Classification (NCBI taxonomy): domain Eukaryota; kingdom Viridiplantae; phylum Streptophyta; class Pinopsida; order Pinales; family Pinaceae; genus Pinus; species Pinus tabuliformis. Next base: position 103,077,570 of record CM062810.1, read on the forward strand.
GCAGGAAGTACACTACTTTCATGAGGGCAAGAAGTATGGATCATATTGAAGGGAGTTAATACTATTAACGTTATGATCTTTAATAGGACAACCTCTTGATGATAGATTATTTTCAAGAAAAGGGACATAGTTATTTATATACTACTCTACTGCATTGTCTTCTGTTGTACCTGATATTGGTAGATCATCTTGAATACCACGCTGGTTCTACTTCTCCTGGTTATAAATTTCTCTGCCTATAATAAATAAGACTATGGATATATTTTTTCTATTGACATATTCAACTTTTTCCACCATCCCCGCTCTTAAGGAGTATTGAGCCTCCCTCTATTTATCATAAAAATATGTAACAATAGAAAAATTTTGTTTGCAGATAGAGGATAGGGGGTCTCATTAAGAGCCAACCTACCATGTTCATAAGGTTGTCACAAAGTAGCATTGCCACTATGGCCACCACACCAGGGTTATGCTCCATTGGATAACTAGAATATCCTTGGAACAGGAGGTCTCATCACGAGCTGACCTGATCACTTTTGCTACATCCCAGTGAATGGCAGTGTGGTCATCTGGTTACCACACCAGCACACTGATCTCTTCTATAGAACAACAATGGAATTTTCCACTTATAAATTGAGGATCCTGGCTCATAAGGGTTAAAAAGCAACCCTGCCGAGGCTATGGATGCCTGTTGGCAGCAGAGGATCTCCTTATGGCATTGAAGTGATATTTTAACATCAATAATCATTATAATACCCTCTTCTTATTCTTTCTTTTTCGGAGAAATTATTTCCTTAATTTTTTTAGAACATTTATGCATGAGATAATGTTTTTTTTATCAATCGTATCATTCCCAGCTAAGATACCATCAGTAGAGCATCTTTTTTCCATATTGCTATCCTTTTTTGGAAAACCTATCATCAACCCAAAGCATCTTATCTTTTATTTCATAACTGCCTTTTTACATTCCACTCTCATTATAACCATACCTCTTTCCTTCCCGTCATTGATATGCATACTCTGTCTCATTTACTGTTGTACCCTTCACCCTCTTGCCTTGCCGTCAGAATAGCACATCCATGTCTATTCGGTCATAGGCGACCTCTCATTTGAAGGAGGGGGAGGACTCCCATTACACCCTTACATGTGCTATATTTATTTTATTGGATTTCATATGTTGCTACGGTATCCCATGATTAAACGACATGTGGCAATATGATAGTCCTCGAATTAATAATATTAATTCTCATGGAAATGCCGCTTAATGAAACTTAGCCATTACATCTGCTTGTTGTTCTATCTCACCATTGTTGTTCTCTACTATATGTTTCTTGCTATTGTTGTTCTCTACTGCGTTTTTCTTGCCTATTAATATTTTTGAAATTGTAGGAAGAATTCAAGCATTATGGGTGGAAAATCAGTGCGCCAAGAACCTTTAGTATTGGAAATTTCAGACAGAGCCAGGAGATTCTGGTACGCGCAGGATGGATGTCATACATCACCAGGCTTCAGGCCCCTAATAGTTAAGTTATCGAATTATTACAACATTTACGGAATGGACAGTCCATGGTGAAAGGAAGAAGAATCACAGTATCAAAAGTTGTGATAGCTGAAGTATCTAGGCTGCTGACGGAAGGAATTGTATGGCCTAAAAAACATGTAATGTTGCAAGATGCAGTGGATATTTTTAGAGATGCAGGCGAGGAATTAACCAGAAAAGGCAAGGGTATCCAACTGTCTTCTCTGGGAGAACCATGGTGTTAGAAAATTATATATTATGGAGCAATGGAACACATAAAATATTGCAGAAATATAAACACAGAAAACGCATAAAACAAGAGAGACACAGATATATGTGGTTCACCCAGTTTGGGCTACGTCCACATAGAAACAACCAGTCCTTCCTTTTAAATTATCCAGCAAACTGAAGAGGTACAACCTACAGCAGATTCGCTGTAACACCCTCTTCGCTCTCAATATCCTCTCTCTTTTTCACTCAGAATACAAATCTACATAGACGCAATACAATTCCCTCATATATAGTGAGGGGTTGCCTTCTAGGGCAAAAAACCCTAAATTAAACATAACTTCTATCGTCAGATCTCCGCCTAATGAACAACCCAAATTGACTATAAATTACTATACTTTTACAAGGAATAATTTTCGACTGGGGTCCAATGTGGCGATACCTTTGAATATAGAAGATAATCAGGCTCCACACCCAACAATCTCCCATTTGGAGATTGATTATAGCAACTCCACCGCTGCTTCATTTGTTGGACAATGACTCCTCTTTGGACCTGGCTGTTTCTCATATTCTTCATCATACTTGAAGACCAATTGAAACTGAGCATATTCTCAGTTTCTCCCTAGTTACAACTTTTGTTAGCATATCTGCAGGATTCTGGCTAGTGTGAATCTTTTCCAGCTTCAACTCTCCATCATCCAACACTGATCATATGAAATGGTACTTGAGCTGTATGTGTTTAGTCCTAGAATGAAATGCTAAGTTCTTTGCAAGATGAATGGAACTTTGGTTATCATTATATAAAGCACCCATATCATGCTCCTTACCCAAATCACCCATAAACCTTTGTAACCAAATCATTTCTTTACTAGCCTCTATAGCAGCAACATACTCTGCTTCTGTTGTTGAAAGTGCAACAACACTTTGGATTTTTGAAACCCAACTGACAGCTGTTCCACCTACAATAAATACATATCCTGTAGTTTTCCTCTTGTTATCTCTGTCACCTGCCATATCTGCATCAACATATCCCTGCAGAGAAATGTTTGAACCACCAAAGCATAATGCTTGATTTGTGGTACCTTTCAAATATCTAAGAATCCATTTCACTGCCATCCAATGTTCCTTTCCTAGATTGTTCATGTACCTGCTTACAACTCCCACTGCATGTGCAATATTAGGCCTTGTGTAGACCATTGCATACATTAAGCTTCCAATTGCTGATGCATATGGAACTTTAGACATATAATCCATGTCTTCTTGGGTCTTTGGGCACATTTCCTTACTAAGTTTAAAATGGCTAGCAAAAGGTGTACTAACTGGTTTTGCATTGTGCATATTAAATCTTTTCAACACCTTTTGTATGTACTCATTCTGAGACAATGTTAGTTTGCGATTTTTTCTGTCTCTAATTATTCTCATACCAAGGATTTGTTTTGCAGCTCCCAAATCCTTCATTGCAAATGAATTTGCCAATTTTCTTTTGAGCACATTTATTTTCTGCATGTTAGACCCTGCAACAAGCATGTCATCTACATAGAATAACAATATAATATAGCTGCCATCATTTTGCTTTTTCAGATAGACACAATGATTAGAGTGACATATAGTATAACCTTGTTCAGACATAAACTTGTCAAATTTTAGCTACCACTGCCTTGGAGCCTGTTTTAAGCCATACAATCTCTTATTAAACCTGCACACTAGTTTCTCCTTCCCTTTTACCTCATATCCTTGTGGCTACTGCATATATATCTCTTCCTCCAAATCCCCATGGAGAAAGGCTGTCTTTACATCTAACTGCTCAAGATGCAAATCTTCAGCTGCTATTAGACTTAGAATAGTTCTGATTGAAGTCATTTTAACAACAGGAGAAAATATTTCATCAAAATCAATACCTTTCTTCTGTGCAAACCCCTTCACCACAAGTCTAGCTTTGTACCTCTGTTTTCCTCCATTTTCTTCCTTCAGCCTGTAAACCCATTTATTTTGCAATGTAGTTTTACCTGTAGGCAACCTGACTAAGTCCCAAGTCTGGTTATGCATGAAGGAGTCCATCTCTTCATCCATGGCTAGCTCCCATTTCTTCCTGCTTTCAACCTGCATTGCTTCTTCATAACATTCGGGTTCACCAGAATTAGTCAACAATAAATAATATAATGAAGGAGAGTATCGTTCAGGGGGTCTACTTATCCTGGTAGATCTTCTAACACCACTTTCAGGTGTTTGCGGTGCCCGTTGATGTTGTTGTGGTTGTTGATTATTATTATTTTCAGGCACCTTTACTTTTTCAGTGATCTCATCAAGAACTGTGTATTCCTTGTTTTCTTTTTCCTGTTTCTTTTCCTGCAACTGATTCTTATACAAGACCTTTTCATTGAATATTACATCTCTGCTCCTAATGATTTTGTGATTTTCATAATCATATAAGCGATAACCAAAATCAGTAACACCATATCCAATAAAGGTACATTTCTTTGATTTTGCCTCAAGATTTGTTATATTTTCTTTATTAATATGGACAAAGGCGTCACAACCAAAAGGCTTTAAAAAGGAGTAGTTTACCTTTTTACCTGTCCATGCTTCCTCCGGAACACCACCGTCTAGGGAACTTGAAGGCCCTCTGTTTATTAGATAAACAATAGTATCTACAACATCTGCCCAAAATTGTAAAGGCAATCCTGCATGCAATATCATGCACTTTGCACGCTCCATGATTGTTCTCTTCATCCTTTCTGACACACCATTTTCTTGTGGTGTTCTTGGAACTGTCTTCTCTCTACGAATTCCATGCTTTAAAAAGTACCTATCAAACTCTTTGCTGCAATATTCACCTCCATTATCTGATCTGAGACACTTCAATTTCCTTCTTGTCTCAATCTCAACCAAAGCTTTCCATTTCTTGAAAATATCAAATACATCAGATTTATTCTTAATATAATAAATCCATGTTTTTCTAGTTGCATCATCAATAAAAGTAACATAATAACGAGAGCCACCGAGAGATGATACCTGAGCAGGTCCCCATACATCTGTATGCACAAGCTCTAATTTTTCGCTCTTCTTTTCTTTCCCAACTCTGAGAAATCTGACTCTCTTCTTTTTTCCATAAATGCAATTCTCACAGAAGTCCAAATCAACATTCTTCAAACCCAGCAACAAATTCCTTGAGTGAAGAATCGTCATCCCCTTCTCACTCATGTGTCTAAGCCTATGATGCCATAATGATGCATCTGCTCCTTTGGAAGTTAAAGCATTAACAGAGTTAGAAATACCATTGAATAAATACAATGTACCAACCTTTTCACCTTTTGCTATTATGAGGGCTCCTTTGGTGACCTTCCAAGCTTTATCTGTGAAAGTTGTCACACAACCTTCACCGCCTAATTGCCCTGTTGAAATCAGATTTTACTTTAGATCTAGAACATGCCTTACCTCCTTTAGTAGCCATTGGTTTCCATTCTGCTATTTTACAAGAACCTTACCCATTCCAAAAATTTTATAGGGTTTATCATCACCCAAACGGACTTGTCCAAAATCTCCTTGAACATAGTCATGAAAGTATTTCTTATCAGGTGTGGCATGGAATGAGGCCCCTGAATCTACCACCCGGGAATTAGTAATAAATTCGAAAGAAAGAATCAAAGCATCTTGTAACACCTCACCCATCACATTTGCTTCATGATTGTTTTCTTGCTGTGCATCTCCTTCTTTTCCCTTTCGAGATCTACTGTCTTTCTTTAGGTGTCCTTTCTTTCCACATTTCCAGCAGCCTATCCCTAATTTGGACTTGGATCTGCCTTTCCTTGATTTACTACGATATCCTGATTTCTTTCCTCTTTCCATTTTTCTTCCCCTAGACTTTGCACTCAAAGCATTACCCGATGTCTCACTGGAGCTTTTCCATCGCATTTCCTCACTAAGGATAGCACCAACAACATCATCAAACTTTAAAGTACTACCAGAAACATAGTTACTAATGGCCATTACTAAACCATTCCAACTTTCTGGTAATGAGCATAAGAATAACAGAGCTCTAACTTCATCATCAAAGTTTACCCCTACAGAACTTAACTGACTTGTAACAGTATTAAAATAATTTAAATGGTCTGCAACAGATCCACCTTCCGACATCTTCATATTAAATAAATGCTTCATAAGAAATATGTTATTTGAGGCCAAGGGTTTTTCATATAGTTTCGCCAATGCCTTAATCAAACCCTCCATTGTTGTTTCCTTCAAAATGTTGAAGGCAACCGATGCTGCGAGGCACAACTATATTGTTCCGAGTGCCTTTCTATCGAGAAGGTTCCATTCTTCATCTGTCATACCCGTTGGCATCTTTGTTTTTCCGCCAATGGTAGGTACAGATCTTTCTGACACAGATAATCTTCCATCTACATCTTCCATAGCGAGAAGTTTTGGCCGTTAAATTTCTCGACCCTAAACTTACCATCTTCCGCCATTGCTCCCACTCGAACCAGGAATCCTTCTCTCCTGCGAGTTTGTCAGCCGAAAAAAGACCTTCGGCTCTGATACCAGTTGTTAGAAAATTATATATTACGGAGCAATGGAACACATAAAATATTGCATAAATATAAACACGGAAAATGCGTAAAACAAGAGAGGCACAGATATACGTGGTTCACCCAGTTTGGGCTACGTCCACGGAGAAACAACTAGTCCTTCCTTTTATATTATCTAGCAAACTGAAGAGATACAACCTACAGCAGATCCGTTGTAACACCCTCTTCGCTCTCAATCTCCTCTCTCTTTTTCACTCAGAATACAGATCTACATAGACGCAATACAATTCCCTAATATATAGTTAGGGGTTGCCTTCTAGGGCAAAAAACCCTAAATTAAACATAACTTATATCATCAGATCTCTGCCTAATGAACGACCCAGATTGACTAGAAATTACTATGCTTTTACAAGGAATATTTTTCGGGCGGCATTTCCGCCCCATTTCGAACTGGGGTCTAATGTGGCGATACCTTTGAATACAAAAGATAATCAGGCTTCAAACCCAACACATGGCGTGAGTTGGCAAGTGTTTTCTAGATGTACATTACCTATGATGGACAACGAGATGTGATAAGACCATGACAACGCAAACTCTTAGCTGTTTTAAAACAAAAGCTCACTATTAATCTGCCATCTTTCTTGAATTCATTGCTGCATGATACCACTAATAGAATAAGATGGGCTAGGCACCCTGAAACTGTAGTTAGCCACCATGGTTTGATTAGATTAATTGTTAGCCATAATCTTGTTCAACAAAACTTAAATTGGGATGGTCTCATAGCGCCCCTAGAGATTAGTCAAGACCTGTAATATTAAATTATGCAATCTTGGAGACGAGCCAGCAGAACCCAGTTCTGAAGAGGAAAAGGACTGCTCACTCAAAAATTGAACCCCATAAGCACAGGTGGTATGCAAGGTTAAAACTAGCCCAGGGGATGTCTGTAATTCCTTAGGGTAGCACTGAACAACCTATGGAGCCATCCAAACCAGTTAGTGTACAGGACTCTGAGTCAGAACCAGAGGAACAATTGTTACAGGGAAATCTAGTGTCTATGTAGAGCTACTAGTCCCACTAAGACGGGTAGCTATCTTAGAAACAAATAGATTAAAGTTACTTGTTTTTTCCTTTACGAGAGAGAGATGGGAAAGAAGCAAAGAGTACCAACCTCAGTCTTCCGCTTGGCTTCTTGCTTGTTTCCTTTCCCCTTTGACAGGATTTCACCACTACTTCCTTACTTGTCCAGCTTCAAAGAGCACCTGTAGATTCACAGCAACATAATACCATCAAATCATAGAGATCTTTCACTGTAAACAATATAGGATCAGATATATATTGACCATACAAATGCATATAACAGACACAGTATTCAGAGATACAAAAGAATATGGAGGAAAACTCAAATAGCTTTATTAGTAAAAGTCATAGAAGAGAGGATTACAACCACTTGGTCTGACCCAGCGCCATCCTCCCAGCTTGAAAGCCCTATTCACCTCACACAAAGCAAGATCACCCAACAATGTCTTCAAAGAGAAACCAACAACACCTCTTTGCAAATTACTGAATTCCAACCTTTCGATCTCTTGGATAAGGGATCCATTTATAGATATTTGCAAGGGGGGTGAGTTAGCTTCTGGGATTTTGATTAGTGTCATCTCTCTGATAGTTCTTAGTTCCACATGGAGATTTTATATGTATTACGCATCCCTAGGCGAACTCAGAGAGGCAAGTGTCAAATGAGCAGTTTCTAGAAGATTCTCTGGGTTTCCACCTAGCAAACTGCTTGTGCCATTTGTCTGCTCTCACTCATCACACCCTATAGAAGGGCTTTCCAGTATGCATCACACTTTTTACATGTGGCAAGTGAGATGCATCACACCTTTAGCACTGGGCAGTCTATATGGTCCTGCTTTGACCAGTTCTGAGTAGATTTTCATGGAAAACTTCTGGGAGGTGATGTAATCAACTGACCTTGCTCCTTTAGGGTATGAAACAACACTTTTAAGGACTTAGAAGCCCTTTATTTATGGACATATGTGATTGGGGTTGCAGTGCCCAAATATGTCTATAACAACAATGTAATTCTGAGCCAGAACCAGAAGAAAAGGATAATTCAGAGCCCGAGCACGAGGAAGAGTACGATTCTGAACCTGAATAGGGGCTAGAATGTCATTCTGAATCAGAGCCTGAAGAAGAAGCCAATTCAGAACAAGAACCCAAGGAAGAAAATAAGTAGGACTTAGAACAAGAGGGAGTACAACATTTTGATGATGAACCAGGCAATGAAGCAGGACCTCCTCAAACACCACCTATGAACCCCCAAGATGATCTTTTGCAGGATTTTGAGGAAGGGATGGCACAGGTCCTGGCAAATTTGAATGCATACATGCAACTGGAAAGATCACTTGATCCTAACCTTATGGAAGCTCAATCCTCAGGAGATTCTGGTCATACAGAAATTCTGCCTTCTCCAGAAGCTACAAACCAGGAAGAGGGAGCAAGCACAAAAAATATTCACAAATCCAATAACCAATTTGGTGACAAAATTATATTGGAGCACAACCATGACGAGCACCGGGAACCCTTAGATATAGAGGGTATTGACAAACCCGTTCTTACGAAGAAGGCAACTCAGAAAAAGCGGGTAGCTGAAACAAAACTAAAGAAGTTGAGGAAGAAATACCAAAAGCTCCAGAAGATAGTTAGAAGGCTATGTCAGAAATTGAACAAAATTGCAAATAGAGAAGCCCAGAGCACTACTCCTGAGGTAGTCATGGTGGCCACACAAATAGAAATATGTGAGGGCAGGGCAACTGAAACCCAGACCGAGCCTATTTTTACTCAAATGGTAGCCACTCAAACAAATTTGCATGCAGACTTAATGGATACAACTGTTCAGACAGAGGGTTGGTCCTCCCACAACAAAAGAACTCAAATGGAGGGTTGGTCCTCCCATAATAAGAGAATTCAGACTGAGAGCATACCCTCTCACAACACAAGCACCCAAACTGAAGAAAAATTTAAGGACACCCCTTCAAGCAGTGATCCTACTCTTTGGAGGTTACAGGAGGAACTGGCACAAGCCCAACTTGCTTTAAAGCAATATAGGAATGAGACAGTTCCTCTGCAGAATTATCAGGAGTTGCAAAAGCAATTCAGATAGTTGACTATAACAGAGGATGAAACTTTTGCTAGGTTTAGACAGGTGGAAGAAAGACTGAAGAAGGTAAAGACTAAGCTGGAAAAGGTCATGGATCAGATTGACACCATTTGCTCGCTATATTCAGATGTCTTATCTTGCAGGTCACCTACTACGAACTATGCCTTGTTTCTATTGGAAAGATACTTATTATTGAAGATTAAAGCTGTAAAGGCTGGCAAACCAATAGAATTAAAAACAACTGAAGAATTTATAAGTTGCCGTAAAGAACATGGGGTAAAAGTTCAGTGACTTCTTTGTGAATTTTATTTACATAATTTTGTATTAGAAGAAGAGGTAGATAAGAATCCTATCCCTTTTGTTGGGGACGTCTAGTTTCAAGCTTTTATTTCCTTCGCAGTTAATCAACTTAAGTGGTTTAAGGCCTATAACTCTTTCCAGAGAAAAGAACATGAAATGGATTTATGGGTAAGAAGCGAGCCTACTCACCCTTTGCAACTGTTTATTAAGCACAAAAGGCTTATGACATAGGAGGGTGTAATTAAAACTTTGGGGCCTATACATAAGGAAATCGTGCAAACTAGAAGAGCATATTTCCTCTCCATTCAGGAAAGATCTTTGATTGCATCCAAGATGAGATGGACAATCTCAACTAATAGTTTCAAGAAAAGAGAACCATTTAACTATAGGAACTTCAAAGCTGCTGTAAGCCGTTTGGTCACATACAACAATATTATCCTAAGAGAAGGACCATATTGGTTGGGATGTCGATACAGGAGCCCTTTTATTTGGTACCCTCCTAAAGGATATCGTTTCAACTATGAGTTGCCTGAAGGACAGGAAGAAACAACCTTTTCCAGTTTGATACAACAGCACAGTTTTAGGTCTGATAAAGAAACAGGTTTTCCAGCTTACTCTCTAACTGCACTACATAGGAACTACTTGTTTTTCATGAGGACATGAAACAAGGTAAGCAGGGGAGTATGTTGGGCCGTACAATGGGTATAAGTTTACTCTTGATTACACTAACTTTTTCCTTCTTTCTTTATGCATTTGTGCCCTGATATAGTAAGATGTCGATATAACTTTGATATGAAATGAATAAAATCACTTTTGATATGGTTCAACTAAGCAAAGCTAACTGTCATTGTTTTTATGTAGAAATTAGCAAAGGGAACAACTACTCTTCAGAAGATGGAACAACAAATGCTAAATAGAGGAAAAGAAGCACGGAAGAAGCAAGGAATAGATCAAGAGGATCAGTGCAAGTTGAAATGTTGTCTGATAATACCATTTAGTTGTGAATCCCTCAAGATCTCCTTAACCTGAAGGATCGTGTTTATCTCTTTTACTTCTTGATTATAAAAGGGAAATTATCACCCTTTTGAAGGGGAGTAATTTCATATATACAAGGTGTAATTTTGAAGAAGACAGCCCATTGTAATGACATTTGAATTCGATGATTAATACATGAATTGAGTTGCTATTCCCTCGTGATATTCTGAAGTAGTTAAGCAGTATTCGCTAGCGGCTTGGGCCCAGTCACTGGTGGATTCCACTACTGTTCCCTGTGTTTTTACTTTTCCTTTACCGTAAGTTTAATTACTCTGCTTTACAGTTTTACAGATGATTTACTTTCATTAGTGTGGAATTCGTATATGTATTCATTGCTTCTTAATTCTGCCAATCGATTTCATTTACTTATGTTGTGGATTGAACTAATTGTTAGGAGAGGGTTATTTCTGGTTCATTAGGACCTGAAAAACTGCCAAAAGTAATAAGTTGTGCTACAATTAAGGAAACTAAAAAGAAACAACAGTGGGGGTTTTTTGATTCCTCGAAAATACCATGCAACAACATTGGGGATAACCACCTGGTCAAGGACTTCAATACCATCCCTTTTCCGTTTGGAATAGTGGCTCCAACTAGATATAATGGGACCTGTTTCCCAATAAAATGTGCTAGAATGAATGTAGAGTGCTTATAACCGAATCTAGGTGATAAATGGAAGTGATTATAAACTGAAATACATGTATTAATCTATCTATTACCCGGGGTTACATTTGTTTATATGATCTAAAATATTTGTCCTTAGTGCATGATAATAAAGATTAATCAAACACTTGCAGAAATGAAAAGCATTTAAGATAATTATTTTGATTAAATAGTTAATCAAAATAATTGATGAAACTCATATCACAATCAAATAACTTAATAAATCACTTATATATGTATTAAAGATGACAATTCTAGCATGTTCAGAAATGAATTAATGCAAAACTGTGTTAGAAAAGATACATATAATAAACAATATAAAGAGGAATGACTATCAATTCATAAACAAAACATAAATACAATGATAAAAGTAACTAATGTATGTTACTCTACCCATGAAAGGAATATTTTTGTCCATTCTTTCTCATTAAAATGGTTTCAAGAATACAAAAGTGCAAGCTCTCAAAGCCTTCTCTACAAAACTTCAGGACCCTGATCTGGTCATTCTACTAAGATAAGCTTGAAAGTACAAAACTGCAAGCTTCCAAAGCCTTTCCTTCTACAATTTGGGGACCATTTATTTATAGACATGAAAGGGTTTATATAAAAAAAATAAAATGTAAAAATAGAAAAATACATAAAAAGTGCTGAGGAGGTTGAAACAACTCTCCTTAAAGCTAGTATATGGTATATTTTCTTCAAATCTTGAGCTGTAAAAGAATCGATGATAGTTTTTCTTGAAGTCAAGAATGTCTTATCAACGATATTGACATTCTTATCCATTTCACCATATCGGTATAAGGAAGAATATTTGGTCGAGCAACGATCCTATGAAGAATGTTGATTTGTGTTATATTCTTTCCACGACTAGCCCACGTAGTTAATCGGGTGGTTAGAGGTGGGGTGGTGCCCCCCCTTTGTTGCGCCCATTGCGTAGTGGGGGGGTCACAGGGGATTTGAGGGGTGTAGGTAACCCCCCTCTATGGGGTTCGGGGCAACGCCCTGGAAAATTTTGTTTTTTGGACCCTATATTAGGTTGGGTGGACCTACCTATTGTTTTGTGCATGATTTTCGCACATGGTTTTGGACGCGATGGTTTTCGATCCATGGTATTGGATGCTTCGGCATATATAAATATGTATTGTAACATTGAAAGGAACATAATGAAAAATCAAGCTGGTAGTCCCGGTTTTTGGGATCCAGGGGAAAATCTCTGTGTATATGTGTTTTATGTGTCATGCTCTCGCATTGTTTATTTTATGTGTTTAAGAATTCGTATGCAGGTAGTTTGTGTATGGGGTTAAAACCTACATTTGGTATTGAAACTGTTTTGGCTTCAAGGGGACGCCTTTGTTGCTGAGGGGTTTCGCTCGAGCTTGTGGTAGAGCCTGTTCAGTAGGAGATCTGTGGGATCGATTCTGGTGGTGAAAGAAGATGGCGAGCAGTGGAAAAATAGAGATCGAGAAATTTAATGGTCAGAGTTTTGAGTTATGGAAACTCAAGATGGAGGATCTGTTGGTGGATAAAGATCAATGGATCGCTATAGATCCATGTACTAAACGAACGGGAGTGTCCGATGAAGAATGGAAGAAGGTGGATCGTAAGGCTAAGAGCACAATACGATTGTGTGTCTCAGATTCAATATTGTTGAATGTATCAGGGGAAGCTATGATGAAGGCTTTGTGGGACAAGTTAGGGAATTTGTACCAATCTAAGTCTCTGGTGAATAAACTGTTCCTATGAAAAAAGTTGTATAACCTGAGGATGAAATATGGAGACTCGGTGACAGAACATCTGAATGCATTTAATACTGTGGTAAGTCAGTTATTATCTATTTATATTAAAATTTTGAATGAGGATAAGTGCATCAGTTTGTTGTGTTCTCTACCAGATTCACGGGATAGTCTAGTTATTGCAATAGGTAGCAATGCAACTGCCTTGCAGTTTGATGAAATAGTCTCATTCTTGTTGACGGAGGAGATGAGATGGAAAAATATGGAGAGCCAGAATGGTGATGCCTTGTCTGTACGAGGAAGATCCCAGAACAGAAACAAAAATAAGTCATTGAGTGGGATATCTAAATCTAGAAGGAGATCTAAATCTCCAGGAAAACTTGTAAAGGTGGTGTGCTGGAAATGTGGAAAGGAAGGGCACTACAAAAGGGACTGTAAATCTAAAGCTCCTCACAAAGGAAAGGGATCTAATGATGCTTCTTCTACAAAGGCAAAAACCACCTTAGATGAAGGTGGGGATGTGTACTTGGCTTCTTCAAGTACACATGTAGATCATGAGGCATGGATGATTGACTCAGGTGCATCCTTTCACTTCACTCCCCATAGAGAGTGGTTCTGCGAGTATGAGAAATATGATGGTGGTGATGTCTTCTTGGGGGATGACAGGAAGGCTAGAATCGTTGGTCATGGAAAAGTAAAGCTGAAGTTGCAAGGTGGAAGGGTTAGAAAACTTCTGGGTGTTCTTCATATTCCTGCATTGGCCAGAAATCTGATTTTCGTAGGCAAGTTGGATGATGCAAGTGTGAAAAAAATGTTCGAGAAGGATACCTACAAAATGGTTTGGGGAGCACTCATATTGATGTGGGGAGTTCAGATTGGAACTCTGTAGAAGCTGCAAGGTAGCATTGTTATTAATGGGTGCAACAGTTACGTGGTTCCTGAAAGTGGAGTAGAAAACCTAGTGGTCTTTGGCGAGAAGACCATGTTGTGGCATCAAAGGCTGGACATATTGGAGAGAAGGGCCTTCGAATACTTCATGGTAAAGGTATGGTAGAAGGTATAAGTAATAGCTCTCTGGATTTTTATTTCTGTGAAAACTGTGTATATGGGAAGCAAAATCGGGTGAGTTTCCCCTTTGGTGGTAAGAGGGCGAAACATATATTAGAACCTGTGCACAGTGATGTGTTTGGACCTATGAAGGTTCCATCACTGGGTAAGTCTATGTACTATGTATCATTTATAGATGACTTCTCAAGGAATACATGGATATATCTCCTTAAGAAGAAATCTGAAGTCTTTGACAGGTTTAAAGAATTTAAGGCTCTCGTGGAAAGCCAGACAGAGAAGAAAATAAAGTTGTTGAGGAAAGATAACGGTGGAGAGTTTTGCAGCAAGGAATTTGAAGAATTTTGTAAGAAGTGTGGTATAGCATGGCATAATACTACTTCATACACACTTGAGAAAAATGAAGTTGCAGAAAGAATGAACAAGATGTTGATGGAAAGGGTAAGAAGCATGTTTAGTGGTGTCGAGTTAGGACAAGAATTCTGGACAGAGGTGGTGGAGACAACATGTTACTTGGTCAACAGATCACCTTCATTAGCATTGAAGGATATGACTCCACAAGAGGTATGGACTAGTAAGAAACCCTCTCTTTCACATCTGAGGGTATTTGGATGTGATGCATATGTACATGTTCCAAAGGAGAAAAGAACCAAGTTGGATAGTAAATCTGAAAAGTGCATCTTTATTGGGTATAAGGATGGTTTAAAGGGTTATAAGCTTTGGAACCCAGTAACAAGGAAGGTCATGTACAACTAAGATGTGGTGTTCAGAGAGGTGAAAGATGTTATTAAACATGAATTCCAACCAAAGGAACCTCAGAAGATAGAGTTTGAACTTAAGGAGGAAGAATCAAACTCTACAGCAGAGGAGGAATCAGAAGATGAAGAGCCACAAACTCCAGGTGTGAGAAGATTAGTTCGAGAAAGAAGGCAGCCGGAAAGGTATAGTCCATCTTCTTTCTGTTCAAATTTTTCTTTATCTGTTACTGATGATGATCCCAGAACTGTGAAGGAAGCAGTAGATTCAGAGGATGGAAAACTCTGGAAAGAGGCCATGGTTGATGAAATGGAATCTTTGCACAAAAATGAGGCTTGGGATCTGGTGGAGTTGTCGGCTGGAAGGAAACCCATTGGCAGCAAATAGGTGTTCAAGAAGAAGACAAATGTAGAAGGAAAGGTGGAGAAATAAAAAGCTCGATTGGGAGCAAAAGGTTATTCCCAGGTGCCGGGAATTGATTCTGGTGATATTTTTTCTCCTGTTGCCAAGGTAGCTTCTATTAGATTACTTTTATATATTGCTGTTGCTTTTGATTTTAAGGTAGAATAGAGGGATGTGAAGATGAAATTTCTTCATGAGGATCTGGAAGAAGAGATCTACATGAGGCAACTTGATGGTTTTGTTGTGAAGGGTAAGAAATAAATGGTATGCAAATTAAAGAAGTCTCTGTATGGGTTAAAACAGTCACCGAGGATGTGGTACCAGAAATTTGATACATTTATACGGGGACTTGGCTTCACCAGAAGAAAAGCATATCACTATGTGTATTTTAAATTAATTGGTGACCATGTTATTTATCTGGTCTTGTATGTGGATGATATGTTGCTAGTTGGAAATGACAAAGAAATTATCTAGGAATTGAAGACCCAATTATCCTCCAAATTCGACATGAAAGATATTGGTGCTGCAAACTATATTTTGGGCATGGAAATTAAAAGAGACGGGGAAAAGATGAAGCTCTAATTAAACTAGAGGAAGTATGTCGAGACAATACCGCAAAGATTTAATATGCAGGATAGTAAATCAGTGAAGGTTCCTATTCCTGTAGGTGTGAGGTTATCTGCTGAACAGTGTCCCAAGACACAAGAAGAGGAAGAGGACATGTCCCATGTTCCATATGCAAGTGCAGTCGGTAGCCTAATGTATGCAATGGTCTGTACTAGACCAGACATTGCACATGTAGTGGGAGTATTGAGCAGGTCTATGTCAAAACTAGGGAAGGAACATTGGACAACAGTGAAGCGGGTTTTCACATTTTTGTGTGGCACTAGTGATTATGGTTTGTGCTACCAAGGAAGACCAGGATTGGGCAGAGTGTTGGATATTCATGGCTTTTCTGGTGCAGGCTAGGCTGGAGATCTGGATTAGAGAAGATCTACAAGTGGGTATGTGTTTAACCTATTTGGAGGTGCAGTTAGTTGAATGAGCGAGAAATTTGTAGTGGCACTGTCAACTATAGAGGCAGAATACATGGAAACAACTCATGCAAGGAAGTAAGCAGTTTGGTTGCAAAGATTGTGTTCAAGTATGGGGTTAGTAGAGGGAGCTATAAGGATAGACTATGGCAGCCAAAGTGCAATTTTCTTGGCAAATGACCCTGCATATCATTCAAAGACAAAGCACATTGATGGTCAATATCACTTTGTGAGGGATATGATAGAAGACAAAAAGGTGTTGCTGGTAAAGGTGGACACTTTGAAGAATACTGCAGATGCATTGAGAAAATCTGTGAGATCTAAGAAGTTCTCTTGGTGTAGAGAAACAATGGGCATTACAGGGCTAGGTAAATGACTAAGCTCTCTTGTGCCCCCCTGTGGAAAGAAAACAACAGGTGGGAGAATTTTGGGTTGTGTTATATTCTTTCCACGATTAGCCCATGTAGTTAACCGGGGGGTTAGAGGGGGGCAAAGCCCCCCCTTCGTTGTGCTGATTACGTAGTGGGGGGGTCACAAGGGGTTTGAGGGGTGCAGGTAACCCTCCTCTATGGTGTCTAGGGCAGCACCCCGAAAAATTTTGTTTTTTGGACCTTATATTAGGTTGGGCAGACCTACCTATGGTTTTGTGCATGATTTTCGCACATGGTTTTGGACACGATGGTTTTTGGTCTATGGTTTTGGACGCAATGGTTTTCGGTCCATGGTATTGGATGCTTCAACATGTATAAATATGTATTATAACATTGAAAGGAACATAATGAAAAATCAAGCTGGTAGTCCTGGTTTTTGGGGTCCAGGGGAAAATCTCTGTGTATATGTGTTTTATGTGTTATGCTCTCACATTGTTTATTTTCTGTGCTAAAGAATTCATATGCAGGTAATTTCTATACGGGGTTAAAACCTACATTGGGTTATGGGCCCACCATGTTTCCACTGTGCCACTCCTATCAATGATATTGACATTCTCAATTATCCATTTCACCATATCGGTATAAGGAAGGATATTGGGTTGGGTAACGATCCTGTGAAGAAAAGAGTTGGTGACTTCATAGTTGGAGGATTTAGAAGATAAAGTAGAATCCATTGTTACCACTCTCTGAATTACCTTGGGTCCTTCACTTTCAAGCAATTGATACATAGATTCCCATGAGGATGATCCAATTTCTATCGTGCACATAGTGTCGGAGAAAATTGGGGGCACTTCTATTACTTCAGAAACAGGAGGCGTGGGTTGCGAAGCTGCCATGATTTTCTTTCCTTTCTTTGCTTTGGTCATTCTACTACACCGCCGTTTTTAGGATTAGCCAGCAATTGGAAACATAGAGGAATGAATAACAACAATTTTGAAATGCGGGAGAATTGAACATACAAGGTTTGAAATGATGGTGAATATAGTTTAAATGAGAAAAAAATCTGAAATATCTACATATAGATCATCAAATCACCTTGGGGATTTAAATTAGAAATACCGTTACAAGTCCTTAATAACCGAAATCATGGCTTCACGTGATAATTTATTATTCAATTAATAGATCGTATTGCAAAAACCTTTCGAATGGTAATCGTAAACATGTCTCAATGTGTTTTCCCAATATGCAATTGTGATACCATTATATCAGCGGTTTGGGTATCGAAAGTCTGTGATGCGATGATCGTAATATCGCAATCGGGGGTTTAGAGCAGAGGATAATGAAAATTACCAAAATCCTTTTGTGATTACGAAATCACAAGGAATGATGTAGCAGTGGAGCGAGCCTTACCGATGTCTTACTATTTTTTTTTAACACGCTTTTCCTCTTTTTTATTCATTCTTATGATTTTATTAAAGTCGCGCTTTAATAAAGAGCTTTATCGCAGTTAGAAGATCGGAAGTGAATGGAGCGGCTTGCCTTTTGCCGATTTTTGATTCATCTGGACGCGACATATTTATAGGGTTTCATTAACTGTTACATTGGGTCCAGAGGGTTTATCACATATCCCAATCAGAGTGGTCCTCGAGGCTTCTAAATTGCACTTTTTATAAGTTTTGTGACACGGGTAAGCTCTGATATAGAGCAGCTATGTTAATAATATACTTTATCAAATCACATCATTTCAAAAGGATAAAATGGGGAGTTACTAATTAGGACTTGTGAAGTGCGATAACATCGGGATTTTTTTAATGCTAGCTCATTTGAGTTGTTTGGGCCAATGAAATTTGGATTTTTTATTTAAATAAACTCAAATTTGTCCTTTTAAAACACTAAAATGTCTTATTTTTCTATTATTTAAAAATTTAAAGGGTCCCAATTATTTATATAATAATTTCCTAAGAGATTTATATATAAATAAATGGGGTTTGTTGAATAGCACAATAGGGTCCAAGTGGAATAGGTGGGTGGCCACCAATATCCACTTGGATCAATTAAGACATGAAAAACACTGGTTTGTTCGTGAAAAGTTTTGGGCCATGAATGATGTTAATGATGAATACAAACAAATAGTGCAATTCGCCATAGCCTTAAGGAAACACACTTTGAATTGGTTCATGAATCTCACAGAAAACCAATCGAAGTAAAAAATTGAAATGAAGACTAGCTTCCTTACATTTTTTGAATCCAAGATGTTAAGCACCTAGTAGCACAAGAATTAAAGGATATTAAGAAAACACCAAATGAAGCAGTACGAGAATACGACAAATGATTTAAAGATTTATTGATCCAAATTCCATATAACATCGATGAACATCTCTTATTACAATGGTATGTGGCAGGTTTACTCCATAAGATTTGAGGCCTGCTTAGAATGCATGAAGTCACAAATTGTGAAGAAGCACTTAAATTAGCACAGAAAATCGAGCAAGATGATGATGGCCAGTCGATTATATCATCAGCTAACAACAAAATCGAAGACAATCTTGAACTACTAAATTTGTTTCTCCAATTGACATTACAAAAGAAAAACTTATGGTGTACCAACTATTGCATGAAGGGACATACTATAGACAATTGTAAATATGGAGATTATGTCGATTAGGATGTCTGACATATACAATCTGATCCATATTGTGATATCTATCAAGTCACCTCAAATCACTCAATGAAACACTGCCAATATAATCTTTGGAATTCCAAACCAAAATGGTGTGTTATTTGCAAAGACAATGCACATTATAGACAAGAATTCCCACTCAACAGAAAAGTAAAACCCAATTATCCTATCGTGTATCATACATAAGCCTCAGATCAATTTAATGAACCACCTTCATATGGAAAATTAGGAGTTGGTCGAGTAGTTTATGGTGGTCGTTGGGGAGGTTTAAATGGCAGATGTCATGTTTAGGGTTGAGGTTGAGGTAGATTCTATTATTATACCTATTAGTAAGAGGGACACATGGCTGTAGACTTCCCTTTGAAGGATAAGGTTGATCTATGCTTTTGCAACATGTGCGGGTTGTGTGATCACTCCTTAGAGGATTCCCTTAGATTATTGAAAAAGAACTAAATAAGAGAACTATTAATTTGCTTCAGTTCGTTCCAAAACATGAAATCTCGAATTCTAAAAATATTCATGTAGTTACAAGGTTAGGTTCGAGGAAAGACAACGATACTCAAAATTGACAAGTCATTCGACTAATCAAAAATACGAATAAATATCCATATAGGCAAGAGAAAAATGATACGATGTCAAGAGCATTGGATTTCTTTATAAAAGAAAATGATCAACAAATACTATCTATAGATCTCATTTTGGAAGAATTCTTGGAACTTTTGAAAGAAGAATATTTCGTTGATCGATTGGTAGACCTCCTAAATATGGTGAAAAATTGTAATGAAAATAGAGAGAAATGCAAAAATGTTTAAAAACTCTGTAATGGGAAACAAATGGAAGATCATGATCCTCAAGTTGATTTAGAGATAAATGGGTATATGGTCAAACAAGTTATTTCTGATTTCATTTCACAAGTAAATATCCTTCCACGATACACATGGATCAATATGGGAAAACCAAACTTGCGAAAGACAACTAATTATATTAAACTTGTCGACCAAAGATTTATTGAACCCATTAGAACATTAAGGCAAGTGTAAACTTTGATAATGAAATCCCGACGATGATTGATTTTGAAGTGGACAACCTAGTTAACGGAATTCCTGCATACCATGCATTAGTTAATCGACCTTCAGGATGTAGAATGAAAGAAACAATATCTTTGGAGAAATATCGAATAAAGCTTAAAGGAAACAATAATAAAATTATCATCCCTGTAGATCCCCGAGAAGGAAAACCCTAGGTTTAAGCCTATGATGAAGAAACTGAAACAAAAAGACTTTACTAGATATTGCATGAAGACCATGATAAGGTCGAACCAAATGCATCTAGCGAAATTGTGACAATTTCACTACTTTCTGTTGGAAAGAACTCCAAAAAAAAAAAACTATACGAATGGCAAGTGGAGATTATGAATCTAAGGCTAAATAATGTTGATCAATAGAAGCCATTTTGATGTCAAATATATGATCATGCTACTCCATTAAAGAAATACATATCATAAAAGAAAAAAATATTGGGGAACACCATCTCTTATTCTGTCAGACTTAACACTTGACTCTAGCAGATTCAAAGAAAGAGTGTCAATTGTTAATCATATATAACAAGTAAAGAAGACTCTTGAAAAACAAGGAATAATGCAAAGTCTAGTTCAAATTTTCATAGGTCAAGCAGCGAGATGGTGGGACACCCATTCATCTCGTCTTCAGACATGGACAACTGCAACAACATACTTCATCGAATGTTTTAGAGGGAAAAATTTATCTGCAAAGGAAAAAATACCCATTTTTAGTTCCAGACAAGACCCTCCTATTCACATTCAAAACTGAAAGTTAGAATGGAGACGAATTGGTTATAGAGATGAGCGAGTTTGGAAGCATATGTTCCCAAACACCCTAGATGATTTACCAAATAAATGGTATAAAATAGAAGAAGCATGTGGTTAATCGATGGAATTAAAAGAGTTAAGAGAAAATTTCATCAAATACATTGAGTTCAAACCAGATAAGTGAGACTAGTTAAATGATGCAGTTCAGATAATCAAATAATTCCTCAAAGAAAAACCAACCGACCATAAAAAATTACTAGTCAATGCTTCATCAAACTGCAATTTCATGTCATGTACTTCAAATTAGAAAATGACTAGTCACATAGAAATGGAAGAAGCACTTATCACTGGTCAAATCATTTGCTTAAATAAAAATCACCCCGAGAATCGCAAAAGAATACAATCAGTATATAAAGTCAACAAATAAGAAGTTGGGAAACCATGTAAATTGGAATTCCCTTTAGATTATAAAGAAATAAAAGTTGGGGAACAATAACTTGATGACTCAAAAGTACCCGATTGGATGGATGCAAAAATTAAAATATGTGAAGTCGACATATTGAACGATGATCGACCAAAGATTGCTCGACTTGGTGACTACTGGTCGAACAAGAAAATTGCAAAATTCGTAGACTTGCTTAAAGAATATCAGGACATATTCACCTGTAATTACAAAGTTTTGAAGGTACTGGTTAAGGAAATGGGAGAAATGAAAATTAATCTCACTCTGGGAGTAAAGCCAATAAAGAAGATAACGTATAAGCTTGCTCACAAATACAAACCTATCATTCTGAAACAAATAGAGGGGATTCTTTCTGCTGGCATCATCTACCTAATAGAAACATCATAATGGGAAAGTCACATGGTCATCCAACCTAAAAAACATGATCCAACCAGATTGTGTATATGTGTAGACTACCCTGGATTAAAAAAAATAATAGTTACTGATCCATCTCTGACCCCGTTCACTGATGAAATTATCAATGGAGTCACATGACATGAATGTTATTCATTCATAAATGGTTTCTCAGGGACCAGGGTACAACCAAGTACCCATTTCAAAATATGACAAAGAAAAAATGACATTTGTTATTGAATTTGGTTCTTTTTCCTACAAGGTAATTCCTTTTGGATTGAAAAACACATCAATAAGATTATGAAAAATTGTTGTCAAAGCTTTTCAAGAATACATTTATAAAATGATGGCAGTCCATTTCGATGGCTTGACAATTTACACATTACTAAAATATCACATACAATGGCTAAGGCTAATGCTTAAAAGATGCTGGCAAATATGTTTATCACTAAATATCAAAAAGTGCATCTTTTCCACTCCAATCAGAATAGTGTTGGGCCATGTGGTCTCCAAGGATGGCATTAAAGTAGATATGGAAAAAATCAAGGTAATTTTAGATCTAAAGCCACTCGTTAATAGAAAACAAATAAAAATATTTTTGGGACACACAAGTATTCTAAGAAATCCATTAGGCATTACTCTAACATTACGTTTCTGATAGACGAGCTTTAAAGAAAGATGTTCCATTTATTTGGTCTAATGAGTGAGATGAATCATTTCAACTATTAAAAAAGAAATTGGTCGAAGCACAAATCCTTAAGTTTCTTGATTGGTCGAAACAATTCCATGTACATGTTGACGCATCTAGTGTAGCAGTTGGAGCAATTTTAGCACAACCTGATGATGAATCGATAGAACATCCAAACACCCATGCTAGTCGGAAACTCAAAAAAGCCAAAAGGAAATACTCAATGACTGAGCACAAAGCCTTAGCAATTATTTTTGCCTTACAAAAGTATTGACATTTTCTTCTCGCAAACCCCTTCATATTTTACATGGATAATCAAGCATTAAAATATCTTGCAAACAAATTAATTCATCAAGGATGGATTTGTCTATGGCTATTATTATTTCAGGAGTTTGAATTTGAAGCCATCATTCAATCGAGTAAAAAAATGTCTGTCATGACCACTTGTCTCGAATGGAATATCAAGAGGAGCTGACTGACATTGATGACAATCTTCCTGACACACATTTATTCAAAGTTGAAGCAGTGCCTTCAAAGCTTGCTAAAATTGTATAATTTCGAAATACTGGTAAGGCATCTGAAGGACTGTCTGAAAAAAGAAAAAGACACTTGCAATCAAAACACCATTGTTTACATTGTTAAATGGAAAGTTATATAAGCTCAGAATTGATGAAGTACTTCAAATATGTGTCTTAGAACATGAAAGAGAAGGAACCATTACTGAAGCACATAAAGGGGGAGCCAGAGGACACTTTCAAGGAGAAACACACAAAAGATATTACAAGCAAGATTATGGTGGCCATCATTATTCCATGACTGTCGACAGTATGTACAGAAATGTGACATATGCCAAAGCATTGGATGACCACTACCAAAATGTTGAGAAATGGCAACAAGAAATTCCAGTTTAATTTGTCCTTGAATTAAACTGTGAATTAAAATATAATTCTTTTCTCATAGAAATTTGAAAATAATTAATTAAGTTTAATTAACTTAATTAATTTAGGAAATTCGAATTGGAAGTATTTTAGAAGACATGTATATGTTCTCCCTAACTTATAGGAGTTAAGGATGAGTTATGAATGAGTTGTAATTGGTTAACTCAATTTATTGAGTTAATTCCAGTTAAATTAGTTCTAATGAGTTTCAATAACTAATAGTGAGTAAACAGTGAGTTGGGACACTAGTGACCTAATTAGTGCTACTCTAGTTAACTGAAGATTCCACCATCAGAAACTCATGCATGTTGATTATGAGAAAGGCCTAGTTGACACTAGAGTGTAAGGACAATGTACTATTTGTTTTAGATTTTTCTGAGTTGCACTGATAGTGTATGCATTCAGGAACTGATCCTTGAGGGATTGCACTCTTTTTAGAGGCTTTATTTCCCTTTAAATACAAGCTATCGCTCATAGGAATTACACATTGAAATAGAGACTTGGAGAGCTTCTGAATTGGCTAATATTTTGCCTTGAGCTTTCTTATGAGTTGGAGATTGAATTTGCTGAGTGTTTGGATTGTTCTAGAGAGAACAAGCATTGTAATTTCATCTTGATTTTCCTTATTAATACAAAAAAGATAGTGGCATTTTGAGCTGTGGCTTTCCTTGGATATTTATTATGTTATGTGCCTTTGATTCTCTTCCTCTATTGATTATTATTTGCACAATGTTTATGGGCTTCCATTGTAAAGAGTAGAAGTAGATTCTTGTCTCTTGCTTTAGCAAATTGCATTAGCTTGTGAATCTACAGGTTTTCCTACACAACATCAAATTCCACTATATTCAATCATCCCATCAATACCTTTTGAGATTTGTTAAATCCACTTTGTCGACCCATTTCTCAAAAGAGCCAAACCAAGAGCAGTGAAATATATAATAATAGGGTAGAAATGAAGCTAGTTAGGTTGTGTACTGACAAAATAGAAATTGAGTTTATATATGAAAATATAATAACATGATTTGGTTGTCCCATGATTCTCATCAGTGACCGAGGGACATATTTTTCCAATGGTACAATTCAAGATTTAATGAAAAAAATTATGATCGAACACTGCAAGAATACTGCATGTCACCCACAAGAAAGTGGTGTTGTTGAATCCTTCAATAAAACTTTGCATAAAGGACTAAAAAAGATATGTAATATAGACAAAGACGACTGAGATGACAAGGTTCCAGCCATTTTATGGGCATATCACACAACATACAAGAAGTCAACGGGATCAACGCCATTCAAACTTGTTTATGGTCAGGAAGCAGTCATACCATTTCATTGTTCAAAAAATGCATAGACTATATCATCTATATTAAAATATAATACAAAACTGCAAATAGAACGACTTTGACAATTACATCAATGAGAGGAAGATCAACTCTATTCTCTCTATCACCAACAAATCTGTGAAGAACAAAAAAAGGCATGGCATGACAGGAACTTGCAAGCTAAGAAATTCCACGTTGGAAACTTAGTTTTATTGTACGACAATCGAGTAAAAGGCAAGCCAAAGAAAATTGAAATTGCATGGTTGGGACCCCTTGTCATAGAGGAAATTCAACCATGTGGAGTTTTTCAATTGAAAACTCTGCAAGGGCACATTTTCAAGTCACTTGTTAATGGTTCTTGCCTTAAAAGATATGTTTCTTAGTAACACTTATTGTAGGTTAGCATTAGAACTACTTAGTGACAAGCTAATCGACTATTTGTAAAAGTTTTACATTAAATTGTTAAATCTTCTCTATTTCTTAAGTTCGAATTAATAAGTTATTTTAAAAAGTAGTTATAAGTTAGCGTTAAAAACAATAGACATAATAGTCAGACACTCAATAAAAGAAACAACAAGAATGAATTAAGCAAGCAAAATCAACAATGACATGGAGTGAGGGCTTGAACTCTACAACCTCCTAAGAGCAAGGAAAAGTATATATCAATATTAAGATCATAACGAAGACCGATGGACGAAGCGTAGAGAAAGAACCGTCTGATGGAGCAAATCCATAAAGCACCATTCAATAGAATAGAGACTCAAGACAAGAGCTTTGGCCACCTCTTAGAAGGCAGTTTCAGGAAACCAGTTGTGAATAAATATCTAGCATGTGACTTTGACATCATCTCACATAAAAGACAAAAAGCTAAATTTAAAAATCAGAGCAATCAAGTGTACCGGTCTTATCTTGACACGTACAAGAAAAATATTTTCAAATCACTCCAAAATTATTTACCACCCCATGAAGAAGGTGGGAAGGAGATGACATGTATGCATCAAGTAACATTCGAGGAGAAAATAATAAATTGACGAGAGATCTCGAGGGAGAGAAATTGAGCGATAATGATGGTGCAATCAATTCCACTTCTATAAAAATTAGTGAATGCTTAGGTTTAACAAATATCTTTCCTAAAATATTGTTCGATGCTCCTTGTGATCCTAACAATATACCAGATATCCCAAGCCTTGTAATCTCAAATTTTGAGCACCTCAAATACCTTTGAACTGAAGAATTCCACAATGATTTTTCAATGGCAAAGCGCAAAGTTCACTCCGAGGAGCATGAAATTATACTTGAACCCTAGACCAAGGCAAGGTTTTATCTTACTGGAAAAACTGAGTTAGAAATGTAGATGCACAATATCAAGCAGGCAAAGGTTAATGAACCTTCCTAGGAAAAAAGATTGACTCTTTCCTCAAATTGGATAGACTAGATGACTAATGGAATTCAAAGTCAAAAGTGTTGCAGGAAGAAGGAATTTGTGATATTATTGACACTCCATTAGTGGAGTACTTGCAAGAGATGAAGGGGGAGGCTACTAAATACTTAGTTAACAAATATCACAATGAAAAGATTTGGCTTGCGTAGCCCCAATCCATCTCCAATATTCATCTGATTATAGGGTTACCATATAAGGGTGAAAAAGTGTCAACAACGACTAATGCTAATAAGTGGATTAAAAATTTTGCTCATTTAACAACACTCTAGAGCAGGAAATATAAATCTATGTAGAATTGTTGTGACAGGAGCACCAATGGCTAAGGGAATGGAATAAAACACAACATGAAGCCATTAATGCATCTGAATATCAAGAGGGAGTACTTAATCATGTCTCGAGTTTTGAAATGGCCAAACCTTTTAGTCAAAGGCTAGCAGAGACACACCCCTGGAAGAAAATGTTCAATACCTGTCGAACCTTAAAGAATCTAGTGTTAAAGCTAGATTGACAATACGTGAATGGTATATTTTTGATGAGCATCTGTAGATATTTTCTCCAGTGATTTATTATACTGCATTTCAGAATATGCCTCCACTATCGCCAACTCATTCTGCATCACTGCAACCACCATGACCTACCCATTAGTTCTTTGCACCAAGTATTGCAACATATTCTGCAACATTAGAACACCAATCCCACAAAGTTGAAGTCAACCAAGTATTCAATCAGTCGACAGATCCATCCCAAGAGGTTCCAACCGTAACCACATAAGCACCTATTGAAGAAATTCCATCTATCTTGATTTAATTTAATCTTATTGCAATTTGTTTTATATTAAGAATTTCACTCTTAAGGAGCCATCAACATATATTGTATAACTGTTTTTTTGCAATGTTAAATTTTTTTAGTTTTTTGTATCAGTTCAAATCTCTTTGAGAGTGGGGGAGATGTTGGAGGGGTTAGTTGGCCTAGCCGACTAGCCTGAGTCGAGTCAACATATACATATTGTAACCGAGTCTTAACCAATGTCAGATTAAGTTGAAGTATTTGGTTAGACAATTAGACTGTTGTAACTATCCCGACATCCTATATGTATTAGATTTATACCAATGCATCAATTCTGATTCTGCTAATAAGAAAGAATATATCTTTGTGTGTTTGCTGGTTCTCCATTACTGTCTCTCTTATTTTTACTTATGCTTGTCATGTGATTACTTGATGTCTGTCTACTAGTAGTAATGCATTATTTTCGCTAGATTACAGTACGACGTGTGGTTCATGAGGTGGATCCTATGCTATTTAGATCAAACCTCAAACCTTATGATAAATAAAAATATGGTAAGTGTTCTCACCAAGGTTGGTGGTCGAGGCATTCAAACATTAATCAAATGAACTTGCACCATGTCCCCCTCAATCTCCGACCTCCTGGATACCAAAGTGAATTGAGCCACCTCGACCTCAGGATGTGAACCAACAACGTCTGACCTATGGATAATAGTTTAGAAAATTAATAATTAAGTCTTGCATGCCCCCCTCGATCCCCTACCTCTTGGATACCAAAGTGAACCTAACCACCCTCGACCTCCAACTTCAGGATGTGAACCAACGACGTTCGACCTATGGATAATAATTTAGAAAATTAATAATCAAGTCATAATTAGGAGATACGATAGTCGAGAGAATTCAAAATGAGGTCTATCCAAGGGTTGTGACTCACAAGGATCTAACTAAACCCGATGCAAAATGAGTGGCGTGAGCCACTTGCTAATGTAGTGTTAATGCTGACATGTTGTCCTCATAGAGGTGTTGTGTGGTGTATAAAAAAACGTGCATAGATGCTAACTTGGTCAAGTATTAGTGACACGTGGAGGTGATCTGGAAATGAAATATATAATTTTTTTCCATCTAAGCTATGTACAATTAGCATGCCATGTCACACATGCTACATGTGTTGCCATGTGTCATGCCATCTCATCAAACTAGTGAAAACACACAAAACTTCAAATGACCATAACTTTTGATCCAAGATTCAAGATTTGACAAATTTTATATTGTTGGAAACATATTGACGAGATGAAGATGATGGTAATATAAAAATTGGAAAAATAAGCAAACAAAAAATCACTAAAGGTAAGAATCTAAATGCAAAATAAGATGATATTTCCAAAATTTTATATAAAAAACCCTTTATTTTTGAGAAAATAAAAAATAATTACTAGGATGACAACACTTTGACATCAACAATAATGCATTCAACCACAACCACTCATATATATAATTTTTTATTTAAATAATATAAAATTCTTCTAGAGTAAAAAAAATTCCTAAAAAAACTTTTATATTTTTATTTATAAAAATTATTAATTTCGATTTATTGTGATTATGATTCTCTTCTTGAAAAACAAAGAGTGCACAAATTGTCAATTTCAACTTATTACAGTGTTTTGTTTTCGTTTTTTTTTCTTTTTTATATAAAGAAAGAGTTCCCAATGCCAAGGGAACTCCTAACCTTGGAGTTCTCAAAAAACTCCAAAATGTCATAATGCAAAAACCGTTAATCTCCATTTAAGGTAGATGTCATAAAAAAGAAAAATGGGTCTCGAATTGTATAAGTATAAGATGAATGGCAGAGGAAAGGAAAGAATGTCTTTTTGACGATATTGTCTCTTTTTATGCTTAAAGAGTCCGTAAATTCAAGTCATTGACAAGAAACTCATGTTGATATAATGGTTGATATTTTGGCACAAACAAAGATATTTTGGTAAATTCCTATAAGCAGGTTGTACACTTTAATTTTGCTTTCCATGTTATTTGAAGTTTGGGGTGCTTTCTGAATTTACTATTAATTGAACTAAAAATTTTGCCATATGCTTTAGAATGGAGTTATTTTTTTATTTAAAAAAGTTATTATTTAGAGTGAAAATTTTGCCATATGCTTTAGAGTGGAGTTATTTTTTTATTTAAAAAAGTTATTATTTAGAGTGGGTAGGTTTCTGTGATGAGGATTTTGATGTTGAGATTTTAAAACATTTACAATATTTATTTTTAATTGACATTTTCAGTGAAAACCATGATTCATCACAAGGAAAAACTTATAAAAAGCCAAACCAAAAGATAAAATAAATATAAAATAAAAGAGGGGAAGAAGGAAAAGAACCTACCAACAAACCTAAAAATATAATTTTAATTTTTAATTTTCAATTATTATTATTTTTAATTGCTATATACATTTTACTTATCATTTTAATGTGAATATTATAAAGGTGATTGAATGCTATAAAGAAATTAAGTTAATATATAAAATTAATTTATGTATGTATCAAGAACGGAATTATATAATAAAGTGATTAGATATATTATATTTCATTTAATTAACACTTTTTATTATTTTAATTATAATTTTAAAAACAATAATTAATGATTTACAATTATAGTTTTAATGTTATATTTATAATTTTGAATCATAATGTTACTTCAGAATATAAGTCTTTTTTAAAATGTAAGTTAATTAGTAAATTTACTTGGTATATTTATAGAATGGAATTTTAATAAGTTAATTAGAATATTAATGATATATTTTATTGTTATATTTATTAAATCACCACCTATAATTATAAAGTTTATTTAAACTATAAGCGTTTTAATTTATAAGTTAATTAAGTTAATTAGTAAATTTACTTGGTGTATATATTTTTAGCTCTGTTGGTCGACTCTTTTCCTTGTTTCCCTCTTTCTTTTATATTTATTTCATCCTTTTGCTTATCTTCTTTGTAGGTTTTTCGTGAACATCAACATCAAAAATCTCAAAATCTCAACATCAAAAATTATTATTAATTGAATTGAACATTTTAGTATATGGCATAGAATGGAGTTAGTCCTCCATTAAAAGGAAAAGTCAATGATTGTAATTTTGTTTTTTTTAAGTTTATTGTATGTACATTTTTAGTTCAACGTTCCAATTGTGAATGAAGAAAGCTCAATCCATTTGCTTGACTTGTTTATATGAAGGTATGTTTACCGCAACCAAGTTGTCAAATTTATCTTATGCTAATAAGAAAATAAAATGATAAATTTGTTAAGAATTGTTAAGTTACTAAGATGAGAGGAGATATGCTTATTAAAAATAAGTTTTTAATTAAAAAGAATAATGTTTATTTAATATAAAACTTCAGTTAAAATAATTTTTATGAAGTTATTTATTTTATTAAAGTGCTAAAGTAAAGTTGTTTTTTGTTTTTTTTTCCATGATAACTAGTGAATTAGTAGTTTTGGAGGATTGTTTTGGGCAAAACTACGATCAAATCACAACGACTGCCACTATTCACCTCAATATCAAGACATTCAAATTTTCTTGCCGCTTTGGGCTTATAGATATTACTGGCCATGATTTTCAACTTGTTCAAATTTTGCCACATATAGCAAGTCTCTATAGAATAGAACACATGTGGAGGAGGAATTAAACTTGTTAGCTAACACTCAAGCTATTGTCCTTTGATCGGTGTTAAAGTGTTCTTTGTAAAATGAAATGAAACAATATTTTGAGGATTCTAATTCTGTATTAGTAGTTTTAGGGATATGTTGTTTAAATAGTCATAATTTTGTAAGATTTTTTTTTTTTTTTTTCTTCATATATAATGGATTGCAATGTAATTTTCATGATTATAGAGAATTCATCATGGCCTAGGATCCCAAATATCCTTTAGCCACGTGGCACCAATATTTTTATTCCCAAGGGCTTTCCCAGCTTCAACATGCTAAAATCAGAGAATGCATACTCTCTTTTATTAAGTGAAGTATTGTGGAATTGTTAATTAATGAATTTTTACTTGTGTTTAATTGCAAATCAAAACATATGCAAGAGACAACATATAGTGTGGGTGGCTCACTAGCCTAATACCCATAAATATATATATATATATATATATATATATATATATATATATATATATATAACGACACAAGTTTTACAAATAAACAATCCCTAGGCTTTTACAATATTGGAAAAACCCAACCAAAACCACAACTTGGCTTCAACCTGGCCAATCCCCAAAATTTTGCACAACCTTGTTAATCCCCAAATTTTGGTTTGTAGACCATCCCTACATTTATGTAATCCCCAAAACAGAGTTCTTGTTTAGTTCTGCTATAGCTTGATCTAACCTACGGAAACCCCAAAATCAACCAGTATAAATGCACCCATGCTCTTTGGTAGGGTGAAACCTCCACTCGACACTTTGACCCATTATAACAAACTTACTATCAGACAACACCTTTAATGGGAGTGTCTCGATAGACAACTCCATCTCACTCTTTGTTCTTTTTGTGGATGGGCTCAAACACAACTTGTTGAGTGTGAGTCAAATGTGTGACTAGTGGTATGATGTCACTTTTCACTCCAAAGGATGTGATATAAAGAAGGGAAACATAGGGAAAGTGGTTGCAAATGTTGTGAGAAGGCCAAGTAATGTGTACATACTAAATGAAGAAAATTAGAATTGTTGTTTTGGGAAGCTTGATGAGAGCCAGCTATTGCACAAAAGGTTAGGTCACTTAAATTTTAATCATATGGTGAATCTTAGTAAGAAGTAAGTCATTAGGTACTTTCCAAAGATTTCAAAACCTAACAATACAATTTGTAAATCATGCCAAATTGGAAAACAATTTCTAGTGCCCTTCAATACCAAAGAAAACTCATCAACCAAGTCTCTGCAGTTAGTTCATATAGACTTACGTGGACATTCAAGAACTAAAACACCAAGTGGAGAATGATATTTTATGTTGATTATTGATGATTATACTAGGCTAGTTTGGGCTGTATTTTTGAAAGAAAAATCTAAATCTTTTGAAAAGTTCAAATTCTTCAAAGCCTTTTTTGAAAATCAAACTAATTGCAAATTGAAATGCCTAAGGTGTGACAAGTGTGGGGATTTTACTTCAAGATAGTTTGATAATTTTTGTAAAGAACATGGCATAAGAAGACAATTCACAATCACTAACACTCCACAAAAAAATGGTGTGGTTGAAAGGAAAAATAGATAAGTGCAACAAATGGCAAGAGCAATGTTGAGTGAAAGAAAATTGCCAAATTCTTTTTGGGCTGAAGTTGTTCTTACAAAAATCTATATTCTAAATAACGCACATCTCAAGCCTAATAGTGACAAGACTCCCTACAAATTGTGGTATGGAAAAATAGCCTCATTAAAGCATTTCAAATTCTTTGGCAGCAAGTGTTACATCAAACATAATGATGACAAATTGGGTAAGTTCGATGATAGAGTTGATGAAGTGATATTTTTAGGATAATCAACTAAGAGTAAAGGCTAAAATTGTTACAATAAAAGATTATGAAAAATAATTGATTCCATTGATGTGAAGGTTGATGTGGAATTATCTCTCAAAAGCAAGCAACCAAGATTTATCAGTCCATCTGATTGGACTCGTAGTGAAGATAAACATAACAACTTGGAAAATCAAGAGAAGAAGAAGAAGAAGAGTGCACTCATTGAAAACCTCCTTCAATGTATGTGTTAAAGAATCATCCTGAAAATCAACTTCTTAGTGATAAGGAAGTAGGAGTTCAAACTAGAAGAAAACTAATAGGCACTTCTAGTCAAGCATGTATAACCATGTTTCCTATGATTAAACCCATTTTTTTTTTCAAGTAAGTCAATATAAGAATTGGATAAGTGCCATGAATGAGGGATTAGACAAAATAAAAAAGAATCAGACTTGGTAATTGCTTCTCAGACCAATAAATAAAAATGTCATAGGTAAAAAATGGGACTTCAAGAACAAGTTAAATGAGGAGCGAAAAGTCATAAGGAATAAGGAAAAATTAGTATTTAAAGGTTATGCTCATGTTGAAGGAATATATTTTGAATAAATCTTTTCTCTTGTAGGAAGATTAGAGGAAATTATAATGTTTCTAGCATTTGCCTATCATAATAATTTCAAAATATATGATGGATGTGAAATCAAAATTCTTGAATGAAGAACTTGAAGAGGAGGTTTATAGAGAACAACCTGAAGGTTTTTAGTTGTCAAACAATCTTGGGGATGTATGTAGGATAAAAAAGGCGTTGTATTGGCTAAAACAAGCACCAAGGGAATTTTATTGCAGATTAGACAAATATCTTCAACAACAAGGCTTCAAAATAGGGTCAATCAACAATAATTTGTATATCAAATCTGAATATGAAGATATTTTAATCATTTCTGTCTATGTTGATGACAATATTTGGTAGTAATGCAAATTTACTACGCCAAAAGTTTGTAGTTGAAATGTACACTGAATTTCTGATGCATGTGCTTGGGTAGCTCTCATTTTTCCTTAGTTTACAAATTATAGAATCAACAAAAGGCATGTTCATTTCCTAAGGCAAGTATCTCAAAGAAATTTTGAAGAAGTTTGAAATGGAAGAATGTTCACGTGTTAGGAATCTTATGGTCATTGGTAGTAAGCTAAGAAAAGATGATGAGCCACTAGAAGTAATTTTTTTTTTTTTTTTTTTCATATGGATGATTGAAAGCTTGTTGTACCTAATAGTCTCACATCCATACATAATGCAAGTTTTTGGTTTAGTAGCAAGATACCAATCAACTCCCAAGAAAAGCCATTTGTTAGCTCCAAAGATAATTTTCAGGTATTTAAAAGGCACAATGGATTATGGATTGTGGTGTCCTAGGGGTAAAAACTTCTTATTGATCGCATACATAGATGTTGATTGGTCTACCATTATAGATGATAGAAAGAGCACAAATGGTAGTGCTTTCTTTCTAGGAAATCCCTTGGTGGCATGGTTGTAAAAAAATCAAACTTTTGTCTGAGTGCTTTATACCGATGAAGTCAAGTATATAGCAACTGAAACCGGTTGCGATCATATTTTGTGGATGAAGAAGCCATTTCAAGACATGAAGGTAACTTATAATGAACCCATTCCCATCATATGTGATAATATAAGTGTTTTAAGTATATCCAATAATCATGATCTTCAAACAAAAACTAAACATATACCCATAAAGTATCACTTTCTTAGAGAATAGGTAATTGATAAGATTGTAAGGTTAGAATATATATCAACAAAGGAACAAATACTTGATATAATCACTAAGCCCCTTGCCAAACAACCCTTTGATACTTGAGGCAAAATTTGGGGGTGATATCTCAATCATCTCTTCACTTGTTTTCTTCACCAACGAAATGAACAATTATCCAAATATGCCCAAGGATAGATGGATGGTTATATATAAGAAAAGAGACCATGCCCAGGGAGATATTTAAGATAAGCAAGAGAAGTAAAAGTATAGGGGGATTTGAGGGTAATCAAAGGACCATGAAATGTAAATTTTGTATTTGTATCAATTGGTATCAAAGTTGATTTAAGTTGGTGGCCCACACAAGTCAAAGAGGGATAATTTTCAACAACCATTAGAATCAACAACCTATTATACTAACACAAGGGGAGAATTTGGCTCTTGAAAAATCCATAATGGTGCATTGGCTTAGTTCTACAACAACAAAATATAACTTAGTTAACTAGTATACAAGAGGAGAGTGTTTGGTTTTATGATAACCTAGTAGTGTGGTATTATATTTGGATTTTAGAACAACCATAAGTGTGGATTGGTACAATAGTAAAATCAACTGGTCTCAATTAAAATAATCATTATGTTCAATAGATATTAAAATGAACATATTGTCACCCATGGTTATTACTAAAGCCGCTTAGGGAGAGAATTTTCAAAGGGGGAGAGTAATCATGAAGGGAAGAGTAATTGACACCTCAAATCCAAGAGGATAATTCAGCTCTTTAAATAGTCATAAGTGTACAAGAACACAAGTAAAAACTATCTAATTGGTACCTTAACATAAGATTTTGCATTAGTGTTTAGAGTACAGGTAGAAAGGGGGAGAGTGAAAGGACCATGCAGCAAGAACACTTTTCCATTGTTGTTAAAAGGGGAGAGTAAGAAAACATTGGAGATGAGATAAAATGTGTACAATGATATTGAATATGAAGGGTGAGCAAGGGGGAGAGTGATCAGCAATTGACTCTTCAAAATAAAATGGGGAGAGTGATAAGAAATTGGCTCTTCAAAAGCGAAGGGGGAGAGTGAACAAAAAATAACAATTTCTTTAACCTGATAAGGGAAGTGTTTCCAAGTGGTAGTGTTCCAATCAATGACCAACAATGTTTGGTGTTGTTTCCATCAATGCTAAATGGGGACATTGTTGAGCATGTTGGTAGTGGTTTTCATTGATGTCATGTAATGTTAGTTTAGGGGAAGCTTGTTGGGATTTTCATGCATGAGGTTTATGTTGTTATTGATGTCTTGGTTGTTTCTATTAATAATGTGTTAAGCCTATGGTGCCCTGTTTATTATTGAGTAGCATATATTTGAAGGAATTTTTTATATAGTTGTCTTGCTTAAAAGCACATGAAAAGTGCTTGGTTGGATAGTCCTCTCCAAGAGCTTTCCAATGGTATATGACACTTAGGCTAACTCCCAAGGAATGAAGAGAAATTAGGGTTTGAAGTATGTTGGTTCAAGAAGGGTTCCAAAGGCTCATGGTTCCAATGTGCGCCATTCATTGGATTGAAGCCAAATGATAAAACCAAAACTTAGGAGAGAGTGTGACAACTGATGGGTGATCGATTGGAAATGCCACTGGTCACAACTCTTAGTCACAAGGAGTCTGACAACAACTGTCTGAGTTCTTATGGACTGGTCCTATCACTCACAATGAAGACAATGATGAGGGGCAATGGTGGGCAAACAAGGCCCCTAGTAATAACCCTTGGTCATAAGGTACTTGGGCTAGACACCCATGTGCTTATCATACTTCTAGGTCTAACAATGTGCCCACTACAGTGAAAGGTGGTGAGAAATGAGCAACATGCCAACATGACATAGAAAATGTGGTGGCAATGATGTGGCTTAAGTAATGACATGGCCCAATGAGATGATGACACATGGCAATGATGTGTATAACATGAAACATGACACTATGAAAATGTGACATGTGATAGGTGGATTTAGCCTTTTTGGGTGGCCAAGTGGCCTTTTTCGAGTGACACGTGGTAGTGATGTGGTAGGATAGGTGGCAGAGAGATGAAGTGGAAGCTTGAGGATATGAAATGTGGTAGTGATTTGGCATGAAAATTGGTAGATAGTGACATGGAAGATTATGTTGAAAGCCTTGGGATTCATTCCAAGAGGGTGTTTCATATAGTTTCATAGTATTATTTGGTTTTGGAAAAGAAGTGGGCCTGAAAACCATTGTCCACTACCCACCGCCTAGTTTGAAGAGTTATGCATTGATGTTAAGTTATGCTGAGGAAGTGGTGGATGATAGAAGATAGTTTTTCCATCATCACCAACTAATAGGAATGAGAGAGTCATATCTATCAAATTTATTGAATATTAAACTTGAGTACTGTTCTGTGAGCGGTGAGTGGTGAGCGACAAGGTAGTGGTCACAACCCTTAGTCACAAGAGCTAGCAGATGAGTGCCTATGGGCCTATCGTTCATTGAGCATCAGGCTACAATACTGCATTAATTTCACCTTAAAGTTAAGATTGTGGAACTCTAATCCTATGATCATATGTAGGCTTCGCATTAAGCCCTGGTGTTGAGGGGCTTTAGGAATTTTATGACTTGCATGGGATTATAAATTGTTTGTGGTTGTGAAAAAGAGAAAAGGAAGTTCTCAAGGGCACTTAAGTGTTCAAGGTAAATCATTGTATTAATTGCATGTTTTTTTAAAATATCCAAATCAAAGGTGATGCAAAAAGTTGAAAAACACCCAAAATATGAGCTATCAACAAAAATCAAATGATGAGATAATTTGAAGTGCCTTGTATTCTCATGATTGTGAAGGAGAAAATATTGTATAAGATGAATGAAATTATGCCAGTTTGTGAGAGGGAATGAAGCTACATAAATTTATATGAACTAATTTCTTGATTGGGAATTGAGTTGATGAAAAGAGAGAGAAAGAGAGGCAATGGGCACAAGAGGCCTATGCAAAAGTTGAAGTTATTGATGTCATAAATTAGAAGAAGATAAGAGACAAAGTGTGCAGAGAAGGGTTGAGTAGAGGTTGTATGTGGAGAATAGGTGAAATATAAAGTTGTTATGCATAAGAAAATTGCAGGGAATCAAAGGCAATGGGGGTGATGCAAAGAGATTAGAGAAGTTGGGAAGAAAAAATATTAACTTTTTTTATTAGGGGATTGGTGTCTCCTTCAGGTAGGTTCCTGAAAATAGTGGGATTTGGTGCTTCCAACAAGTGGGTGCTTGCAAAGAAAAGGGTGTTGGAGCCTTTTGTAGGTTGATGCCTACATAATTTGATCTAAATTGAAGTTGGTGCTTGCATTTACACTAAATTAAAAGAATATTTGTGGTTTTCTCCCTTTATGGGTTTCCAAATAAATATCTATGTCTTTTGATCTATGTGTGTATGTATTATTTATGATGATGTTATGTGATAATTGATTAGTAATAGTTTTAAAACATCCTAAAGCATGTTTGAAATTTTATAATAGTGATTCACACCCCTCTAGTATTATCATTGTTTCCAACACTTCTTCAATGTCTCTAGCACCTGCATCAAAATATGATATGTCCTCCTCCTAGGTAGCATTGTATACCAATATATCATCCAAATAAAAAAAATGAATATATAAG
The DNA here is from genome assembly GCA_031772625.1 of Pinus tabuliformis. NCBI lineage: Eukaryota > Viridiplantae > Streptophyta > Pinopsida > Pinales > Pinaceae > Pinus > Pinus tabuliformis. The sequence continues at coordinate 103,115,801 of CM062810.1, forward strand.
GGGGCATAGTATATCATTCATTAACCACATAAATATATATGGTGAATTATGTAGGCCAAACGACATGACTAACCACTCATACAAACCTTTCCTAGTTTTGAAGGTGGTCTTCTAGGTATCTTATTCGCTAACCCGAACTTGGTGATATCCTAAATTTAAGTCTAGATTGGTGACTGTATTTGTCTTGCTACAATTATGCTAGTAAATAATTTACCTTGGGAAATGGGTACCTATTTTTAAGCATAATTTTGTTTAACTCCCTATTAATGCACATCCAATAATTTCCATCCTTCTTAGGCAAAATTATAGTAGGTGGCCCACATGGTGAGGTACTTTTCCAAATAATGCCTTTCTCCAATAGTTTCCACAAATACTTATTCTCCTTATTTTCCTCTATCATAATCTACTCATACAACCCAATGTATGGCAGTGGAGAGCTTGGAAATAGTTGTATCTTGTGCTTCACTCACGTCTTGGGTTGTAGCCTTTTAGGCTTCTAGAACATACCTTTGTATGCCTATAGAAACTCTTCTAATTGTTATTTCTATTCCTTACTACACTCCTCCAAGGATGACTTAGCTCTCATGGACTCTTCTATGAACTGAATTTCTCTTCGAAATAACAAAATATATTTCTTGCTAGAACTGATCAACTTTTGGCCCGGTTGGCACATCCCAGTGAGATATTTGACTTTCCCTTGTGCATTTTGATGTTAAAGTATTTTCCATCCTTGATGAGGTGGTACCAATTTTATCTCCGCATGAAGACCACACCCCACATGTACATATGGGGACTCCCAAATACAACTCCACATCCATCAAATGGAACTGCATCCAACTCAACGTCTTCAACAAAATTGGCATTGATAGAAAATTTGACTCTACACTATTTGGTTACCTTTATCTCTACCTCCTTGTTGACCCACCCCAATGGATATGGGATAGGATGGTCTGAATATCCGGTCCTATTTTCTCGACCAAATATGCTTCTCTGAGATTCTCCTATGATACTAAGTCAAACAGAGAATCAATTTTTGGTCTTCCTAACTTTTATCTTTATATGGAATATTTTGGTCATTTCCTTCTCTTCCTGTTGTTGAAGGCTATTTAGATTCACCCTATTTACACTAAAGTATAGAAAATATTCTCATCTACATCTAAGATGATTTCCTCCTATTTACTCGAATATGTGGCTATGTGATTTTTCTTCTTAGCATATTTATTTTGGTTATTTGGGTTGAGATCTAGATGCAACTTCCTACACTTATCCTTTATATGAGTGTCCATATTATAATGGTTGTGGTGGTTGCTGATATCTTTGCAATGGTGTGCTATGGATGTCTTCTTTTTATATTTTCACCCTTTCCACTTCTTCATCTCCTCCTTGGAAAATTCCTAGTGCTATTCATACTTTGACCCACTTGATTGCCATTTATTCTATCATATGTTCTCCACATATTATGCCCGTACACAAGCCTCATCCATTTTTTTGGGTTTGAATAACATCAATTTATTTTGCAGATGGCTATGTATACCCCATAGGTAATTGAGGAGTATGTATGTGTTCTCCGTGAGATACTGATCCTAGATCGTTAAAGTGACTTGGTTTGTAAAAATGTTCAAGTGTGTATGTTTACTTTTAACTAGTTTAAAATATGAGCATTTATTTGAAAAAAAACAAGCTTTAAAGGACTTGAATGAAGTTGCACAAAAAGGGGAAATTGAGAAGAGAAGAAAATAATTGATAATGGAGTTCGTCCAATGTGGATTGTGTCTCTGAATCTTAGCTCCAAGAGAGTGGCCTTCCTTTATTAAGCTCCCAAAATCAATTACAATGAGAAAATTCCTCCCAAAACTTGTATGAAAACTAATCTATCTACCACCAAGAAGTTGTATTGAAAAACCACTTAAGAATTCCTTAGGTGCTACAAAATGTGAGCTTCAAAGACTTGTTTAAAAAAGGCTTGTAGGTTTATACTCTATTTTAAAATGCTCAACTCTGTCACAAAATATACAAATATACACCTATAGCGTAGTGGTATAATTTTAATACATAAAACATTGGTTCACAACGGTTCAAGATCGAATCCCCTGTGATCTTTTTTTGATATGCCTCCACCATAATATGTTGTTAACCTTTTATTATGTAATATCCAAACTACATATTACTTGCGATCTAATTTAAATACAAACTGTGGCACGTTGTCTTAAATTATGGAAATTTGTTATATCCACAAACCATATAATATACCGTGAAATAATCCTATCATCTCATATAATATAATGGCCCATACAAAACTCACTACGTAACATATAGGTATAGAATGACACACATGGCACAACCCAAAATCTTTTTTTTCACGTTGTGTTTTTGGTTGGCACATAATTGTTTTAGGTTATTCTTTTATACCATGTAAATCACTATAACAACATCCTTAACTGCATCCAACCAACATCAACCAACATACCATAAGAGTGAGCTGTCGGTTGAATGACATGGACTATATACTATAGCACAAACCTATTATGATATGTAAAAAATGATATCTTCTGTTGCTATATGTAAACAATGCGATGAAATCCCTTAGGGAGGTCACGAGGTCAAACCCGCAACCTTCCCTCTTTGGCATGGTGGTTACAAATAGAAAATAAATTCAATTTTTCTGTCAATATAAACAACAACATAGTGTGTCACATTGGTTGGGTGCTTTCCACCTAACTCGCAGGTCATGGGGTTGAAATCCCTTGCTCCACTTATATAATGAAAATTTGATCGAAGGTTTACAAACCCCCTTTTTCACTGCTTTGAGGGGCCAAATGACACCCTTTGATTGATCCATGTGGCATGACTCTATAGGTCCACTTGTCCATTGTCACCACCTAGTCAATGCCACATCATGTGCATAGTCACCTACCATGTGTCAACTCTATTCTACCATGTTAGTGTATGGATGCCACATGTCACTGCCACATCATGTACATAGTCATTGACCACGTGTCAACTATGTCTTTCCATATTAGCGTATGGATGCCATATGTCATTGCCACATCATTTGTATGAATTCCACATGTAACTACCACATCTTATATATGGAATTTTCCATATTAACACCTGCCACATCATCTATACAAACTTCCACTTCAATTGTATGGTCTTCCTCATGGCACTTATTGGTGCTACCACGTGGCAACCTTACAAACCTATTTTTTCTATTTGGTGTAAACTTCATTACACCGTAACTTTTGCATATAGGCTTCATATGACACAATTCAAGTTGTGTTGGAATTGTCTTATCGATCTATTTCATATGGCGTTATTTCCATTGAATTTTGAGAACTTTGAATTTTTAGCCTTTTCAGGATCCTTGTGGATTATATACCTAGGATTATTGACATCTTCCTAAATTAGGTGGTGTACTCCTATACACTCTTCCCCTGCCTCTGCTTGAAGTAATGTGACTAGATTGATTGGTCCACTACATACCCAAAAGGTTAGAACTATGACTTTATAAGAGTTTTGAAATCCTCACACTTAATTACTATAGGATATTCCTCTAATCACATGGTCTCCATTTGTCATTCCTACTAGGTAAGGGAATGGCCCTCTAGTGTCATATGAAAAAATGATATTTTATTTTCTTCCTCCATATGGTGAACATTAAAATAAACTTATAACTACAAAACTAGTGATTTAACTTGAAAATGTCAATCTCACCTTAATATGGCTTAATGTTGACCTTTGCTTCCATATTGAATAAGGATCATGAATGGTTCACTACACTCAGCCAATTAAGTTGTTCCTTTTCTTTTTGTTTCTTAGACTCCATCTCTAGTTCTACCCGATCCCCTAGTTTCCCATCTAATATGACCTATGAGTTGGAACCACCATCTTATCCAACTCCAAACTTGTTTTCTAGAGCCACCATAAGGAGATTCATGTTACAGCTAATGTCTGTGACCTATTCTTCTAATCTTAATAACCTCTCCTTTATCATATCTCAAGGGATATTAATAGATTCATCGACCATGGATGGGGTTTTATGAATTTCTAATTAAACCAATCTATATATCCTACAAGTTCCCACAAAATACCTAAAGAAACTTAATTTTTTACCAATATGATCTATAAACTACCATGGATACTCCATTGGATAGTTCATCACAAAAGATCTACTATGATGTAACGAAAATATGAAATCTATACTATGAGGGTTAATTTTTCCGTGGATTTATGGATTCATTAATTACATTTTTATGCTTATGCATGCAATATATGAAATACAAAATATAGATAATAAGAAAAAATATAATCACTCAAAACCATAATAACACAAGATATGATTTGGGAAACCTTATGGGAGAAAACCAAACTAGAAGGTGAGTTTGTTATGCTCTCTTTTTCTCTAAATGGAAATGGATGCAAGTACAAAGAAGTGATACCTATGGCCCATGGGCTTATATAGTACACGCAACCTCTCTATATTCTCTCTCTCTTTCTATCCACACACAAATTATCTATTCATCTATGGAATAAAATGAACCCGAATAAAATGGAACCTTGATTTCTTCCTAATGGCTTGGTTATAACACAAATTGGTAGCATACTAGTGGTTATGTTTAAATACTGCAACTCTTAACTAGAGTGAAAATATTGAAATTTTTAGAGTATTTTTCATCATGATCATTTGTATAGCCCATTTTCTATTAATAACAGGGGATGACGTGGCATATTCTTGAATAATGGTGGCCAAAAGAAGAAGGTCAACTTCCACGTAACATAAATTTTGCATAAGGACTCCGATGGACGTTATTCTTGAACCATTTGAAAGTTATCTATATTTATAATAGATATAGTGGGTCTAACAATTTGGAGGAAAGATTTAACCCCCCAAAAATTCCATTTAAGTACTCAATCTGCTTCCAGAAGGTTTCGTACCCTAATTTGCCAAACTGGGACCCATTGGTAAAAATGGTCCTATGAGTTGATTCCTCCAACTTTCCCATATATAAAAGCATAAAAATGGATTAAAAATAATATAATGATGAAATTTGGATCATATTCACTTGCAATTTTTGGAATATCTTTCTTCAATCCTTCCATTTTTTTTATCCTTTGATATGTTTTAAGGAACCTTGCATGTCCTGCCATCAAAGAGTCATGGAATTCCCTTAATATTTGTTTCTTCAACTTTGATTTAAGCTTAAAAATATCCTACCCTTGTACCAAGGTATATCTCCTTGCGATATAGTTCATTCCTTTCTTTATATATTGTATTTTTTGTTTAGTACTATTGTGATTTTTCCATTCATGTCAAGCTTCTTTTATGCACATTGGGATAGAAGATCCTACATTGACAATATTTTCTCCAAAAGATGCTTTAGGTTATCATGGTCTATCTTGACTCTAAAGTGTCTCCTAATGAGATATTGTTGCCATTTTTTATTGCATGTATAATTTCTTCCATTCCTTTTCCATATGTTGATTTCTCCAAATGCTTTCCCTTGAATTGTTTGCTTTCAAAAGCTAATTGTCCCCATTCTTGTGCCAACATTTCTCCAATTTATTGTCATGATGCATAAGGTTATACCATGATTTCTTTTTCCAAAATTAGATGTTTCTAATACTAGTTTAGAAGAAATGGCATCCTTTAATAGAGAGAATAGCAAAATAACCTTGTAATTCCATACAAATGAATTTTTATTCAAGAGAGATGTGAGGGGGGTTTCATTGGGTGCATAATTCCTAATAGATTTTGGATAATATCCTCTAAGTCCCAAAAGAATTCTAAGGCTCTTTACATTCTTAGGAATAGGCCATTTTATAATAACTTGAATATTTTGAGGGTCCACCTTAACTCCTCCTTTTGAAACAATATGACCGAAGTATTTACTATTGTTTCCCAAAAGCATGTTTGGATATTTTTACATATAATTGATTATTCTCAAGAATTTGTATAATTTTATCCACATGTTTAATGTGCTCTTCCCATGAACTTCTATAGATAAGAATATCATCAAATAAAACCAACTCAAATTTTCTAGGATGGGGTTGAGAAACATTATTCCTAAGGATTTGAAAAGTAAAAGGAGAATTACTAAACCTAAAACGCATGAAAAAGAACTCATATTTCCCTTCTAAAAGTTGTTTTGGGGATGTCTTCTTTCCTTAATCTAATCTGATGGTATCAAAATTCAAGATCATGCTTTGTAAAATAAACTGCTCCATGAAGCTCATATAATAGCTCATCAATATTTGGGATAAGAAATGTATCCGTCCTATATTTTTTTTTATATCTTTGTAATTAGCACACATCCTCCAAGAATTATATTTTTTTCTCACCATCATTGTTGGAGCTAAAAATGAACTCTTACTATGTTGAATAATACTTGAATTTAGCAAGTTTTGTACCTTCTTAATATCCCCTTTTTGCTAATGAGGATATATATAAGGCCTTTTTATTAGGATTTCTTACACACATTGATTGAATTGAATGTTCATGATATCCAAATAGAGGTAGACCATTGGGAATTTATCGAAATATCCTTTAGTGCCTTTCCAAATTTCCTTTTAATTTCTTAGGAATATTTTCATCTTCCTACTTAACTTCCATAAAATACAATTTAACCACAATTCCATTTCTACCCTTTTTAGGGTATTTTCCATTATATGAGAGTTGATGGGTTGACAAGGTCCAAATTTTAAACCTTTGAGATCATATTGATATCTATCGAATTCAAACCTCATGAATATTTCATTATAGTTTGTAGAAATTGTACCTAATGCTTTCAACAATTGAATCCCTATAACAATATCTACACCTCTAATTGGAATGGCATACATTGATCTTTCCAATTTATGTTCTCCCATACCCAATTTAATGTTGTGGCACTCTCCCACACAATTAATACTCCCACGATTAACAACTAAAAATAAAAAAATGTCATTGTATATACAAAAAAATTGAGGCACTCCTACAAATATTTTATCAATGAAGTTATGGGTACTACCTCACTCAATAACCACTATAGATTTTTTCTTCTTAATGTAATCAACAATCTTCAAGGTTTGATGAATTGGAAAGTATGCCAATGCATGAAAGATATATCACACTCATTTGAATCAATGTTGTGCATTATTCCCATCTATATTTTCTTCTCTTTTATGATGACAAGTTCTTCCTTGCATAATTTTGTAGATTCCTCCATTTCCCTTTCATCATTATTTTCCAAGGTGAACAATTTTGTTTCTTAACATTTATTCCCTTTTGACCATTTTTTGTTACAACCAAAGCATGTTCCTTTTCCTTTTATTTCCTCCGTTTCCTTTTGTTATATTATATTAGGTTGAGGTAGGGTAGTATTATGAAGCCCAAAATTATATTTTCTTTTAATATATGCTCCCATGGTAGAATTGTGTATAACATTATTCTTGGCTTGAATATGATGAGAAAATTTCATAGATTCCATAACTTTTTTTTGTTTGTTTTAGAAAAATATCATGTTTAATGTATTATTTTAATCCACCCTTACAAGATTCCAATAAATGTTCATCACTTATGTAATCCACTCTTGTGGCCAAACCTTGAAAATTTGAATTATAGTTTTAGTATCACCAAAGTGCTTGATTCTTGTCAATTCACTAAAATAGTCTTGTTCCCAAGCTTTTTCATATTTCACTTCCAAGTATCTTGTAAATAAACCCCAAGTATAATAATAAGAATGGGGATTCCGTTTAACTACATATTTATACCATTGAAAGGGCTTTATCTCAAAGTTCAAAGTGTCAATCCTTTGCTTGTCATCCACCATATTATGAAATTTAAAATACTTTTCTATTTTATGCACCTAGGTAAAGACTTATGTTACATCAAACTTCTTGAATTGAACCTTGGGAAGGTTCACTCCTTTAGGAAACCATTCATGAGTAGGTCCACCATTAGAGTCATATCCAATTGCAAAATTCTTATTATTGGAAAGTTTTTTTAACTTGAATATAACCTTTATTTTCATAAATTCCTTTAGATACACTATTAATTTTAAGGAACCTCCCATTTATAGCTTTTATAGTATTTTGTTCTATTTGTTTCATTTTATTATTCATTTCTTCCTGATTTTCCTCTAGATTTTGTTTGATATTACTTTCAACTGATTCTTGCAACTTTGACAATTGAATTACCAACTTGGTTACTTGGTAGTTGACATATTCTGTTTCTCCATGAATCATGGATGAGCCTTCAGGATGTTTAATTGGTGTAGTATAATTTTCATATTTCTTTGAAGGCATGTTGGAAAAAATTAATAATCATAATACTCCCATATATCTCAACATTCAATCACCCAAAATAAAGTGAATCTTCAAATCAAAAGTTATGTCATGTGTAATTTGTGTACCTTAAAACCTTAATTTGGAGAATATTTGAATGGATGGAATTTTTCTTGATATATCTCTAATATTTGAGCCCTTATGAATATGGAATTTTTGTTTGTAATACTTTGATATTTCTACTTTACAATTCTATGGGTCTAACAAAAATTGATGCACCAAGTGAAAGTTATGGTAACTTTCCCAAGACTTGTTGATTTTTGGCCTCTTCCCAAAAAAAAATTTGTATAAGTTTCCATATGCGTTGTACCAAAAATAGATCTGATATAAGGAGCTATTACTCCATGGGATTTTCCTAGAATCTTCTAGATCATGTGTGAAGAGTATTAATTATACCAATCTCATATGCATGCACGTAAACATGAAAATTACAAAGAATGGAGACAAAATGTAACTTTTAACTGAAGACGTTATTATTTGATGCTGCTAGCTTGAAAGATCAACCATGGGTCTTTAATCCTTTCTTTCTAGCACTGATAAATTGCACACATGGAAACGATAGATCTACTAAACCAAATACCCTACACAATCCTTTAGCATGAACACAATCGAAATCTAATGTACAACATGAATGAGACAAGAGAAATCAATATGATGGGAAAGACATACAATTTTAATTAACAAGTCAAAATTATATACCATCAGCACATGAGCACTCCTCTTCAAATTGAAATCCTAACAACTTCCTAAATTAGGGATAGTCTCTAGGAACACAACAACATAACAAATCTCTCTTTGTAATTCTGACTAAATTTTATCCTCTTAATAGGGTTATAGTTTGTAAGCCTTTTTCGTTCTCCAGGAGGATGTATCTAGACATATAGGGGTTGGAGAAGTTAAGATATTTCCATAATAATTGACCCTTAGCCAAATCATGGACAAGTAGGTCGAGATGATCTCCTCAGGAATGACAAAAAATAAAGTTTGAAAAAAGTCACACCCAGACTGTGAGTAGGGAGAGTCTAATTTGATGGGATTTATACTACATGAAAATTTTTAATCGTAGGATGTTAGTTTCTTGGGAGAAACTTTATTGCTAAAGAGGAAAAATCAAGAGGAAAATTTATGCATTAGGGTCAATAGGACAAAGGTATATCTTATTAAGTCAAGGTGGGTAAAATAGGCTATAACATATGCTCCCTAATGCATGAGGTTAGAAGAGAAACTTATGGTTAGAATGCATTACAAAGATATAAAACCCAAAATGGAAGGAAGGAGCCAGGACTAAAGAGCTTAATTAGAGAAACACACATATTAAAGTCTCAAACATGTTGATATCATCTTCAAGTTAGGTATAACCATGCTCAGTCATAAAGAGAAACTGAAGATGGTTTCCAATTGTACACTGTGGATCCATGACATGAAATGTTATGACATGACCATGAGGAATACACAGTGTATCCATGTGACAAACTAAAATATCATATCCACTAGAAAATACAATGTGGATATGTCATAATATACACCCGTAGGACTATGGACACATAAAAAATAAGTTCCCTAGGGTAGTCCTCAAAGTACATAAATTATACATAGCTCCTACGCAGCTTGGGAAGAGTGTCATATAAGAGTGAAATGACCCTAACCCAAGGTCTTCTACAAAACCTTTATGGTATGAATCTACAACATGTGAATAGATGTGTTGATGTTGAGCATGGTAGAAATTACTTGATTATGGGTCATTGAGGTATATCATTTACAAAAATGAGGGGACCCACCAATGATGAAAATGAACCCCAAGGTTGCTATCATAGTTCAATAAGTGTGAATAAATGAGCTGACGTCAAACACTCGTGAAATCGAATGATCAAGAGTCAATGATGTAAACCCACTATTGATTATGAGGAAGCCTTCCACTGATGCTTGCAAGCTCCAAGGCGCTACTAGTTTTTAGATCAAACTCCTAGATAATGAGTTGAAGTCGATAGAAGGATATCCATCAAATGATGGCCTTAATGTATCCCCCATTAAAAAGCATAGAATATACTGAGAGATGATGTTAATAGATGAATTCATGAAGTATAATTGACATAGGGATGGATGACAAACAAAGGGATCAATCAGGACTACAGATGGATGACTAAGGCTGAGACTTCCCTTGAACATATAATAGCATGACAAAAAGGTGACTTGGAAGTATTAAATAATGAGCACCACATGATATCATGCAACAACAAAGGAGGAATTGAAGCATGCTCAATAGTTATTGGAAGATTAACCAATCAGAGGAGTAAACTAATTCATAAGTATGGTATGGCTCCTAGGAAAGATAAAATCCACCTATGAGGAAATGAAAAAAATAGTTTCCATGTTCAAGGGTGATGCAATTGATGCTGCCATTTTCACTGATTACTCAAGGAAACTATATTTCTTCCCTTTTCTCTTTTTAGTCTCCTTCATAGTTTAATGAGTATGAAAGAGAAGATAAGTAAGCTCAATACTTCCTTTTTTATTCTTTTTTAATGAGCGTGAAAAAGAGATAAAAATATACACAATATCCTTTAGTTTTTAATGAGCATGAGAAGGACATAAATGAAGCTTGTCGTTGAGGAATGAGTGGTATAAAGGATAGAAACTAGTTTCAAGTTGATTGAACCACCTTAAGAAAAATGAAGCAGAGAGGCCAACAAAGGAGACCACTCATCATAGTGTCCCCTACAGGAAAGGTAAGAACACCAAGAGAAAGCAAGAAATGAGCCAAGCATAATGTGACAATAGTGCCAAAATGAGACCAAGGCTTATCAACATGTGAAATTAAGGCTAAGATGTTGTAGCAATCAAAAGGCACAAATGGAGTGGAATCCTTCTAGAGTAAAGCCAGAACATGACAAAGAAGAGTTAGTGAGGCTAATATTCTAAGTCATGGTGGGACAAAAGGAGGTATTAAGGGAGAGGAAAATAATGTTTCATGGACACAAACATAGAGCAAATGTGCTAATATAGGGTATACATGTTTGGAAAATATCTACTGCCATGTTTTGATGTGCAAAAATAGATGGGTTAATATCGCAAACTATCATGGTCAAACCTAAGGCATAATGAATATGGAAATGACAGATAATATTGAAATAGAAATGGCAGGGAAAGACTTAACCCTACATGCTAGATTCAATAATAATGCATCTAAGGTCTCATGGATGTTCAATAAAATGCCACCATATCTTATAAAAACCTTCTAAAAAGACCAGACCCATGGTTAAATCACATAATGAAAGAAATAAAACATGGATTAAGTAAAAATAGGACCATATATTTTTTATTTTCCAAGTTTTAGAATTTCTTGTATTTTTTGGCATATATAAGGTGTGAAAGAATTTCTCACTTCAATGATCACAGACTAAACTAAAATACATATGTACAAAGTGCAATGAAGTCTAGTAGGTCACATCAAATTGTGCCCATTGTCGGGCACAGACCAAGGTTTCATGTACATGAACTCATGGGCTATTGTAGGTACTGTAGGGTGCACCATTATGGGGCCATTCCATAGAGAGTTGAATTTCCAAATCCTAAAGGTTTATGATGCCAGGTAAAGCCTAGAACCATATTTCTATTAGGAACGACCCAAGGACATAAAAGATGAGTGGTATCATGAGCTAATGTGTCCCATTGTGAAGGAATATTAAGATATAAAGGAGGTAGGAGGCACTCATTAATGGGAGGGTGTGAGTTGGAAAACTAATTAACAAGCTTAGTATCAGAAACCCAAGCCTTGACTCAGTCCAAGGGTGGCACTTCCGTGGATGGCCTAGAAAATGCCCCCTGACCCAATTCAAGGTTTATGATGCCAACCTCTACTAGTTCATGTTTAGGGAGAATAAAGGCATCAAAAGGCATAGTATCCTTGGTAATAGTATTTGAATCTGTTGTACCTTAAGAAACCAATTTCCTGGTTGTAGAGAAATTGTGCTTAATACTTAATAAATATTCTTTACTGTCACTTATTGTTTGTTGTGTTCTCAAATGGAGGACTTGGAAAACTTTGTCTTTAACCCTTAATATATGTATGACCGGAACATTTCAGAATGCCATTTGTTGCTAGCTATAAATGATGAGTGAAGAAAGCTTGAAGGAGAAGTTAAAGATAATATGTTGGTTTTTCATAGAAACTACTATTTTGTAACTTAGAAGAATTATGCAAATGAGAACTAAATCATAGACAATATGTTGCTTAACACAGAAACTACTATCTGTGACTCTTGGAGAAGTTAAAGATAATATGTTGATCTTTCACAGAAACTATTATCTATAACTTAGAAAGGAAGGTGGAAACTTCAAGTATAGAAGCGCTCTTTCAAGGAATTTTAACTTTATCTACATAAGCAAATAAAGACCTACAACTTCATTACTATACTTGAAAGAAGGAAACATAACATGACACATGATAAAGAAGGTTACAAAATTATACCCGACAACTCATGGAAACTTCTTATTCTTTCATTAATCAATGATGATATCAGGAATATAGTGGCCTAGTCTCCAGGTTCTCCAAAATTTGAACCCTTTCTCTGTGAATTTTCCTCTTTTTATACATTATGGAACAGTTGTTGATTTCTGAAACTGCCCAAATTATTTAACTGCTTCTTTAACTATATGAAGTAAAAACTATTACAAAATATTACCCAGAGGGTAAAGACATCTCAAAGAACATAAAATAATGGAAAATAATTGAACATAGAAGATGACAATGATTGCTGGCTTTCGGCTCTGTTGATCAGCTCTTGAGTTCCTCTGTGGATGCTTTAATAATGATTAATCCATTTAAACCGCAATTAACTGAATTAAAATTTGACTTGTGCATACACTGGGGCTTACATATATATATATATCGGATGTGCTTATATTGGCCAAACACAAAGAAAACATTCCCAACTGCTTTCCTCTTCAGATTCGGCTTAAACGTTGATTTTTCCTTTTACACATCAAAATTAACGCAAAGCACGCAAAAGCGGAACTCAAAAATAATTAATCCAATTTAATAACTCCATCGGATCCGGAATCCCATCGCATATCGCAATCGGTGCTTTCCACTGTTATATCAACATAATGTTGAACTTACGCATAAATCCTTCATATTTGCGTTATTTCTATTATATCTCTTTTTATAATAGAAATGCACCATGAACATGCCTTTTCTGATTTTAACGCGTGCTTTGCACAACTATCGAGGCATACATTTATCACAACCGCAACCGACGCTTTCAGTGGTGTATTAACCCAATCCTAACAATTTGCGATATGGCGGACCCGATGAGAGTATAAAACATGGCATATGTAATATTGGGTCCGACCATCGCATATCGCAATCGGTGGAACCATATATATATATATATATATATGTGTGTGTGTGTGTGTGTGTGTGTATATATCTATATCTCTCTCTCTCTCTCTCTCTCTCTCTCTCTCTATATATATATATATATATATATATATATATAGATATAAACGTTATGCAATGGTCGCGGACTCGATGGGAGAATTAAACATGATATATGCAATATCGGGTCCGGCCATCACATATCACAAAAGGCAGAACCCATATACCCAAACCTGAACGATTTACGATATGGCAGACCCTCCAGAATTATAAACGCGATATATATATGTTTTCGGGTCCAGCCAGGGGTAATATCATATAAGTGCCGCTGCGATTTGCGATTGCGATTTGATCGCATCGCAACCAAAGCATCGCCCTTATCACTTGTTTGTCTTTATTGTTTCCAATACATAATGTGCTTTCCAATATATATATATATATATATATAGATATTCAAATGTGCTTTCATATACTTTCGATATGTAATTACCACAAGGAAAATACTTTTACTTTTAGATTTTGTAGGGTAGAGAATATAAAGGGCTTCATTTAGGTTGAACCCCCTTAATGATTTTAGGCCACACTTTGTGATAAAATTGATAAATAAGGCTTAAATCACAATATAAGCTACAACATCTGGCTCCACCTGGGGATAGGAACCCCAGATCAGTGCCTTCTCCTCGGGCATGGAGCCATATATTGTTTGGCCAAGCTTTAACTATGTGAAAATTTGTACAGCGAACCCACACCAACATCTGTAGTGATAAGATGTTTGCGCTTGTTAGCAAAATATTGAGAATCATAGATTAGTAATGTTAGTTGGGCATGGAGTCCAAAACTATGAAAACCTTGAAATTTGACAACTGAAACCTGAGAATCTTGAAGTATGACACCTCTGCAAACCAGTTTGCAACTGGGAAAGTCACCCTTATTCATCAACTAATGATTAAACTGAAGAACTGCAACTGGAAATCAAATGCTCAACACCTGAGCTTATTTATGTACAATTTCATAAATATGTATATGATTGATCTCCATCAAGTGAAGTCAATCTTCCAATGGTACCAGGTTAGCATTTGGGTGCTTAATCTAGAACCATTCCACTAGTGAATCTTGAAAATGCAATTCGTCCTAAACAAAAAATAAATTATGCATAAAAGCAGCTCACAACGAAAATTAAGAGTGTATCCACAAAATCATATGTGTATACTACTGATAAATTCTTCCATGTAATCTGCCACAGGATCTTCAAAAGTATAAGAAAAAATATGTTCTTGATCAGCTCCAAAAAAGAAATTCTCTATGTATGAACGTTTTTTCTTGATTAAACCTTCTGTTGGGATAATATGTTCAACAAAACAATCAACAACATGTTTAAGAAAATGATCTATGTCACTTTCATGTCTCTACTTTTCATCTTTAAGCTTTGTTTGAAAATAATTTGTAATTATAACCTCAGGAGGAAAAAGAACAATTTTTCACATTACTATACGACATATGATCAAATCGAAATAGACTACTTACCTCTGATCCATGGGCATCCTTATGTTCTTCAATGCAATGATATACAACTTCTTTATCAGCTTTATTTTTACATAAGATTTATGCCTCATAAGATAGCTATGATAGATGGCTCAATATATTGTTGTCCAACATATCCCACTTGCTGGTTTCTTCCTGTATGTTCAACACCTAATTGATGAACTTGAAGAGCTTCGTCTTGTTCCCCATTTAAACCATTTTGATTATAGATAGGAGGATCATCAAAATTAACAAAATAGGAACTCCGGGGATTTATTTGCAACTTAGTCATTTCTTCCTCTTCTCGACTGCTGAGCAGAAATTCTTGATGCATGTTCGAATTTTCCTCCATCTGAATACTCTCTTGATTTGCTTGAAATATAGTCAACCAATTCTCTACTTGGGAGAGTATTGAAGAGCAATGCTTTATAAACTTCTCCGCATAATTTTGAGAAAATGATAGTTCCTCGCTTTCAGAGACTTGCTCATAGTTAATTTGGCTATAAATTCTTTGAATGCTTGATATATTATCAACAAGATCATTAGTTTCCTCAATAGGATTATCTTGAGCTTTTAAAGTTTCTTTAAAATCATAATATTCACAACAACCTTAAAAAAGAAACTTGTGTGGATAATAAGTTCTACAATAAGAATTGAATACTGAATGGAAATCTTTTAGAGATGAAATGCTTGAATGAGGCAGAGACCTGAACCAAACCCTAGCTTCTAGGTCCAAAGAAAAGAAAAACAACTTCATCTTTACATCTTCATGAATGATGCCATGTTATTGCATGCATTCATGAAACTCTTGGAGATGCTGAGCTGGATCTTCATATTCCATTCTACTGAATTTTGGAAGATACTCATTCCAGGCATAAAATCCAGGCATATCATGACGATAGCTGGTGATCCCAGTAAAATCAAATGGATCAAATTTATGGACTAAGAATGTAGGGAGAGCCATTAAAACCCATAAAAGAAAACTTCAAAGTATAGTGGAGTCACCAATCAATGTTGTAAGTGAAAATTACAAGTGTGAATATATAACCAACTGCTAAAACTTGTCATTCTCAAGAATCAGCTTCAAACTTAATAAACCAAGGAAAAGTGCTCTTATTCAATTGCTTTTATTCAAAAAGACAAATATTTCCTCCTCACTGAACAACCAGAGGAAAATATTGAAAACCCAGGGAAAAATGTTCTTGTCTTCTCTCCCCGACAACGGTGCCAATTAATGTTGTACCTTAAGAAACCAATTTCCTCGCAGTAGAGAAATTGTGCTTAAGACATTAATAGATATTATTTACTGCCACTTATTTTATTGTGTTCTCAAATGAAGGACCTGGAAAACTTGGTCTTTAACCCTTAATACATGTATGACTAGAACATTTCAGAATGCCATTTGTTGCTAGATATAAATGATGAGTGAAGAAAGCTTGAAGGAGAAGTTAAAGATACTATGCTGGTTTTTCACAGAAACTACTATCTATAACTTAGAATAATTATGGAATTGATAACTAAATCATAGACAATATGTTGCTTAACACAAAAACTACTATCTGTGACTCTTGGAGAAGTTAAAGATAATATGTTGATCTTTCACAGAAACTTCTATCTATAACTTAGAAAGGAAGGTGGAAACTTCAAGTATAGGAGCACTCTTTTAAGGAATTTTAACTTTATCTACATAAGAAAATAAAGACCTATAGCTTCATTACTATACTTGAAAGAAGAAAACATAACATGACACATAATAGATAAGGTTACAAAATTATACCCGACAACTCATGGAAACTTCTGATTCTTTCATTAATCAATGATGATATCAGGAATAAAGTGGCCTAGTCTTCGGGTTCTCCAAAATTCAAACCCTTTCTTTGTAAATTTTCCTCTTTTTATACATTATGGAACAGTTGTTGATTTCTGAAACTGCCCAAAAAATTTAACTAGTTCTCTAACTATATGAAGTAAAAATGATTACAAAATATTACCCAGAGGGTAAAGACATCTCAAAGAACATAAAATAACGAAAAGTAAATGAACATAGAAGATGACAATGACTGCTGGCTTTCGACTCTGTTAATTAGCTCTTGAGTTCCTCTGTGGATGCCTTAATAATGCTTAATCCATTTAAACCGTAATTAACTGCATTAAAATTTGACTTGTGCGTAGACTGGGGCTTACATATATATCGTATGCGCTTATATTGGCCAAACACAAAGAAAACATGCCCAACTACCTTCCTCTTCAGATTCGGCTTTAACGCTAATTTTTCCTTTTACACGGCAAAATTAATGAAAATCACGCAAAAGCGGAATTGAAAAAGAATTAATCCAGTTTAATAACTCCATCGGATCTGGAATCCCATCACATATTGCAATTGGCGCTTTCCATTGTTATATCAATGTAATGTTGAACTTATGCATAAATCCTTCATATTTGCGCTATTTCTATTATATCTCTTTTATAATAGAAATGCACCATGAACATGCCTTTTCCGCTTTTAATGCAGGCTCTACACAACTATCGAGGCATACCTTTATCGAAATCGCAATCGGCTCTTTCAGTGGTGTATTAACCCAATCCTAACAATCTGCGATATGGCGGACCTGATAGTATAAAACATGGCATATGTAATATCGGGTCCGGCCATCGCATATCACAATTGGCGGAACCATATATATATAGATATATATATATATATATATATATATAAACGTTATGCAATGGTCGCGAACCCGATGGGAGAATTAAACATGATATATGTAATATCGGGTCTAGCCATCACATATCGCAATCGGCGGAACCCATATACCCAAACCTTAACGATTTGTGATATGGCAGACCCGCCGGAACTATAAAAATGATATATATATGTTTTTAGGTCCGACCAGGGGTAATATCATATAAGTGCCGCTGTGATTTGTGATTGCGATTTGATCGCATCGCAACCAAAGCACCGCCTTTATCACTTGTTTCTCTTTATTGTTTCCAATATGTAATGTGCTTTCCTATATATATATCTATATATATATTTTCATCAAATGTGTTTTCATATACTTTCGATATGTAATTACCACAAGCAAAATACTTTTACTTTTAGACTTTGCGAGGTAGAGAATATGAAGGGCTTCATTTAGGTTGAACCCCCTTAATGATTTTAGGCCACACATTGTGATAAAATTGATAAATAAGGCTTAAATCACAATATAAGCTACAATAGAATCCATGACCTAGAAGATGAATTTCCAAGAAGGACACTCGTCATCAAGGGAGAAACGTGGAATAGGTGGAGTGACAACCCATGTGGGAAAAGTATCATGATCATATTCCATATTTGGATGGAGTTTCTAACCACCATCAAGGGGTACCAATGAGACAACCGAAGATGAAATGTCTTCTAGTAAAGGTGACATATTCTCACCGTACAAGTCTATGTCCAAAGGAGAAGGCACCACCTAAGGGTCAGGAAACCAGTGGGGTCCATTGGTTATGGAGGAGATCATATTAATATGAGAAATATAAGATGAAGAAGGAGTATCAAGTGGGGGTATAGGAAATACACTCATAAGTGACTTGATTTTAAAAAATCCCACACTAACACTCTCATAGGGCACATGGTTATTTCTAACAAAAGGGACCAAAAATCCCATGGTGGTATACTTGGTTAATGACACACAATATTCAAATTAATTGATCATGACAATATGTCCTTCATGAGGAAAGATGAAGAAGGAGTATCAGGTGCGGGTATAGGAAAGACATTTATAAGTGATGGGCTTTTAAACAATCCCACACCAACACTTTCATAGGTCATAGGGTTATTTGTAACAAAAGGGCCCATAAAGCCTATAGTGGTATACTTGGTCATTGACACACAATATTCTAATTGATCGATTGTGACAATATTACCTTCATGAGGAAAGAGAAGAAATCAAAACATTGAAGATACAATGACAAGCATGGCATAGAACCAACTATGACCATGGAGCAGGTTATAATCCGAGGGACAATTAATGAATTCAACATTGACTGTCACAATTTCCCCCCTAGCTTGATGGAAAATGAATGAAGAATTCCTTAAGGCATGAAGGTATGACTGCCAAAGGCCTGTAAATTTGTGTTCGACTTAACGAGTGATGGGGAATCAATAGTTTTCCAGGATGATGCAACCATAATACAAGTTGAAAATCCTTCATCAATAAGAGTACAATGTATATCTCGATTGAAGACACACAACGAGATCGAAAAGAAACTTGATGAGAGTGTCCAAAGAGAGGGGCATTAATGAAAATTTGATCAAACTCGACTCTGAGGGTTCCACCCCTTCTATAGTGGTCAACAAGGCTTTTCTTTTCATAGGAAAACTTTGCAAAACCTCCAGAGTAGACATGGCACAAGATGCTTAAGCTATATCCGCAACAATACTATAGTGTTGGGTAGCCTGTGAATTGGGATTGTGTGTCAACGTGTGGATAACACCCTTAGGTTGGATAAATACTAGCTCCTAAGACTTATATAACATGAGAGGTCCATTGGACATAGTAGGGGTGGCCAAATACTTAGAAGCATAATTTCACTCAGGAGTGTTGCAAGATTTAGCTCTCGTGGACAAGTTATTTTTCTCATTACACATGAGAAAAGGCACATTTCTTCTAGAAGGAAACTAGTGCCCCACATTTCCCCATTGTGGAAGTGGAGTGTGATTAACCATTTTTTGTTATGGTTGGGTAGGGAATGGATGAGTCAAAACAGTGGGTTTCTATGTGGCGCAAAAATATTAGGGTGAACTTCATTCATACACAAGAACTCATGAGTTAAATTATCTCCCTGAAAAATATTACAAGAAAATTTAACCTTATGACATTTCTCATTTATGCCTCCACCCTAGTTGGGTTTGTTTTGTCTAGTCTCTTGAGTAGGTTTAGAGTTATTATTTTGTTTGTTCTTTTCCTTTTTCCTGCTAAGTTGTTGAGGATTCTTTGATGTTGTGGGTTGCACTGTATGCACCTCAGTGGTTTTATTAGAGGTATGTGCTTGTTGAGAACCAGTTGCACTTGCTGGGGCATAGGATGTAACAATCAATTTCCCTAGTTGAGTAGCTAAATGTCTCACAACATTACATGAAATGGAATTGATGACACCATTAAAATATAGTCCCAGTTTGGGTCATGATGGACAAGAGGAAGGTCAATGGGCATTAGGGATGACATCACATAATAAAGTTCCCAATTAAGAATAAATAAAATCAAGATGTTGATCACGAAGAATGGTCTTCTCCTCAGTAGCCATTCTGACCATAGCGACATCCTTGGATATAGGTGGAAGAAAGGATTAGGTAAACCAATATTTAAGAAAATCATCATGAATCTTGGTCCTAACTAACTGCTTTCATCTCCTCCAATCATGAATGTGATAAAAAATGTGAGTAGAGTTAGCTTGTTGAAATGTGGATATGAGGTTTGTCTTTTAATCTTGCTATGTAGGTAGTTGAAAATTATTCAAAAAGGTAGGTGCCAAGGAAGCATAGTCACTATAGGATGCCCTATCGAGTTCAATATACCATTTAGTGGCACCATCAGTCAGGGTTCATTAGAAAAGATGCAAACTCACAAAATCATTCACTAAAGAATTTGAATAACACCATAAATGGTAGGTGATGGTTTTTCTCCCTACTTTCCTTTGAAATTAGGAATATTAGAAGGTAATTTTGCACGCACAGGTGGCCACCTAGGATCATAAAATATGGGATAATTCGTAAGTCTATTCAAGTCTGGAAAATCAAGTTAAGCCATAAGGGAAGCTTATGTTGATTAAATGGGCCAAGTGGTAAAAATGTGCCCCTTGATGGACCTTTCCAGGTCCCCCAATAGCATAGTTAATGGTAGAAGATAATAGACCAAGGGTATAGTTCATCCTAGTAATTTGAACTCTTGGTCCAACAAATGTGGTGAAAGGATATAATTTTCCTACAGGGGAAATGCCCCTAGGGAACAAGGGACTCCCAAAGGGATGAAACTCATGGGATTGTACCCAACACTGGAAGAGGGACCTCCATTTGAAAAAGCACAACTGTGAGCATAATAATTCATTGGCATAGTGGTACTAGTAGTGTAAATGCCCCCAGGTAAACTAGATCCTTTGAAGGGAAGAGAACTCTTAGAGAAATGCATCCTATCTAACATAGAATTGCCCCAAGGTTGAGATGTTCCTCCAAAAAAATTGTTGCCCCTAGACTAACCGGAAGCAAACGTAGAACTCCCATGAATATTTCTTGAAGTAAAGATACCCATATTAGGTAAAGGAGTCATTGGAATAGATGAGCTAGGTGGAGACATCACAGATGTTGCACATTGACTAGGGTTTTCTCCCATTCCAAACAAAAAGCTGAAAGAATGCATAGATATACACAAGCTCGAGAAACTTGTAGGGGTTACCAAAGCAACAGATGGAATGCCCCATGAAGAGGATAGAGGTGTTTTCAAGGTAGGAGAAGTGGGCCCTATCATGCTAATTGGTGGTAATGTAGACATGACAAAATATTTAAATGTTGATGTAGAATATGATGAGGGACCCATATCCCCCATGGTGGATACACCTCTCTCTTTAGAAATAGAATGAGAGAAGAAAGAAAAGGGTTTAGAAAAAAAATATCTTAGTTGTACAAGTATAGGGCCAAAACAGTTGTTCAAAGTTCAGTTGACATGTGGTGGTGGAATTTCATCAATAACGTCAATAGTAACTAAGCCTTCCCCCTGATAACTAAGATTATCTCTTTCAACACAAGTGTGGTCTAAGTCCTCCATTTCTGGAGCTATCCCAGATCTCCTAGGTGGTGCAAATTCCTCTTTAGGAGAAAGGTTTAAAAGTCGTAAAGAATTTCAAATTGTTTGGTTATACATGGTGAGTATATTATTATTTAACTTAATTAAAGTAAAAACACCCCAATGGCCAACTAGACTTGGACCAAACAACACATGCTATCAATTATATGCAGTCAAGAACACAAACCAAGATATCCAAGGGTTCTTCTCATAACCAGAGCTTGGTTGATAAAGGCCCAAGTCAACTGTGAATATGTGGTTTGGAAAATCAAATTAGACTCCTTCTTAATGAATCCTACACTTAGAATCAAGTACCCTTATGAGTCATGGGGTACCCCCCAAGAGAATTGAGTGTGTCTTGATTAACCTCTACCTCGGGTATAGAAAGTATGTACCCCTCTTCGTCACTTATGAAATATACCTAATATTATGGCCACTATGCTTACCACATACAACCCAACGTGGGGGAATAATCATATGTCAAGTCTACATGCAAGGGTAGGGAAATTAGGCCTAAAACCCTCTAGAGAGATTTATTAAAGCAAGCCATATGCCTCTCAAGAAGATCCCTAATCAATACGTATAAAGCAATTCCACCAAGACCAATGAAGTGGGGTAGATCACTCTGTTGGGCTTAATGTGACCTCATGATTAACCCTTGTGTGAGAAGGGATTTCTAGGCAATGTGATACTACACATGGATTTCCACTCCCTAACTCAAGGTTCTATTGTTTGTTTTAGTGACCTTCTCCAAAGTTGACTTTACCATCTATTTTGATGACCTAAACCCTAAGCTAGTGTTGGTGTGCTACTAGAGAAAAGAAAAATGTAATTTTTTTCTACTAAGAATTTATTTTTAGTGGTTTTTATTTACTCAAGAGTAATGGCATGCAACTAAGATGATGTGTAATGACTCAATACCCAATCTTAATGAAATCTACATGAAATGAAATGTCTCGCTTTTTCTTTCAATCAAATCTAACTAAATAAGGGAAGGGATTATTTTTCCTTTTCACAGAAAATGTCCAAAACAAAAAAACAAGAGAAATCTCAAACAAAAACCAAAAAAAGAACACGAAGACATAAAAGCACAAAACTTGCCCTTACAAAAGAGAATCACAAAAGAAGCAATTTTTTTCACACAGAAAAACAAAAATAACAGTGCAAAGTAAGTTTTAGATCTATAATTCCATGTGTATAGCGAAAACCACACAACCATAGTGATCTACCAAGGAACAAAACAAACCCTAATCAAGGGACAAGTCTTGAGAGGCTTTAAAGAAAGCAATAATTATTTTGACCCAAACAATCAATTAGATAAAAAATACTCAACCAGACCACTTATATCTATTTTTTCACTACCACAATAGAAAGGAAAAAACAAATGCTAATGGAAGCAATCGAAATGGGAAGAGGCAGCCCTGACAAATATACCAAAACTAAAAAATAAGTGATATCTCACTCAAACATAACCTAAAAAACTTAGATTTGAAGCATATATGAACTAAGACAATCAACAAAAAGTAGATCTAAAATATGAGCCAAAGAAATCAGAGGAAACTCGTCTAAAAAAGTGAATTTTACTAGAAAACCACACCCAAACTGTGAGCAAAGAGTCTAATTCACATGCATATAGAATGTAGGCTATGAATTTACTCTTTAGACACTCTGTAACTTAGTATGGGCCGCTTATTTCAACTAATGTGATTTCAAAAATTAAATCAAGATCATATCAACTTAGAAATAAGGAAAATTACCCTGAAAAACACTTAGACCAAGTTGGAAAATAGAGAAGAAAAATCATACACAAGCAAAAAACCAAGATATAAAGGAAAAGAAGGAAAGGAAAAATTCTAGGTCTACAATCCCCATTGGAGTCAAAAATATGTATGAAACAAGGAGCTATTTCTTCACATATTTTTCCCATAATCCACGAGACTCTATGTGAAGAGTATCAATCAGACCAATCACATATCCATGCATAAAAACATGGAAATTACAAAGTGTGGAAACGCAGTGCACCTTCTAAATTAAGATGCTATTATTTGATGCTTCCAACTTGAAAGATCCACCAAAAGTCTTCACTCCTTGCTTTCTAGCACTAAGAACCTGCACACATGCAAACAGTAGATCTACCAAACCAAATACCCTGTTAAATCCATTAGCGTGAACATAATCGAAATATAATGTATAACACGAATAAAAAAAGAGAAATCAATATAATGGGAAAGGCATCAAATTTTCATTAACAAATAAAAATGATATAACGTCGACATATGAGCACTGCTCCTCAACTTGCAATCTTAACAACCTCCTAGATTAGGGATAGTCTCTAGGCACACAAAAAAATAACACAACTCTCTCCCTAATTATGACTAACTCTTATCCTCTTGATAGGGTCAAATTATATAAACCTTTTTCATTCTCAGATAGGATCTATTTGGACATTTAGGGGCTTGAGAAGTTAGGAAACTTCCATATTAATTGACCCCTAGCCAACTCTTGGACAAGCAGGTCAAGATGATCTCCTTAGGAATAAAAAAAAAAGAATTTTGACCAAATCCACACCCAAAATATGAGTAACGAGAGTCCGATTTTCTAGGCTGTATACTGCATGACAAATTCTAACCATGTTATGTCAATGTCTTGGGAGAAACTTTGTTGATAAAGAGAAAAAACCAAGAGGAAAAGTTATGCATCAGGGTCACAAGTTAAAAGTCTCTCTTATTGACTCGAGGTGGTTGAAATAATTTATAAAAATGTGTACAATTCTTCAAATTTAATTATGAAATTTTTATCTGAGGTACTTTGTTATGTGTCCTTATATTTATGTAAATTTCACAGTCTGAGCTATCATAGAAAAAAATATAGTGAAAATGTCAAGTTCAATTTCTTGAAATGGGTTTTAGGATCCTTTACAAACCCTAACTTCCACATAGTATATATTAGAATGTATAAAGAAAAAAAAGACTGAAATTTTAACCAGATGTTCCCCAAGATCTTGATTCAATGTGATCCAAATTCCATCATCGAAAATCTCTAATAAAAAAATTTATAGGGGAAATGCCAAATTGAGTTGTTTGAAACTAATTTTAGGAACATATAGGAACCATAAAATCATCAGAGCATATATTTGAAGTTATAGTAAATTGAAATTTTAACCAAATGTTTCAGAGATCTCATCTCAATATGTTATAAATTTCACCATCCAAAACGTCCTAGAAAAAATGTTTTAGCTAAAATTCCAAACTGACCAATTTGAAATTGATCTCATGAACATTTAGGAACCCTAATTTACTTAGAGCATATCTCTGAATGTATATCAATACAATATATGATATCTGAACTAGACATTCCTCAATATTTCTCCTCAATATGATCTAAATTTCACCATCTAAAACATTCTAGAAAAAAGCTATAATGAAAATTCCAAGATGACCTATTTGAAGCAGCAAAACCCTATATTTATATGCCCTAATACCAAATGATATGAAACTTGAGTCTTAAAAATGCTTTAAAAAGAAATAATTATAGTCCACTTCGAGAATGAAACCTCCTTTTACAACGAACACAATGTACAAGGGAAGATTTTATGATCCTCAAACTAGGTCTCCTTAGTATATATGTAGGAGACAATAGGAACAATTATAATAAAATTGGACCATGAAAAGTTCTAGATGACCTCACAATATAAAAATTAAACTAATAATAAATTCTTATTAAGGCCTTAATATAGAGTCCAATTTCCATAAGTTTACTTCAATTTCTTATGAGGACGTTGATTTAGAATGTACACAATTGCATTGCTTTCCTCCAACCAAAGACACATGGGAAAATTTAGGTCATGGATCATACGTTAGTTGTCCCCATGGTGCACTTATTCTTCTTTTATCTAACATCATTTTTATATATGTTATAAGATGTTTCTAACTCCCTCTTTTTTCATGCTTCCGTACAAAATGCATCAAATCCCTTGAGGAGTATTTTACTCCATTTTTAGACAATTTTTTAATCTTTTTACCTATTTGATTTTACATAAGTGCTTTAAACTCTTAAAAATCACTAAATACTTCATCTTGGTATCCATGAAGTAAATATAGGGATTTCTATTGGAATCATCAATAAATGAAACATATTAGTTTTACCTATCAAAGAAGATTGTGAAATAGGTCTAGATATGTTTAGATGAAATAGATTAAGGATCCATTTTAACGTGTGGTCACTACTTGGAAATGTAGTCTTTGAATATGGATTTAAGGATCCATTTTACATTTGTTCACTACCTGGAAATGTAATCTTTGAACATGCTTTCCAAGTGCACATCCCTTGCATATTCATAACTTTTGAATATTGAAGTTTCCAATCCTCAACTATACCCTTCATGACTGGTAGTGATCCATAGTGCATGTGACCAAATCTCTTATACCAAATCTCTCCCAACTTATTAAAATCACGCAATAAAGCACCATATTTCATTGAATCCACAAGAAACCTATAAAAATAACCTTCTTACACACCTTTGGGTAAGACTTGATCATCCTTTTAGCTACAATATATTATGATGAATTTCTATCAAACTCAACTATGACACACTTGGGAATTTTCATCGTTGAAATTGAAACAAAATTATTAGTTAAAATAGTAACATAAAAAACATCATAAAATAAGAATGTCATCTAATGACATGAAGAAAGAGACATAACATATTCCAATAATTAGATTTATGCCATGTTCACCTAAATCCAAATTTATTTTAACCTCTTACTCTTGAAGACTTCCAGAATGACCTGTGTCTAAATGCTCCGTTATCGACATACTTGAAATGATGTTAGTCGAAGGCACAATACCATGGATAAGATAGTTTCAAGCTTGAATGTTAAATCATCCTTCCTACTAAATATTTTACTATGTGTTATTTCCCTTGTTTTTCTTAGGACACTAAAATGCATAGTGGCCTAAATTGTGGCACATAGAGGCACTCTCACACTTCACACATGCACAAAAAGAAAAAGAAAAAAACTTAACTAGAACACCCACCGTCACCTAGTCAAACTTGATAAGATGGAAGGATAGTTACAAGCCATTTTCTAATAATAGACTAAAAAGTGGCACCTATATCATAAGGAATCTCTCCTAGTGGATCATCTTAACCCATGCCTAAAATAAATTTTACACATTCTTTCATCAATTTAAGAAATCCATCATAACTATGTGTTAAGTGTTTAAAAGGAATACATCATAAAGTTTCCATATTTGTGTAAGAGGAATCTATTATAATTGTCATAAATGCAAGGATTCCATCATAGGGGTGTAAGGGAATCTCTCGTAGTTAGTTCACCTAAGTTGCAAGAAATTCCCTCCAACAATCATAAAACTTCCTTCATGTGCATTATCTTCCTAAGAGAACAACATCACAAAATAACCAAAAACTAACATGCACTAGCTATTTGGCTAGTGCCCCCACAGGAGCTTTGAAATAGGATTTTCATCTCTTCCATTGGTGGAAGCTAGGATTTACAAGATGGCCATAACTATAAAAATCCCCTAAGAAAATCTTGAGGGTTATCTTTATGGGTAGATTCTCTTTCGTGAAATCTCATAGAGGCCTCAAAATCAAATCCCATTGAGTTCCTTGGGGCTAATACCCAATATTCTAGTTAGCAATTACTACCAACTTCCACTAAAAAATCAAGGGTAAGTGGGGAAAGGTTCTAACATCTTCACTTGGAATTCTTAATATATAGATGAGTGAGAGTGTTAGGGTCCCACCCTAACCCCCTTATTTATGTCTTGGGATCACGTCATAGTCAAAGAGTCAATAAAGCCCATATATTTTGTAAGTGGTTAACCCGAAATTAATGACGGGACCACAGTTAGTTGCAAATGGGCCGTAGCCGTAGTATTAGATAGATGGTATTAATAAAACTCACTGTTTTGACCCGTGGTATCGCATGTATGAGTCATATATAAAGGATAGAGACTCCCTGCGAGGAGCATCGTGTCTTATTTTGTAATCGAGCTCTGCTCTATTGGAGGTTGCCCCCTCGAAGAGGCATGTGAACATTGCTCTTTGAATAATAAAATCATTGCTATTCTGTGTTATGGGTATCTTTTCTTCGCATATTTTGTGTTCTGGGTATCTTTTCTGTGCATATTCCGTATCTGGGTATTATTTTGCAGGTTAAGAGCATAACAAGTGGTATCAGAGCACTTTCTAGGGCTCGGTGGGATCTCCAATTTTTAGCAATTTTTTTTTGGCTAGAGACGTGTTTCGGCGTCTTTAAACCACGGGATCTGTCGTTAAGTGCATAAACCTGCGGATTTGGGGAGGCATGCATGCAGGAAATACAAGAGGTGGTCACGTCTGTTGGACTCCCTTGTAACCCTTGTGGGTACCCCTTCGAGTAGTAGCGCATTAGATAGAACCGCGCACGGACTGTCTTCCATGTACCCTCTGGGTATATAGGAAGCCCCCTAGGCTCCTTGAAACCTCGCCATAGATAAACCTTTGGTCGTCTTGTGGCTACAGTACACCGAGAACAGCACTCGGAGAGATTACTCGCCCGTACGATAGGGTAGTCGGGTTGTACCAGCCCTGAAACATTGGGCCGAGTACTACCGTCAGACCCTTATGTATATTGCGATCTGTAGCACCTGACACTCCTCTAGACCATAGTTCCCTTTTCTATCGGGGGATCACACATCATCTATTCCAGATCCGCGTGTGCAAAGACGTGCCGCAGCAGCAGACATCAGTCCCGCAACTCCATCAGATCCGCAGCAGCAGCTGTGCCACCATTCAGATCTCTCAGATCCACCAAATCGGAGTTGTTGAGAAGGGTTCCTATACCGGGGTCTACTTTTCGCAAGACTTTTGGTAGCATTGACATTTTGAGGATTTGGCGACTGCAGTATTGATAAAGAAGGAGTAAAACTCCGTTAGGAGTTTTCCAAAAAAAAAAAACGAGTCTGAGATCTGCCGGGGTGCTTATTGGTGATCTAGCCCATCAGAATCAGGACGGCGAGCTGAGCAAGGTGGTACCATTCAATTTATTAGACAAATTTTTTTGGTGGTCCCAATTTTTCATCAAGTTGCTGTATGGTAGAAACTAGAGCTCAAGAAATGGCCAATGAAAGGCTAGACAAAATTGAAGCAGATATGAACGAACTCAAAAATATGATTAGCGGACTAACTAGCCAGGTACGGCAAGCACTCAATAAGGGCAAGGAGCCAGCCCTCGAGGAACCGTATAATGGCCATGAACACCATGAGGGTGAGTCTAGCCACTCTCCTCACGTCTGGCACACCCATTCACCACCCAGTCAGCGACCTCCCAAGTTGGATATGCAGAAATTTGACGGTTCTCACACGTCCGCATGGCTAGCACAAATGGACCAGTATTTCAAATTGAATCGTCTCCTAGATGATTGGACTAAGCTTATGGTGGGGACCATGTACTTGGACAATGAACGACGGAAATGGGCGGAATGGCATCAACGTCGCAGTGGACCTTTTCAGAGCTGGGCCCAATTTACCAAAGCTCTTCGAGATCGCTATGAACAAGAAGACTCGTTTTTGGGACGTCTCACTAAGCTCCGACAGACAGGTACAGTGGATGAATATATCACCGCTTTTGAAGCCTTAGCCTTCTGCACTCAGGGTCTCTCAGATGAGTTCTACACAGAATGCTTCATCAGTGGTCTTAAAGAAGCCATCAAATCTCAAGTTCTACTCCACCACCCTCCCACGTGGACGGAGGCTTGCCAGGTAGCTCGTAAGGTGGAACGTGCCATAACAGCCCAATACAGCCGCCCCAATTTCCCCACTAAAGGTCATCCCCCACAAGCTCACAACACGACTCAGACACTTAAGGTCCAAAAGGTGTCACCTGAGGAAATGGCCGCAAGAAGGAAGCAAGGACTATGTTACTATCGTGATGAAAAATATTCCCTTGGTCATAAATGCAAGGAGCCCAAGTTTTTTCAAATAGATGCCACTGACTACAGTTCAACCGAGGAAGACCCACCACTTGAGGAACCTGAGGCGATAGAAGAAGACAACCAAAAGGAGATGGTATCTAACGAACCAGTTATTTCGCTAAATGCGTTGGCAGGAATTTCTTCACCTAAAACTCTCAAAATCAGGGGTTTTCTTAAACATCGCCCAGTAGTAGTCTTGATTGATAGTGGAAGTACCCATAATTTCATCCATCAAAAAGTCGCCGACGCAGTGCATTGTTTTGTACACGCAGTCTCTAACTTCCAAGTCCAAATCGCGGATGGGGGCACAATGAAATGTGAAGGCCGCTGCGAAAATGTCAAACTTCAAATGGGGGATTATTAGTTGAAAACACACATGTTTGCCATCCACATGGGCAGATGCGACATTGTCCTCGGCGCTGAATGGCTTCGCACTCTTGGGCCAATCACAATGGATTTCCAGGAGTTATATATGAGTTTTAAGCAAAACAACAACAAATATACCCTCCGTGGCCTCCAGGCGGGAGCCCCCTCGATCATCAGCTCGCATAGGATGGAAAAATTGTTAAAAAAGGGCAATCATGGCATGGTAGCTCAATTCAATGCCATCCAGGTCGTTGAAACCCAGTCCCTGCAAATTCATCCTGAGATGCAACAAATTTTAAATAAACATCGACAGGTCTTTGACAAGCCTAAGGAGCTTCCACCATCGCGAGGGGAACATGATCATAGCATCACATTGGTTCCAGGGGCACAACCCCCAAACGTGCGGCCATACAGATATCCATTCACCCAAAAGAATGAAATAGAAAATATAATCAAGGAACTTTTGGAAGCAGGTGTCATTCGTCCCAGCGTTAGTCCTTATTCATCCCCAGTGGTCATGGTGCTCAAGAAAGACGGAGAGTGGCGGATGTGTCCCGACTTCAGGGCCCTCAATAAGTTGACAGTCAAAGATAAATTTCCCATCCCGGTGGTTGACGATTTGCTGGACGAACTCAATGGGGCTCAATTCTTCACTAAGTTGGATCTTCGCTCAGGCTACCACCAAATTCGCATGAAGGAAGTCGACATTCCCAAGACGGCGTTCCGAACTCATGAAGGCCATTATGAGTTCCTGGTCATGCCATTTGGTCTTTGTAATGCCCCTTCTACTTTTCAGAGCCTTATGAATCACCTTCTTAAACCATATCTCAGGAAATTTGTCCTGGTCTTCTTCGATGACATCCTCATCTATAGTGGCACTTGGGCTGCACATCTTCACCATGTAGATCTACTCTTGCAACTGCTCCGCCAACATAAATTATTTGTCAAATTGTCCAAGTGTTCATTTGGCATGGAAGAAGTTGAGTATTTGGGCCACATTGTGGGGCGGGAAGGTGTCAAGGGGGACCCCAAAAAGATCCAGGCAATGCAAGAATGGCCTCAACCTAAGACCTTGAAGAGCTTAAGAGGATTTTTGGGACTCACCGGCTATTATCGTAAATTTGTTCGCAACTATGGCCGCATAGCGAAGCCCCTCACTCAACTCCTAAAGAAAAATTCCTTCTTCTGGAATGAGGAAGCCCAATAGGCATTTACAGCCCTCAAAAAAGCCATGTGTTCTACTCCAGTCTTAGCACTACCTGACTTCAACAAATCTTTTGTCATTGAATGTGATGCTTCAGGGACAGGTATTGGGACAGTCTTAATACAGGAAGGGCGACCCTTGGCCTTCACAAGCCAACAACTAAGTGGGAAGAATCTGGGCCAATCTACCTATGAAAAAGAAATGATGGCCATCTTACATGCAGTCGACACCTGGCGCCCTTACTTATTGGGGCGACGTTTCCAAATCCGCACAGATCATCACAGTCTTAAATATTTTCTGGAGCAACGCCTATCTTCCACACAACAAAATAAATGGCTAGCTAAAATGCTGGGCTATGATTATGAGATCATTTACAAGAAAGGGAAAGACAATAGGGTTGCAGATGCATTATCTCGCCAATTTGAGGAAGAAAGTACTCTGCTAGCAATTTCCCTCCCCATTCCAGAATGGATTGAAGAAGCTCGCAGAGAATGGTTTTCACACCCAGGGCTATCCCAACTCATTGCTCAATTGCAGGTCGATCCAAATTCCATCAAGGGATACTCCTGGCAGGATGATATTCTTCGCTACCAGGACAGAGTAGTAATATCACCAACATCAACGCTCAAAATTCACATATTGGCCGAATTGCACTCATCTCCCATTGCAGGACATTCGGGCTTTCAGAAAACTTATGCTTGCACCAGAAGATCATTTTTTTGGACCGGCATGAAAAAGGACATCCTTACTTTTGTCGCAGAATGTGATGTCTGTCAACGCCACAAAGGAGAAACCGTCAACCCACCAGGCACATTACAACCATTGCCCATTCCGACATCAATTTGGACGAAGGTTTCCATGGATTTCATTACAGGTCTTCCAAAATTAGGGAACAAGTCAGTCATCATGGTGGTGGTGGACCGCTTGTCAAAGTATGCTCATTTTTGTGCCCTACCTCACCCGTTTACACCAACTTTGGTTGCGCAAACTTTCATGGATCAGATATTCAAACTACATGGCATGCCCACTTCTATTGTGTCTGATCGCGACCCGATCTTCACCAGTAATTTTTGGCAAGAACTCTTCAGGATACAGGGCACTCAACTAAAACTCAGCACTTCCTATCATCCGCAAACGGATGGTCAAACCGAAGCCGTCAACAAATGTCTAGAAACCTACCTCAGGTGTTTCACTTCAGAAAAGCAACACCTTTGGGTACAATGGTTACCTCTGGCGGAATGGTGGTATAACACCAACTATCATGCCTCTACTAAAATGACTCCTTATGAAGCAGTATATGGTCAACTTCCACCTTCCCCTATTTCTTATCTCCAGGGATGCTCCAAAGTACAAGTAGTGGATCAACTCCTACAACACCGCGCCACCATGCTCGCCCATCTTAGAGAGAATCTTCATCAAGCTCAGAACCGCATGAAGCAACAAGTCGACCAGCATCGCTCAGAGCGCCAGTTTCAAGAAGGGGACCAAGTCTTTTTGAAGCTGCAACCATATAAGCAAACATCACTCAAAGACAAGGGTTGTCAGAAGTTATCTCCAAAATTCTATGGACCCTACCAAGTACTTCAGCGCATTGGAGAAGTGGCTTACAAGTTGGCATTGCCACCTACTACAAAAATCCATCCAATTTTCCATGTATCATGCCTCAAGAAAGTAATTGGGAACAATTTTCGAGTTCAAACAAGTCTACCTGAACTGGACGACGAAGGGTCAATCTGGCTTCAACCCGAACAGGTCCTCGCCACAAGAGACAAGCACCTGCGCAGCTGCATGATTAAGGAAGTCCTCGTCAAATGGAAAGAAACCTCTTTGGAAGATGCAACTTGGGAACCAGCTACTATTCTTCAGCAGTTTCCGCATCTCCAGCATTGAGGACAAGGCTAGTCTTAAGGGGGAGGGCATGTTAGGGTCCCACCCTAACCCCCTTATTTATGTCTTGGGATCACGTCATAGTCAAAGAGTCAATAAAGCCCATATATTTTGTAAGTGGTTAACCCGAAATTAATGACGGGACCACAGTTAGTTGCAAATGGGCCGTAGCCATAGTATTAGATAGATGGTATTAATAAAACTCACGGTTTTGACCCGTGGTATCGCATGTATGAGTCATATATAAAGGATAGAGACTCCCTGCGAGGAGCATCGTGTCTTATTTTGTAATCGAGCTCTGCTCTATTGGAGGTTGCCCCCTCGAAGAGGCATGTGAACATTGCTCTTTGAATAATAAAATCATTGCTATTCTGTGTTCTGGGTATCTTTTCTTCGCATATTTTGTGTTCTGGGTATCTTTTCTGCGCATATTCCGTATCTGGGTATTATTTTGCAGGTTAAGAGCATAACAGAGAGACTATATTTCTCAAAGAAAAATTACTCACCTAAGTAAAAATTCAAGCATCCAAAATGGTTATATATAATTGGGGGAAGATTATGGTCATATTTACAAAAGTCCAACGCTCATTACTCTCAAATATTTATCTTTTTCCGTTCGTTCAACATAAATTCAAACATTTGCAGCTCATTCTAAACAACATACCATTTCACTTAAACTTTTATTTCTTTAAGACTATTGCAAAGTTATCCTCTGCAAACACATTCCACTATAACTCTTGCTCTCAAAACAACCCATTTCAACTTCTACTTTAATGATACAACAATATTTTCTTGATCAATATCTCTTCACCAAAATTTCAAAATTTTCAATCTTTTCTTAAATTAAATCTCACATTCATAACATTTCCAATTTTATCTCTTAGTCTTGCCACCAATGCCTTCTCTTTAACCATAAATCTAAACAATTGCAAACCATTCCAACCAATGCATCATTTCACTTAAACTCTTATTTATTTAAGACTAGTGCAAACTTATGCTCTGCAAACACATTCCACTATAAACCCTTGCTCTCAAAATAACTCATTATAATGTCTATTTTAGTAATACAAAAATATTTTCTCCTTCGATATCTCTTCACCAATTTTTCAAACATTTCAATCTCTTCTTAAGTAAATATCACATTCATAACATTTCTAATTTTAATCGCAAATACCTTCTCTCTCCATCTTTGAGCCATTGGCATTAAGATTAATACCATGTTAATTTTTGTTTGAAAACTGCAACGATAAATAATAAATAAATAAAATATATACAAATAAAAAAGTAACAAGTTGTTTTTAATATTCATCGTAAACATATATATACATATAATCATGTAGTCTAATTAATAAATGAAATGACATTTATTTTTTTCTAGTTAATTTTAACCAAAACTTGATAGAGATTTTGAAAAACTTAAGTTTAAGTTGTTTAATTTGTATAGTTTTGAGTGTCCTAATATTTTTCACGATGCAATCCCTTTATGCATTTAAAAATTTATTTAAAATAACAAAAAATCACAATTTTGTTTGAAATTGTATCACTAGATTCCAATGAGAAAGGCTATTTCATCTATAAGTTAAACCATACCTACATATAATAACTATATAAGAAATGTAGAGTAATTAAAATGGCTAACTTCCCGTCAACACTAGACCTTTAACTATGAATCATATTTTCAAACAAAAGGAAAATCAAATACCAACATGTTAGATGATCCACCTGATTGATTTTTAAAACCCTTCGGTCTTTGATACTTATAGTTTTGGTGACACAAGGTGTTAGGGCATGGACATTAACAATTTTAGGTTTTAGCCTTGGAGATAGTTTATAGGATCTAAGTTCAAGATTGTGATGGTTAGTTTATATGATTAATTTGAGAAGTATATATGATATGTACATTATTGAGAATTTAATGTGGGAAAGATGTGTTATATTTGTCTGTAACATTAACATAATACATAATTATGAAAAATTATATATGAAAAATAAAAACTAGAAATTCACTAGGACTTTGGATTTATTAAGTGTTTAGAATTTATTAAGTGTTTAGAGGGATAAATTTCATTAACTCAAACTTATTGAAGAGAGGAATCCAACCCCTTAAAAGGTGCAAACTTCAACTTTAAGAGGGCTAACTCCTTCGTAATACAAACTTTACAACTAAAAGATATCAAATCCCTTGAAATGTAAATCTTATCTTGATTTCTATGCCAAAGATTTTGTATCATTTGGACACAATAAGTTTCAAGCTTAAATAAGTTGGTGATAGAAGTGAGAGTGATATGAGAGAGAAAGAGATGTTTTAGTCCTTGAGGAAGACAACAAGATTTCAAGGATGCACTCATTATCATCTCAACATGTCACATGGGTTGAGAGGATAACACCATTTCTCCCAACAACCAAGGATATATATATATATCAACATTTTACAACATAAAGGATGCACTCATTATCATCTCAACATGTCACATGGGTTGAGATGATAACACCATTTCTCCCCATATATATATATATAAGGATATATATATATATAGAAAAAAAAGAAAAAAAAGAAAAAAAAACCTAGTTTCCACTTAAAAATTTATAACTACAAAAATGAAAACACATGAACATAGATTAATTTTAATTTAGGATTTTCAATTAGTTCTTTTTTCCAAAGGAAAAATCGTAATTTCCATTAATAAAAAAATGAAAAGTACATATAGTAGATGCTTTCAATCATTTTGTGTAAATATTATGAGGATGTTGTTATGGTTGTTAGATAGCAAAACAATTCATCCAAATATGAAATTGTCCACATAACATATTCACCATTGATATCTATACCTAATAGATTATTTATACATCTGTATCAAAACTAGATAAAATATACATGCCATCCAAAAAAACATAAATAGGTAGCATGTAATATCCCAGGTAGCTACAAAACTGTCATAATTTTTTGTCTCAAAACTTTTCTATATCCCATCATCTTGTATGTATGCCAAAACTAGAAAATGGATGGTGATAGTACTGGTAGTAATCCATCCCACTGTGCTCACGTATCATCCATGTGCCTAGAGCCTACTGCGCACTTCCTTTGGATAGCAAATCAGAAATGGTGTTTCTTTCCTTGTAAATATGTGAACATGAAATGTCATCAAAAAGTGCTTTTATCATGAAGGTGTCTTCCAAAAAGATTCTGAGTGTGTGTGTGTAACATTGCACTGTTTGATTGAACTAGTCAATGACAATTTTTGAGTCACTGAATACCTGAAGTTGTCCACAAACCTTTTCCACTTTGAATAACTGAAGTAGCTTCAACCTGAAAAAGTTCAACAAAGTTATTTGTACCAGACCCAAAGCCGAAGCTTGTTTTGAAGAAATTATTATCATTTAGGAAAATGATAGCCCCCCCTCCACGCTACTATTCTCATTTACAGATCAATCAAAGTATGCCCAAGGTTTTGAGGATTCAATCACTTCATCTTTGATCATGCGATTAGTTCCCATGTATGGATCTTCTATAATGCGCTCATGTATGGCAAGTAGTCAAGCTCCAATATTTTTAGGATTAAACAACTGATCTTTAAATATCTTCTTATTTCTGCCTATCCAAATAGCCCAACAAATTAGACTTAGAAGGTTCCATAACTTTTGAGATTTGGGCTCCTGACACCATTCCTGCCATGCTTCATTTACCGATTCTCCTCTCCATCTGTATCAGATACCTAAAGATTGATATGTCAGATTCCATATCCTATTTGTTGTTAGGCATGTTATAAAAAGGTGATCTACCGTCTCTTCTGCACATTGACATAATGAACACCATGATGGTCCCTGAAAATCTCTTTTCTTTAAGTTATCAGCTGTAGGAATTTTGTTTGTTAGGATACACCATAATAATAATCTAGCTTTTGGAGGACTTTTCAACTTCCAAATACTGTTCCACCACCAACGTGTTTCTTTAGGTTTTCTATAATCATATGCAACTAGATATCTTTATTTGGGATTGTATATACCCCTTTTTGAGTGGGTCCATACCAGTTCATCATCCCTGTCAATGATCCTAACATGAGATCTGGATAATGCATTTGTAAACTCCTGCCAAGTTTGATGCCATTGTTCAGGAATATTTAGTCTTTGTGTAATCATCCATCCCTATCCCCATATGGATGTGGCATCTGGGTATGATATCTGATTGATAGTTTTTATCCCTTGACCATTTAGAAAACTTATGAGATCGAGAGGGAGAGCATACCTATTTCCACTGTCGGACCAAGGATCAACTCCTATCAGGGCCTGTTCCCCCGATCCAATTCTCCATGCCAACCTTGATTCAATTATGTTAAATGATGCCAGAACAACTTTCCATATAGTTGATACATTTGTTTTGTATTTGTTTTGAAGATGAACCCAATCAATAATAGATAAAGGATAAATGTACTTTCTCACGATGAATTCCATCCAAAGACTATTTGTCATTATCAACCTCCAGCCGACCTTTGCACCCAAAGACCTTGAGAAAGTGAATAAGTCCTTGATGCCCCATCCTCCCAATTTCTTTGGTAGTGAAATGTGTTCCTAGATGATCCATGCACAGACCCTGCCTTCTTTTTCCCCATGCCATAGGTAGTCACAACATTTCTTCCGAATTATGTGTAAAATGCCTTTTAGGATCTAGGCTAGAGCCATCCAAAAGACAAGAATTGCTTCCAGTATAGATTTTATAAGAACCAATATTCCTACCCAAGATAGCCATCTATGGCACCATAAGATGAGTATTTTTTATATCTTTGCAATCATCCACATCTAACCAACGTTCATGTAATCATTTGGTTTAAGCCTAAATCCCAATTATTTTATGCCCTCTTCCAGATCAACCAGATGAAAGGGAAATATCTCCCTGGTGTATGATATTTCATCTCTAGAACATTCAGAAGTTGTAATAGTTGATTTATGTGGGTTTATTTCCATGATCGTCACCTTCCTAAATAGATTGATAATTTGATGCAGGGTTACATAATCACTCCTAGATCTATCAAGTACCATGACATCATCTACAAATAGTAGATGCAATAATGATATATTCCCAATGATTTGCATACCTTTGAAGACCCCTCTTGATTTTGTGTCCATTATAATTCTACTTAAACCCTCCATAACAAGTAAAAACAATAATGGGGATAGGGGACATCCCTGTCTTAAGC
Source organism: Pinus tabuliformis (assembly GCA_031772625.1). Taxonomy (NCBI): domain Eukaryota; kingdom Viridiplantae; phylum Streptophyta; class Pinopsida; order Pinales; family Pinaceae; genus Pinus; species Pinus tabuliformis. The sequence continues at coordinate 103,154,474 of CM062810.1, forward strand.
CTCTTTCCATGTGAAAAAAATTAGTTGTTGATCCATTTATTAACACTACAAAGGAAGCTGAAGTGATACAACACAAAACCCAATTTATGAAATTTATATGAAATCCCAAATGAGTGAGTAACATCCTAATATAAAGTCAACTGGATTTATCATATGCTTTTTCCAAATCAATCTTAAGAATCATACCCTTTAGTTTCCTTGTCTTTAAGCTATGCATCGCTTCTTGTGCAACTCCTATGGCTTCATGAATCTGACGATCATCCAAAAACACAAATTGTTCTTTTGATATATGTTTGGACAAAATCGACTTCAACCTATTTGCGATAATTTTTGCAATAATATTATAAATGTAATTGCAGAAGGATATAGGGCATTAATCGTCATAGGATTGGGGCTTATCTACTTTCAAGATAAGTGCAATGAAAGTGGCATTGAATGCATCATACATTTTACTTGACATTCTACACTCTTCCACCACCTTCAGTATGTCATTTCCAATTAAATCATAAAAATCTAGAAAAAAATCAATTGGCCATCCATCTGGCCCCAAGCTCTTATCTTTCTTGAACCAGTGTAAAACTTATTCCAACTCATCAATTGTTACCAGGGCCATTAATTCTACATTCATATCATCGTCAGCATATCTAGGAAATAGAGATGCGGTCTGGATAATTTTGGGAAGAGAGACATCCTTATGATCCTGAAATAAGGAGTATAAATACCTCACCCCGAAGCTCGCCAATTCATAGAAGGTAGAGGAATTATCACCGTGTACATCTGACAATTCCCAAATAGTGTTGATAGCCCTTATGCCTTTTGCATATTGTTGCAAGAAATTTTTATTGTCATCCCTTGCTTGTAACCAAATAGCCCTACTTCTTAGTCTCCAAGCATCTTCCATGTCCTTAAGCATCTTATTATTCTTCAATTATAGCTATATAAGCCTTAGTTTTGTGTCATTATTTTCATATCCCCCCCCCCCCCCACTTAGGCTGCCCCATTTGCCTGATTTCCTCTAGAATTCTATTAAGTTCTTCCTTGTCTCGCTTCCTCTTATTCTTCACCCATAAATTTTGTTTGATAGTCTTCATATTCTTCAAAACATCTTGCCCCAGACCCCCATTCATTAAAATCAACATGTCGCCATGTGTCCCTAACCATCTATTTAAATTATTCCTCCTTCAGCCACAAAGCGTTGAATTTGAATAGGGATTTTGGCTTCCATGATTGCCCTACCAACTCTAAATATATAGGAAAATGATCAGATACTCCCCCAATCCCTACCCACTACCTAAAGAGAGGGATTTTTTCCAATAATTTATCTCTAATAAAAAAAATGATCGATCCTTCTAACATTCGATTGATCTCTTGTCCTACAATTTCTCTAGGTAGGCATAAGCTTAGTCAATCCAATATCGACCAGGTGGTTGGATTCGATCATATGTGAAAAATAATTAGACAGGTGATCCTGCTGAGCGTGTGTCCCCCAAATTTCTGACAACCCCATTGAGAAATTTAAATCCCCACCAATAACCAGATTATTCACCTACATGAAATATTTGTTCATTAATCTATTCCAAAATCCCACCCTTTCCACACATGGCCCATAAACATTAACCAATCTGATCTTCGATCCAAATTCTTCTAAAAAAATGTCTGCAGCTAATACTCCCTCACTTCCCCATGTATTCAGTACCTTCATGGTTCTACAATTTATCCCTATAGAAATTCCCCTCGATCTCCCTCTGTCATCTATGGAAAAAAATTCCCAATTAGTAATCATACCCCTTATAACATTTTCGATCTCCATACTAGCACCTAACATCTCCTGTAATAAAGCTTTACTAAAATGAGATGGGGGGAGTGAATCAAGTGAGTATATTCATGGACATTTAAAAATATTTTCCTTAATCTCATTAACTGAAGCATTGTAGGGGAAGCTTAAAAAATAATGGCTAGCATATTGAATATGTGAAAAACAAGTAATAAGCTAATCAAAACATCACATCAACACATGATAACAACACATATTGACACCAAATATATGTGGAAACCCATAAAGGGAGAAACCCATGATTTTATTATTGTTGTTGTTAGGTTCCTATACCAATAGGAGTCATAATTTTTGAATGGATGAGATTAAACGTATAATATGTACATACCTTTGCTTTTTCCAAATGTTTCCCATATTCAAGAAATTAAAAAATGTAAAGAGGGTATGTACTAAAAGAATAATCAAAGGACAAAAAGAATAAAAAGGTAAAAAAAGATTAAAAAAAAAATTATGAACCCCAAGAAAAGAAAAGACCATGAAAGTGAGCAAGTCTAAATGCCACTACTATTTACATTTTGTGCGGAATAAATGATTGTGTGCAGTTTGTAATCTTTTCCACAATCCATGATAGTGAAAATGTTTAAACTTGGCTATTTCATGTTTCAATTTCATGTCTATATATAGAGAATAAAAATCTGACCAAACTGTTTAACCTTGACAGATAAGTAGGTAGGTGTTAGCACCTAAATCTGCCTTAGGTTGAAGGAAGGAAAAAATTAGGGTAACCACAAACCACGCTCAGTCTGGTAGCTAGCCCTACCAGAGCAGGAGAGGGCTCTATCCGAGTCACGCTCAGTGGATAGATAATCGAAAACGGTCTGAGATGACTTACATTGAAATATTTACCTTAGGCTAGTAAGTGAATAGGGATTCTGGAAACAATATTCATGAATGACCGAGCTTCTGGGATGTTAGGGGATCGACGCTCAGCAAAGAACAGAGAATTTAATACAAAGGCACAGATTATTCCATGAGGCAAGGTAGGCGGAAAATGTAACAATTTTAGTTTGAAGTACCGCGACATGAATAGATTGCTGAATAAAGTGAAAAGGGCATAGTGACATGAATCCTTTTCAACAAAAGAATAACACTGAACATGAAATTTTCCCACAGGCAGAGCATTAAAATTGGATTCTACCTAATCTCACTCACAAAATTTCACTAGAAATGAACATGAATTGAATTATGAAACATAACGAAATACATATGAAAACATAAGAGACACATTTGCTACACTCACAACCACAAGAATCTCATGAAACAGAGCCACTGCCTTTCATTAATTCTCTGTCAAAAATACACAGTGAAGAAACAAAGTTTCTTTCCCACAGTCTCCCAGAAGTTACAAGCCAACCAACCCTTTGCAAATAACTTGCATACAGTATATAGAATGTGTGAGGAAGAGATAGAACGCCCAGGGGTTGGGAAGTTACTCGAATCATTACAAAATGGAGATGGAGAGCCAACCATCAACTACAGGTGTAGTGCTGCAAACATGCCATTTGGCATTGGGTGACCGTTTTCCTTCCCTCGCCACTTGGATAGAAGCCAATCTGGAGAAAAAACTCTTTAAATGCTGCCTTTGGTGCCAAAAAACCAAAGTGTAGATGACCAGGCCCACTTGGAGAAGTTGCGAACTGAAATTTCACGAAACGGAAGAAGATTGGCAATTTTTCCTCTGTGCGCCGTGCCATTTTCTCTGTGCATCATGATACTTTGGGGCCTGTTTTGGGGCACTTGCAGGTGTCCAAAATGTTCCCAAGTGGGCTTGTTGGAAAGACTGTACTGTCTACTTTCTAACCCCACTAGAATTTTCAAATTTTGTGCTCATTTTCCCCTCCAAATCTTCATTCTCCCAAGACTACTTTCTGTGTGTCAAAAAAGTGGCATAGAGGCCATTTTTGGGTGTTTTTTGACCTTTAGGAGACCCAGACCTTTCCCAAATCTCTTTCCCGGACACTAGTAGTCATAATTTTCGATGCTGAATCCAAATATGCAAGCCGTTTCTCCATTGGAGCCCTAGAATTTTAGCGTCGTGCCAGTGGCGCGGCGCACAGGGAGAAAATCCCTGTTTTTTGCCCAAAAAATTTCCCTGTGACCAAAATTTGCCCAATTTTTTTAAAATTTGGGCTGGAAGTTCTCTATGGGGTGCCATGCTGAGCCAAGGAAGCCTCAGCCAAGATTCTAAGCCTATCTTGCTCTTTTTCCCATTTTTCCCTTCTTGTTTCTTTCCTCAATTTTGCTTTTAAACTCCTTATCCGGGCCTGTGCACTCATGTTTCGCACCCTGTAACGTAAAGCCATATGTCTGAATAGAGCAAGGTCCTGGTCGGCTTTGACCAGCAACCTCTCCAATTGCATGTTCCTGATCTCGAGATAGGCCTCCCTGTCTTCATTGATCTCCTGCTCCAGTGATGTGGGCTGAACTCTTCTCCTTTGAGCAGCTTGGCGATGCTCACGGATGTTCTGCAGCTCCATGATCGTTTGTTGGTCCTCAAGCTGTTTGTTCCTCTGCTCCAGGTAGTTCATGTTCCATTTGGCCCTCTCCAAGTCAAGGGACAAGGAGTCAATCACTGACTGTTTCTCCTGGATGATCTCTGTGAGCTCCTCATTTGTTGTTTCTGCATCTGTCTCATCATCCTGGAGGAGAACAAACTCGGTCTCTCGCTCACCTGATGGCCCTTCCTCTTGTGCTAGCTCCTTGCCCTTACCCTGATCCTGTGATGCTGATGTCGGAAGCGAAGCCCCTTCCACCCCGGGTGGAGATAACACTCGCTTTGCAGCTACAAATAAAGGTCTACTACCTTTCTGATAGGTGATGTACACTGGCATAGTGGCAGTCTCATGTCGCTCATACTGATGAGATGGGACCCCTTCCTCATGCTATGCCTCTGAAACCACCTGTGGAGCGTTGAAGAAGTCACGGGAGATGAAGTCCTCTCAAGCAATACCCTGCAATCCCAACTGATGGTCTACCAAAATCCGGATAAGGGCAAAGTGATACACACTGTTGAGCTGCTGTCGAGGGGTCTTGTGCTGCATGAAATTTCTCATCCTCTCTATGTTCCCGCAGATGAAAAATGGGAGGTTCATCATCCGCACCCTGGTAAAGTGCATGAGCAACCTGATGTGATAGGCATAGAGGCGAGAAAACCTCCCCTCGCAACTGAAGTACTTCATGATCAATTTCATGAGCGGGGCATACTCATCTTTCAGAAATCTGAACGGAAAAACTCTCGTGAGGTGGCTCAAACAACTGTCTTTGATGTAAGGCTCATAATGATGCCTCTCCACCTTTTTCTTTTTATGCCACTGCTCTCCAATGTTGGGTATGCCTGTCGCCACTGATATGGTCTCAGGTGTCAATGTGAAAGTGACCCCAACAAGGATGGACTATCCTCCATGCAGGTGAAGTGAAAAAAGTCGAGACAACTCATGATGAACTCTGACATTTTCCACCCTCTGACAAAATTCAAAACATGCTAAGTGCTGGAAACAAGACATAGTAAGAGGGCATGCCTGCAACTCGGTGAGTGTGTTTGGCTTGTCCCTAAGATTTCTGCCACTCCGGTGATGTCTCCTTTGGGCCCTTTCTCCTGAAGCTGTGTCATTGTAGGTCTCCTCCTCATACTCTGATGAAACTTCTGATGCCATTACTGCTGTTTGTACCCTGAATTTTACACTGCCCTTGAATTCCAATGAAGCTGGTAGTTGCCCTGAAAATCTGCCACCAAGGGGACAATAAAATAGGGAGTATTAGGAGGGGAATGATGTAATAGGGATAGTGGTTTAAAGAGAGAGATTTATCATGGATTTGGGAGTAGTTTGGGTATAGGGTTGATGGGGTAGGGTTTGAAATATATTGGCAGCTTTCTCACTGTAGCATAAACCCTAGGATCAATGATTTCTTTGTTTCCCTTTTGTTTGCTTTACAATTTTTTTTTGCATTTGAGTCCTACCCCTACAATCATGCTATCCCTTTCAATTTTGGTGCAAGGATGGATGTTGGTGGCCTACCCTTCGAAATTGGTGAGCATCCACAAGTTTTTAGGCAGATGGGATAGTTTTTGGGCCTTGTATTTCTGTGCGTCGCGCGCTCTGCCCAGTGCGCACCGCGTATGCGCCGCGCCAGTGTTATGTTTACATAGTGGGAGGGCCCTGTGTGCGCCGCGCTCTTTGGTGTGTGCTCTGCGCACTATGAAAACACCCAAATTTCTTCCTAATTGTTTTAACTCTTTAACCCTTTGACCATGCACCCTCTTCCACAACTTGGCTTGCACAATGAGTTGATTTCGTGGTGACTTTGAGTTAACCAAATAGTGGGGGAATAGGGAGAGGGTTTGGTAGTGACTTAGGGTAGGGGTTTAGGAAAAATGACAAGGAGGGATGGGGAAAAATGATAGGTGAGGGGAATAAGTGAATGGAGTGAAACCTTGGCAATATCAACACAAATTTGCAAACCCATCCATCATTTTCTTGGTAAGTTTCACATGGTTGACATTATGTATTTTTGGTGACCTTAAAACCTCTTCAAAAACACCATATCCTTCACAAAAATTGATGAGCAGGCAATGTCATAAGGCTTACCTCTCAATTTGATAGCCTTCCCCGAAGTTTGAAGTGGTTTGGCACCGTTTCTTGGCCGCTGGACTATGTGTGCCGCATGCAATTCCCAGTGTGTCGCGCACCTTGTATGTGCCGTGCCTGTGCAATATTTCAATGGCGGGCTGGCTACAGGTGCGCTGCGCGAGGTGAGTGTGCCGCGCCCTTGGTTATATGCACCGCGCGCTCCCAAAACCTGTCTCCAATCACTCTAACTCTCCAATCTCACCTTCACACCTTTGAAATGCTTTCTCCAAGTCTTGCAAGAGCACAATGCTTTTGATTTGGGTCAAAACATGTATTTATAGCCTTGGAGGAGATGGGTTTGATTTTTGTCTCTTTGAAAACCCCTTTTCTAATGTTGAGTTTTGCACTTCTTCATTGACCTTTAGACACACTGATTTTCACTTTCCCTTTGACATTTGGGCTCAAATAATGAAATTTTCGGCACCTATTTGTAGGGACTGTACGACAGAGCATTGGGCCATGTAAATCATAACTGCATCTGAAAAGCCAACTAGTGATTTTTTGGAAAAATTTTGTCATAATTGACCTTGTTTGACTTTTTTTTCAAAACAGAGTTTTGAAGAAGAGTCGATGTCTCTCCAGGTAATGATGAAGCTTTCTGAACCATAGCTGTGTTAGGCCTCCCTCTGGCCAGCATGGCTTGTTCTGGACATGTTTTCAAAGACCAAATTGATGAATTCCTAGACCCAAACATAAACAATGACTTTGTCCTGTAAAGGACCAGACCTGGACTGTCATGAGCTTTGGTGATTATGGACAAACACCTGAGCCAGCAGGGGCTAGACATGAGGGAAAATGATTAGCATGACTCTCTTCGTCAGATCATGGCATGTCCCTAGCGAAATGCAGCTGAGTGAATGGAGGGGGACACCTAAAATTGAAATGCACAAAGAGTTTTGATCTCTGACGGAGGGCTGACCAGATCGACCCTCACAGTAGGTAGAGTAAATAAAAGGAGCTCAACTATTTAATCTGAGCCCTTGGATGTAATAAGGTTATTTTTGGTTAGTTTACTATTGTAAAGAAAAATAAAAATGTTTGATAAGGGTTTGCTAGCTCAAATGCACCCTAATAAAGAAAAGTAAAAATGGTAGGATGAGTAGATGGGTAAGCAATAGAAAGGTTGTAGAATTTTGATGATTGATTAGACAAAAGCATGTGTATCATCTTTTTCATCATAAAATTTCCAAATGTGAATGGGCACTCAAGTATGCAGATGGATATCAAAGCCAATTAATTAATTTCCCTCATTCATTTCACCTTTTACTTAACTGATTTCCCACAATAAAGTTCAAAGTACTTAAAAACCCTAAGTCTAAGAGGTCTAGAGAATTTCTCTGACTTTTGGAGGGACCAGACAATTGACTCAATGACTTATAAGAAATAAGTACTAAAACTCCCTCATAAACATTCATTCCCCCCTTCATTTCATTCATTTTCCCAAATAATACTCTTTCCTAAGGTTAAAAAGCTTTTACCTAGGAAAAGCCTTTATTCCCCCACATAACTCATTTTCATATCAAAGACCCGCAAAAGCATTATATCCTAAGTTTTGTTGAAAAGCATTGAAAACATGAAATAACATATACTTAGGGTGTTGTGCCCCTTTCCACTCGTTTTACTAATTACTAATTTATTTATTAAATCCTAAACAAAATCTTGTTTCCCGTATATATTTAGCTCCCGAAATATTAATTAACCCCACCCTAGTTTAATTATATAAACTATAACTTTCTACCTAAACCCACTAACTAATCGATCTATGATTAAGTTAGTCTAAAATCCAATTAAAACCTCCCCTAATGACCCCGATACCTTAACCCCGCCTTAATCCTTCATTAAATAAAAAACCATTATGCTTAAACACCCGTTGGGCCCCCCACTACCTTTCATGCAACTCCACTGCCTGATTGCCGCATGATCCCTCCCCTCCACATCTGATGGTCCTCATCAATTTCAAAAGGGCCTGACGTCCGAACATTACCCGCCCAAAAATAGTTGTTTTCTGTTGGGCCCTCGAGGCTACATGTCGCTCAAGGAATGGAATTGAGCAGCCTCCCCCCAATACCACCAAGCACCCAAAAGGGGTGCGATGGAAACAACTTACCGCCCACCCACTACACTCCAAAATAGCTACTGTTCACCTGACTACATGAAAAACGGCCACTGTTCACCCATACCTGCCAATTTTGACTTTCCTGCATAAAGCGGAAAAGCCCCAAATCATTCATTTTCATCGTTTTTTCAACTATAAACCTCCATGCATGCACCTGTGAACGTCGAAGCTATCAACCCACATACAATTGCAAATAAAAGACACCACAAAGCTCCCAGATTGCCTTCCAGCCTACTCAGAACCTTTTCAACCGTTCACAGTTTCCAGTCGACCTGTTTAGAGCTAGTTCTCCCTAATTCTAGGTATTTAAGCTATAATTCACTGGAAAACCTCTCAAATTTCAGAACCAGTTACTGAGTTTGTTAGTTAAAGTAAAAATTAATTAAAGAAACTCAAGTAACTTGACCTTACACTGTACTCAACCACCTTTGCCCTAAAAAACTGAAAATCACCTCCCCCATTCTCAAATCCACAAGAACTGAGAATGGCTGCCCCAATTTCCATGGATGTGAGACCTATTTCCACTCCTCACCTAGACCTAGACCACCTCCCCCTGGCTAATAAAGATTTCCAAATCAAGGACACCTCTGTCCTTGAATCCCCTCTCAAACTATACTACCGATATAGAGATCAATACCTGAACCATGCTGATAAAATTGGTCTTTGGGAGTCCAATTTGCCTAAGTACCAATTCCCTGAAGTTCACATTTTCCCAGAAATTGTCCATTACTGCCATGCAAATTATATCCCCAGTCAAAGAGCAGTGATGTCCCCTAACCAAACCATACTTTTCACCATCACTGTTGAATCAATCAATGAGATGCTACAACTTCAACCTGGCCAAAACCTAACCCCTATCTCAATTGGAGACCTATTAGACCGATTCCCCAAGCTTACCACTGCAAAACTTGCTGAGATGTTCCAAACCTTCATCAGGGAGGAAAAGCATATCCCAAAAGATCCTCCTCCATATGTGGCTACCATATTTTCCCCATTTGGTTAGGACATTGTAGCAATGATATCTAGTGTCCTAGGTTACACCACCAGTGAGTATATAGATGAAATCATCCTGGCTTTCATGTCCATCTTCACTCTAGGACAACCTCCTGCTGTCATTTATGATTATGCCAAGTTTATAGCTGATAGGATGCATGACCAATTTCTAAGGATGAGTAATGAGAGAGTCTTTAAGTATTCCTCTATCTTGTATCACCTTTTTCTATACTACCAAGCAGATAAGTTCCCCTTTACTCTCCAGAAACTTGACACAAAAGGTCACCCTAGATCAGTAATTTTCTGGACTCCATTGATCCATAAATGTGATTCTCCATATTCATATACAGACTTCATAGACCTATTTGTACATCCCATTGTGACAATGCTGCTAGGAAGCCCTCCTCCAAGAATCAGTTCAGATATAAGGAGGATCCTGCAACTCTCAAAGTAGCACAAAGTGGGGGATTGGTACTTGTACCAAAACCACACTGAAATTAGGATTTATGGCTGTGAGCTGGCCCCATACAGACTACCCAAATACCTCCCAATGAGGTTATTTTCTTTGGAGTACTACAGGCAGATAATCAATTCAGATGAGGTACACTTTGTCAGAGCCAAAAAGAAGGCCCAGCTCAGGATCAGAGACTAGTTAGGCCCCTTTATTTGTAATAGTAGAGAAGCTGGAAAGGAGGCAGACCAAATCCTTCAAAGACTAAATCTGAAACAGAGCTTCATATGGAGATATGATCCCTTGGACTTCATTTGCAACAAAAGATAGAAAAACAAGATGGCTCCCTACATTCACCACCGAATCCCTGAAATAGAAAAATATGCAAATCAATTGGAATGGGTGGAGAATACTTTAGAAGACAGGGATAGCATTGAAGTTGCTGTGGAAAAAACTTTAATTGATCTAGAGAAACAACTTGATGAGGGTTCTTTCTTGCAGGTGCCAGGAGAATCACAAGCCCAAGAAGAATCACAGGTACAACAAGAATCAGAAGCACCAGAAGAGTCAAAAGCACCAGACCAATCAGATATACCAGAGCAATCAGAGAAAACGGATAGACTAGAGGCCACCATGAGTAACCCCTGAGTCTTACAGACTCCTATAAATGAGGAGAAAAGCCTCAAGAGAAATAGGGAAGGGGCCATTACCTCAGGCAGAGCAACATCACATGCCTATGCAGAGACAAGCTAGGCTAAGAGATAAAGAGTTAATCCTGTCTTTGAATAGGAATATACAGAGGAGACAACTGATGTTACAAGCACTGAAAGAGATGGGAGCAGGCATGCCACTCCATCTAGAGGCATCCTAGAACCTTCCACATCACATACTCAGATGTTGGAAAGGCAACAAAGTGTGGAGGTATCCTCTTTCAGAATGCCAGCAGACAAAGACTAGGACATCAAAGAAAGATACAAAGAAATAAAAGCCAAAAATGAGAGGCTAAAAGCCCAAACTTATGCACAGTATTTGAAGATGACCCCTACCAATAAGACAAGGCTTATGTCAGCCTTTGATGTTAAAGAGGGAAAAATGCAGATGACATTCATGAAGCCCACTACTCAGCAACTGGGAACAACAATAGACTTCAAAAAGATATACTTCGAAGTATTGGCAAAGGACATTCATCCTATTGACTAGATTGAGCTGCACAAGCAGACAAGGGAGATGATTTACTCCACCTTGATAGGGAAAGCCATCAATGCCCACCAATTGAAAAAATCCCTGAATAATATATCAACACAGTTCTAGTTGGAGAAGGCCTCTTTTGGGGCCAAAGATACCAGAATGAAGTCCTTAGAGGACATAGTCATTGAGTTGGGACATGATCCCAAAGATGTAAAGGCCATAGAAAAATTAATAAAGAAGAATAATGATGATATAGCTACTCTAAAGAAATAGCTCAAAATTCCCCAGTTGCATCACCCACAAATAGTAGAAGTTCTGGAGGCACAAAAAGGACATGAAGAGCTCATGGACTTGGTCCTAAAGCTTAATGACCAACTAAAAGAGACAGAGAAGGAGTTGGACATTTTGATTCAGTCCAAGCAAAGTGACCTAACAAAAACTTCCATAACTGCCATTCCCACAGTTAAAACTGTAGCTCCTTCTACATTGGCAACATCATTGGCACCTACAGCTCCACCTGCCATAGCACTGCCAATCACAACTGAATATACAACAATAGGCACACCAACAGAGAAAACAACGGAGCTAGTAAAAGCCATGGAGGAGATGTCAATCTAGGCAACAGAGCTCAAAAGGCTAAAAGAGAAAGTGGCAAGCTTAGAAACTGACTGTAAGCTTTCCCAAATTCAACAGAGAGAAGAAACACAGAAATCCCTAAGGATGGCTGAGAAAATTAAAGTCTAGAGAAATATTTAACACTGTAGAAGCCACTTTGACAAACAAAGGAAATTCTTTGGGCCAATATCATTGACTCTATCAATGATATTTGGCCATCAATTCAAGTTATATTTGAGCAAACTGAATTGGTGAAGGTAGCCACTGAGGCTATCCAAAAAGTAAGGGAAGAGTTGGGTGATATGCCTGAGGATGCCAATCGACTCATCCACTTCCTAAACAATAAAAACATGCATGAGCTCCATGAGCTTGGTGTAGAAGATAGGACTGAAGCCATCCTAGAAATCGAAAAGGTTATTTCCAAAAGAAACCTTATGCTCAACTTGGAAGAAAAGTGCCACAACATGCAGGTAGCCATTGACACGTTTATGGCCAAATTTCAAATTTTGAGGGACAAAGGCCATCCCAGTCCTATGGTCATTAATGATAAACTTATGACCCAACTAGACTACAGTGATAGACTCAGGATGTTGGCCAAGGAACAAGCTGGTTCTTCAGGTATAAAAGCCCTGCCAACTAGAAAAGTATTGTATGATATGCTAGAAAATCTATTTTTCCTAGAACATGAGGTGAAACATTTATTTGTCACCAAACCCAATTTTGCAAAATACACAGAGACAGACAAAATTTATAGAAGAATGTTGAAAGTAAAGTTACCTGAGGATGAATGGCGGGAAAAAATGATAGATTTACTATGAAAAGTTTTACATTAGGAAGTTACCACAGTAAATTTAAAGGTAGCCAAGTCAAATAAGTGAAAGACAGATAAGTAGGGTCAAAGAGTAACAGAGTCAAAGAGTATCAGTGAAAGATCAAAGTAAAGAAGACTCCAGCGTGGAAATACCACAACCATCAGCCAGCTTAAAGGGCTTAAAACTCAACAGAAACAACCAACAACACCACAATAAAAGGGACACCAAGAAGCAATTTTCCATCTGTCTCTATCTTCATGCTTGAAGATATTTTGATTCCCTAGATTAAATCTCAAATTGTTATGAGATATTTTGTAAATACTTTTTGTATAAATACTTCACATTTCGAAGTATTTAGGGTAGATTCAATGACATTTCTATAGACTTTTTCTCTCAACTCAAAGTTCTATTGTATCAATGACTGGATTGGCTTCAGCCAGATCAAGGAATAAAGATCAGATATTTTATAGGATTTTTGTGTAAAGCTGTATACAAATAATTATTTTCTCATGTTTACTGTTATTTCTCTTATGTGTTTCCATAATCTAGTTTATTTGTCTAAAATCTGAATGTATAACATGGAATGATATTTCAGAAATTGCTTGAATGCACTCTATCTTGACTGTTTACATTTTAAATGTTTTCTACTAAACTATCTTAGTTAGGGAATTCTTAAATGCTCCCTAGATTCCGTAGTTTCTCCACCTGGTCTATAGCAAAGGATCCTTAATTGCCCTTTGTTCATGATCATCTTCTTTACTTCATCCTGATCCCTGTCCAAGGATTATTCATTGCCCTTTCACCCTGGTTAGAACCATTTCATCCATTAGACCTAAAGATTTGCATTTTTCTTTTCTAGCCTGCCCTACGAAGATTCCCTTTATTGATCTGGTCCAAATATGCTATCCATTGATTGACTCCATAGCCCAATGGCTTGAAGACTTAGCTCTATCCATCTGCTCTAAGAATTCCACCACCCAACCTTCAATCTAAATTCAAAATCCTCATGAACACTAATAACTAGCCTAAAATCTAATAAAATCAAAGCTAAATCATAAAGAGAGAGCCCTCTCTAGACTTAGGTTGGCTAGAACCTGAGCCTACAATATTGGTTTATGGTTACCTTGGATGATTCCTTCTTTTTATAACTTCTAGGGAAAACTTCTGAGTGATAATAGTTGTGATGCAAATGCAAGCTCCTACTCCTTATTACCTCTGATTTTCTATAGGCTCCAACCTACAGAAGGTTGCTACCTCAATTTTATGCAAGCTACAACATGCAAGGAAGCTCCAACTCCCATATATTTTTTGTAAGCTACAACCCACAAGAGGCTCCTACCTCAACCAAGTCCAACTGGATATTTATCAAGCCACAACTTGAAAAGAGACTACCATCCCCTGATGCAAACAAGAAATAACAATGTGTTGGTTTACCTGCTCATAAATTTTGCATATCTCCATCTTCATTTCTACATCTTCTTCCCTTTAAAATATGCTTCACATAAGCTTCATAAGTGCCAAGTAACTAATGCATAATAGCTCAATCAACTCCCTCTCATTCTTCCATTCTCTAACTTCTTTATTCCTTCCAAAATCACATCTTTTATAGAAATAGTTTGCTAGTCATTTGTATCCCACATAGGAATATGAACTGAATAGAATTGACTCTTTTCCTTCCACTTACTCATTTCCAAACTCTTTAGATCTTGAATATTGGAACACAAAAATAAATAATCCATCTAATATTAATTGTATCCATATGTAATGATTAAATGCATCAACCTAATGTCAACAACAAATAACAATATTTATCATTAATGCATCACAAAAATCTTTGCAACATATTTTCCTTTGTCTTGGAGTCTTGCCTTTGCATCACAACAATTCAACTCAATCAACAATTAGTGTCACCACAAATTGTTCATTAAACAATCCCTACAACATTATCCAAGCATCACACCATTAACTTTTCATCAACACAAGCATCAAGTCATCAACATGGCAACATTAATGTTATACCAAACCATCAAGGTATTTGTTGCTTCTTTGTCCCTTTCTCCTGCATACCTTTCTTCTCCTTTATCCCTTGCTCCTACACACCTTGCTGATGTTGTTTCCTTGCTTCTCTTTTGTTTTTCCTTTGCCATCAATGACAACAATGCCAACAATCTCCCCCTGTAGCATTGATGGCAATAGATTCGTCCTCCCCCTTTTTTCCTAAAATATACTTCTCATTGCTGCCCATAACCTATGCTTACCTCCCCCTTTTACATCAATGGAAAGGGATTACATATGTCTTGTAGCCCTCCAATCAACATTTATCGATTTTCTGTTATTAAGGTATTGAAAAATATGGTCTTCAACTGACTGTAAAAGAGTCCTTAGTGTAGTTGTCATCATTGCATTAATACTCTATTACTTGTAATGTCTTATTCTGCAAAAGAAAATGTTGATACTGTGATTGAATGAATACCACTCCAGATGGCTTATTAGGGCTACTCAAGATTGAATGAATGTTGCTCCATAAACATTGCTCCAAATACACTTCAGAAATTTTTAACATTGAAAAATATTATTGTGAGAACGCTCTGTTAAATATTGCAAGAATATTGTTGAGAGAACACTTTGTAAGGAAAGCATGGCCCCATTGAATGAGTTGCGGCCATATAGGACAGTCATAACACAATGTTTAGATAATTTGCAGAAGACTAAGTTGCAAAATAGGTGAATATACCAGCTTAATAATCCAATTCTCTTTGCTGCTCAATACATCATGATCTCTCTGCATATCAATAGACCAACCATTCCTCTACAAGATTCAAATCAATACAAATACCAAAATCCTAGTTTCATCAAATATTAGTAATTATGCTTAGTATGTATACTAATAGAAAACCCTGACAACATCACTAGTCATTTCTGTGAAACCTTAGCACTGATCAATTCCAGATTTAATCAACAAGCAAGCTCAACACACCAATGCTACTCAGCACAACCCAATATCCCAAGAGAAAATGAAGCTTCTTCGCTACTAAATGCTCTAGATGTACAAATATTTTCCAACTACAAAATCCGTTCCTCATCTCATAAATGTTGATGTATCTTTCAGATTTACATCCAGTCTATCATGTTGCTTCTTACACACAATTCAGAAAGTTCTCTTCAATTAACTCATACCTATGATGCTCTGATTAGAGTGTGAATGTTTTCAATCGGTGCCCTTACTATAAAAAACAAACTTCTAACTTTACGGTCACAAATATGGATACTTAAACCTTTTCACATACCTCAAGAATATGCTATTCATGAATATTTCCAATATGTGTTCTTGCCTTACATCCTTTGTTACTGAATATTGATCTGATCTTTGAGAAGAAAGATATATACATATATGTGTGTATTTCTTCAGTATTGTTTACGTCTCTCCTTGATCCTTTCTAATTTGAGAATAGCCTTGAACTTCCTTCACAAATAGAAATCATCCAAAGGATATTCCAGCAAATGTGACTTCAAGAGATGTCAAAACCATTGTAGAATTCTTAAATACTTTTGAATAGGCCTTAAGAATGAATGAACCATAACACTTCAAGACAACAGAACAAGGATGTGTTCTTATGAAATATGGGCATACTTCATTCATTCTCAATATAACATTGGAACCACCCCATATAGCTGTCGAATATGGTTGTTACATTGCAAGATACTGGAAGAGATATGAGAGATGTTGCATCATAAGGCATGTTGACAACCTGCATTGAAATTAGGGCATAAAACCCTAGTTCACCAAAGCTTGCACCAGCATAAATACATATAATGCACCATATTACACCAACATGCCATTGGTTTACATAAAGAATTCCACCTGTGAAGACTACTAACACCCATGCATTAGGAATATCATAAGATTTTGGCTTTTAGGGAAATGAATTAACTCCTTCTCGAGCTCCTTCATATTTTATTTCTTCAACTATGAACTGTTGAGCTTAGAGGCGACTCTATCGATCAGCAATTATTAGACAGATTTTCTTCCACAAGGAATGAATGCTCAAACTAAACAAACATTCTTGGTAGTGTCACTTCTATTTTCCTAGGTCCAACAAATTAATGAAAAATTAAGAGCAGTGCATGTTTCCGAGAAAACTAGTGTCGAGTTCAGGCTTCTGTGATCCATATCAAGATTGTGAGAGATTTTTCAGCGAAAATCACATGGATCTTCAAAATCTCTTCTTTTCAATCTGCTAGTCCCACTAGGATTGGTAACTATCCTAGAAAAAACAACCAAAGCAAATTGCGATTTCCTTTATGTATGATAGATAAGAGAGAAGCAAAGGGACCAACTTGGATCTTCCGCTTGACACCTTGCTTGATTTCTCTCTCCCTTGATAGAGCTTGCACCTCTTCTCCTACTTATCCCGCTCAATGAATACCTATAGAGACAAAGTAACAAAACACCATCAAAGCATCAATCTATTATATCATAAACAATTCAGAATTAGAAATGCATTGATCATACAATGGTATTCACAAATAACAACATTCACAAATACACGATTGTATGGAGGAAAACTCAAAGAAGTTTATTAATAGTAGAAGGGAGAATTACAACCCAGATAACTGATCCAGTATCATCCTCCCAGCATCAAAGCCCTCTTCACCTCATGAAAACCAAGATCACCCAACAATACAATGTCATTTCTCAAAGATAAAGTATCAGCGCTTCCTTACAAATTACAAAGTTCCAGCCCCTAGATCTCTCAGATGAGGGATCCATTTATAGATGTCTACAAGGGTGTGAGTCATATTTGGGTTTTTGATTAGTGTCATTCCACTTATTGTTCTTGGTTCCACTTGGAGATTTCTTGGATCTATTACTCATCCCTGGGCAAATTCAGAGAGGCAAGTGTCATAGGAGAAGTTTCTGGAAGATTCCATGAGCATCCACTTAGCAAACTGTCTCGGACATTTTTCCATCCTCGCTCATCACACCCTACAAAAGGCCTCTTCAGTATGCATCGCACCTGGCTAGTGTAGAAGTTAGTATGCATTGCACCTTGACAGTGGGACAGTCAGTATGGTCCAATTTTGGCCAGTTCTAAGTGGTTTTTCAGGTGGAACTTTTGGGGAATGATGTAATCAATTGACCATGATCCTTTAGGGTATGAAACAACACATTTAGGGGTTAAAGAGTCCTTGGTTTATCGACATATAAGATTGGGGTTGCAGTGCCCAAATATGTCTATAATAGTTGCCCCCTAAAGCATGAAGTCGTAAATATTTTGTTGTCAGGTGAAATGCTTTATCATGAGGATCTGAGGTATTCGTACTGGAAGGTGACCTATATAAGATACAATACAATACATCATCATACTATTATTTTCATGATCTAGCTAAGGCGGGCATTCCCATGCTCAGCGTTATAAATTCATTTTCATGTACAGAGGACAGATAATTGTCTGCAGTTGCAGACTGGTTCTTTTTATGAAGAGTCATCTTCCTTGGCTTAGATGACTATCTGTGTAGCTTTTGTGTACATTTGATGTCTTTATATCCCTGAATATATCATAGCCTGGATGGATGAAACTAGTTCCGGGGTCTTTAAATTCATTCGATCTTCGCTCGATGTATAAGTCAAACCATGTGAAAAGATGTCCTGAAGTCGAACATGAAAAGACATCGCCTGATTACCAGCCAATAATGTAAGCCGTTAACAGGCACGAGAGGAATCACCGATAATAATAATGACCCTCAAGGTACTACATTACAATTCACGTGGTGTGAATATATGATCCGATGTCTAACACCACGCAAAATCTTTTGGTCGAAGGCCATTGATGTAAACTTGTCGCTGGAAGTGAGAAACTTTCCATTAAGGCATGCAAGCTTCAAAGTACTGAAAGGGGTGTTTCTAAGTCAACTTCTTGGATAATGAGTTGATGTCGACAAGAAGTGAACCGTCATAGGAGGGCCTTAATGTATCCCACTTCTACGACACGAAACGAAGCAAATGATTTTCTGGAGGTGAAAACGATTGACGACACAAGGTTCAGGAATGGCGGTCATGAAAAATGGAGGTTGAAGGTATTGTAGTGGATGAGGCATTGACTGGATGGTGAATTCTCTGAATGACTTCTCCTGAACATATTGGTGACACTGAGATGGATTGGTAGTGTTAACCCCAAAAGATGGATGGTTTGTAGGACCAATGGTGATATGAATGGTGAACGAAATAACCTAACCCGACTCAATCATGGCGATGGAGTGAAAGTGTCATGTTCAAGAGTGACCTACTACCATAAAATTCTTCAAGTTTGTTTCCCTTTTTCCCTAGTCATTTCTAACCAATACCTCTTTATTTTTGTCAAGCTTGAGGAGGATAACATATGCTTGTTCTATAATTTTCCCTTCGGGCAAACCTGTCGCTATGTTTTAGCGAGTCTAGTGACAGTGAAACTCATTCTTGTCTGGGTGGACAAGTTTGTCGCTATTGTTTTATCGAGTTTAACGACAAATATAACTCGGTCCTTTTCATGTTTAGAGAGCTTGAAAAGGGGATGAAAAGAAAACTCCAGCAGTTCTTTTTCATAGCATAATCCCTTAGGTCCGAAAAATATTAAAATAATACAAAAGGGATGACTTTTCTGATCACTTTAGCGAGCCGAAAAGACAAGCGCTCGAAATTTTTCATGAGATAATCCCTCAAGTCTGAAATATTTAAAATATACAGGAGGGATGGCATTTCCAATCACTTTAGCGAGCTATAGATTCCAATTGCTCAACAATCTTTTCATATTTAGCGAGTCTGAAAAGGGTTTAAAGTGGACTTGTTTTTTGAGGAACGAGTGGTATCCAGGGTAGCAACTGGTTCCAATTAATCTTGGAACTTCTCAAAACATGGTGATGTGAAGAGCGTGGCTAATAAGACCACTCATCGCAACTGTTCCTCAAAATGGTAAACAATCAAGTGGAAGTGTATGATCGGCCAAACGGATGGAGGTGATGGAGGAAACACAACCAAGGTTCAAAAGGCTGATATAATTGCGATCGCAAGGGTTATTTACCGAAGGTGGGTTTATTTTTTAACGAGCTTGAACTCCAGGGGAACATATGCTCAGTGGTAGGTTTATTTTTTAATGAGCTTGAACCATGCAATAACATTTCTCATTGGTAGGTTTATTTTTTAACGAGCTTGAACCATGTGATAACATTGCTCATTGCCTTTTTATGTAGGCTAGAAATGACCAAACTACAAAGCTAAAAAACACTAAAAGCTAAGGAACTACTGAAGTTAGGTAGGATGGTTTCATTAGAAGTTTAGACAAAACACTTCCTTTGCCTCGTCTGCAACGCAGACAAAGGTGAATGGTCGATTAGACCAATCACCTAACCTAGGAAGTTGAAAACTAAAAAGCTAAAAAGCTAACAAAACTAAAAAGCTAAAAAATGAAATTGGTCATTTTTTGCTTGCATGAAAAGTTTTTCATGCCCCCAGGCATCGAGAAAAGGAGAGTCTCCAGGTAACCATATGGAATTCACTACGGTTAAGCAAGATTGTTTTTGTCAGCGAAGCTGACGAAAAACTTCCTTGGCTTTGTCCATCAAATAGACAAAGGTGAATGGTGTGAGATAACACCTCCAATCACATAACCTATAGGGAAACCTATCTTTTCAGCTGGGTTTGTCCGCCTAAGCAGACCAGGGTGCATGCCCCTCTAATCTTCGTTATATTCACCAGACTACTCGCAGTATTTAGGTCGATGGAATGAAGGTTGAAGAGACATTCTAGACGCAAAAGGACCATTTAGGGATGATGTTTGACTTGAAGCTATGTTTGAACCATGAAATGAAAGCTAGTCAACAGTGACAATTTTTCCTTCATGCGGGAAACACATCACTCGAAAGAGTGTTGAAATAATAGATTCCATGTTGTAAACATAGTCACGTCCGAGGAGTAGATTGTATTCTAACGGTCCTTGGACTACCATCATGTTCAAGTGAACGATTTTCCTTCTCAAAGTTATCGGCAACTTAGGAAGGATCCCTAACGGTCAAGTGGTTCCTTTGTTAAAGCCTGACAAATTCTGTGTAACAGGCATAAGCGACGGTGTACCAAGCGCTTTCTAAGTAGTTGAGGAAAGGATACTCACTGAAGCCCCTTCATCTATGAAAGTGCCAGACACGATCATTTTGTAAATGTGTACTATGATCTGGAATGGTACATTATAAGGAAGGCGAGATCTTTCTAGTCGATTCCAATCAAAGGAAGCGATTAGATTGCTTGGAGGGGGTACCAAATAAATGGGTTAAATAACCTCTTGAGTAGTGGGAACTGGGGGATTTTTTTCCTGTTGTGAAGGAATGGGCAGATTGCCCCCAAGTTCATCAGACTCTGAAGTGACAAAAAGAATTTGAACAGTATCGTTCTCACTCTCTTTGGGAATGATATCATTTGAAGGTGGACCTTCTGAAGGCAAGACTGGGTCGACTGTTACCTCGACTTGCTCGCTTTGGTCTGATATAGACTCAGAGGATTCACTTTGAACGATAGGTGTTTCGACTAACGGTTTAGTTAAGTTAGTCAGATTTTCAATTAGTAAAGGACTAGGGGATAGTTTCTTGTATCCAGGTGGAATTCGCTGCGGTGAAGCAAGACAGTTATGTAAGACTCTTTTGGCCTCACCCAAAAAAGGACAACGGGGAAGTATATGGTTCCCTTCACATAACGCACATGGAACTTTGACTTTCCTTTCCTGTCCGTGGACTTCACTATCACTAGTTGATGGTGTATTATCAACATGATTAGTAGAGGTTGATGACATCAGTTGGTGCGAACGGGGGGACCATTCTCTCAAGATTCGAGGAATGCATGAACAATCTCAATGAAAATGGTTTCCTTTGCAAATTACACAAGGATATTGAGGATATTTAGTGTGCGGATTTTCACCAGTTTATGTATCCAAACCTATGGTTGATTGGTTTCCCCCTTGCTTGACTGACTTCTTCTTCTTCTCCTTCCCTTTCTTCTTCTTCTCAATCACTCAGTTACTAGCATCGCTACTTTCACCAAGCAAAGAGGAAGAAGGGGAGGGAGAAACAAGCGAAGAAGAAGGCGAGGGGTCAATTTTAACATCAACTGATTGCTGATTCTATTGCTGAGGAATCACGTTATTTTGAACCACGGAGGTTGAGAATAGCCATACTGGCAGGCCAATAGTAAGTTCTGGAAGAGACAAAGTGGCCATATGAGGTGCACCAATATTTCCCCAAGATGTAAAAGGGCTAGGAATCCTCTCCAAAGGGATTCCTTGATTGGTGGACTCCATTATCTCAACCTAAGACCAACGAAGGAATAGGGATGTTATTCCGAATTTAAATAAATTTTAATGATGCTTTGACACAACTTTGTTTTTTCAATTTTTAAGAGTCGAGAAAAAGCTAAAGATGACTCTAGTCCCCTTCGATTTTTAATGAGCCTGAAGTGACAAGTGCTCAGATGGACCTTTTTTTTTAAGGAGTCGAAAAGGAACGAAAGTGACTACTCTGGAGATCTAGACAGAGGGATTACCAAACCAATCGCAAAATTGAAAAATACACCTTGGTGATAAATTAAAGAGAAATTACCAAGGACTTATGTATGGCAGTAAATCTTCCCACATGTTGTGTTCAGTGCATTGCAATCGATAGGGCGGTAGACACGACTTCCTATGGATAAAGGATATAATCCTATTGTGGTCTCCCAATATATACTCGACGGTACGGGGAGCACAAGTCCGTACTAGCACTTGTCGTATCAAAGAGGAGGAATCACCCAACCTTCGATGAAAACGATAGTTATTAGATTTTACGACGCTAGAACACGTCTCTAGCCTAGACCTCTAAATGTGTTGCGTTAGGTTCCAAAGCATTGTTAAGTTCATTGAAATTTATTTTAAAGTTGATCTTGCTTAGAAGTTTGTCTTTCAAGGTTCACCGTGTGATGTAGATGTAAAATTCCTAAATATGCAATCTAAAATGATAAAGAATCGTTGTTTATTTTTAGCAATGAAAATCCTAGCTACTAAGGAAAGAAGGTTACAATTCTTTCAAACAGAAAGCAAAGAGTACACACTAAATGCACTTTTCCTAAATCATTTTTTGTATACAGTCTAAATGCAAATGCAAATGCATGTATTTTTTTTCGTTCCCTTTAATGTGAAGAATGCCAAAAGTAAAACTAAGTATAGATCTGAAATATTTTCTTCAAAGCGACATTTCGACAATGTCTCTTCAAAATGAAAGGAATACTAAACGGCACTTTTCGTTTTCGAATAGAGAGTGCTTTCGAAACTTCAAGATATCAACAAATCAATTCAAATACATGACAAAAATTTCAATCGACCACCAAGGAAGGAAGACTCAGCAACACTTCACTATTTGATACAAAATGATAGTCACGACACTTTTTTGCATCAAAACGACAGTTCGATTTAAGCAACTTTTTGACAATGGATTGCAAATGATTGACAAATACATAAAAACATTTACTAATCCTAATGAATGGAGGCTGAAATATGTAAAGCAAGGAGGCTTCAACAATGAGATACTGTTCATAAGCAGCAAAACAATTGAATAGAGCTGAAAACAAGGACAAAAAAACCCAAATTTCAAGGAGAGAAATAAGACTACTTAGTCATCGCACCTATGCTTCACAGAAACAGGGATGCATCTCACCTGCTACACTCTGGAAGTGCGATGCATACTCGCTTCCAGTGACAGACACTCCGATGGGCTAGGGAGTGCAACTGAGGTGGGTTTTGGCTCAAATTTGCAACTGAATTCAGTGAGTTAAGCTGAGCTATTATGAATAGTAAAGAACAAAGTACAGGGGTATGATCTTGGAAGGTTATTGAGCTACCAACAGGGCATCTAGAATTCTTGTAAGTTAGATGTTCAAATCATAAACTAAATTGGAGATTGACTAAAGCAGCTTTCATCTACTTCGCAATTGCAGAGCAAAAGTGGTTCGAAGGCTATCTAGCTAACTTCAGGCTCTGTCTATAGTTTATAAAACAAACAATCAACAATAAATGAACAAATTATTTGATCCCCAGCGGAGTCACCATTTTGTTTCCGGGAAAACTAGTGTCTTTTCGATTTGCTAGTCCCACTAGGATTGGTAGCTATCTTAGAAACAAACAACCAAAGCAAATTGCGATCTACTTTATGTATGATAGATAAGAGAGAAGAAAAGGGACCAACCTGGATCTTCCAATTGACTCCTTGCTTGATTTCTCTCTCCCTTTATAGAGCTTACACCTCTTCTCCTACTTATCCCACTCAATGAAGACCTGTAGAGACAAAGTAAAAAAACACCATCAAAGCATCTCAATCTATTATATCATAAACAATGTAGAATCAAAAATACATTGATCATACAATGGTATTCACAAATAACAACATTCACAAATACATGATTGTATGGAAGAAAACTCAAAGAACTTTATTAATAGTAGAAGGGAGAATTACAACCCAGCTGTCTGATCTAGCATCATCCTCCCAGCATCAAAGCCCTCTTCACCTCATGAAAACTAAGATCACCCAACAATACAATGTCTTTTCTCAAAGATAAACTATCAGCACTTCCTTACAAATTACAAAGTTCCAGCCCCTAGAACTCTCAGATGAGGGATCTATTTATAGATGTCTGTAAGGGCGTGAGTCATCTATGGGTTTTTTATTAGTGTCATTCCACTTGTTGTTCTTGGTTCCACTTGGAGATTTCTTGGATCTCTTATTCATCCCTGGGCGAATTCAGAGGGGCAAATGTCATAGGAGAAGTTTCTGGAATATTCCATGAGCATCCACTTACAAACTGTCTCGGACATTTGTCCATCCTCGCTCATCGCACCCTACATAAGGCCTCTTTAGTATGCATCGCACTTGGCTAGTGTAGAAGTCAGTATGCATCGCACCTTGACAGTGGGGTAGTTATTATGGTTCAGTTTTGGCCAGTTCTGACTCAGGTGGAACTTTTGGGGAATGAGGTAATCAGTTGACCATGATCCTTTAGGGTTTGAAACAACACTTTTAGGGGTTAAAGAGTCCTTGGTTTATCGACATATAATATTGGGGTTGCAGTGCCCAAATATGTCTATAAAAATGCAGTAGGGAATATCACATAAAGACTCGGTTGTTAGTTCTGCTTTTATTTTGTGATCCAAACTTGAGTTGGGCATGCATTGCAATTCCAGTTCAAAGGTAGACCAATCTTTTCTCTCGCAACAAAGGCTTTGAGCGAAGGAAAAAAATAATGATAGAGAGAACCTCTCACATTTTTTTGTACATCAAATCTGATCCCATTATTATTACGTACATGTGAGAGTTGCTATGGTGACTTAAAATCAATTTCTTCCTTTGACAATTGCCCCATTTCTATTAGCTTCTTTTCATACAAATCCAATGCATGTGGAAGGTTTCGAATCACCTGATACATTTTAGGTTGTGTAAACGCTGGCTCATCGACCTCATTGTGTCCAAACCTAGTGTAACAAACAATATTTGCAACAACGTCAGACTTGAATGTCCATGCCACTCGACAGTAAGTTCACATGCATGTACCACAACTTCCAAATCAACACCATTTACATGGAAAATTGGAGCATTCAAGTCTTTTGCAACATCTGTACAATATTGCAAAAACCTTCCAAATTTGGGATCAGTTGTGAATGAAACCTGATTTTTGGCAACCATGTGAATAGTCCCTCCAGTGGTGTAATTAGGAAGAGCACTCAAATACAATGTCTCATAGACCACTCCTTTACCAACAAAACTTCCATCTTCATGAATCAATATAGCCAATTTTTTCTTCCTCTCTTTTTCATTTGAATAATATTGTTTTTCCCCAACCACAACTGGATCAGCTGCTTCTAAGTGACTAGGATTTGCCATTAATGAAAGGTGGAACCTTTTTCCACCTTTGGTAGGCCTATCTTATGATGTCCCCAAATGATATTTCACATCTCCAGTCCCGGTGTATGATCCAACTTCATCAAACACAGGCTTCATGCCACTTCTCAACTCGCTGAATATCTGTCTCAATGGCTTCCTGACGACATTGCCTAGAACATTCAATATTCCTCTATGAGACATACCTATAACAATGATCTCCACCCCTATATCAGTTTCTCGATTAAAAATTTCCTCAACGTAATTTAATAATGAGAAATAATGTAGATACAAATTCAGATAATATGATAACAGGCCATCACATCATAATTCACAATATAGGCCACAATAAATTCGAATTGGGGTGATTTCTCCTCCATATTTCAGACCCGTGACCTCTCCATAAACCAATAGCTTACAACTTGGCATGTATATATTTAATTCTCCATGTAAACCTTTAGAATTGTTTTTCATGTTCGTGAGCTATTGTTTTGGTCCCTTGTGGTAACATTAGAATACACAAGCTGCACATTGATAAATAAGATGCACGCCCTTTGATAAGGGTGTTGAATGGTCCATTAATATGAACATGTCTATCAAAAACATCGTGAACATGTCTATGAGAAACACGAACTCATGTTTCAACAATATGAATATTCACGTAGGAACAAGATGTTGTAGTTCCAGCGCACTGTTTTAAGGTTGTTGTAACATATATCTGCAAGTAATTGTCTCCTCAAAAGCTGCATATAAAAGTTGCATAGACCTATAACTTTGCATGTAAACATAGGTGATGTGTGTGAAAATGTATATCAACGTGATTTTGTTATCGAGTCACTAATATACATCAGATATTAACATGGTTATCATTATATAATGTAAACAATGGATAAGCTGCTCCATCACTATGATCACCACTATGAACCAATGCAAAGGACGCTGCCAAGAATATAACTGAATGCTAGTAATAAGAACATGCATAATGCTCCAAAAAGCATGGTGTTTCTCCAAATGCATAGCACTGCTCCATTTACATAAATAATTACTGATCCCAGTACATCGTCCAATATGCTACCTGTTATATAGCATAATAAATGTTGTAATACGTTGCTCCCAAAAACTCAAATGTGATAGCCACATTATTTCACGTTGGTCAAAAAAAATGATGCCAAAAGTGATAACGCTTCTCCCATAAACTCAATTGCGATAGCCACATTATTTCACCTTGGTCAAAAAATAATGCAGGAAGTGTTAACGCTGCTCCACAGATGCATGAGAATAACCTTGCTCCAATGTATTTAATGTATGAGTTTCATTATTCATTCTTTACATATCACTCTCGATATAGTCATTATATTTTCATATATTAGATATTCTTATAAGAACCTCTTTAATGCTGCTAAAGGCACATTCAATGCTAAGAAATTAAAGTCTGGTATCATGAACGCTCCCCATAATGCAACAGACATAATGGTTGATATTAAGGAATGCTGGTATTGCATAGCTGGTATGCCATCTGTCATATTAAGCATGAGAAATGAAGATACGCTCCAGTGTAATCAATGTAACAAAATAAATACTCCAATGAGAATAATGCTGCCATTTCCTTTGAAATTAATTGTTCTGCAAACTTTTGAATGTAGTTCCAACCATTATGTGAACATTGGCACTAGTAATGAATTGTTTTGCAACCGTGTAAAGATAATGAATGGTTATGTAGACCTTTGAATGTATCTTCATCATGCATTAGTATGTGGACTGTTTTGCTGTCATTCCTCTACATTGACTGTCACCGTCCTTATTATAGTCGCCATCTACCTTGTCATCACCAACAATATACCAAACAATATATCAAGAAATAATGATTCTAGCTGGAACATTGCTAATTGATGTTGCAAGCCTTTATTGAGCGAGATGGGAAATAACGTCTTTACATCTCTTAAACCTGCATTGTGCCCTTGACAACTGTATCACCTGTGAATCTAGCTACCTACCATTACATTGCGGATTCTCTTCAAGACTTGCTTCATTTCACATTGATTTCAAATATCCTTGCCTCTAGTTTCTAATATATATTTTAGACTATCATCCCTGTTTAAGCTACGCTTGTGTACCTCTATGAGTTCCTGTGCCTTGTCCCAAGCATACATTGTCTTCTATTCACAATATGGAAATAATATGAGAAAATAGGTGAAGGCGTAACCAAGATTGAGAGTATCTGTAGGAATTTACAGGGTAAGTTCCTCATATAGAACACCAAAGGACACCGCTCACAAATAGATCACAGATCAAGACACCAGTATTATTGACATAATTAAAACCCTCAAAGAGGGAAACAATCCATGACCTGAGCCAACCCGGCCACTTCAGGAAATTTATTAATAAAATAAATAAAATTTACATAAGCTTATCTCATGAACGATCACCTTACAAATGACCCTCCATGCTCTTTAAATAGAGACCATGGACCAATCGGATGTTAAGCCATGGATAAAGTGTCGGTAATACCAAGGAGATAATGAACCGTTGGATCACTACATATTGTGACCATCAGATTCTAAGTTACACAAGTACATAGTAAAGAAACACAATTTACCTAACTCTACACTATACCAAGTTATACTTAACTATTTCCTATGTGTCAGAATATCCTAACATCCCCCCTTAAGAACAACTTGGGATAGGATTGAAGGATGTACAAATATGACACAATAGGAGAAGGAAGGAGGCATTAGAGTCTATCCCCCCTTAGTGACAACTTCCTGAACTCCAACCATAAATCGAAGTTAACTAAACTTCACCTATATAAAAGCCTTTGTAAAGATGTCTGCAACTTGATCATCTCTTGAACAATATTGCACTTCAAGAACGTGGTCATGAATGAGCTTTCTAATGAAGTGCATGTGTAGTTCAATGTGTTTGTTGCACCGATGTTGGACTGGATCTTTGCATAGTTGAATGGAACTTTGATTATCACACAAAGCGTAGTCGGATGTTGTTGCTGAAAGCCAAACTCTTACAGGATTTGATGAAGCCACAGGGCTTTCTTACTAGCTTTTACGACGCCACGATACTCTGCTTCTACTAAAGAAAGAGAAATGGAACTTTGTTTCTTGCAAGCCCATGTAATAGGTCCAAAACCAAGAGTGAAGACATAACTAGCAGTAGACTTCCGATCATCAGGGTCACTAGCCCAATCGGAACCAATGAAACCAACCAATCAAGGAGATGTTTTTGCACTGTAATGAATCCCAAACTGAACTATACCTCAAACATAACGAAGTATTCTTTTAGCTACTTTCTAATGACTTTCATGTGGGTTTTGCATAAATCGAACAATAAGGCTAACAACAAAGGAAAGATTTGGATGGGTATCGGTTAGATACAAAAGTTTTCCTACAAGTTGACGGTATAAGGTAGCATCAACTTCAGGGGAAGTACACGTGACTGAAAGTTTGGCTCCGGAATGAAAGGGAGAAGGGGCTGGCTTACAATCTTCCATGTGAAAATGGCATAGAAGATCACATGCATACTTGGACTGGGAAAGGGAAATACTTTTCTTGGATTGTAAGACTTGAAGACCAAGAAACTAATGCAAGTGTCCTAACTCTGTCATTTCAAACTTCTTTTTAAGGTTGGAATTCACATGGTTTATAAGGTTGGGATCACTACCAGTAAGGATAAGATCATCAACCTAAAGAATAAGAATGATAAGAGACTTACCCACTTTCTTGGTGTAGACAGTATTGTCAGAATGACACCTAGAAAAGCCAGTATCTAAAAGAAAGCTATCCATTTTGGCATACCAAGCCTGAGGGTCTTGCTTGAGACCATAAATGGATTTATTAAGCCAACATACAAAGTTGGAGTCTACTTGTATAAAGCCAGGAGGTTGTTCCATATAGATTTATTCATGCAAGTCCCCATGCAGAAAGGCATATTTAACATCCATCTAATGGACTTCCCATTTGAAAGAGGCAGTAATGGAAAGAAAAAGGTCGATAGAGTTCATTTTGGCAATAGGGAAGAAGGTTTCAGTATAGTCAATGCCTTCAACTTGTGAAAAACCCTTAGCAACAAGATGAGCTTTATGTTTATCAACTTTTCCATCTCGTCCAAACTTGGTTCTATAACCCCATTTGCATCTAACAAGTTTTCATCCCTTTGGAAGAGGAACAAGATCTCATATATCATTTTCCAATAATGAACAATATTATTCATTCATAGATGTGTCCCAATTTGGATGGCCTGAAGCAAATGCAAAGGTGTCAGGATCATAATTCGCTGAAGCTTGAGCCAATAAAGAAGAGGCTCTATTGAACTGAGAACATGTACATCGTTGATCTGTAGGATCACCTGCAAGAGCACTTGCTGCATCCGGAGTAGCACGAACCAATTTTGGAAGCTAAGGAGCTGAAGGAGGATCCTAAGAAGGTGGGGAAGAATTTTCATCCTCACTGTCATCATTTGAAGAAGAAATATTTTCAGAAGTAGAAGGGATAGAGAGCCATCGAACTAGGATCGTAGGCCAATATATTTTCAGCAAACTTTACATCTCTTCTAATGATAATATTTTTGAACTTAGGTGAAAGAAGTCTATATCCTTTGACATCTTCAGAATATCTAACAAAAATACATTTTTCACTCTTAGGTTCTAAAGCTTTATGTTTCTCATCTAGAATATGGGCCCATGCTTCACTTCCAAAAACATGAAAGTGACTTACATCTAGTTTAATTGAGCTCCATGCTTCTTCTAGAGTGATATTCTTTAAAACCTTAGTAGGACTTTGATTTACTATGTAATTTGCACAGTTAATTGCTTCTGCCCAAAAATTAAGATTCATTCCTTTAGATTGAAGCATACAATTAGTCATTTCCTTTAACGTGTGATTCTTCCTTTCAACTACACCATTTTGTTGTGGAGTATATGGAACAATATGTTGCATTTGAATTCCATGCTCAGTGCAAAAGTTGATGAATTTGTTGTTAAGATATTCTCCGCCATTATTAGATCTTAGCTTAAGAATTTGATGTCCAGATTGTTGATCAACAAAGGCCTTAAAGGCCAAGAACATGTTAAATACTTCACTCTTGAGTTTTAAGAAGTATACCCAAGTGTGCCTGGAGAAATCATCAATGAAAGTTAAGAAATACTTGTAGCTAGAGAATGAAACAAATGGAAGCGGACCGCATAAATCACTATGCACAAGCTATAAAAGGGTTGAGGCATGCCAAGAAGCACGCTTTTCAAAACTATCCCGATGATATTTTCCGAGTACACATCTGGAACAAACACCATCTCTGCAAGATACCATATGAAGACTTGTCACCATATTTTCTTTACATAGACTTTGAAGGGAGCGATAGTTTAAGTGACCAAATCACTCATGACAAAGTTTTCTCACTTCATCATTATGAGCAATAAATATTGAGGGAATAGTTGATGACCCAAAGTTGTTAAACTTATACAACCTTGTAGAATCCTCAGCAATGCTAGTAGAAAAAATCTGTTTAGGATCTCTTAGGTCCTTAATTACAACATCATGAGCTGAAAATTCAACGGTTTTACCTTCACCTGAATGAGTTATCTAATATACAGATAGAAGGTTGTAGGATAAGGTTGGAACACATAATACATCATTAAATTGACCATTGTCTAGATTAACATTTCTAGTCCCCATAACACTAAGAGATCTATCATCACCAACATATATATTTTTGGTGTTAGAATCATTTAAAGAAGAAAACATGGCTTTGTTTCTGGCCATGTGATAAGAAGCTCTAGAATCAATGAGCCACTCACGAGAATGAGAAGAAGAAGATACATTTAGTGCATAACCAGACCGAGATACTAGACAACCACATGTAGAAAGTGTTATTCCTGAAGATGAAGAGTTCTCCAAATGGATGTTATGATTCTTCATTGCTGCTTCCATGGCTTCCATCTTCTTAAAGCATTTGGATTCTAAGTGGCCATCTCGATTACAAAAGTTGCAATGTCTATCAATATTCTTCCCTTTGTTTTTATTTGCCTTATCATTTTGTTGAATTGATTTTTCATTTTGAGACTGAAATTGCTTAGGACCCTTGTTTGGTTTAAGACCATTCTTTTTAGGATACTGCTTTTGAGGATTCTTTGAATTTGGTTGTTGTTGGGTGGCTAAGGCTTTCTTAGAAGAGTTTCCAAGATTAAGAAGACCAATATGTAAGAGTTTTTCTTGTTCTCTTATTAAAGAATCACAAAAGACATCAAATGAGGGGGACTTGTAATATTGTCCTTAAGAAATAAAGGCTTTTCTAGTAGAATGGAAGGTGGAAACAAACATAGAGTAGGCTAGCCCCAACTTAGTAAGAATGGAATAGATAAGGCTACCATATCCTTTCTTAACCTTAACACCTTCTAAGAGAAGTCTAAGGGTTTTGAACTTGGACAAAAAATCTTCAATGAAGAAAAATTATTGGGGTCCAACGTAAGCAACTCATTTTCGAGTTGATGGGCTCTAATTTCATTTTTAATTCCAAAAACTTTAGTGAGTTGTTTCATTGCTTCATTAGGGGTATTAAGTTCTGCCTTATGGAATATAAGGTCTACAGAAATAGACATCCCTATCAACCCATGTGCTTGATCTTGCCTATTTTCCCATTTGGCTACCTTATCTTCATCTTTAGGTTTAGTTTCTTGGCTTGAGGCTATTCTGTAAAGACCTTTACTTCTAAGTAAATCCACAATGTAGGACCACCATTGGAGGTAGTTGGTGTTGTCAAGAATAACTTGGCATGGACTTTTTATTTTAATAAAAACTGGAGCTGTAGATTCTGAAACTAAGTGTTCCAATGAAAATATCTCAAAAAATTAGGCCGATTAAAAAAAAACGGCTCTGAAAATGGCTTTTGGATGAAGAAGTTATGACTTTTTGAAGAAAAGTTGTTGAAGATGCCGATGAAATGTGTGAATTTGCAGAAGTGAATGATAATGTTATATTAAAAAAAAATCCCCCCTCCCCGCCCTTTCCAAACTTAATCTAATTTTCTCACTTAAAAAAAAAATATTTTATGTGACCCACTTTTATAATAAGTGAAAGTCACTTTTACAATGGTACTTTATGAGCTACCCACTAAATTGTAACTTAAATAAAAGATAAAGAGAATTTAGAATTATAAATGACTCACCTTTTATAATGGGTGAGAACACTTTTACATAAAGTAACTTTAAAATATAAGTCACATGAGTTTTTTGAAAAAGTAACTCAAAAGAAAGAAAGAATTGAACTCAAGACCTCTATTCTCATAAAGTAACTTTGGACTAAGTGAGTTAGTTTAAAAGGTTAGTAATTTTTGGAAAAGAGGAAGGGGGGTTTTTTGTTTCGTTTTTTTTTTAGTCACTAAAGTTTTGGGGTGCGTGCTTTCTTGGAAAAATGTTTTTTGCCTACAAAACAAAAAACCACACAACCCAACACGGACATACAAAAAAAAAAAAAAAACCTTATGGCTTGAAGTTAGCTTTTGCTGAAAACTAAATATTTTCCTCAATGTTTATGATTTTCCAAGATCACACTGAGGCTTGGCAGAAAAGAGCATACGCATGAGAAAAATCCATCCTTTCTGTTTCTGATTTACCCAGATCACATAGAGTTGCGGGGCAAAGAGCATATGCAGAAATGAAAAGTATAGATATGGTAATAAAAAACAGAGAGATAAATAAACAAAAATAAACACAGAGATAAATAACTAAAACTGCAAATAAATATTGTATACCTCTAGATCTTAAAATTGACGTAGCTAGGGCTACCAGAAACCTTTTCGTGTGAAACGAAAGGGGTTACTCACTATAACAGATGCTCCTAACACAATAGAGTTGTCCTCTCGGCCCGAAAGAGGTCAGAAATAATAGATCTAGGAAACGATAGTTGGATGCAGTTGTACCGGCTTCCGATTTAGATCACCAAAGGATGTGGCCCTTAAATAGCTCCGATACCATGTAGGAATTTACATGGTAAGTTCCTCAGATAGAACACCAAAGGACACTGCTCACAGATAGATCACAGATAAATACACCAGTATTCTTGACGTGGTTAAAACCCTCAAAGAGGGAAACAACCCATGGCCTGAGCCAATGCGGCCACTTCAGGCAATTTGTTAATAAAATAAATAAAATTTACATAAGCTTCTCTCATGAACGGTCACCTTACAAATGACTCTCCATTCTCTTTAAATAGAGATCATGGACCAATCGGGTGTTAAGCCATAGATCAAGTGTCGGTAATACTGAGGAGATAATGAATCATCGGATCGCTACATATCATGACCGTCTGATTGTAAGTTACAAAAGTACATAGTAAAAAAACACACTTTACCTAACTCTACACTAGACCAAGTTATATTTAACTATTTCCTATGTGTCGGAATATCCTAACATAGAGTCTACACATTCTTACACCCTTTGCATCCTTTTTGTGTAACTAAAGAACTTATGTATATATTTTCCATTTTCTTCTAGGTTCTTTGGTTCCTTCTTCAGTTTTAAAACAAGAAGCCACATGTTTGCAAGCTTATTTTCCAAGTCTACCTCCTTTTGTTTTTCTTTTCAATTCAAGTTTGAACCTCTATTTCCAATTGTGTTTGTTTTTTTGTTTGTTGATAAATTATCATGGATCCATCTAATTTATTCTTCACCATTTAGAGGTCTCCAGACAAGCTATCATGATTCAATCAACTAAATATATCAGACTGAACCATTGGTTAGGCCTCTTCTAAAGATCTTTTCTTTAATGAAAACTTATTGAAGCGTGCCAGTAATGAGGCACACCTTCCCTTGCTCAATGTAGTGTCGATTAACATGGAATGCCTCTTAATAGAATGGAGTCAATGTATTTTAAAAGTAATGGATTTGGAAATCATGTTGTCCACTTTAAATCCCTGTCAAAAGCTACTGGAGATCCAAAAGCTCCTTCAAATTTCATATTCTCAAAAGAATTGATATTTATATGATTTCTCTTTCTTTTTTATTTTTCTACTTCTTTTCCTCACAATCTCAATTCATCTCCTTCCCATTAGTAAAAAAATGTCTTGTATGGGCTCTCCTGATTTATACATCCATTTTTCTTGATGTTTGGTTCTCTTTGACTCACAAATTTTCTATTGTAATCAGATGCATGAGAATGTCTTATTCTTAGAGATTTGTATCCACAAATTGCAATCAAGGCCATTCAAAGTCTATTGGTTTGTGTTTGATATTGATGTACTCAAAATGGATTTGAATCTTTTAAGTTTTATGATTTTGTCTTGTTTCTCCACTTTTATTTGCAACATTTGGCATGTATGTAGTTATTCAATTGTTGAAAGAATTAATACTAGAGATGTCCATTTTTTCTTTGCAGATTTTGCAGAAGCCTTCTTAAAAAAAATTCTCTTGTTATCCTTAAGCTTTTCTTTGGATTGCTTCACATATGTCTTACTATTTCAGGTTCTCAAAGAGGTGACACATTCCCTTTTGTAACTTTCTTCTTTCCAATACAATGATGAATTTCTGGATCAACTGCTGATCCAAAATCTCCTCAAGCACAACACCTGCCTCTTTCGTATGTTGCAACAAACACTTTGTTTGACATAGTTTTTTCCAAATAATTGTGATGATTTCATTTGCAATTAGGAGAGATGTTCCTTCAACTTCATCATGTTTTACATATTCATTATGAATACAACCATCTTTTTCCTTACAAAAATATTCAACATTATTAAAATTGTGATGGAGCTACTATACAAAACTTTCAGATCCTCTAATTAAGTTGGCCCAACATACTGTAAAATAGTCTTTCTCTGAATCCTTTTGAGATATTTCTGAGTTGGTGGAGGGTGCATCATTGATCTCAAATTCTTTCCGAGACATTGTAAATTCTTTTTCTTTTCCACCAAGTTGGGTATAGTATAGTGGAAATTCCATCCATTAAATCATCCTTTATTATCCAATATTTTATTCAATATATTTTCCTCAATATAGATGTATTTCACACCTACATGTTCAAATATTTATTGTCAATAATGGAGCTGCTCTCCCCCTCAGGTGCTACTGGTTCAACATTGATAGATTCTTCTTTTATTTCTTGAGTAACTCCCCCTGAGACCAAGATAGGTCACTGATTGTTATTTATTCTTCCGTTTCGATACCTTCGTTAGGTGCCTATATTTTATTTTGTCTCACTATTTGTATTTCTTGTAGTGTCCATATTTCGTCTAGAGTTCTTTAAGGTATAGTGCAGCTTCCAGTCTTTGGCTTTGTGTCTAGAATTGCTACATAGATAGCACCCTATATGGCCGAGAAAAGGAATAAATGATGTGTGTTTTCTTGAGTCATTTATATTTTTATTTATATACTATTTTGCATTCAACCGCTTTATGTCCAAATTTATGACACATATAACAATAACCATAGAAAGAGTTTATGTACCTGGTTGTTGGTGTTCTCCTTTGTTTTCTTGTTGGATAGTACCTTCTTGTTTGTTGTATGTTTTGCTAAATAGTCTCGATCTTCTTGTACTAACAATATGATGCCACATGTCAATGTTCATGGCAAGAAAAACATTTGATGTTTTTCCCCGGAGCAAAGAATCTCCTTTGAGATCTTTTGAACCTGTTCAACTTATTCATTTTCGTTTGATATTGCTGCTTGTTTTTGTTTTCTTTACAAAGCATGTTGTTGTTAGAATATTCTTCTGTAGATCCTTTTAGAGCTTCTTCATTATCATCTTTAATGGTTTCCTTTTCTAAGTTCTTCATGGAGGCAAGGTCCTCTTCCAGTTTCTTACACAACCTATTATTTTCTTCTAACTTACTTCTGGTTGAATCAACCTCAACTTATAATCTTTTACATTGTAGGTCTCTCTCCTTGAATTTACTGCTCATCACCTCTTCTAGTTTCTTGGATCCTTCAAGTTGTGCCTCCAAGCTCACAATTTCCTCTTTGTACTCATGCTCTTTCTCATCACATATCTGCATCAGTTTCTTCAAATCTTTGTTTTCATTCTTCAATCTTTCTATACTAGCCAATGATAAGTCAACCCTAACTTGATTTTCATCTATTTTTTCTTCATGAGAGTCTAGCATATTCACATAGGTAGAGGTTTCATTTATCTAAACACTTTCCTTTTGGAAGGGGATTTTCTTTTTCCTCTTTCTCTTTTCATTTTCTGCACTATTGATGCTAATCTCTCCTTCATGCATGAGCTCAAATCTTTCCCAAATTTCTTTTGCAGTGGGCCTAATGGTTAAGAGCATGTGTTTCCTCTTAAGAGGTCATAGGTTCAAAACCAGAGGGGGGTAGAGTATGTATGCCTTTGTAGACTTAGCAGTCAAATCGTTGCGTGGAGGTGGGTCCCTTGTCCCACAAACAAGGGGGTCTCACACACTAATTTGGTGTCTGGCTTGGTCGTGACCTTAAAAATGGATATTATTATTATAAAGATCCTTATTATGAAGATTGTTATATATAACACGTTTTTCCTTAGCATTCCATTGTTTTTCTTGCACAGAGGGAGAGTCTTTACAGTAACCTTCACATACAAGCTTCCATACACCAGGTCCATAAGCTATTAGTTCGGTTTTAACCTTATCTCTCCACTCATGAAAGTTTGTTGAACTCAACACACGTACACTTTGATAGTCCATGACTCAACTAGATCTATCTTCAAGCTTTTAGGATTATACAGAAGGAATTAACTCTGATACCAAATTGATGAAAACTTGACTAAACTGAGAGGGGGGATTGAATCAGTTAGTATATTCATGGACATTTAAAATTATTTTCCTTAATCTCATTAACTGAAGCATTGCAGGAGAAGCTTAACAAATAATGGCTAGCATATTGAATATGTGAACAACAAGTAATAAGTTAATCAAAACATCACATCAACACATGATAAAAACACATGTTGACACCAGATATATGTGGAAACCCATAAAGGGATAAAACCACGATTTTATTATTGTTGTGGTGCAAAGGCAAACTCCTACTCCTTATTACATTTGATTTTTTGTAGGCTCCAACCTACAAGAGGTTGCTACCTCAATTTTCTGCAAGTTGCAATATACAAGGAAGCTCCAACTCCCATATATTTTGTGTAGGCTACAACCCATAGGACGCTCCTACCTCAACTAGCTCCAACTGGATAGTTATTAAGCCACAACTTGAAAGGAGACTACCATCCCTTGATGCAAACATGAAATAATAATGTGCTGGTTTACCTACCCATAAATTTTGCATATATCAATCTTCATTTCTTCATCTTCTTCCCTTTCAAATCT
The DNA here is from genome assembly GCA_031772625.1 of Pinus tabuliformis. Classification (NCBI taxonomy): domain Eukaryota; kingdom Viridiplantae; phylum Streptophyta; class Pinopsida; order Pinales; family Pinaceae; genus Pinus; species Pinus tabuliformis. The sequence goes on from CM062810.1 coordinate 103,192,329, forward strand.
GCTTCACATCAGCTTCATAAGTTCCAGCTAACTAATGCATAATAGCTCAATCAACTCCCTCTCATTCTTCCATTCTCTAACTTCTTTATGCCTTCCAAAATCACATCTTTTATAGAAATAGTTTGCTGGCTATTTGTATCCCACATAGGAATATGAAGTGAATAGGCTTGACTCTTTTCCTTCCACTCATTTGTTTCCAAATTCTTCAGATCTTGAATATTGGAACACAAAAATAAATAATCCATCCAATATTAATTGCAACCATATGTAATGATTAAATGCATCAACATAATGTCAACAACAAATAAAAATATTTAACATTAATGCATCACGAAAATCTTTGCAACATATTTGCCTTTGCCTTGGAGTCTTGCCTTTGCATCACAACATTTCAACTCAATCTTTTTTTGTTTTGTTTTTTGCTAATGCAAGAGTCGGACCTTCTATTTCATAAATCACCAGTTTAAAATACATAGAATACAACCATCCTCGGTGATTTGAGAACCAAGGAGAAAACTTACAAAAACTGTAAAACGGGCGAGAGGAAATAGCCCCTATCTCAATGTCAAAACCTCAAAATTCTCAAAAGAGAAACAATGTGGCATCCATCAGACCAAAAGAAAAACAAAGTACCAAAGTACCAATCAGAAAAGAAAACAATGCCACTTAACACACCCCCTGAGTAACTGTGGATGGTAGAGGAATGGTGCTTTCCTTAAAGAACTTTTTGTGGCCCGACCAGTGAAATAAAGACTGACTACTCCCGCCAAAAACCTAACAGCTGCTTTAAACTCACCCGCCTCGAGGAAATCAGCCCCCGTACAAGAGGAAGAGGACGCGCCCAAAATGTATGACGAAACGCAGCCTACGGACAACCTGCCTCATTAATCTGCACCGTTGATTCTACTAACCCTATCCAATGGCAGCGGTCAACTTCGCAAAGGAAAGAAGCTCGACACTTAACTTGCCCGTACACCAAACTGCACGATCCATCCCAGCCGTCGCTTCACATCATTTGATCGGACGGACTTGGAACATATCGCACCCCCCAACAAGCTCGAACTATAGTGCGCGATGAGGGTGGTATTCCAACCGACCCCACCACCACATTTCAAACTATGAATGTGATCACTACCAAATCGGGAAAACCGGAATCCGCCTTTGGGTCTTGCGATCGCCGGAAAACCACTTCTACTCCAGTAAGCATCTTCGGGACAGAAAACTTCAGGTTGTGCGACCACTGAGAGCGTCAGACAATGCGCCCAATCATCTGGAACCAAAATAAAAAGGAAACACCCGCCCAAGAGCCATCGAGGGATGCCTCTGATCCAGTCGACAGGCAAACCCTTGAGGAGATGATGAAGTATGAGATGTTGCTTTCTTCGTTCAGGGCATCTCTGATGTCCAACATGGAGAGTAATCCTGATCGTTGTCAACATAATCGCTAATCTTGGCATATCTTCCCTTCTGAACCTTTTGTCCAACCTTGAGCAACCCTTTGACCTCTGTCCATTACTCATTGGTTTCTGTCATTTTGCTTCTATACCCTTCTATATCTTCCTCCGCCTAGTTGTGACAGAGTTTTTTCAGGTTGCTTTGTGCCATTATGTTCCACCTCCATAAGATTGCACTGTTCTTGCAGCCGACACCTTGGTTGGCAAGAATGTTTACCAACTTGTTGGCCCTTCTTTTCACATGTATAAATCTGAGGCTACGAAGCACCTGTAGATGAACTTGAATTCTCTGAAGAACCCACGTTAACCTCCAATGTTTTGTGACCTCTTCCGGCCCTATTCCATTACTAATTCTCCTGGTTGCATTGATTACTAACTCTGAATCCGCCTCTATTATGACATTTTGGAAATTGTTCTGTATCAGAAATTCTAAACATTGTTCCAAAGCCATTAGTTTTGCCATGTTGTTGGTAGCTTTTACAAGGTATCCATGGAAGAGGGTAATTATTCTACCTGTTTCATCCCTTAGAACTCCCCCAAAGTCAGCATCCCCCGGGTTGCCTTTGGAAGCTCCATCTATGTTGTACTTTAAAAAACCTTCACGGGGTGGATGCCAGAATTCCTCTATTACCTCACTCATGCTTGCTTTCCTGCCTAGGCCTTGAGGAGTAAGCCCCTGCAAGTCTAACAGTTGTAGGATTCTCAACTCTTCCACTGAGGGAGGATTTTTGGGGAGATTCCTAACGGTGGTACCAACTGTTTCCTTAAGTTGTTTTGCAATCAGCTTCACCAGGCTAAGAGAGTCAGTCTTTACCTCTTTGAATATTCTTTTGTTCCTTTCTTTCCACACATTCCATATAATGAAACCCGGCAAGAGCTCCCAAGCAGAATTGAGAACTTCATTATCAGAAACCTTATTTCTCCAATTGTTAAGGGTGTTACCAATACATTCTTTGTCTCTATCAGACTGTTTAATGATATTGGTAAAGAAATCCCAAATCTTGTTTGTGAAAATGCAGCTGTTGAGAAGATTCTTGATGGTCTCCTCTTGGGTCTCACAAAGCTGGCATGTGGAGGGTCCCATCATGCCCCTTTTTTTGAGGTTGTCCCAGGTTAAAATTTTCCGGTGGTTAAATAACCACATGAAGAGTTTGATTTTCATCCAACCTTTGTGCTTCCAAAGCTTACAACATTTCAACTCAATCAACAATGAGTGTCCCCACAAATTCTTCATTAAATAGTCTCTGCAACATTATCTAAGCGTCAAGCCATTAACTTTCCATCAACACAAGCATCAAGTCATCAACATGCCAACATTAATGTTCTACCAAACCATCGAGGTATTTGTTTCTCCTTTGTCCCTTCCTCTTGCATACCTTGCTGCTCCTTTGTCCCTTTCTCCTGTACACCTTGCTTCTCTTTTTCTGCTCCTTTGCCATCAATGGCAACAATGCCAACAACCTCTCCGCCATAAACAAATTGTTTCAAGACTAGTTTTTTTGGATAAATAGCCAAACCTCTACAATTGAAAGAGATGCACTTAATTTTGAAGGAGATGTCGGGGCTTGTCATGCTCTAAGGACTCCATCTAAGGATAGTTGGTGACCAACTGCTATATCTTGATTGTACTCATGAATGGATTTGGAAATATAAGATTTCATGTCTCGAGGAATTTTAGGGATTTTGGAAAGAGATAGTTGCCCAAGGCCCCCCTTCTACCCAGTTGAGAAATCCCCCGTGATAGATTTTTGGATCTAGATCTCAAGTTGTATCTAGGAATTCTATAGGAGTGAGATGATGAATCATTCGGGATAGAGATAGATGGACTAGGGGGTGGACAACAAGATGTGACTGGTTCAATCAGAAAGTGAATTACCCCCAAATATGGTTTGGAAACCCTCCCCATCATAGACTCATTATTAGAAGCAGATAATTGAAAAGGAGAAGAATTTATATTATGACCAATTATATGGGAAGAAGGAGAAGGAGTACTTATCACCGAGAGTGATGACTCTCAAGCCGTGCTGAGTACTTGAGGAGGAAATCCATCTTGGTTGATTGGAAGATTATTTTCCACAATCTTGTCCTGAGAACTCTACTTCCATTGAGAAGAGTTCATCTGCATTTGTTCCTCTTTCCCTTTCTCCACATCATTTCCCATACCCTTCCCAATTGTCGAGCCACTAGAAGCCCGATTGCCATGATATTTTTGTACCAATGGACATTCCCTGTAAATGTGCCCAACTTCATGGTAGCGATGACAATGGAAGGGTACCCCTTCGTAATCCAGTTTCTGGTTGTGCGTGTAACCCTTGTAATGCAGAATGAGGTTTTCCACTAAACCCTCCCTTGTATCCAAAAAAAACCAACACCCAAGCACAAGACATATTACCAGTCTCAATGTATGATTTATCATAATCCAGAAACTTCCCCAAATCGTCTCCTATATGCTGAAAGATATCCTCAGTCTAGAGATGCATTAAGAAATCCCGACAACCTGAGCAAATAGGTCCAACCCCCAATTGCTCCCATTCTGGGTCAAATAGAGGCATCCATCTCTTGAAATGAATAGGCATCTGTTCAATATTCCAGTGGCTAGAAATCACCCAACAAAGTTGCTCTGAATTTTCAAATTTAAGGGCGAACCATCCTCGCGATAGAACACAAATATCAAGAATCATTTTCAAATCCTTACTCCAATTCTCCTATACCCATTGTTTCAACCAAGCAGCTGAATATCTTTGACCCCTAACCCTACCCACCAACACCCTTTCAGCGGTCTCCATGATTTCGTCAAATTTTAGACTGTCCCCCATAATCAATGATTTATCCTTTTCCTTTACTTTGGTACTCTTTGGCTTCTTATTCTTTATTTATCATTGGTATTCTAGGTGCCATCATCTTCGATGAATAAAGGAACCCCACTAGTATGCAGGGTTTGACTCTATGAATATTCTACCACTGGGTTTGTTCCTACGTGAAACCCAAATTCAAGATGGCTTGGGAAGTATCCAATAACCGATGTAGAAACCATATTCTCTTGCGAGGGAAACCCTATATTCCCATTTCCAGTGGATGGTAAGGGACCAAAGTTTATAAATAGCTCTGGTGAGGAGAAACCCTCAATTGTTGACACCCCTCCGATGCCCAGTTATGCAAAGCATCCATTCGCGAAATTCAGAGCCTTGAGAGATATTTCGACCATGCTGATGTCTGGACCCAGGGAGAGAGGCCATTCTCTACCTTCAGTCGGATAGCCTGAAAACCCTAATGTCTCGTGAGTTGAACTTTCTGCCACCCCGATACCAAATTAGGGAAAAATTGAGATATGTCAGTGGTATTTGAGAAAGAAAGTAAAACATTTGTCTCTGGTGTGCCAACTATGATATGAGAAACTGACTCGGAGTGCTGAGGTGGAGGAACTGACCAGATTGGATAGCCTTCATATGGGTCCTTTGAATATCCTATTGCATCAATCTCCATGCTTTGCGAATATCCTCAGAGAATATCCGGTTACTTCATTGCTGACACCGCCCCTGCATTTAGTAATACCCACCTCCGTCACACTCTAGACTGGGACTCTATACCACTAACTACTATAACCCTGCTTGATCTTATGATCCTTGCTTGTGCTATGCTGCATATGCCATCTCTGTTACCCTTGAAGACTCTCGTTTGCAGACTATGGTAAAAGCTAACTATGCCCTAATCCCTCGGGTGACCAAAAATGCAAGATTTTACACCACATAACCATTTTTATTTATTATTATCAATAACCATCTTTTTCATGCATGCAAATGCATAATCTTTTCAAAAAAAATACACCATAGTTAATCTTCTTATGCATCGATATTTTCAAATAGTTAAAAATAACCTAAATTAATTTTAATTTAGGATTTTCACTTGGTTGAAAATTTAAATTTAAATTTTCTTTTGGTCTTCTTATTTAATAGGTTTTAAAATAAAATTAATTTAAATCGATAGAAATTTAAATAATATTTTTATAATAATAAAAATATCTATTTATAAAAGTAAAAAAAGATTATTTATTTTAAATTATTATCATTATAATACATCATCAATAAATAAATAAATAATTTATTTATTTATAATGAAAAAGACATAAAACTTCCTTGCTTAGAATTAATTTAGACAAGAACATAAAGCTTCATTTTTAGTCTCTTCGCATACCTAACCATTCATGGTTCAACCTACCTACTATATGGTTCCGGGTAAAAGCTTTCTGCAATGAACGATGATCCCGTTTTCCGCGCATGGGAAGAATTTAAGGAATAAAACATAGAACCCATATGCCCCTTTTGTTTGTTTCTCGAACGGGCGTGCATGCAACAACGAACATGGCCACCCACTAAACCCAGTAATTGCGGGTAATTATTTCACCCCCCAACATCAATTTCTTCTCCCACCAAACTCCAGAAGGCCCCACCCAACTTCAAATGTCGACACCAGAAGCTACTAGTGCAACAAATAAAAACACTCCAGACTGGACCGTTTCTTGCATTGCTTGGGACTCTGGTTTCCCTGTGCCCATCACACTGTACTCTACTGTCCCATTGCCACAGCATATGAGAATTGGCAGAAGAATAAGCATTTGGAAATGTTCAATTATATGTTAATTGAATTCAGAATAGATAAGTGCTTCTGCAACTTGGTATATGTTTATTATATTTAGAGAAAGTAAGAATTTCTACAATTGAGTTTGCTAGAGATGTAATTGAGTATATCTGCACTTCGAAAGATTTTATCTCTTGGGTTGAAGATTAATTTACGGTGATAATTTTAAAAGCAAGATGATGTTCAAAATGTGTTCGCAATCATCATGTGAGATTCTCAAATATTCTGATAAACCCATGGGGAGATATGCAGGAAAGGAATACCGCCAAAATAGTTGCAGAAAGAGGAAGATACATTTGTCGAAAGAAGAGGATTACTATAATTATTACAGAGAGCCTGGGCGTGTGCCATTCAAATGGGAAATACAGCCCGGGGTTCCTAAGCCCCCAGAGAGTGAAGGAGAATTAATGGGTGATGAGGTCCAGTCTTTACCAGCTCCTCTCAAGTTGCCTCCCAGCGCTCACAGAGCTTCTGCTGCTGATATTTTATCATCAGATTCTCCAAAGAAGAACGGGTGCTATTTCAGCTGGAATTTCTCTTATTTATATAGACAATCGATTAATTCTCGCCAGGATTCTCTGCAGCGAGGAGATATTCATGACAACAATGGAGACTCTGTCGACCATGATACAGTTTCTTCCAATTTTGAATTGGATTCGAACGAAGAATTGTCTTCTGTGAGCAATAAAGATCATCACTTCTTCCACAATGATGGCGTCCAATTAGCAATGGGGCCTTCCAGTCCTGCAAGGAGGGCGCTAATGGCTTTACTTGTGGGTGTATTTCCTTGTATCTCCATGGGCAAATGTTTTTTCACACCGTCGTTAAAAGAGAAGGAAAAGAACAAACGTGCAGTATGGGGAACTGGATTTCAAGGCAAAGACTCTAGCAGTGAAATTAGCTGCGGTTCTACTTCTCAAGAAGCCACTCGCACCAGTGCTCTCGAAAAGAAAAGCAACAGGACGGGCAGTTGTATCAGATACCATGAGAATTTGGCTGCGGAAATTAATCAATCGCGTGTAGAGATAGATGCATATCGCTCAAATGAAGGAGGAGGAATGCAACCACCATCCACCCAGATGGCCTCGGCCTCAACCATATTGCCTTGACCGTGATCGATCGAAGTTTACTTACATGAAAATCTACAGTTTATTTTTCTATGTACTTACATATAATGTTTAGCTACACGCATAATTATTATGTAAAATGAGATCTTCGGGTGTAAGAGCACCCGGCTTTTGCTCGAGGTAGCTGTGGTGCTTTGAGGTTTAGTTTCATTTAGTCATTAGGTCTATCTTGTATCTATCTCGTAGGATCCTCGCTGTTAGGGCTCATTAGACCATTGGGTATATCGTTTCATTATTGGATTTATCCTTGTATAACTCCGATCTCTTCTCATAGTTGAAATATTGATATCTGGAGATGCTAGATCTATTACTTTATGATATATTTATGATATATGGAAGAGCATGGACTCAGTTTTTTATGTGACTTTTGTAGCTGAATTTTCACAAAAGGGATTAATTAGAAAAATAGTAAAATTGGTGAGGAAAGAAAGAAAGAAGAAATAAAATTGAGAGAGAAAAGATTAATAAATTTTGTTCATGCACAAATTTTTTAATGAGAAAATACATTTCAATATAATATATTTTATATGGGAGAAAATAATATAGTAGTGAATCTAGAGAAATATGAACATGTGCCAAAGAAAATTGACACTTAATTCTAGTTAACTAGTCATGCAATCATCAATTAATTATCTCATGCAAGTGGATATTAGTAAAACTCGTGTCTACACTTGTGGAGTGGCATCTTGGTGATAATAAAAAGGTTTCCATGCATGAATCTACTCACTAGTCTAATTGAAGTATAATTAAGTGTATGTTATCTCTAATTCCCCCCTTCAAGCACTATTAGAGAGAACATAATCAATGGATCCTAGGAAGAAGCCATGTAATGTACCCATTTTACAGTGCATCTAAGTAACATAGAATGCTACAAGAAGAGGAAAGAGAGAAAACCACATGGGAACAATCCCCCTCCCCCCCAAAATACAATATTGAAAATAAAATACAGGTGTTCTTCACCCCAAGGCGGTCCTACATAAAGTGAAACTTAAGATGTTAGCATTGTATTTAGAGGTGGGACAATACTGCAAGTTGATGATCCCATCATGTATCACTCATTGGTTGTAGTGCATGTGGATCTTGATGTGCTTTATTCATTTTCACTATATTGGATCTCTGTAAAACTTGAGTGTGCTTGGATTGTTGCACTAGATGACAATCGGGCAATGAAATAGGATAACATTCTCAATGAGAAACTTCTGCAACCAAATTGCCTAAATAACAACGTTGAGTGCACCTCTATATTCAACCTATGCCGATGATAAAGCAATCACAAATTTCTTTTTTGCTAGACCAACAAATGGGGCTAGAGCCAAAAATGAAAACTTATCCTAATGTGTACTTGTGATCAATGTTATCACCACCCCAATCTGAATTAGTGTGGCCAATGAGATCCAAAGTACATATTGTTGCATAATGAATCCTATAGTTGACAATTCCCTGGACATATCTGAATATGCACTTGGAAGCTTTCCAATGTATCTCATGTAACTCTTGCATGTATTTGGAAATTGTACCTATAGCATATGAGAGATCTAAACGAGAGTGAGTGAGATAGAGGCGACTCCCCACATGTTATTTCTACATGATGCAATCAACAAATGATGTGTATGTTCCATGTTCAAGGTGTATCCCTGATAACATAGGTGTAATTACTAGCTTGCAGTTGGTCATGTGAAAGTGAACTAAGAGATCCCTTACATACTTGGACTGAGCAATTTTTATCCCTGAATCATTTTGGTTGATTTCTAGTCCAACAAAGAAGTGATCCAGATTGGATCATTATATTTTTTTGTCATCCATCTTGATGCTTTCAGAGTGGGAAAAGTGGAAGAATCAACTCACAAGACTATTTTTACCAGTGGGGATCCAGTTTGGCAAGTTGGGTTCTAAGAGTTTCCAGGAGCATTTTGAGGCATTAAACAGAGTTTTCTGGGGGGTAAATTGTTTTAGTTTAGTGCAACACATTTTTTCCTATTCCACATACATTAACCTTTCCAATGACACATGAATTGACTCAATCATAGTACACATGCAAAAGTTATGCCTCTGAAGTTCATGTTTTTGTTTTGGCCACCACAATTTGAGAGGATGCCACGTTAGCCCCTATTATTTAAGGAAAAGGGACTAGCCATGTGGTCGTGATGAAGAAGACTCTAGGAGGATCCATATTGTAACTATGGTTAAGAGTTGAGGGAGTCAAACCTAACCACTAGTAGGCTATTGATCCGGATTTAAACAGGAACGCAACAAATTATAGAGATAACCATATACACAAAGATGCAGCGGAAATAATACTTCATTTCATTAATGGAAAATACTGAAATATGCTTACAATCAGAAATGGAAATAAACCAGCTAGGGTGATGGTAGCTTATCTCTGAGAAGAGATGTGGTGGCTACATGCCTCTGAACTACCTTACAATGAGGCTCGAAGGCCTATTTATTGTTGAGAAACAATGGAAAACCCTTAACATTCCAAAACCTAACCCTAGGAGATGAAACGCCAAACTGTGGGCCCCGTTTGGGGTAAATTGGTACATCAACTTCCCGGGGTCGTAACTTTGGCATATGATCTCCGTTTGACGCGTACAATAGCTCATTAGAAAGACCCATGTTGCCCCCGGATTCCCCAAAAAACGTCGTTTAGGGCCTCAAAACGGCTCCGGAAGTTCAGGACCCGAAAAACTGCTAAAAATAGTAAGTTGTGCTACAATTAAGGAAACTGAAAATGCTGAGAAAGACAATGGTGGGGGTCCAGGTGGACTTGGCAGGTGGCCACCAATATCCACCTGGATCATTCCTCCCCCCTTAGGAAGCAATGGTCCCCATTGCGTTGAGCTCCTCCATGAGATGAGGAAACTTCTGCTGCACTTGTTCCCTGGTGAGCCACTTGCCCTGCTGAAGGAGTTGGCCTGCTTTGACAACTCGATACAGTTGGATATTCTGTTGGCGAGTGTTCTTGATCTGTGTGTCCATGATCCGATCAGTTGCAGCTTGTTCCATGCAATCTGGATTTAATTCTGTGGGTTTGAGCTGTTCTGCAATGTCGGATGTGTCTAGCAATGGTGGAAAGTATGGCCGAAGGCGGTCCACATTGAACACTGGGTGCAGGCCAAGGAATGGGGGAATGCTGAGCTCAATTGCATTGTCTCCCATGGCCTTAGTAATGGTGTAAGGTCCATATCGGAGTGGTCTCAATTTCCGATAGGCTCCAGTAAGCCGTTCCTTCTGCAAATGCAACCAGACTTTGTCGTCCACCTGAAACTTGTGTGGCACCCGATGTTGATCATGTCGCTGCTTGTACTTGGCATTTGATTTTTCAAGAATGTCATGGACCTGCTGGCGAATATGTTGGATGCGCTCAATGAAGCTGGTGGCCTTATCTGTTTCGGACTGGACATGAGCTGAATTCATGTGAGTAGCTGCAAGTGGTATGGCCACATCAATGGGGCATAGTGGCTGGAATCCCAAACCCACCTGAAAAGGGCTATGGCCAGTGGAGCTGTGAAGAGCTCGGTTGTAGCTGTGTTGAACATAGGGGAGGCTCTCATCCCATGTGCGTGGATGCTTTGAGTTATACATGCGCAGAATGTGCACAATCATCCTATTGACAACCTCTGTCTGGCCATCAGTTTGAGGATGGAAGGCTATGGACTTCGTGAGTTTGGTGTCCAGCATTGACCAGAGACTGGACCAAAATGTGTTGAGAAACTGACTGTCCCGATCTGAGATGATAGACTGTGGGATCCCAAAGTGCACCCACACTCATTCAAAGAAGAGTTTAGCAGTGGCTTCTGCTGTGATATTCTTCTTGCAGGCCATCATAATGGCCATCTTCGAGAACCTGTCGACGACCACAAAAACACAGTCATTTCCATGTTTAGTGGAAGGAAGGCCTGACATGTAATCCATGGAGATGGATTCCCAAGGTCGACTAGGGGTAGGCAACGGGCTATAGAGGTCGTGCTTCTTAATGGTCGGTTTGGCAATGGCACAGGCAGTACATGATCGGATGTACTTCCCAACATCCTGTCGAAGATTCGGCCAATAGAAATAATTTTGCAGTACTGCCACTGTTTTCTCGATCCCGAAATGCCCAGCAGCCCGACTGTAGTGTGCTTCCCAAATCATCTTGGCACGCTCGCTTGAAGGAACACAAAGGTGACCGAGGTGGCATAATAGGGCATCCTGGAGGTGAAAATCTGCAACATGCCGACCCTCCAAGAGTGTCTGGTATGTGTGGCCGAATTCTGGGTCGCTTTTGTAGAGAAGTGGCCAATCAGAAGTCTCGTGCCCACAAGAGTTGAGCACGGTGGTTAGCGCCATGATCGGTGGTCGACTGAGGCAATCTGCAACATTATTGGTGCTGCCCTTTTTATACTTGATATTCAAGTGAAACTGTTGCAGGTATGTAGACCACTTCTGATGGCGATCATTCTGCAATTTCCCTTGGGTCTGTATGAACTGCAGAGGTCGGTGGTCTGTGTGGATGACCGTTTCCTTCCCCAAAATGTAATGCTTCCATTGTCGGCAGGCCTGTACAATGGAATACATCTCTTTATCATAAGTGGGGTACTTCCAGACTGTGTCTGAAAGTGTTTCACTGTGATATGCCACTGGATGTCCATGTTGAGTAAGGACTGCCCCAATAGCATAGTCAGAGGCATCTGTCTCGACCTCAAATGGTTGTTGTAAATCTGGTAACGCGAGCACTGGTGCCGTGCAGAGGCGATCCTTCAACTCCCTGAATGCCTTCTGTTGAGATTCAGACCAAAAGAACTTTGCTTTCGCCCCGCCCTTGGTGACTTGACTCAAGGGCCAAGAAATATGAGAAAACCCCAACATAAACCTGCGGTAGAAGTTGGCAAGACCTAGAAAGCTGCGGAGCTCTGTTAGAGTGGTTGGAGAGGGCCAATCCCGAATGACTTGGATCTTGGCTGGATCGACATGCACCCCCTGTTCATCAATGATGTATCCCAGATACTGAACCTGGGTCATGCCAAAAGTGCATTTCTCCAAATTGGCACATAGCTTGTGTTGCCGCAGTGTTTGGAGAACCTGTCGGATGTGGTGGAGGTGCTCTTCCCAACTCTGGCTGAAGATCAGAATGTCATCCAGGTATACTACTACAAAGGAGTTGGTGAATGGCCGCAAGATGTCATCCATTAGCCTCATAAAGGTTGCAGGAGCATTCGTCAATCCGAAAGGCATGACCAACCATTCGAAGAGGCCCTCCTTGGATTTGAAGGCAGTCTTCCACACATCGGAGGGTTCGATTGGTACCTGGTGATATCCTGACTTCAGATCGATCTTGCTGAAATATTTCGCCCCCTTTAGTTGGTCTAGGAGGTCATCAATATGCGGGATCGGGTACCTATTACGGACAGTGATCTTGTTCAGCGCCCGATAGTCAATACAGAGTCTCCACGTCCCATCCTTCTTCTGTACCAACACGATCGGACTCCCACAGGGCGATGAACTCGGACGTATGTGACCTTTCTGCAGGAGCTCCTGAATCTGCCTCTTGATTTCATCGTTCTCCAGAACGGAGCGCCGATAAATTGGTCCATTGGGTAGCGGCGCACCTGGGGTCAGATCAATGGAGTGCTTGACTTGACAGTGCAGAGGAACCCCTGCCGGGGAGGTGAAGATGTCCTCGTACTCCTCCACAATCTTGTCCATCTGTAGTTGTCGTGCAGAGGGACCCCGTTTGGAGGCCGCGGCCACTGTCTTCTTCTTTCCTTGAGGGCGTATCATCAGGAAAACAAATTTCCTGGTTTTTGAAATGATCTTACTGCATTGTTTTGCAGTAATCAAAGAGATGGCGGCAGGTGGTGCTACCTCTGGTATCCTGAACAACTTATTTCCCAATGTAATAATAACAGCACGGGGCCTTGATTCATTCACAGCATGTCGCTTCCACAAGTATGGTTTTCCTAGTAATACATCACAAACTTCAAGGGGAGCAATGTCACACAATACCTCATCCGTGAAGGGCTTGATGTTGTATGGAAGGCGACACTGCTGGCTCACACGAAGATCTCGTCCTTGGTGAAGCCACCCAATGGTGTATGGTTGTGGATGTGCTGTGGTCGATAAGCCCAACCGCTTCACGACCTCTGCCGAAATGAGGTTCTTTTAACTCCCGCTATCAACAATGAACTGTATCGGGGAGCCCTTTACCCACATCTGGGAGTGGAAGAGGCACTCCTCCTCCTCTGGATCTTCGGGTTCATTTTTCTGGATCTTTGCGGTAGCAACAGTGGCGCTGGGATCCGCATCAATGATCTGCTTCCCTTTTTCATACCCCTTATCGGGTTCTGACTCAGAGTCGGAACATGCATCTGATTCTGAAACCTTTAGCTCAGCCACCAGTGACTGCTTGGCCCGACACTCACTTGTGTTGTGAGTGGAGCTCTTATGGAACTCGCACCATTTTCCCGTGTCCTTTCTCGGCTTCGCGACGCTGTTCTTTGCTTGCAGCTTTGGCTGGTTGTCTTGGGCTGTCCCGCGTTGGCTTTGTCCTTTGTCCTGTGGTTTAGGGGCACCTTTCCCCTTTGGATTCGCAGATCCAAAGTCTCGCTTCTTTTGTTTAAACTTCTGCTCGACCTTGACGGCATATCGGTATGCTGCGCCGAGCGAGGGGATATTTAGGAATTGTATTTCTTCCTGGATGTACTTGTGCAGGCAGCCACGGTATTTGAGTATCAAATGTTGCTCCGAATCCTTGATACCCAACTTTGTGCGAAGGGTATGGAAAAGACTGGTGAACTCTGGCACGTCTTGGTCCCTTCCCTGCCGCAGTGTGGTCCACTTTATGTATTCATCCTCATAGCTTCCGACAGGGTAGTACTGCTCCTTAATGGCATCCCGGAACGAATCCCAGGTGGGTGCGGCTGAAAATAGTGAGCCAGTACTTTCATCCTTCTGCTCGCAGTAGGTTTCCCACCAATCCTTGACGTGGGGGGCTGCTTTGAGAAGAGCAAAAACAATCTTTTCCCGACTCGAAAATTCATGAACAGAAAAATAACCCTCTAGCAGATTTAACCATTTATCTACGACATCTGCGTCTATCTGACCCTCGAATATGGGGATTTCAAAATTAACTTGTACCTTAAAGGGTGTGGCATTTCCAGAGTAGCTGTTGGAAGCCGATGCATTGCTTCTGGGTAGCCGCTGAAGGATCTGGGCAAAGTTGTCCATCATCGCGTTCTGTTGTCGCTCGAGGGCTTCTTCGAGCAAGATTTTGATGGGATCTCCTGCCCCCTCGTCTTTCTTCTCATCCGCCATGGGAGGCCGTCGGGATTTGCGAGGCTGGTCTTGCAAAGGTTCAACCAGTTCAAGCCCTAACTCCTTATATCCTGACCTTGTTGGGGACATGCAAAGAAAAACAGAGAAAAAGCAGACCGCTCTGATACCACTGATCCGGATTTAAACAGGAACGCAACAAATTACAGAGATAACCATATACACAAAGATGCAGCGGAAATAATACTTCATTTCATTAATGGAAAATACTGAAATATGCTTACAATCAGAAATGGAAATAAACCAGCTAGGGCGATGGTAGCTTATCTCTGAGAAGAGATGTGGTGGCTACATGCCTCTGAACTGCCTTACAATGAGGCCCGAAGGCCTATTTATTGTTGAGAAACAATTGAAAACCCTTAACATTCCAAAACCTAACCCTAGGAGATGAAACGCCAAACTGTGGGCCCTGTTTGGGGTAAATTGGTACATCAACTTCCCGGGGTCGTAACTTTGGCATATGATCTCCGTTTGACGCGTACAATAGCTCATTAGAAAGATCTATCCGAGCACTATCATTGTTGGAACGGGCAACATCGGTCCATTCCATGGACCCATGTTGCCCCTGGATTCCCCAAAAAACATCGTTTAGGGCCTCAAAACGGCTCCGGAAGTTCAGGACCCGAAAAACTGCTAAAAATAGTAAGTTGTGCTACAATTAAGGAAACTGAAAATGCTGAGAAAGACAATGGTGGGGTTCCAGGTGGACTTGGCAGGTGGCCACCAATATCCACCTGGATCAGCTATCAAGTTGTGTTATAAATGGCCACTAGGAGGAAAATGGGTTCAATTAATTTCAAGTGCATTTTGTTCCATAGACGAACAAAGTAGCCAGAGGGATAGGGAAAGAGCACACTGATATGATTTGTGCACTGTAGTAGTGCATGGGGCAGAAGCCTTACTTCTTTGTATTCGTATCCATTTTCTATTTAAAGAAAGAGAGTAAAGCGACCTCACCTTTCAACTAGGTTTTCTCCCGAAAGGGTTCCCTAGGTTATATCTTGTGTCAATCATGGTTTGTGAGTTTTTATTTCAATGTTCTCTATTTTCTACATGTTTATAATTTGTATGCATACACAATAAACAATAATTTACTGATTTGGATTGGATTGGATCGTTATATTATTTTTCATACATCTCGATGCTTTTAGAGTGGAAAAGGTGGAGGAATCAACTCTCAAGAACATTTTTATTGACGGGGCCCAATTTGGCAATTTGGGGTTTGAAACCTTTGGAGGGTGTCTTGAGGCATCAAACAACATTTTTTCGGGGTAACATTTGTCTCTTTAGAATAATTTTTTTTCTTCTTATTCTATACACAAAGATATTTCCAATGGCACAAGAATCACATCATTCAAAGTCTGTATGTGAAAGTTATGTCACTCAGAAGTTGACATTCCTATTTTCACCACCATAATTCGAGAGGATGCCATGTCTGTTGGGTCCCTATAATACTAGTGATTACCCCATTAATATTGTAGTTGCACCCCTTATTAATATTGTTGTGCCCCTATTATCCCCATATTGTTATTACTGTGCCCCATAGAATCCCTCTATGGTTATTTGTGTGGCTTTATATTATTATTGTTAGGTCGGCTGGGTTATATTGTGACTCCTTAGACTCCTATATATAGAAAGGAGGTTCTGTCATTTTAATCATCCAAGAATTGTTCATTTATGTAATGTAAAGGAAGTTTCCCCCTCGAAGAGGCTGAATTCTAAGGCGTTGATCTATCTTTTCTATCTTTTCTTGAGCTGGTTTCATAACATTTGGTATCAGAGCTTTGGATTCTAGGGGTTCACTGCTCCAAACAGGTCATCGTGGTATTTTCACTATAGATTTTTTTATGCAACGTTTGAGAAGCTAAAAAAAATACCCATTTGAGAAGACATCATGTTGAATCGCGGGTCCGAATTTCAGAGCTGTTCGCACTATATTTGCAGAGATATGATCTGAGGAAGTTGGTCTTCTTGTAGACTCCTGAATTTCATTCCAAACAGGTGACCTGGGGAAAATCGTCATAACTTTCTCTCTGAGCATCTGATTAAAATTTAGTAAGAAGGTACAAAAATAGGACGGACTGTAGTTTCTTGTATATATTTTTCAGAGCCAAAGGTCGAAACAGTGACTTGTGGCACGTCATACAAATTCGCTCTACTGAACTAGTCTATAATCAGGTCACTGTGGGAGATTTTTCATAACTCTTCCTTGGAGAATCCAATTTCGATCAGATTGGTGGCATTGGAAAGAGGACACAGAGGGCTACTGCAGGTCACAATTTTAGAATTGGATGATCTGAAAGTACAAAGATACATCAAAGGCAATATCGAGCTCCTACAAAGTGAAAAAATGTGTGTAGATTCTTTTAAATTTTTGCTTAAGATTGGTTTGAAAATTCATTTTGAAGGAATTCAAAGGGCATAGTAGAGCATTATTATCGGTAACGGATGCCCCGAGAAAATAAAATGCAAACACTTAGTAAGCAACTTGAAAGCCCTAGAATGACTCATGAAGAAGAGGAAGAAATGCTACATGATATATCAAAATTACAAGAACAAGTGTAACAAATGTCACGCTCACAAAAGCTAACAGAAGCTAAGATAAATGGCGTCGAATCTAAGATAAAGGGCATGGAAGCTAAGATGGATGATTTGAATATAGATTTAAAGAGAGACATGGCAGATTTGAAAAGAGACATGGCAGATTTGAAGACAAATTTGACAAATTTTCTACAAGAAATACTTACTAATGGTGAAAAGGTTGTAAAGGAAACTCATGATGCGAAAAAAAGAAATGTTAATCATGATTTCATAGACTCTAATGTGGGATCAAAGACCCACCATATTCCAAAAATCGATATGAGGAAGTTTGATGGCAAGGATCCCGCAACATGGATATTGCAGATGGAGTAATTTTTCGATCTCAATAATGTGAAAAACACACAAAAGGTACGTATTGAAACTTTATATTTGGAACCAAATCAGTTTGTATGGTATCAATGGCTTTGCTCTCGTAAACAAATTATCACTTGGGTAATTTTTACGGAAGAATTGACAGCACATTATGAGGATACAAAAAGCAACACTTTTTTTAGCCAATTGATAAGTCTCAAACAAAAGGGTTCAATAATGGAACACATTGAGGAGTTCCAAAAATTGAACATAAGGGTAAAAAATATTCCAAAGGAGCATAGGATTGATGTGTTCATAGGGTCTTTAAAGGATAATATCCAACATGATGTTTGCCTTTGGGAACTTGATTCGTTAGAGAAGGCATTCAGGTTAGCAAGAAAAATGGAAAGCAAAATTATGGCAACCAGGAAACATACCACTCACAACTATAAAGATGGAAGTGTTGTTGCCCCTAGTCTTCCACAACCTATAAGGTTGACACCACAACAATTGGAAGAAAAAAGAGCAAAAGGGCTTTGTTACAGTTGTGATAGCAAATACACTAAAGGTCATAAATGTGTTGAGAAGAAATTATTCTACATAGATTGTGAAGAGGAAGAAGAAAAGGAGCAAGAAAGGTCAAAGGAAGAAGATATACTCCAGGAACAAAGCCTAGATAAAGAAGAAATGAATCCAACCATATCTTGTAATGCGTTGGTTGGAATTACCACTCCTCAAACCATCAAGATAGAAGGACAAATCAAGAAGAAAAAGGTAATAGTGTTGATTGATTCAGGAAGTACCCACAATTTTATTGATTGTAAGGTAGAAAAAGAATTGAATTGCTTCTTATATCCAGCACCAAAGTGTCAAGTGATGGTTGCAAATGGAGGAACAATAAATTGCCCTGGAAAGTGCCATAATATCAAGCTATTGATGGGAGAATATGTATTGACTAGCCCAATGCTTTCCATTCCAATGGGAGGTGCTGATGTTGTACTAGGAGTCCAATGGCTACAATCCTTGGGTACAATAGCTTTTAATTTTCAAGAACTTTTCATGAAATTTTCTGTGGAAGGAAAGGAAGTTGAATTAAGGGGTATTGCAAGGAAACAAGGAAAGATAATTAGCTCTAACGGTATGACAAAGCTTCTAAAAAAGGAACAAAGGGGTGTAATTGCACAATTATGTTCGCTAGATGTTTCCACATTGGAATCATCTATTTCTCCAGATCTCCAAAAAGTCTTGAACAATCATTCCAAGGTATTTGAGACTCCCAAAGGTCTCCCAACTATTCGTGATCATGATCATGCTATTCATCCGATTCTAGGAAGTGTTCCTCCAAACATCAGGCCGTACAGATATCCCTATGCCCAAAAGAGTGAAATTGAATGTATGGTTGCAGAAATGCTAGAGGTTGGTACAATTCAACCGAGTCAAAGTTCTTTCTCTACTCCAGTAGTATTAGTGCACAAGAAGGATGGATCATGGCGCATGTGTCCAGATTATAGGGAGCTCAACAAGCTCACTATTAAAGATAAGTTTCCCATTCCTATCATTGATGAATTACTAGATGAATTGCATGGATCAATTTACTTCACGAAGTTCGATCTTCGTTTAGGATATCATCAAATCAGAATGAAGACTGAAGACATTTTGAAAACAACATTTAGAACTCACGAGGGTCATTATGAATTTTTGGTCATGCCTTTTGGCCTTACCAATGCACCTTCAACATTTCAAGGTTTGATGAATTCCATTTCAAACCATTCCTTAGAAAATTTGTGCTAGTATTTTTTGATGATATACTAATCTACAACAAGTCTTGGAAGGATCATGTTGAACATGTTGACAGGGTGCTACAACTATTGGAGGAGAAATAATTATATGCAAAAATATCCAAATGTTTCTTTGGAGTAAAAGAGGTGGAATATCTCGGTCATATTGTATCTCATGAAGGAGTTAAGTTAGGCCCTAGCAAAATTAAAGCCATTAAGGAATGGAAAATCCCCACATCCATAAAGCATCTACGAGGATTTCTCAGGTTGACAGGGTATTATCGCAAGTTTGTTAAGAATTATGGGAGAATAGCAGAATCTTTAACAACATTATTAAACAAAGATGCATTTTCATGGACTCCAGAAGCAAAAAAGGCCTTTGAACATCTTAAAGAGGAAATGTGCCAAGCACCGGTCTTAGCCACACCAGACTTCACAAAAACCTTTATTGTGGAATGTGATGCTTCAGGAAATGGAATTGGTGTTATTTTAATGCAAGATGAAAGACCCATTGCTTTTGAAAGTCGTCCAATCAAGGGAAAGATTTTACACAAAGCTATTTATGAGAAGGAAATGTTGGAAATACTCCATGCACTTAAGAAATGGCGACCCTACCTAATGGGAAGACACTTCAAGGTAAAAACAGATCATGATAGCCTTAAATACTTTTTAGAACAAAGATTATCCTCTGAAGAGCAACAAAAGTGGGTCACAAAGATGTTGGGTTATGACTTTGAAATCATCTACAAAAAAGGGGAGCAAAATGGTGGCAGATGCACTCTCAAGAAAGGATGAGGATGTGGAAGCATTGTTGTGCACCATTTCTATTATCCAACCAGATTGGATAAACGAAGCAAGGGAAGAATGGAAGAATGATGAAGAAGTGTGGGCACTTATTCGAAAGTTACAACAAGATTTTAGTACGTCTGATACATTTAGCTGGCAAAATGGTTCTTTATGGTACAAAGATTGCTTATACCTCTGTAATATTTCCCAACTAAAACAAAAGATTCTTATGGAATTGCACACTTCTCCCTTAGGAGGGCACTCAGGATTTTTAAAAACTTACCACAGGGTTAAGAAGGAATTTTTTTGGGATGGCCTTAAATCAAATATTCAAAAGTTTGTGGCAGAATGTTTGGTTTGCCAACAAAATAAAGTTGAAACAATTAACACCCCGGGTCTATTACAACCTTCATCCATTCCAAGCCAACGTTGGGAGGAGGTTTCAATGGATTTTATCACAGGTTTACCCAAGTTTGAGGGAAAGAGTGTCATCATGGTGGTAGTTGAAAAACTTACCAAGTATGCACACTTTTGTGCATTATCACATCCATTTAAAGCCAGTACAGTATCTACTGCATTTATGGAAAAAATTCAAAAGCTACATGGAAACCCAAAGATTATTGTAAGTGACAGAGATCCCATTTTCATTGGAAATTTTTGGACAGAATTATTTTCTTGTCTTGGTACTCAAATAACTCATAGCTCATCTTATCATCCTCAATATGATGGGCAAACTGAGATAGTAAACAAATGTTTGGAAGGATATCTTCGTTGCTTTGTATAACACTTCCTTCCATACATCAACAAAAATGACCCCATTTATGGCACTTTATGGATATCAGCCACCATCATCACATCATATTTAAGAGAAAATTCTAAGGTTCAAGCAGTGGAACATCACATTGAACATCAACAACAAGTCCTCCAACTCTTAAAGGATAACCTCATGTTGGCACAGAATAGAATGAAACAACAGGCGGATCAACATCGCAGCGAAAGAAGTTTTGATTTAGGTGATTGGGTATTCCTACGGCTACAACCATATAAGCAAATTTCCCTCAAGAAAGCTAAGAAGGATAATAAATTATCACCAAAGTATTATGGTCCGTACAAGGTGTTGCAAAAGATTGGTACTATGGCATACAAATTGGAGCTTCCTGCAGCTTCTCGATTGCACCCAGTTTTCCATGTTTCATGATTAAACAAGGTTATAGGTGACAAGCTCCCAGTTCAAACAATATTTCCAGAATTTTATGAGGAAGAAAAAATTATATTGGAACCGGAAGCAGTCAC
Organism: Pinus tabuliformis; assembly: GCA_031772625.1. NCBI lineage: Eukaryota > Viridiplantae > Streptophyta > Pinopsida > Pinales > Pinaceae > Pinus > Pinus tabuliformis. The sequence goes on from CM062810.1 coordinate 103,213,605, forward strand.
AGAAACAAGAACTCGACAGCTACGAAATCGATCAATTTCATAGTATCTTATCAAGTGGAAGAACTTATCTGCTGAAGATTCCACATTGGAGGATTAGAATTTTATACAGAATCATCCAGAACTACTCAAGCGTTGAGGACAACACTTTTTTGAAGGAGAGGGGCATGTTGGGTCCCTATAATACTAGTGATTACACCATTAATATTGTAGTTGCACCCTTATTAATATTGTTGTGCCCCTATTATCCCCATATTGTTATTACTGTGCTCCATAGAATCCCTCTATTGTTATTTTTGTGGCTTTATATTATTATTGTTAGGTCGACTGTGTTATATTATGACTCCTTAGACTCCTATATATAGAAATAAGGTTTTGTCATTTGAATCATCCAAGAATTGTTCATTTATGTAATGTAAAGGAGGTTGCCCCCTCGAAGAGGCTGAATTCTAAGGCATTGATCTATCTTTTTTATCTTTTCTTGAGCTGGTTTCATAACAATGTCAGGCCCCATTACTCATGAAAAAGGGGATATCCATGTGATTATGATGTAGAAGACTCCAGAAGAGTGTATTGTAAATCTAGTTAAGAGGTGAGGTAGTCAAACCTAACCACTAGTAGGCTATTAGGTTGTGTTATAACTAGGCCATTAGGAGGAAAAGGGGTTCTATTATTTTGAGTGCATATTTTCCATAACTGAGCAAAAAATAGCCGAGAAGGATAGGAGATAGAGAACACAAAGATGATTTGTGAATTGTAGTAGTTGACAGGCCACATTCCATACTTGTTCGTACTCGCAGCCATATTTCCATTCACAAAAAGAGAGGAGAGTTGTTGCGTTGTGTTATATTCTTTCCATGACTAGCCCATGTAGTTAATCGGGGGGTTAGAGGGGGGCAGGCAGCGCCCTAGGAAATTTTGTTTTGGACTCTATATTAGGTTGGGTGGATCTACCTATGGTTTTGTGCATGGTTTTTGCACATGGTTTTGGACGCGATGGTTTTCGGTCCATGGTTTTAGACGCGATGGTTTTTGGTCCATGGTATTTGATGCTTCATATAAATATGTATTGTAACATTGAAAGGAACATAATGAAAAAAATCAAGCTGGTAGTCCCAGTTTTGGGATCTAGGTGAAAATCTCTATGTATATGTGTTTTATGTGTTATGCTCTTGCATTGTTTATTTTTTGTGTTTTAGAATTCGTATGCAGGTGTTATCGGGAAATCTAGTGTCTATGCAGAGCTTCTAGTCGCACTAAGGCTGGTAGCTACCTTAGAAAAAAACAAACTAAAACTACTTTCGTTTTCCTTTATGAGAAATAGATAAGAGGGGAATAAAGGAGACCAACCTCTGTCTTGTGCTTGGTTCCTTGCTTGATTCCTCTCCCTTCTGATAGATCTTTTCCACTCGCTTCTTTGTCTACCCAGCTTCAAAGAGGACCTATAGAATCAAAGTAGCATAACACTATCCAAGATCATAGATCTATTATCATAAACAATATAGGATCAGATATATATTGACCACACAAATGCATATATCATCAATCATACAAGAATGTGGAGGAAAACTTGAATAGCTTTATTGATAATCAAGAAATAGCAAAGAGGATTACAACCGATTGTTCTGACCCAGCATCATCCTCTCAGCAAGAAAGCCCTTCTTCACCTCATGAAAAGCTTAGATCACCCAACACTATGATATTGCTCCAAGAAACTAGCAGCACTTCCTTACAAGATACAAAATTCCAGCCTCCAACCTCTGGATCTCTGGGATGAGAGATCTATATATAGATATTTGCAGCTTGGGGTGAGCCAGCTCTGGGGTTTTGATTAGTGTCTTCTCTCTGATGGTTCTTGTTTCCACTTGGAGATCTCATTGATCTCTTACTCATCCTTGGGCGATTCTGAGAGGAAAGTGTCACAGGAGAAGTTTCTGGAAGATTCCATGATCATCCACCTCGAAAACTGTCTCCGCCACTTGTCTATTCTCGTCCATCGCACCCTATAGAAGGACTTTTCAGTATGCATCACACCTCCCATGTGCATTTAGGTGGGATGCATTGCACCCTCAGCACTGAGCAATCAGTATGGTCCAGTTTTGACCATTTTTGAGTAGTTTTTCGTGGAGAACTTCTGGGAGATGATGTAATCAGTTGACCTTGTTCTTTTAGGGGTTGGAACAACACTTTTAGGGACTTAGGAGCCCTTGGTTTATGGACATATTTGATTGGGGTTGTAGTGCCCAAAAATGTCTATAACAACAGGTAAATTTCTGTATGGGGTTAAAACCTACATTTGATATCGGAGATATTTTGGCTTCAAGGGGATGCCTTTGTTGCTGAGGGGTTTTGCTTGGGCATGTGGTAGACCATGTTTAGTGGGAGATCTGCAAGATCAATTCTAGTGGTGAATGAAGATGGCGAGCAGTGGAAATATAGAGATCGAGAAATTTAATGGTCAGAGTTTTGAGTTGTGGAAACTCAAGATGGAGCATCTATTGGTGGATAAAGATTAGTGGATCACGGTAGATCTGGGTACTAAACCAACGAGAGTGTCTGATGAAGAATGAAATAATTTGGATCATAAGGAAAACAGAACAATACGATTGTGTCTTAGATTCAATATTGCTGAATGTATCAGGGGAAGTTACAGCTAAGGCTTTGTGGGACAAGTTAGGGACTTTGTACCAATCTAAGTCTCTGGTGAATAAACTGTTCCAACAGAAAAAGTTGTATAACTTGAGGATGAAAGATGGAGACTCGGTGACAGAGCATCTGAACTCATTTAATACTATGGTAAGTTAGTTATTATCTGTTGATATTAAAACTTCAGATGAAGATAAGTGCATTAGTTTGTTGTGTTCTCTACCAGATTTGTGGGATAGTCTAGTTATTGCAATAGGTAGCAATGCAATTGCCTTACAGTTTGATGAAATAGTCTTATCCTTGCTGACAGAGTAGATGAGACGGAAAAATATGGATAGCCAGAATGGTGATGCCTTGTCTGTACGAGGACGGTCCTAGAACAGAAACAAAAATAAGTCATCGAGTGGGAGATCTAAATCTAGAGGGAGATCTAAATATCCAAGAAAATCTGTAAAGGTGGTTTGCTGGAAATGCGGAAAGGAAGGGCACTACAAAAAGACTATAAATCTAAAGCTTTTGACAAAGGAAAGAGATCTGATGATGCTCCTTTTGCAGAGGCGAAAACCACCTCAGATAAAGGTGGGGATGTGTAGTTGGCTTCTTCAAGTACACATGTAGATCATGAGGCATGGTTGATTGACTTAAGTGCATCCTTTCAATTCACTCCCCATAAAGAGTGGTTATGCAAGTATGAGAAATATGATGGTGGTGATGTCTTCTTAGGGGATGATAGGAAGGCTAGAATCGTTGGTCGTAGAAAAGTAAAGTTGAAGTTGCAAGGTCGAAGGGTTAGAACACTTTCGGGTGTTTTGCATATTCCTGCATTGGCCAAAAAGCTAATTTCTGTAAGCAAGCTAGATGATGCAGGTATAAAAACATTGTTTGAGAAGGATACTTGCAAGAAGGTTCAGGGAGCATTGGTATTGATGCGAGGAGTTTGAATTGGAACTCTGTACAAGATGCAAGGTATCACTGTTGTTGATGGGTGCAACAATTCTGTGGTTCCTGAAAATGGAGCAAAAAAATCTAGTGGTCTATGGAGAGAAGACCATGCTGTGGCATCAAATGCTTGGACATATTGGAGAAAAGGGCCTTCGAATACTTTATGGTAAAGGTATGGTAGAAGGTATGAGTAATAGCTCTTTGGATTTTGATTTTTGTGAAAATTGTGTAAATGGGAAACAGAATCGGGTGAGTTTCCCCTCTGGTGGTAAGAGGACGAAATAAATATTAAATCTTGTGCATAGTGATATGTTTGGACCTGTGAAGGTTCCATCACTGGGTAAGTTTGCGTACTATGGATCATTTATAGATGACTTCTCAAGGAATACATGGATATATTTCCTTAAGAAGAAATTTGAAGTCTTTGACAGGTTTAAAGAATTTAAGGCTCTGGTGGAAAACTAGATAGAGAAGAAGATCAAGGTGTTGAGGATAGATAATGGTGGAGAGTTTTGTAGTAAGGAATTTGAAGAATTATCTAAGAAGTGATCCAAATGGATCCAAGAATTACTCTCTATGTCTTCAAAAACTCAAAAATCATGCCAAAGACCAAAGAAATTGCATAAGGAAGCCTTTCAAAAAACTATCGGGAGGCAAAAACGCATGAAGTCAATGAAAAATAGAGTATCGGAGGAAGAACAAGTAATGCATAGTAGCTGTCAAATCTAGATGATTAATGGCCTAGATCTGAGCGGTGGATCACAATCGGCAGTAACCTTCGGCAGATATCAGCGGGATCCACATAATACTTGCGACGATGATCAGCGGATATCGGCGGGATCCACATGAGGCTTGTGACGACAATTTACGGAGACCTCATAGGAGATGCGATGGCGATTGGCGAGGTCAATGAGGATCGTCGAATCACAATCGGCAAAATACAAAGGAGTGGGAGTTATGTATATATGCAACCTGATAGACCGGACCTAATAATATTATAAGCCATATTGTATGGATCCTGAGATCCATCAAGCATCATTTTTAATGTATTTTCGCGGTTTTGTTTGTTAAACGAAATGCGAACGAGAAAGCATCGTTGCAATCAGACGGACTCGAAAGGGTACCTTAAGGCTAATATATATAATTTCAAGTTCGGAGGAAAGCCATTTCTAATGCATTGTCACAGTTTTTAATATATTTATGAAACACACAGGGATAGATCCATTGCGATAAGCGACAACAACCAATAGGCGGACCCGATGGGAGAATAGGGTGGATTTAAGGACTTTTGAAGTCCGATACATTGAGTTTTGGCAGATTTTCTTTGTTAAAATCCATTTTCACTGTGTTTAATAGAGCGCGGCTATTTCAGGAGTTGTAGAGGCCCGAGGCCCTCATATGTTACAGAATAGGTGGCCACCTCCTCTCTATGTGTTAAGCAATGATTGTATAACGCTGGAAGAGGGATTCGAAGCAGACAGAGGCCGGGGAGACCGAGAGACGAGAACCTGAAACAAATAGGTAGCACAACATTAGCTTTAAAGCCATAGACAGAGAGCGCAACAGAGGAGGCAATATTGCAAGAAAATGTCGAGACAAAGTTAAGACATAGACAAAGAGCATTGAGGGAGTTTGTGTACTTAGAGAAAACTTGAGAGGTTCAAGTAAAGCTCTTGTTATTGTATTCTATTGTGTGTGAGGCTCAAATTGAGCTCACTGTTGTAAAAAGAACTCTACTTGAAGACATAATAGAGTGGCCACCATTGAAGGCTGGACCAGTAGATGTAGCCTAGGAGTATTGGGTGAACTCCTCATTAAATTTGTTGTGTCATGTGTTTCCTATTATGTTTTTTTTTGTTTACTGCTTCATTGTCTGTGCATTTTGCAATCTTATTGATCCATTGCATAAATTGACATAGAAAGATCCATGCACATAAGTCTATAATACCTTATTATTGTCTTAGATCTCATTATCAGATCAAGTGGTACAGAGCTTTAGGTTGCTAAGGTTAGACAAGCTTGTGCTAGACTATTTGTGAATGATAACTAGGTCAAAGCTTAAATTAGGAGAAGGAGAACTGGTTGAAACTAACCTAGAAATTGGTAGAGTCTATCTTAGGAGGAAAATGGTAGAAGAAAAGCCCTTGGAGTCAGACTCTCAGTTCATGGACAGTTTCATGACCATGAGAGCCATGGTAGAAGAAATGTATAGAGAATTTAAGAAAGGTCGAAGTGAAGATTCTTCAACTTCCAAACAAGACAAAGGAACAAAAGAATCTCTTATAGATGGTCATTCTAAAGGCAAAGCGAAAGGAAAGAGGCTCCTCTATCCACACCTCTTGATAGCCCTACAAATACAAAGAAGAAAACATCTTTGATTAAATTAGATGTTAAATTTGATTTGCCAATATATGATGGAGAGTTAAATGCAGAGAAGCTAGATAAATAGATTAGACAGATTGATGTGTATTGCAGGGTGCAAAGCATTGATTCAGATAGGAGTAAAATTCAGTTGCCCAGCCTATGCCCTGGAGGAACTGCCTTGGTATGGTGGGAAGGACACAACCTAACTTGAAGAAGCATGGTAAAATTCTTTCTGTTTGGAGTGAATTTGTTTCTGCAATTAAAAAAAAATTCTATCCACTAGCTTATATGCATCAATCTATGATGAGTTGGCAAACTCTTCGCCAATTAAAAGGGCAAAGTGTACAAAGCTACACCAAAGAATTTAGAAAAAGAGATTTGATTCTAGGCATTTCTTTAGACTCACCTGAAACTTTGCTGAAGTATATGGGTGGTCTACATAGTTATTTGAGGCACACCATTCTCATGTTTAACCTTACTAGCATCGATTAGGTATCTATTCAGGTTATCCTTCTAGAGGCTAGAGGAAAGAATGTGAACCCAGAGATTGGGGGATCATCGAAACCCACTGCAAGCAAGAACAAGGAAAAGAGGAAGCATAAATGGAAAGAGAAGAAGGCAAATTTTGTACAGAAGGCCAAACCTTCATGAAATCAAAGCAAGAAGGATGGATAGGATGATGATCATTGCCGGTCTTTGCATCCGAAGCTGAAACCCAAGAAGTTCGATGGCAAGAAGAAGAAGGTTGCTGCTGCTGTTTAGAAAGATTTGGGGTCAGACTCAGGTGATGAAACAACCATCACAGCCACAGGTATACAAGGTAAAAATTCTGAAGCATCTACTAGTAATTCTACCCAAACTAATGATAGTGAAGAAAATGAGAGAAGAGGACATGAGCTTTTTCATATTAGAGTTAATTCCAAGCATTAAAAGATTGATACTTTGTTTGATAATGGCTCACAAGTAAACTTAATTTTTGAAGCAATTGTAAAGAATCTAGGATTACTAACCACACCTCATAAGAAGCCATATCCATTGGGTTGGTAATGTGATAAAGCAAAGCTACAAGTGACTAGATAATGTAAACTTAGATTTGCCATTGGTTCAACATTTGTAGATGAGGTTGAGTTAGATGTAATTCCCTTGGATATATGTGGAATTGTTTTAGGAAGTCCTTACTTGTATTATAGAAAATCAATTTTCTACAGAGATGAAAATAAGTATCAACTTGTTAAAAATGGAATACAATATATTGTAAGAGCTCACAAACTCAAAAATAATTATACTCTCATAAACTCAGGGCAGATGAAAAGGATTGTAAATTCATGCAAACAATTTTTACTGATGGTTGTAAAGGAAAAGAAACCTAAAAAAACTAATGTATTTGAGGGTTGTGATGCTAAACAAAAAGCTGATTTAGAAAAAGTTGTTTCAGAATATGACATATTATTTCAAGAAGCTAAAGGTTTGCCACCAAAAAGGGAAATTGTACATGATATTAATTTGTAGCAAGACGCTCCATTGCCTAACATCGGAATGTACAGGTTATCCGCTTTAGAGAATGCAGAAATCAAGAAGCAGGGACAGGAGCTGCTCGAGAAAGGGTTCATAAGACCAAGCACATCACCATGCGGATCTCCAATCGTGTTGGTGAGGAAGAAAGATGGTTCATGGAGGACGTGCATTGATTACTGAGCACTGAATAAAATAACGATCAAGAATCGTTATCCCCTTCCTTGCATTGATGATATATTGGATCAGCTGAAAGAGGATATTTACTTTTCCAAGTTGGACCTACGTAGTGGTTACCATCAGGTCAAAGTAGCAGAGCAGGATGCATGGAATATTGCTTTCAAAACAAAGCAAGGGCTGTATGAATGGCTAGTTATGCCTTTTGGCTTAACTAATGCTCCTACAACTTTCATGAGGGTTATGAATGATGTACTCAGGCATTTTATTGATGATTTTGTAATTGTATATCTAGATGACATTCTTGTAGTTAGTAAAACATGGGAAGAACATTTGAAGCCTGTAAAGCAGACTCTCGATGTTTTGAAAAAAGAAAAGCTCTAAGTTAAATTATCAAAGTGTGAATTTGGTAAAACATCCTTGAATTATTTGGGTCATATTATAGGAGGTGGTGAATTGAAGATAGATCCCTCTAAGGTTGCAGTCATTGTAAACTGGCCTAAACCCAAGTCTGCTACAGAAGTTAGAAGCTTGCTAGGGGCAACACAATATTGGAGAGATTTTATTGCTAACTTTTCCTTAATTGCAGCTCCCTTACATGCTTTTACAGGATTGAACAAGGTGTTTCGGTGGGGAGGCAAACAACAGAAAGCCTTCGACACCTTGAAAGAAAAAATTAGTACAGCACCAGTACTAGCATTGCCAAATCTTCAACAACCATTTGAGATCAAAACAGATGCCAGTGATTATGCCATGGGAGCAGTGTTGATGCAACATGGTAAATCCATATGCTATCATTCTGAGACTTTTAATTCTGCAGTGGTTAATTATTCTACATATGATAAAGATTTGTATGCATTAGTTCAGAGTGTGAAGAAGTGGAAACGTTACTTAATGGGCAAAGAAACAATAATACATGGTGATCATTAGATACTTCAGTACTTGCACTCACAAACTAAATTGCAGAAATCAAGACACTATAGATGGATGGGTTTCCTACAGTAGTTTCATTTACTCATCAGATATAAAAAGGGCATACACAATAAAGTTGCAGATATGTTGTCCAGACCAAACATAAATGCATCCACTATACTTAAGCATAACTCAGTAATGCATGAAAGCTACATTGAACAATATGCTCAAGATATAGACTTTAAAGATGTATATGCAACTTTAAGTAATGGAAAAAAGGTAGAAGAATTGGATTGCTATGTTAAGGACCGACTCTTGTATTATTTGGGAAAGCTATGCATTCCACAAACAGAGAGAATTAACATAATTAGGGAGGCACATACTTCCATGATATCAGGCCATTTTGGCGTAAGTAAAATAGTTGCACAGTGTTGAAAAATGTGCAACAAGAAATGTTAAATTTAGAATGTCCTAAAAATAGGACTCCTAAAAATAGCATGTCTAAAAATAGCAGTTTTTCCAGGGAGGTCATTGGCCACCTTGGGTGAGAGGTGAAACTGCTAAAAATAGAAAGTTCTAAAAATAGCATTTCTGGGTCCCTTCCTATTTATAGCAGTCCCTGGTCTATCTATAGGAAGTAAAAACGAATTTGGTCTTACCAGCAGTTTAAAATATTAATTAATTAATCTCCATGAGTTAATTAGTTATGGAAAATTAAACCAGAAGTCTTTGTGAGATCATGCAATTATTTTCTCTCTTGACTTAGGAATTTATCCCTTGATTAAAGGAGATAAGGTTCAGTTCTATATTGAGAGAATTAGTTGACTTAGTTCTAACTAGTCAAGTCCAGTTAGATTATTTAACAAGTTGTTAAATTTTCTATATTCAGTTTGTTAATGCTTGCATGCATGTGACAACTGATAACTGAGTATTTTCTCATGAATAATTGATGCATGGAAGTTCAGACAAAGGCCTAGTTGAGATCAGATGAGGGACAATGTAATATCAGATGCTTGGATATTTCTAGTAAGTATTCCTTGCATGGGGAAGAAATCTATTTTCTTCTATGACTACGTAGGTGGACCTGAGGTGACAACAGGTATGATTAGGCCAATTTTCAGCCTACATAATGAGGCCTAGGTAGTCCATGATTTTCATGTTCTAATTGAAGATCATCAGGATCTTTTGATTACAGAGAGAACAAGATAGCTATTGAGCTTATTCTTTTTGTATGTTGTTGAGGTTCTACACTTGATTGATAATATAGTGTTGGGGTTTTATGCTGGTGCTTTCCCTAGTGATATATTCTGTGTTATGTGTGATTGATTCCTTCTTATAAGTTATATGTGTTCATGCTTGATGTTGCTCATGGTTGATTAGCTTCCGCAAATTTTATGGCAGATGTAGATCTAGTATTATGCTTTAGTACATTGCATATATCAGTTAGATTTGCAGGTGAAATTTCTACATGATATCAGTGAGCTAGCTGATTTGTAGAGAAAATTCTACATGGTATCGAAGCACAGGTGATCAAGGAAGAACAATATACAAGAAGGAATTCGAAGTTTATTATTCAGGATATAGATCTCAAGTTCTTATCACATATATTTCACCAATGGCATTCTATGGTTTGAGGCTTGAGTATGCCCTTGATGGAAAATCAAACTATATAGCTTGGAAGGATCGCATGGAGGCAGTATTGGAAGTTAACGGTCTTAAGGACTTCATTGATCAAGAAGTCCCTAAGCCTACTGATACTACTCAACTGGTAGAATGGAAGAAGTGTGTGGCTAGAGCTAGGTGAATTCTCTTGGAGGGAGTGCGAGATCACATTGCCTCGAGCCTCCATGGGAAGGAGACTCTGCATGCAATGTGGAAAACATTGAAAGATTTATGTCAGAATAGCAGTGATCAGAGGAAGCTGGAACTGAAGGACAAACTTCGAAAGATCAAGTGTGAAAAGGATGAGACGATCTCTATGTATCTGACCAGGCTCATCACATGCAGGGATGAGCTTGCAAGTGTAGGGGTCGTGACAGCTGATGATGATATGGTGAGTCTAGCACTCCTTGGCCTTCCTAAGAGCTAGCATAGATACTAGGACTCAGTTAATGGAAGGGAGAAACTGCCAGATTAGGAACGACTATGGTCAGATTTTATGCAGGAGGAGATTAGACAGAGCACCAAAGATGGTTCTTCATCCATGGAGGATGAGGAGAACTCTGCCTTAGTGAGTAAGGAAAAGAAGGGGAAGGAGAAGGTTTCTCTTCCCGAATCTAGTTCTTCTAATGGTGGGAAGAAGGTTGAAAAATTGAAAGTGTGATGCTTTCGTTGTCATGAGGTGGGACATTATGCTACAAATTGTCCACAGAGGAAATCCAAGAAGGGATCCAGGGAAGGATCTGAAGGTGAGTCACTTGCTTCATAGTTTGAGTTGGATTTCACACTCTTCACATGCATGGTTTCATCCATGGTGGGAGGTGGTTGGTTTCTTGACAGTGGAGCTTCTTTCCACATGATCGGTGACAAGAGTTTGTTTAGTAATTTGGAGGAGAGAGATCTCCAGATACTCATAGCGATGGGTAATGATGAAAAGTATAGTGTCTCAGGTGTAGGCACAATTATTTTTCAGAGGGAGCATAGAGCTCGCCTTACCTTAACCGATGTCAAGTATGTACCAGGACTGAAGAGAAACTTAGTGTCGATCACGATGTTGGAAGACAGAGGCTATGATGTAGTCTTCAGTAAGGGAAAGGTTTTCCTTAGACACATCATCACTAGATAGGTGAAGTAGATTGGTTCACAGGTTAAGAACCTGTATGCTCTTGAGGTTCAAGATGCATGCAAAGCCTTGAGCAGCAAGGCAACTGATGGAGACTTGGCAGTTGAGAGGGAGGGTATATTACCTCTCAACATGCAGCGCTAGAAGAAGTCTTAGACAACTATGGAGGAGCCACGATTGGTGGAGCAGCTTCAGGAGGTTGTGGAGCAGCCACAACAGGGGAAGCTGAGTGGAGATTGAGTAGAGACATCTACTCATACAGAGACCTCCAGTGAGGGGAAATTTTGAGCCAGGTGGGCAAAGGGATCACATGCAGCCATGCCTTCAAGTAGGAGGTGGGGTGATATAGAGTGATCATCCCAAGGAGGAGGGGCAGGATCCTTGAGGTACCTAACCTCTTGGATGAGACCTTGCTACAGGAGCCCTGATGTGGAGTAGCAAGAACTGACTGATTGGGTAGAGATAGATGCGAATGGAGCGGTAGAGAGAGCGATAGTGCAGAGAAGCCCAGGACAACGCATAACTAGCAGGCTGCAGTAATACGAGAGGCACAAGTGTGTTGCACAATGCTAGGTGGCACATAGAGGTGTGCAATGGTGCAAGATGCATGGACATGTTGCAGTAGCGCAGATGTCAGAGAGGGAGCACTTGTCAGTAGCAGGTAGAGCTTCAACATCAGAGTATGCTCCTAGCCCAACAGAGTGGTCAGTTGGGAGTGTTTTTGTTCCAAGTGTTGTTGGAGCAAGTGAACCGGGTAGATGTGTTGCATGCAGAACATTCCAGAGTTACAGGATCGAGTTTGAGAGGAAGCCTTTCTTGTTGAGAGGGAGTGTTGAAAAATGTGGAACAAGAAATGTTAAATTTAGAATGTGCTAAAAATAGGACTCCTAAAAATAGAATGTCTAAAAATAGCAGTTTGGCCAGGGAGGTCATTGGCCACCTTGGGTGAGAGGTGAAACTGCTAAAAATAGAAAGTTCTAAAATAGCATTTATGGGTCCCTTCCTATTTATAGCAGTCCCTGGTCTATCTATAGGAAGTAAAACCGAATTTGGTCTTACCAGCAGTTTAAAATATTAATTAATTAATCTCCATGAGTTAATTAGTTATGGAAAATTAAACTAGAAGTCTTTGTGAGATCATGCAATTATTTTCTCTCTTGATTTAGGAATTTATCCCTTGATTAAAGGAGATAAGGTTCAGTTCTATATTGAGAGAATCAGTTGACTTAGTTCTAACTAGTCAAGTCCAGTTAGATTATTTAACAAGTTGTTAAATTTTCTATATTCAGTTTGTTAATGCTTGCATGCATGTGACAACTGATAACTGAGTATTTTCTCATGAATAACTGATGCATGGAAGTTCAGACAAAGACCTAGTTGAGATCAGATGAGGGACAGTGTACTATCAAATGCTAGGATATTTCTAGTAAGTATTCCTTGCATGAGGAAGAAATCTATTTTCTTCTATGACTACGTAGGTGGACCTGAGGTGACAACAAGTATGATTAGGCCAATTTTCAGCCTATATAATGAGGCCTAGGTAGTCCATGATTTTCATCTTCTGATTGAAGATCATCAGGATCTTCTGATTACAGAGAGAGCAGGATAGCTATTGAGCTGATTCTTTTTGTATGTTGTTGAGGATCTACACTTGATTGATAATACAGTGTTGGGGTTTTATGCTGGTGCTTTCCCTAGTGATATATTTTGTGTTATGTGTGATTGATTCCTTCTTATCAGTTATATGTGTTCATGCTTGATGTTTCTCATGGTTGATTAGCTTCCGCAATGTTTATGGTAGATGTAGATCTAGTATTATGCTTTACTACATTGCATATATCAGTTGGATCTGCAAGTGAAATTTCTACATGATACCAGTGAGCTAGCTGATTTGTAGAGAAAATTCTACACACAGCTGCAAAGATACTGCTATTGGCCAAAAATGCATGAAAGAGTTTCTAGATATGTAAGAGGGTGTACCATGTGTGCTAAAAGCAAGCCCAGCAATAGAAAACTAGGCTTGTACACTCCACTACTAGTTCCTTCCCGTCCTTGGGAAAGTGTTTCCTTGGACTTTGTTGGGGGATTGCCAAAATCTTGAAAGGGAAATGACTATTTTTATGTTATTGTGGACAGGTTCAGCAAAATATGTATTTTAATACCTTGTAATAAGAAGATTACAGCTGAACAAACAACGAAATTGTTCTTTCAGCATGTCTGGGTGCATTTTGGGTTACCCCCTTCCATAATATTTGATCAAGACTCCCGATTTGTTGGGAAGTTTTGGTCAAGTCTATGGGAACTAATGGACACCAGACTGAAGAAAATCATAGCCTTTCATCCACAGATAGATGGCCAAATAGAGGTAGTCAACAGGACAGTGATCCAGTTGCTTAGGGTTTATTGCAGCAAGCATCCCAAGCTTTGGGATGAACACTTATGTTATGTGCAACATTCTTACAACCATGCTAAACATTTTTCTACATAGAGACCTCCTTTTGAGACCTGTTTTGGTTTCATACCAAGGTCTCCCTTGGATTTTGTCTTTGAAAAAGACATAGTAGTTGTTAGACACAGTGATGTGGACAAAGCAACCAGATTCATTGAACATATCCAATAAATTCACCAGGCAATGTAGGAACAACTGGAAAAGAGCCAAGCCAAATACAAGGCAAGGCATGATAAACACCAGGTGGAGCACAACTTCCAAGTTGGGGATCAAGTCTGGCTATATATCAGCAAGAACAAAATGCAAGGTGAAGGAAAGAAGCTGAAGCCAATAAGGTATGGGCCTTTTAAGGTACTTGAGAAAATTGGTGAGAACTCTTTCCACCTTGATCTGCCAGCATAGATGCACATGTATTTAGTGGTAAATGCAGAAAATTTAAGACTGTTTGAACCTTGTTTAATTGAAGATCATGAAGAGAAAAGTCAATTACCTTCCATTGATGATCTATTGCCTGAATACCTCAATGAGTTGTAGGAAGATACAGTTCTGGATAGGAAGGTGAGGACTACGTGTAGAGGGGACATGGAGTACCTTAGGATCAGACTCAGAGGTTCAAAACCCAGTAGTGAAAAATGGATAGAGATTGGGCAAGTGAGGCAGCTATATCCTCACTTAAACAATGCTTGAAAACCAACTTTTGGTGGTCCAAAAGCCTTTTCAGTGGGAAGGTGTGATCCAAATGGATCCAAGAATCACTCTCTTTGTCTTCAAAAACTCAAAAATCATGCCAAAGACCAAAGAAAATCGCATAAGGAAGCCTTTCAAAACACTATTGGGAGGCAAAAAGCTGTGAAATCAATGAAAAAATAGCATATCGGAGGCAAAACAAGTAATGCACAGTAGGCGTTAGATCTGGCTGGTCAACGGCCCAGATCTGAGTGGCGAATCGCAATTGGTGGTAACCTTCGCAGAGATCAGCGAGATCCACATAAGACTTGTGACAACGATCAGCGGATATCAGCGAGATCCACATGAAGCTTGTGATGGCGATTGGTGGAGACCTCATAGGAGATGTGATGGCGACTGGTGGGGTCAACGAGGACAGTCGATCAAGTGCGCAGATTGACGGCCAATGTTGCATCGCTAAATTGCAATCGGAAAAATACAAAGGAGTGGGAGTTATGTATATATGTATATATGCGACCCAATAGACTGGACCCGATAATATTATAAGTCATATTGTATGGATCCTGAGATATGTCAAGCATCATTTTTAATGTATTTTTGCAGTTTCATTTGTTAAACGAAATGCGAAGGAGAAAGCACCAATGCAATAAGCCAGACCCGAAAGGGTACCTTAAGGTTAATATATATAATTTCAAGTCTAGAGGAAAGCCATTTCTAATGCATTGTCACAATTTTTAATATATTTACGAAACACACAGGGATAGAGCCATTGCGATAAGCGACAACAACTAATTGGTAGACCCGATGGGAGAATAAGGTGGATTTAAGGACTTTTGAAGTCTGATACATTGAGTTTTGGTGGATTTTCTCTGTTAAAATCCATTTTCACTGTGTTTAACAGAGCATGACTGTTTCAGGAGTTGCAGAGACCTGAGGTCCTCATACGTTATAGAATAGTTGGCCACCTCCTCTCTATGCATTAAGCAATGATTGTATAATGTTGGAAGAGGGATTCGAAGCAGACAGAGGTTGGGGAGACCAAGAGACAAGAACCTGAAATGAACAAGCAGTGCAACGTTGGATTTAAAGCCACAGATAGAGAGCACAGTAGAGGAGGTAGTATTGTAGGCAAATGCTGAGACAGAGTTAGGATAGAGACAAAGAGCATTGAGGGAGTCTATGTACTCAGCGAAAACTTGAGAGGTTCAAGTAAAGCTCTTTTTATTGTATTCTGTTGTGTGTGAGGTTCAAATTGAGCTCATTATTGTAAAAAGAACTCTGCTTGAAGACACAATAGAGAGGCCACCACTGAAGGCTGGACCAGGAGCTGTAGCCCAGGAGTATTGGGTGAAATCCTCATTAAATTTGTTGTGTCATATGTTGCCTATTATATATTTTTTTGTTTACTACTTCATTGTCTGTGCATTTCACAATCTTATCGATCCATTGCATAAAAGGACATAGACAGATCCATGCACATAAGTCTGTAATACCTTATTATTGTCTTAGATCTCATTATTAGATCAAGAAGTGTGGTATAGCATGGTAGAAGACTACTCCATACACACCTAAGAAAAATGGTGTTGCAGAAAGAATGAAGAAGACATTGATGGAAAGGGCAAGAAGCATGCTCAGTGGTGTCGGGTTAGGATAGGAATTTTGGGCAAAGGTGGTGGACACAGCATGTTACCTGGTCAACAGATCACCTTCATCAGCGTTGGAGGATAAGACTCCACAAGAGGCATGGATTGGTAAGAAACCCTCTCTTTCACATCTAAGGGTATTTGGATGTGATGCATATGTACATGTTCGAAAGGAGAAAAGAAACAAGTTGGATAGTAAATTTAAAAGGTGCATCTTTGTTAGGTATAAGGATGGTTTAAAGGGTTATAAGCTTTGGAACCTAGTAACAAGGAAGGTTGTGTATAGCCGAGATGTGGTGTTTAGAGAGGTGAAATATGTTATTAAACATGAAGTCCAACCAAAGTAACCTGAGAAGATAGAGTTCGAGCTAAAGGAGGAAGAATTAGACTCTACAACAGAGGAGGAATTAGAAGATGAAGAGCCACAAACTCCGAGTGTGAGAAGATCAGTTCGGGAAAGGAAACCGGAAAGGTATAGTCCATCTGCTTTCTGTTCAAATTTTGCTTTATCTATTACTGATGATGATCCCAGAACTGTGAAGGAAGCAGTAGATTCAGAGGATGGTAAACTATGGAAAGAGGCCATCGTTGATGAAATGGAATCTTTGCACAAAAATGAGGCATGGGATCTAGTGGAGTTGCTAGCTGGAAGGAAACCCATTGGTAGCAAATGGGTGTTCAAGAAGAAGACAAATGCAGAAGGAAAGGTGGAGAAATACAAAGCTCGGTTAGTAGCAAAAGGTTATTCCCAGGTGCCGAGAATTGATTTTGGTGATATTTTTTCTCCTGTTGCCAAGGTAGCTTCTATTATATTACTTTTATCTTTTGTTGTTGCTTTTTATTTTGAGCTATAGCAGATGGATGTGAAGACAAAATTTCTTCACGGGGATCTGGAAGAGGAGATCTACATGAAGCAACATGAAGGCTTTGCAGTGAAGGGTAAGAAAGAACTGGTATGCAAGTTAAAGAAATCTCTGTATGGGTTAAAATAGTCACCAAGGATGTGGTATCAAAAATTTGATACATTTATATGGGGACTTGACTTCACCAGAAGAAAAGAAGATCACTGTGTGTATTTTAAATTAATTGGTGACTGTGTTATTTATCTGGTCTTGTATGTGGATGATATGTTGCTGGTTGGAAATAACAAAGAAATTATCCAGGATTTGAAGACCCAATTGTCCTCCAAATTCGACAGGAAAGATCTTGGTGTTGCAAACTATATTTTGGGCATGGAAATTAAAAGAGATTGAGCAAAGAGGAAGATCTGGTTAAACCAGAGGAAGTATGTCAAGACAATATTGCAGAGGTTTAATATACAGGATAGTAAATAGGTGAAGGTTCCTATTCCTGTAGGTCTAAAGTTATCTACCAAACAGTGTCCCAAGACACAAGAAGAGGAAGAGGACATGTCCCGTGTTCCACATGCAAGTGTTGTCAGTAGTTTGATGTTGTAATGGTCTGTACTAGACCAGAAGTTGCACATGCAGTGGGAGTATTGAGTAGGTTTATGTCAAAACCAGGGAAGGAGCACTAGACAACAGTGAAGCGGGTTTTCAGATATTTACGTGGCGCTAATGATTATGGTTTGTGCTACTAAGGAAGACCAAGATTAGACAGAGTGTTGGATATTCATGGCTTCGTTGATGCAGACTGGGCTGGAGATTTGGATCAGAGAAGATCTACAAGTGGGTATGTGTTTAACCTATTTAGAGGTGAAGTTAGTTGGATGAGTAAGAAACAATCTATAGTGGCACTATCAACTATAGAGGCAAAGTACATGGCAACCACTCATGCAAGTAAGGAAGCAGTTTGGTTGCAGAGATTGTGTTCAAGTATGGGGTTAGTATAGGGAGATATAAGGATAGACTGTGACATCCAAAGTGCAATTTTATTGGCAAATAACCCTTCTTACCATTCAAAGACAAAGCACATCGATGTTCAGTATCACTTTGTGAGGGATATGATAGAAGACAAAAAGGTGTTGCTGGTAAAGGTGGACACTTTGAAGAATACTGCAGATGCATTGCCAAAATCTATGAGCTCTAATAAGTTCTCTTGGTGTAGAGAAACAATGGGCATTGCAAGGCTGGATAAATGAATAAGCTCTCTTGTGGCCCCTTGTGGAAAGAAAAAAGCAAGTGGGAGAATGTTGGGTTGTGTTATATTCTTTCCATGACTAGCCCACATAGTTAGCTGGGGTAACATTTGTCTCCTTAGAATAATTTTTCTTCTTCTTATTCTATACACAAAGATCTTTCCAATGGTGCAAGAATCACATCAATTGATATCTGTATGTGAAAGTTATGCCACTCATAAGTTGACATTCCTATTTTCACCACCATAATTCAAGAGGATGCCATGTTAGCCCCCATTATTCATGAAAAAGGGGCTATCCATGTGATTATGATTTAGAAGACTCCAGAAGAGTGTATTGTAAATCTAGTTAAGAGGTGAGGTAGTCAAACCTAACCACTAGTAGGCTATCAGGTTGTGTTATAACTAGGCCACTAGGAGGAAAAGGGGTTCCATTCTTTTGAGTGCATTTTTTCCATAACTGAGAAAAAAATAGTCAAGAAGGATAGGAGATAGAGAACACAAAGATGATTTGTGCATTGTAGTAGCTGATAGGCCACATACCATACTTCTTCGTACTCACAACCATATTTCCATTCACAGAAAGAGAGGAGAGTGACCTCACCTTCCAGCTGGGCTTTTCTCCCAAAAGGGTTTCCTGGGTCATATCCTATGTCAAATTTGTGTGTGATCTTTTATTTTGTTGTTCTGTATTTTCTACACAATTTTAAATTTGCATGCATGCAATATTAATTGTAAACATATAGATCCAAAAAACTAATATGTAGGAATTTACAGGGTAAGTTCCTCAGATAGAACACCAAAGGACATTGCTCACAAACAGATCACAGATCAATACACCAATATTTTGACGTGGTTAAAACCCTCAAAGAGGGAAACAGTCCACGGCCTGAGCCAACGCAACCACTTCAGGCAATTTATTAAAAGAATGAAAATTTACATATGCTTCTCTCATAGACGGATTACTCTACAAATGACCCTCCATGCTCTTTAAATAGAGATCATGGACCAATTGGGTGTTAAGCCACGGATCAAGTGTCAGTAATACCGAGGAGAGAATGAACCATCGGATCACTACATTTCGTGACCGTCGGATTGTAAGTTACAAAACGTACATAGTAAAGAAACACACTTTACCTAACTCTATACCTAACTCTATGCTAGACCAAGTTGTACTTAACTATTTCCTATGTGTCGGAATATCCTAACATCCCCCCTTAAGAACAACTTGGGATAGGATTGAAGGATTTACAAATATGACACAATAGGAGAAGGAAGGAGGCACTAGAGCCTATCTCCCCTTAGTGACAACTTCCTGAACTCCAACCATAAATCGAAGTTTAGTGAACTTCGCCTCTGTGAGAGCCTTTGTAAAGATGTCTGCAACTTGATCATCTGTTGAACAATATTTCACTTCAAGAACATGGTCGTGAATGAGCTTTCTGATGAAGTGCATGTGCAGTTAAATGTGTTAGCTACGCTGATGTTGGACTGGATCTTTGCATAGTTGAATGGCACTTTGATTATCACACCAAAGTGTAGTCGGATGTTGCTGCTGAAAGCCAAACTCTGACAGGATCTAACGAAGCCACAAGGCTTCCTTATTAGCTTCTACGGCACCACGATACTATGCTTCTGCTGAAGAAAGAGAAATGGCACCTTGTTTCTTGCAAGCCCATGTAATAGGTCCTGAACCAAGAGTGAACACATAACCTGCAGTAGACTTCCGATCATCAGGGTCACCAGCACAATCGGAATCAGTGAAACCAACCAATAGAGGAGATGCTTCGACACTGTAATGAATCCCAAACTGAACTGTACCTCAAACATAACGAATTATTCTTTTAGCTGCTTTCCAATGACTTTCACGTGGGTTTTGCATAAACCGAGCAACAAGGCCAACAACAAAGGAAAGGTCAGGACGAGTATGGGTTAGATACAAAAGTTTTCCTACAAGTTGACAGTATAAGGTAGCATCAACTTCAGGAGAAGTACAAGTGACTAAAAGTTTGACTCCAGAATGAAAGGGAGAAGGGGCTGGCTTACAGTCTTCCATGTGAAAATGGCGTAGAATATCACAGGCATACTTGGATTGGGAAAGGGAAATACCTTCCTTGGATTGCAAGACTTGAAGACCAAGAAAATAATGTAAGTGTCCTAAGTCTGTCATTTCAAACTTCCTTTTAAGGCTAGACTTCACATGGTTTATAAGGTTGGGATCACTACCAGTCAGGATAAGATCATCAACATAAAGAACAAGAATGATAAGAGACTTGCCCACTTTCTTGGTGTAGACAGTATTGTCAAAATGACACCTAGAGAAGCCAAATTCTAAAAGAAAGTTATCCATTTTGGCATACCAAGCTCGAGGAGCTTGCTTGAGACCATAAAGGGATTTCTTAAGCTGAAATACAAGGCTGGAGTCTGTTTGTATAAAGCCAATAGGTTGTTCCATATAGATTTCTTCATGCAAGTCCCCATGCAAGAAGGCAGATTTAACATCCATCTGATGGACTTCCCATTTGAAAGAGGCAGCAAGGGAAAGAACAAGGTGGATAGAGTTCATTTTGGCAACAGGGGAGAAGGTTTCAGTATAGTCAATGCCTTCAACTTGTGAAAAACCCTTAGCAACAAGACGAGCTTTATGTTTATCAAATTTCCCATCTGGTCCATACTTGGTTCTGTAAACCCATTTGCATCTAACAAGTTTTCGTCCCTTTGGTAGAGGAACAAGATCCCATGTATCATTTGCCAATAATGAATGATATTCTTCATTCATAGCTGCTTCCCAATCTGGATGTCCTGAAGCTTCTGCAAAGGTGTCAGGATCATAATTCACTGAAGCTTGAGCCAGTAAAGAAGAGGCTCTCTCGAACTGAGAACGTCTACGTCGCTGATCTGTAGGATCACCGGCAAGATCACCTGCTGCATCCCGAGTAGCACGGACCCATTTTGGAAGCTGAGGAGCTGAAGGAGGATCCTGAGAAGGTGGGGAGGAGTTTCATCCTCGCTTTCATCATCTGAAGAAGAAATATTTTCAAAAGTAGAAGAGATAGGGGGAGGTGGCACATCCGCCGAACTAGGCTTGCAGGCCGATATATTTTCAGCAAACTTTACATCTCTTCTAATGATAACATTTTTGGACTTAAGTGGAATAAGTCTATATCCTTTGACATCTTCAGAATATCCAACAAAAATACATTTTTCACTCTTAGGTTCTAAAGCTTTATGTTTCTCATCTGGAATATGGGCCCATGCTTCACTCCCAAAAACACGAAAGTGACTTACATTTGGTTTGATTGAGCTCCATGCTTCTTCTGGAGTGATATTCTTTAAAACATTAGTAGGAGTGCGATTTATTATGTAATTTTCACAGTTAATTGCTTCTGCCCAATAATTAAGACTAAGTCCTTTAGATTGAAGCATACAATTAGCCATTTCCTTTAAGGTGTGATTCTTCCTTTCAGCTACACCATTTTGTTGTGGAGTATATGGAACAGTATGTTGCATTTGAATTCCATTCTCAGTGCAAAAGTTGATGAATGTGTTTTTAACATACTCTCTGCCATTATCAGATCTTAGCCTATGAATTTGATGTCCAGATTGTTTTTCAACAAAGGCCTTAAAGGCCAAGAACATGTTAAATACTTCACTCTTGAGTTTTAAGAAGTATACCCAAGTGCGTCTGGAGAAATCATCAATGAAAGTTAAGAAATACTTGTAGCCAGAGAATGAAGCAACTGGAAGTGGACTACATAAATCACTATGCACAAGCTGTAAAGGGGCTGAGGTGTGCCAAGAGGCACATTTTTCAAAACTGTCCCGATGATGTTTTCCGAGTACACATCCTGAACAAACACCATCTCTGCAAGATACCATTGGAAGACCTGTCACCATATTTTCTTTACATAGATTTTGAAGAGAGCGATAGTTTAAGTGACCAAATCGCTCATGCCAAATTTTTCTCACTTCATCATTATGAGCAACAAATACTGAGGGAATATTTGATGACCCAAAGTTGTGAAACTTATACAACCTTGTAGAATCATCAGCAATGCCAGTAGCTAAAATCTGTCTAGGATCTCTTAGGTCCTTAATTACAACATCGTGAGGTGAAAATTCAATGATTTTACCTTCACCTGAATGGGTTATCTGATATATAGATAGAAGGTTGCAGGATAAGGTTGGAACACATAATACATCATTAAACTAACCATTGTCTAGATGAACAGTTCCAGTCCCTACAACACTAAGATATCTATCATCACCAACATATATTTTTTGGTGTTACAATCATTTAAAGAAGAAAACATGGCTTTGTTTTTGGCCATGTGATAAGAAGCTCCAGAATCAATGAGCCACTCATGAGAATGAGAAGAAGAAGATACATTTAGTGCATAGCCAGACCGAGATGCTTGACAACCACATGCAGAAAGTTCCATTCCTGAAGATGAAGTTGAAGTTGAAGATTGCTCCAAATGGATGTTATGCTTCTTCATTGCTGCTTCCAAGGCTTCCATCTTCTTAAAGAATTTGGATTCTAAGCGGCCATCTCGATTACAAAAGTTGCAATGTCTATCAGTCTTCTTCCCTTTGTTTTTATTTGTCTTATCATTTTGTTGAAATGATTTTTCATTTTGAGGCTGAAATTGCTTAGGACGCTTGTTTGGTTTAGGACCATTCTTTTTAGGATACAAATTCTTAGAATTCTTTGGATTTGGTTGCTGCTGGGTGGCTAACGCTTTCTTAGAAGAGTTTCCAAGATGAATAAGACCAAGGTGTAAGAGTTTTTCTTGTTCTCTTATTAAAGAATCACAAAAGGAATCAAAGGAAGGGGACTTGTAGGTTTTTCCTTGAGAAATGAAGGCTTCTCTTGTAGAATGGAAGGTGGAAACAAACACAGAATAGGCTGGTCCCAACTTAGTAAGAATGGAGTAGATAAGGCTACTATCTTCTTTCTTAACCTTAACACCTTCCAGGAGAAGTCTAAGGGTCTTGAATTTGGACAAAAAATCTTCAATGCAAGAAAAAGTATTGGGGTCCAATGTAAGCAATTCATTTTCAAGTTGATGGGCTTTAAGTTCATTTTTAATTCCAAAGACTTTAGTAATTTGTTTCATTGCTTCATCAGGAGTATCAAGTTCTGCAATATGGAATCTAAGATCTGGAGAAATAGACATCCCTATCAACCCACGTGCTTGGTCTTGCCTATTTTCCCATTTAGCTGCCTTGTCTTCATCTTTCGGTTTGGTCTCTTGGCCTGTGGCTATTCTGTAAAGACCTTTACTTCTAAGTAAATCCACAATGTAGGACCACCATTGGAAGTAGTTGGTGCTGTCAAGAATAACTTGGCAGAGAGAGAGAGAGAGAGAGAGAGAGAGAGAGAGAGAGAGAGAGAGAGAGGGGGTTAATGCTTTGGGTTGCGTGCTTGCTTTGAGAGAGCTCTTTTTCCCTACAAAACAAAAAACACAAAACCCAACACGGACATACAAAAAAAACAAACCTTGCAGCTCGAAGTTAGCGTTAGCCAGAAACTAAATATTTTCAAAAACGAACCTTGCGGCTCGAAGTTAGCTTTAGCCGGAAACTAAATATTTTCCTCAATGTTTCTGATTTTCCGAGATCACACTAAGGCGCAGCGGAAAAGAGCATACGCATGAGAAAAATCCTTCCTTTCTATTTCTGATTTGCCCAGATCGCACAGAGTCGCAGGGTAAAGAGCATGTGCAAAAATGGAAGGTATAGATCCGGTAATAAAAAAATCTAAATAAACCGAAAACCGAAATAAACAGAGAGAAATAACTGTAAACTGCAAATAAACACTGTATACCTCCAGATCTTAAAAATGACGCATCTAGGGCTACCGGAAACCTTTTCGCGTGAAACGAAAGGGGTTCCTCACTGGAATAGATACTCCCAACACAACAGAGCATTCCTCTCGGCCCGAAAGCAGTCAGAAACAGTAGATCTAGGAAACGGTAGTCGGATGCAGTTCTACCGGCTTCAGATTTGGATCACCAACGGACGTAGCCCTCAAATAGCTCTAGTACCATGTAGGAATTTACAGGGTAAGTTCCTCAGATAGAACACCAAAGGACACCGCTCACAAATAGATCACAGATCAATACACCAGTATTTTGACGTGGTTAAAACCCTCAAAGAGGGAAACAGTCCACGGCCTGAGCCAACGCGGCCACTTTAGGCAATTTATTAAAAGAATGAAAATTTACATATGCTTCTCTCATAGACGGATTACCCTACAAATGACCCTCCATGCTCTTTAAATAGAGATCATGGACCAATTGGGTGTTAAGCCACGGATCAAGTGTCGGTAATACCGAGG
This sequence comes from Pinus tabuliformis, assembly GCA_031772625.1. Classification (NCBI taxonomy): domain Eukaryota; kingdom Viridiplantae; phylum Streptophyta; class Pinopsida; order Pinales; family Pinaceae; genus Pinus; species Pinus tabuliformis. The sequence goes on from CM062810.1 coordinate 103,238,156, forward strand.
AGAGAATGAACCGTCGTATCACTACATATCGTGACCATTGGATTGTAAGTTACAAAATGTACATAGTAAAGAAACACACTTTACCTAACTCTATACCTAACTCTATACTAGACCAAGTTGTACTTAACTATTTCCTATGTGTTGGAATATCCTAACATAATAAAAATGTAATAGTGTAGAATTTCATATTTTAAATATTATTTTATTAGATCTGTTGTGACAAACTGTTAGGTCCCTATAATAATAGTGATTCCCCCATTACTATTTTCATTGTAACCCTTATTTTTACTTTTGTGCCTCTATTGTCCCCATATTGTTATTATTGTTCCCCATAGAAGCCCACTATTGTTATTGTTGTGCCCTTATATTATTATTGTTATGTCGACTTTGATAATATTGTGACCTCTTAGACTCCTATATATAAAAAGGAGGTTTTGTCATTTGTATCATCCAAGAATTATTCATTTGTGTAATGTAAAGGAGGTTTCCCCCTCGAAGAGGTTGAATTCTAAGGCGTTGATCTTTATTTTCTATCTTTTTGTGAGTTGGTTTCATAACATTTGGTATCAAAACTTTGGATTCTAGGGTTTTGCTTCTCCAAAAAGGTCATCGTGGGATTTTTGCTATAACGTTTTTTCTGCGACACTTCAAAAGCCAAAAAAAACCCATTTGAGACGAAATCATTCTAAACCTCGAGTCTGAATGTTAGATCTTGTCTCGCTATATGTTCGGAGATATGATCTGAGGAAGTTATGGTTTTTGCAGAGTCCCAAATTACATTCCAAACGGGTGACCTTGGGAAAATCGTCATAACTTTCTCTCTGAGAATCAAATTGAAATTCCGTAAGAAGTTACAGAAAGATGATGGATTGTAGTTTTTTGTATATCTTTTTTAGATCCAAAGGTCGAAACAATGAAACGTGGCACATCGTACAAGTTTTCTCTACTGAAACATTATATAATCATGTCATCTTTGTAGATTGGCAAAACTATTTCTTGGAGAATCCAATTTTGATAAGACTGGTGGCACTGGAAAGAGGACTCAGAGGGCTACCGTAAGAAGTAATTGTAGAGCTTGGAAATCCAAAATTATAGAGATACAACAGATTCAATATCGAGCTTCTACAAAGAGAAAAAATGTGTGAAGTTTTTTTTTTTTTAAATTTTGCATAAGTTTGGGTTGAAAAATTAGGTTCAAGTTCATAGGGCATAGTGAAGCATAATTATCATTAATTGATGCCCCGAATAAAGAAAATGGAAACACCTAGTAAGCAACCTGAAAGCTCTAGCATGACTGATGCAGGAGCATCTGAGAACCCTTAATCAAAAGAGGAATCCAAAGCGGAGAACGAGAGGAGGCGTGGACCATCAGAGCAAAACAAGGACAAATCTGTTTCAAACAGAGTAAACGATGGAATTAATAAAGTATCGAGGAGACTTATTAATGTAATATTCCATGTATTCATATGTATAGTGAATTGTAGGGGGTAATATATTAATACAGAGTGAGAGATAGAGTATTCACAATGTAGTCGAGAGGAGAACTGTTACTAAGGCTAAGATGCCTTAGGATGTAACTGTTCTATATATAATAGAAAATGTGCGTTCAGTGTTAATAGTGTGTCTGTGTGTGTATTTTATAAACTGTCTGAATAGTCTTGTGTGGCAAGATGTTGATCGACCATTGATCACTTAAAGGATTGATGGCGATCCAATAATAATATGAGTGAGGCGTGTGTTAAATGGAGTATGGAAAAGAAACTAGAATTTTAGCGTAAACCCATCAATGTTAACGAAATCAAGTCAAGGAGAAAACAATGGAGTATGCCCAGGGACCGTTAGCTCTGTAAGATCAACAACCCAGATGGAATCACGGAGGAGCAGAGATCTGTTATAATTGCATCAGAGGATTGTTATAAGAAGGAAGACCGCAGTCCTTAAGGTATGCGATAAGCGATTACGTGACCAAACGTCAACCGTCGAATCAAGTCCAAATCGGCGGTCAAAATTTGATTGGTAATCGCATTTCGGCAAAGTCAAATGGCAGTGGGCAATGGAATGGGACATAGCAATATGTCGATAGCGATTTCGTCAATAGGCTAACATGCGATGAAGCTATGCATCAATAGCCGATGAATTAGAGATCGGAGATTGCAAAACTAGTGGAAGCATTGATCGGAGATCGGAGCACAGCGCAATGAAATGCTTTGATACTTTGAACCCGATGATTTATGGAGTCAGGTTTAATGGTTTTGAGATCTGATTATGTGTTCGAAGCGGAATTTCTCCTTTGTCCTTGTGTATCTTGATTAATGTGTTTTCCTGAGTTTTTAAAAAGAAAACCCGATAGAGTTGAAGTCCACAGTTTTAAAGGCTTAAAGCCTTAAATATGCTTCCGATAGGGCTTGTGGGCCCATAACCCACATGCCTCAGGATCTAATTTTGTAAATGGAAGGGATTTTGGCTATACCCCTATTTATCTTGTCATCATTTGGTATCAGAGTAGAAGAATATTTTGCGTGCAAAAGCAGGTTAAGGGAAAGTTTTCCTGTGAGAAGGAAGAAGAGTGTAAATAGAAGGAGAATGAGGTAAAGTTGTGTTGAATACTGGAGAGTTATGGTCTTTACTATTGTGCAGATAGTGAAAGCGGAAGGTGAGAAGATTGCAGCAACCTAGAGCAAGGTGTGCTCAAATCGTTCCTAAGAGGAGAGAACCAGAAGGATGCCAAAAGACTAAGCTCAGAGGAGAAAGCTTGGTAAGGTATCGTGTAGCAAAGGAAGAATATTACTGCGAAGGTTTGGTTGCAGCTCACAAAAGATCATAAAGGAAATTCCACAGGGATGTCGGTAGAATTGTTGAGGATAAGGAGAAGCATATGACCAGGAGGTCATAAATTTTTGTGCCTCGAGAGTCCAATGCAGGAGCATTCAAGCACCCTTAATCAAAAGAGGAATCCAAAGTGGAGAACGAGAGGAGACGTGGACCATCAGAGCAAAACAAGGACAAATATATTTCAAACAGAGTAAATGATGGAATTAATAAAGTCTTGAGGAGACTTATTAATGTAATCTGCCATGTATTCATATGTATAGTGAGCTATAGAGAGTAATATAGTAATACAGAGTGAGATATAGAGTATTCACAATGTAGTCGAGAGGAGAACTGTTACTAAGGTTGAGATGCCCTAGGATGTAACTGTTATGTATATAATAGAAAATGTGTGTTCAGTGTTAATTGTGCATCTGTGTGTGTATTTTATAAACTGTCTGAATAGTCCTATGTGGTGAGATGTTGATTGACCATCGATCACTTAAAGGATCGATGGCGATCCAATAATAATATGAGTGATGCGTGTATTAATTGGAGTATCAGAGAAACATGGATTTTAGCGTAAACCCATCAATGTTAACGAAATCAAGTCAAGGAGAAACAAACGGAGTATGCCCAAGGACTATTAGATCTGTAAGATCAATGGCCCAGATGGACTTGCAGAAGAGCAGAGATATATTATAATCGCATCGGCAGATTGTTATAAGAAGGCGGATTGCAGACCTTAAGGTATGCGATAAGCGATTGCGTGACCAAATGTCAACCATTAGATCGAGTCCAGATCAACGGTCAAAATTTGATCGGCGATCGCATTTTGGAAAATTCAAATGGCAGTGGGTAATGGAATGAGACATAGCAATATGCCGATAGCGATGTCGCCAATAGGCCGACATGCGATGAAGCTATGCACTGATAGCCAATGAATCAGAAATCGGAGATTGTAGAACTAGTGGAAGCGCCGATCAGAGATCAGAGTGATTGGAGATCAGAGCACAACATAGTGAAATGCCTTGATACTTCAAACCCGATGATTTATGGAGTTGGGTTTAATGATTTTGAGATCCGACTATGTGTTCGGAGTGGAATTTCTCCTTTGTCCCTGTGTATCTTGATTAATGTGTTGTCCTGGGTTTTTAAAAAGAAAACCTAATAGAGTTGAAGTCCATGGTTTTAAAGGCTTAAAGCCTCAAATACGCTTCCGATAGGGCTTGTGGGCCCATAACCCATAGGCCTCAGGATCAAATGCAACATGATATATCAAAATTACAAGACAAGTGCAACAAATTTCACTCTCACAAAAGGTAACTGAAGCTAAGATGAATGGCGTGGAAGCTAATATGAATGACATGCAATTTAATATGGATGGTGTGGAAGCTAAGATGGATGGCATGGAAGCTAAGATGAATGGCATGGATGCTAAGATGGAATATTTGAAGATAGATTTAAATAAGTTGCTACAAGAAATGCTTACTAATGGTGAAAGGGTAGTAATGGAAACTCATGATGAGAACAAAAGAAATGTTAATCATGATTTCATAGACTCTAATGTTGGATTGAAGACCCACCATGTTCCAAAGATCGATATGAGGAAGTTTGATGGAAATGATCTCATAACATGGATACTATAGATGGAGCAATATTATGATCTCCATAATGTGAAAAACACACAAAAGGTATGCATTGCAACTTTACATTTGGAACCAAATCAATTTGTGTGTTATCGATGAATTTTCTCTCATAAACAAATTGCCACTTGGGAAATTTTTACGAAAGAAATGACAGCACATTATGAGGATACAAAAAGCAACACTTTTTTAGCCAATTGATAAAACTCAAACAAAAGGGTTCAATGATGGAGCACATTGAGGACTTCCAAAATTGAATATAAGGGTAAAAGATATTCTAGAGGAGCATAGGATTGATGTGTTCATACGGAATTTAAAGGATAACATCCAACATGAGGTTTGCCTTTGGGAACTTAACTCATTGGAGGAGGAATTCAGGTTGTGTTGACAGTGCTAGACCTGCCAACATGTCAAGGGGATCTCCTTAGTAAGAAGTCACAATTAGACCTCAGATCGTTTGGTGTAGCAGTCCTAGTAGTGGGTCGTAAGGTAATGCCTTGACCGCGATGTTACACAAAGGCAATTAAGATAACTCTATCAGTAGCAAGGGCATGACCGCTGCAGTGAGTCAAGGAAGGTGAATGAGAGGTTCTAACACATGGGGGGTGAGATGAGTGTGCTCATTGGAAACTGTTGATTTGGGGTAGCATTGGATGTGTTCTAGCCACGAAATTTGGTGGAGAGGTTGGGACACATGAGATATCTAATACCCAAAAAGGGTTTGGGCAGATTCTAAACAGTTGAGGAGATATTAAAATAATTAATATTTTTAATGGAGTCCTAAGTCTAAACTTAGGGAAAATAAAATATCAATGTGTATTAATATGAAACTATGTTAGAATGGTCCAAAAGACATGGATCAAGCCAGATCTAATCTTAGCCATTGATTAGGGACTTAATCTCGACTGTTGATTTTTCAACGAGAAAAGTATATGAGGAGGCTTGAGGGTCACTTGGAGAACACACTTAGGGAGACCAGTCAATTCAATTTCTGGAGCGGGGTTAGCTGAGAAATTGAACCAGTGGTCTAGAGAGTAGTTAGGAGGCAGCAAGTACGGAACAAAGAGACTGGAGATTAGCGTAGAGGCAGATGCAGGGGCCGGAGGAAGCCACATAGAGGTAGCAGAGACTACGGAGCCAGCAAGGCCTGCATCATTCACGTGGAGGCTGCAGGAGTGACATAGAAGGCCAGAAAGGCTGCATAGAGCCTCAGTAGGCTGACACATAGGGTTTCAGGTTGACGCAGAGGGTTTCAGGCTGACATAAAGGTCATTAGGGCCTATGCCGGGTTCAATAGAAGTGCCGAAGAATTTGTCTATCTATGGGTAAGCCAGTTTGGCACCCTGTTGTACTAGAAAATTATTGAATAATAAAATCCTCCCTTGCTGCACCGGTTTTCCAACATTGGGTTTTTCTGGGGACATAGTCCAAAATAACTGTGTCAATGTGTTGATTCTTGTGCATATATATATCTATATATATATATATATATATATTTATTTATTTTATTTATTTTATTTTTTTCTGTATTACGGTGTGATATCTGCAACAATATTTATTTTAATGCTTATTTAAGTAATTTCATGAATAAATTATGGTGAAATAAGTAGGAAAAGTAAATTAGTTGTTGTAGTGATAGAATTTTCACATAGTATCAGAGCAAGTAATCAGAGATAGAAAGGGAAAATCAGTTATGGGTTGAGACCATGATGCAGAGGCATCTACATCAGGGGATTCACGTAAATTTTCAGAAGATTACACAAGAGGAAGAGATTTCAATTTCTCTATGTTGGCTTCCAGGTTGGAAGAAGAAGTGGCATGCATGACTAGTGCTGCATCATCATAAGTATGGTATATAGACAGTGGAGCCTCATGGAATATGACAGGAATCAGGGAGTGTTTCTTAGAATATTGAGAAGAGAAGATGAAATTTCAGATCACCATGGGGAATACAGAAAAGTGTACTCCAGTAGGAAAGGGTACCATAGTTTTTCCGACAGAATCGGGAGAGCGGTTCCATGCCACAAATGTGCTGCATGTACCAGGATTAGGGATGAACTTACTTTTCGTGTCACAACTAAAAGGCAAGGGCTATGAAATCTACTTCATCAAGGAAAGATATACGTCAAACAACCGAGTTGGAAAAAGAAAGTGCAGATCAAGATCAAAAGTAATTAGTTGTATAGATTACAACTAGAATCTACAATGACACTAATAGGCAATCATGGGGACAAGGACTTGAACGAACTATGGTACAGAAGGATGGGTAACTTGCACCATGGAGCTCTGAGAATTCTCAGGAGCATTGTAACAGGATTTCTGGATCTGAGTATGGAACAAGATGATGTATGAAGGGGATGCTCTCTAGGAAAGTATGCTAAGGTGGCATTTCCTAGGAGCAAACGCAGGGCCAAGAGTGTACTAGGATTGATACACTGAGATATCTACGGACCTATGTTCATTAAATCTCTCAGTGGTGTCGAGTATTTCCTTACCTTCATTGATGACCACTTGAGGAAAACTTGGATCTATTTTTTGAAAACCAAGGATGATGTTTTCTGTCAGTTCAAGGAGTTCAAGGCTCTAGTGGAGAATATGATTGGTAAGAAAATAAAAATATTGCGCTCAGATAATGGTGAAGAGTATATGAATAAGGACTTCACTGATTATTGCACTAAGGAGGGCATTAGAAGAGAGTAGACAACTCCCTACCATCCGAAGCAGAATGGGGTGGCAAAAAGGAAAAACAGAACCATTGTAGAAGTTGCTAGGGCCATGCTATATGATCAGGATATGCCAAAATTCCTATGGGCGGAAGCGTGCAACACAACTGTCTACGTTCAGAACATGACTCCTCATCAGCCATTGGGCAAGATTACTCCAGAGAAAGTCTTCACTGGGAAGACGCCTGAAGTCAGTCATTTCAAGATATTTGGGAGTTTAACATATTTCTGCATACCCAAAGAAAAGAGGAAGAAGTTGGATCAGATTGCAGAAATAGGGTATCTAGTGGGATATAGCGAGAATGCTAAAGCATACAAAATCTATCTTCTAGGGAGCAAGAAGGTAGTAGTATGACGAGATGTAAAGTTCATGGAGGATAGAGCTTTCAGAAGATCTCGTGAAATGCCTTCTAAGGAGTAGTCGAAAGAGGATCCGTTGGTCATGCCTCTTCAACCAACGAAAGTGAAGAATCCTTCCTTAGGTCAGGAAGATTCCCAGGATGAGGAGGAGGAGTGAACAAATGCACCTGTTGGTAGAGGAAGAACTAGCAGAGAACTTCGTTAGATTCTGCGTGATGTAGAGAACTTCATCGATGAGTTAAGGAACAATAAGAGGGAGCGAAAATAGCTAGAAAGGTATCAGGCATTAGTAGCTCAGGATGGGGAGCCTACTATTTTCAAGGAGGCAACTTAGCATCCAGTATAGCTAGATGCGATGGTGGAGGAGTATAACTCCATAATGGTGAACGATGTCTGGGAGGTGGTGTCAAGGCCACAAGATAGATCTGTGGTAGGTTCAAGATGGATCTACAAGATCAGATATGTTGTAGATGGTAGTGTGGAGAAATAGAAGGCCAGGTTTGTGGCAAAGGGGTATGCTCAAAAGGAAGGGATTGACTATGAGGAAACCCTTGCCCTGATAGTCAGGTATACATCTATTATGACCATGATATCTCTTGTAGCCCAGATGGGATGGGAGATCCATCAGATAGATGTCAAGACGACATTTCTGAACGGGGTAATAGAAGAAGAGGTATACATTGAACAACCAAAGGGCTTTGAAACTCATGAGAAGAAGTCTCATGTATGCAAACTGAAGAAAGCCTTGTATGGGTTGAAGTAGGCATCAAGAGCGTGTTATGGTTGAATAGATGGCCACTTGTAGAAAACAGGGTTTGTCAAGGGTGACGTGGATCTGAATCTCTACTATTGGGTCATAGAGAACGAGCCACTTATCTTAGTATTATATGTGGATGATCTCTTTTTAATAGGATCATCCAGACTCATTGAGGATTGCAAGAAGAAACTAGCCACAGAGCTTGATATGAAGGATCTGGGACAAATGCACTACTTCCTAAGGTTGGAAGTTTGGTAGCAGAAAGGAGATATCTTCCTTGGGCAAGGGAGGTATGCTATAGAGATCCTAAAAAGGTTCGGGATGGGAGACTGTAGACCTATGGCTACACCAATGATCACCAACTAGAAGAATATTGATGCATCAGAAGACAAGGATGTCGATCCCACCCTATATTGACAGCTCATAGGGTCCATAATGTATCTAGTCAATACCAGGCTAGATATTTGCTACGCTTTCAACACCCTCAGTCAGTTCATGGTGGAACCAAAGAGCACACACTGGGTAGCAGGCAAAAAAGTTCTCAGGTATTTACAGGGAATGGTTGATTATGGGCTCTTATACACCAAGGGGAAGGATATCAGTTTGAGTAGATTTACTGATGCAGATTGGGTAGGAAGTTCAGTGGATCAGAAAAGTACCTCTGGGTACTGTTTCAACATTGGATAAGGAAAGACCTCTTGGTACAGTAGGAAACAGAAGTCTGTGGCTCTTAGCTCATCTGAGGCAGAATATATGGCAGCAAGCACAACTTTTTGTGAGGCCATATGGCTTATAAAACTATTGGTGAACCTATTCAAAAGAAATATGGAGGCGACCATGATCATGTGTGATAATCAGAGTTGCATTAAACTCTCCGAGAATCTAGTATTCCATGATAGGTTGAAGCATATTGATATTCAGTGTCACTTTTTCAGAGATTGTGTCCAACGAGGAGCTGTACAGTTGAGCTACACTGCTACAGGAGAACAAGTGGTAGATATCCTCACTAAGGCCCTTGGAAAGTCAAAATTTGACTACTTCAGGGAAAAGATGGGGATGGTAAAGAAACCCTTTCAGAAGTAGTGTGTTAGCAGCATGAATGAAGAGGGAGTTGCAGTGCAGATGCAGTGTTGGGAGAAAGGACTAGCAGCAACACATATGCAAAGGGAGTTGCAGTGCAAATGCAGTGTTGGGAGAAAGGACCAGTAGCAGCACGGGTGCAGAGGGAGTTGTCGTACAGATGTAGCAGTGGAAGTAGCAGAGTCATGGGAAGTAGTACAAGATGCAACTATGCAGAGGATGTTGGGTAGGGAGGCTTAACATTAGCATAGGGACCGATGTCGGATGATCAGGGTGATACTCAGTGAGGAGTATTACTAGAGCATAGTCCTCGCTAAGAGGGAGTGTTGATTTGGGGTAGCATCAGATGTGATCTAGCCACAAAATTTGGTGGAGAGGTTGGCAAACATGAGATCTCCAATACCCAGAAAGGGTTTGGGTAGATTCTAAACAGTTCAGGAGATATTAAAATAATTAAAATTTTTAATGGAGCCCCTAAGTCTAAATTTAGGGAAAATAAAATATTAATATGTATTAATATGAAACTATGTTAGAATCGTCCAAAAGACATGGATCAAGCTAGATATAATATTAGCCATTTATTAGGGACTTAATCTCGGCTGTTGATTTGTCAGCGAGAAAAGTATTAGAGGAGGCTTGAGGGTCAATTGGAGAACACACTTAGGGAGACCAATCAGTTCAATTTCTTGAGTGAGCTTAGTTGAGAAATTGAACCAGTGGTCTGGAGAGTAGTCGGGAGGTAGAAAGTATGGAATAAAGAGATGGGAGATCAATGCAGATGCAGAAGAGGCAGACGTAGGGGCCAGAGGAAGCCATGTAGAGGCAGCAAAGACTACGCAGAGCCAACAAGGAGTGATGTAGAAGGCCAGAGAGACTGCAGGAGTGACACAGAAGGCTAGAGAGGCTGCAAGAGCCAGGCAGAGGTTACAAGAGTGACGTAAAAGGCTAGAGAGGTTGTGAAGAGCCTCAGTAGGCTGATGTAGAGGGTTTCAGGCTGACGCAAAGGATTTTAGGCTGACACAAAGGGTTTTAGGCTGACGCAAAGGTCAGTAGGGCCTACGCCGGGTTAAGTAGAAGTGCCAAAGAATTTTTCTATCTATCGGTAAGCTAGTTTGGCACTCCATTGTACCAGAAAATTGATAAATAATAAAATCCTCCCTTGTTGCACTGGTTTTCCCACATTGGGTTTTTATGGGGACATTAGTCCAAAATAACTGTGTCAATGTGTTGATTCTTGTGCATATGTTTGTTTTTGTATTACGGTGTGATATCTGCAGTAGTATTTATTTTAATGTTTGTTGAAGTAATTTCATGAATAAATTATGGTGAAATAAGTAGGAAAAGTAAATTAGTTACTGCAGTGATAGAACTTTCACAGCAACCTGTAGCAGTACTTAGCTGAGAAAGGAACGCACGAGTGAAGATGCATCACAAGATGGAAAGAAGATCAGTCGACAATCCAAAGTGATGGTTAAACCAACAACACATCTGCAACAAGATTCATATAATCACATACGAATTAATTCATACACAACCATGTAAGTTAAACAACATACATTGCTAAGCAATTGGAACAGTCAAACTACAATAACAACATATGCATGAAAATGTGTTGGCTCTTATTATATAAATAAATGTAAGTCCGAATAATAAAATACATCCATGCAAACCTGCTAGCCTCAATAGTGGAACGTTACGACCACATCCGCCTGCCCCTCCAAAGAGATTAACTAGCTCCATGCAGTGGAGAAGCCAAGGCGTGTTATAATATTGTCCAAGATTTCTCCAAGATAGTCTTATCAGAAGCTTGGCTGACCAAAAGCCTATACAATGAGTTATGAGGGACTATTTATGGCAAAGGGTGGGGTGGTCCTTGACATTCCCCTTTGTGACTGTTCAACTACCCTCATGACTCTTCACCTACTCTATGACTATTACATCCATTATTGACACTTGACTTACACTTGACATGACTGGAAATTATAATGCACATGTACCCATGTGAACAGAATGGCTTGAGTAAGCCAAACTAGACATCACTCTAACTTAGACAACTATATAAGTCCAACTACTCAACATCCTCATGCAGATCAATAGTAACATATTGATGCCAAGCTTTATAGTCTCTAATAGTGTCCGTGTGTTCCACGGTGACATTCGTCTGAAACCTGAACTTTGCCTCCATAGAATCTGGATACACTGCTTGGGGTCCTCTATTTGAATCGTGTGAAAGCATGCGCATCATTGTCTTCAATGTGTGCACCAAAAAATCCATACTCTTGAATACTCGTGCATGGGAGGCCTGCATGCTGGTGATGAACTGTGGGAGCTCTTCATAATTCTAGATTTGACTCTAGATACGTGCCTTCAGATCGAACGCATTGACCCTCATCATCTTAGGCAAGTGAAGTGGGGCTCCCTTGTACTTCATTGTCCATTTTGGCATGTCGTCAACAGTAGCATGCACATTCGTCAAGATGCGTGCTCTTTTAGCACATCATTGTTGCCATCCATTGAGATGGACAACTGCCTTGTGCACGGTACCAAACTTGGAGTACAATTCTCGCATGATTGTGTCAAGAGACAATACTTCATCTAGTATTTCCTTCTTTAGTTCAGCTCGGGCAGACATTGTCACCAAGTCTCCTCCTTGCTTGGCCATTTGTAGTTCCTTTGTCATTCGCTCATTCTCAGCTATTAGGAAGCGAACACTTGTGCTAGTGGCTTCCGCATACACTTTGGTTTGAGCACATAAGTCACGATCACTCATTCTTCAACTTGCGCATGGGATGTTTGGTCCTTCGGAGTTGACACTCTGTGAGATTGCACAACTCTATGTTGGGATTCATCAAACAATATGTTGTGCATCTCTTCTTCTGGCTGATCACCAAGGATCTTAGTGCCTCCTTGGTCATCTGAGACTTGCTCCTCTTCTGGATGCATTGAAGTGGGTGAGTCGACCTCTTTGTGGTGAGGCATAAGGTCGGTGTCCTGTTCCAACTCCTACTGCTCCATGTCTGCATCCAACTGTTGAAGTCCCTGTTCTATCTCATGAGAAATTCATTGCCCCTATGATGGTTCACCCTATTCACCTGATGCCAATTGTTCAAATGAATCAACTACTTGTACGGGAACTACTTCGTCTGTTTGCATATGTTGTGCCCCTTGTTGTATCTGCTGCTGCTGTGCTTCCCTCTCCTGTTTGTGCAACTCTTGTTCCTTTCGGAGTTTCTCCCTCAGCTCATGAAACTCCTTCGTTGCTTCTTCCATTCTCGTTACTACCTCTTTGATTTCTCTACAAGTGGATTTGCCTGAAACTTGCATCTTTTCTCCTCCTCCATTCAGTCGACAATCTTCCTCTTCCCTTTATCACGCACTGGTATGCTTGTCCCTATTGCCACTACTACTATTGCTGCTACTGCTGGTGCTCTCTGTGATGCTGCTTCATGCTGCTTCGCAAACCACTCCACAGTGAATCCGAGCATTCATTGGGTCTGGAGAACTTGTAGCAATATCTCCATGGGTCCTCCTCAGCCCAATGAAATGCCACGTAGATCCAGTTGAACTGAACTCTCGTGTAGTGATCCTTCACAATGAAATGTAGGTCATACGAATTGTAACTTCAGAGGTTGACTGGGTACTTCTTCATCAGTTCTTCTTTGACATATGCTTGATTGATACTCCAAATCTCATATAACCCAGTCTGCAACGGAAGAGTGGGCCAAGGTGCCTTCTTCTTCCACTGCAGTATAGCTGTCAATCCTACTGAGATGTGATAGGCTACTTCCTACATGACAAGTATGTCCAAGGCAAACTTTGGTAGAACATGTGGAGGCTTCTCCACACTGAACATTTGGATGAAAGTGCCGGACGGTGAGGCATACCAATCTACAATGCCTATCAATGCCTCCATTGCTTCCTTTGACATGCAAGGTGGATCCTATTCGAATATCTTCTTATGCACAGGGATGAAAAAATGATCGGACAATCGTGTGATTACTCCTTTGAAGCTGCATTTGGACAACAACTTGAAATATGTTTTCACAATAGTCTCTGTCATTGACCATTCCCACTCCAATCCCAGGAACTCATGTCAGGCACAGATTACATCTAAGATGTAGACGGACATGTAAATCTCTATATGCGTACCTCTGGGTGACTGTTGAGCCTTCATGACTTGTTCCTTCAGCTGATGAGCCAGTATGACGGACCAATTACATGGTTTTCCTTCTCTACCAAATTAGTCCACTGCAACCACCCAACTCTATGGGAAGGTTTTTGTGCTTGCTTGGCCATATAGTCGATAAGAAAATATGATCAAGTATTGGTACGCCTTCCTCACTATCTTTGTCTTTTAGACCTGGTTGGCTGTAATCCTAAAACGAGCTGGCTCCTTTACCCAATCCTTCAGAATGTCTCTGGAGTTAGCACTGCTATTGGGTAAGCTGAATGGAGTCCCCAAGACAGTCACGAGTTTTGAAATCTAATACATCTCATCATAATCCTATTCCCAAAAGGTTGCAAGCTTTGTCCCATTGACACTGCTCAAGGTCATCATCTCGGGATCAATGTGAGAGATGATCCAGTGTATCATGTCCATGCATGGGAACATGGGATATCTGCATGCAATCCGGTACAAGCCAGACTTGTGAATGTTCACATACACCTAACGGTCTTCGAGGTGTTCCCCAAAAGTGCCTACAAATGTTTCATTAAATTCTTGCCACTTCAGTTTGATGTCCTTGTCTAGATACAACTTTGTATCTTCGCAGATCGACAGGCTAGAGGACACTTGCTCAACTACTGCTCCAATTGCATTTCCATTATTGTCCTGAGATCCTATTCTTTTGGAAGCTATTAAGACAAATGAACACCTAAAAGATTTGGAGACAAGAAATATGCATGGCCAGAAATTTGTTAGAGAAAATAAAGTAAATTCCAGGGAATGACAGAACACATACTTGGGAAATTGATGAGCAATATTGCACAATTTCTTATAGGAGGCTGGGTGACTCACTACTAGAACTATGCAAAAGGTTGTCTGGGTTGTCTGGGAGGCAGGATTGGCTACTTGGATTATGCAATGTACAATTCCAACTAGGAAGGACTACAAGTCAAGGGATTGCATTGCGCAATTTCTTGGGCTAACAGTCACTGTCCTCCAAAAATGTGGAAAACAATCTTGGAAGCTAGTGCTAGGAAAATATGCACATTTTTGGAGAGGAAGGTAGAGCCTTACTTCCCCAGATTGCGCAATGCAATCTCAGTGAGGTCAAGTGTGGGCCAAGGTTGGCTCGATTCACCGACGGACAACTGAAAGAAAATAAGACAGTGAATGCATGGTGGCACTAAGTGAAAGCAGAAGTGATTGACAGTGCATGAAAAACATGAGTGAAAGATTCAGCAAAGAGATCCACATGCATGTGGGTGAAGCGATTCGTCGGTTGGGCAAACACTCATGCAAAATAGTTTCATGCATGCGACATCAGTGAGATAGAAATGAAAGCTGAAACAAATCTAGGACAAGCTATTATACATGTAAACGAAAGCAAGCATTCAAAGAAATCAAGCAAACAACACTCACACAATCGAATACAAAAAAAGTAACAGAAATGCTGAAAAAGATAAGTTGAGGCCACTTACCCATGAATAGCTGAGCCAGATGTGTTGAAGAGTCTTGGATGTACTATGGGATGTTAGAGCTCCAAGATCAATGTGAAAGAATGAGCTTTGATGCATTGAATAAATAAGTTTGGGCTCATGACACGCATGCCAAAAATCTAGGAAAAAGCGACACTTGAAGGGAAACTTCTGAAACAACTTTGCATGTAACCTGCGACTGCTAAAATAGCTCCCTAAATCATGGGATGCCTTTTGCATGTTTCCTTTTTATATTTTGGGAAGAGTAGGTCATGCATGCATGCAAGTCAAGTTTACTTGGTCTTGGGTGAAACTGGTCAACCGGATTGCTCATGCATGCAACTGCTCATGCAAGCTGCTCAATTGCTTGAGAATAATGCACATTTCTAGCTAGGAGTTGGGCTGACTGCCTAGGAGGTTTGCGCAATTTCTGGGCAGAGGCGCTGACTGCTGCCCAGATTTGCGAAAATTATGGGCTGAGCAACCCTTCTAGGGAAATTTGCACAATTTCTGCTTGGAGTGTTGGCTGGTAGAATTGCACAATTTTGGAGACCAGCTGGCTGCCAAACAAAATTGCAAAATTTTTGGAGGGAAGGTTGGTTTCCCTCTAGAAATGCACAATTTTCTTGGGGAATTTACTCAGTCTGCAGCTGGACCAAGTTTAGGTGAACAACTTGTGAGGGGAATGCATTAAGCTATGCTTGACAAGCTGCCTTTGTGCATGAAAAGCACTGAAGCTTGTGTACTTGATGAATCAAGACAAGTTGTTGTGAAAGGTTGGCAAGGATGCTCCAAAACGGGCTAAGGAAAATTTTTGAGGGTGGTTGTAGCTGCTACAAAAAGTTGGAAAGAAAAATTATGATAACAAGGAATCCTACCACTCATAATTATAAGGATGGAAGTGTTGTTTCCCCTAGCCTTCCAAAACCTACAAGGTTGACACCCCAACAATTGGAAGAAGAAAAGAGCAAAAGGGCTTTGTTATAGCTGTGATAGCAAATACACTAAAGGTCATAAGTGTGTTGAGAATAAATTATTTTACATAGATTGTGAAGAGGAGGAAGAAAAGGAACAAGAAATGTTAAAAGAAGAGGATATACACTAGAAACAAATCCTAGAGAAAGAAGAAATGAATCTGACCATATCTTGTAATGCATTGGATGGAATTACACTCCTCAAACTATCAAGATAGAAGGACATATCAGGAAGAAAAAGGTAATAATGTTGATTGATTTGAGCTATTCATTGTAAGATAGCTAAGGAATTAAATTGCTTTCTATATCCAACACTAGAGTGTCAAGTGATGGTTGCAAGTGGAGGAACCATACATTTCTATGGAAAGTGCCATAATATCAAGCTATCCATGGCAAAATATGTATTGAATATCCCAATGCTTTCCATTCCAACAAGGTGGTGTTGATGTTGTACTAGGAGTCCAATAACTACAATCCTTGGGTACAGTATCTTTTAATTTTCAAGAAATTTTCATGAAATTTTCTTCGGAAGGAAAGGAATTTGAATTAAGGGGTATCGCAGGGAAACCAGGAAAGATAATAAGCTCTAATGGAATGACAAAGCTTCTAAAGAAAGAACAACGAGGTGTAATTTCACAATTATGTTCACTAGAGGTTCCCACATCAAAATCATCTTTAGAAGATCGAGAAATTTATGGGTCAGGGTTTTGAGTTGTGGAAACTCAACTTAAAATCGAGTTTAGTTTTTGAGTAATGTAAAGAATGAGAAATTTATTGCTCAAAGTTTTGAGTTGTGGAAACTCAAGATGGAGGATTTGCCGGTGGATAAAGATCAATGGATTGCGGTAGATCCGGGTACTAAACCAACAACAATGTTAGCTGAAGATTGGGAGAAGTTGGATCAGAAGGAAAAGAGCATAATATGATTGTGTGTCTCAAATTTTGTATGATGAATCTATCAGGGGAAGCTTCATCGAAGGCTTTATGGGACAAGTTAGGGACTTTGTACCAATCTAAGTCTCTGGTGAATAAACTGTTCCTACGAAAAAAATATTTATAACCTAAGGATGAAAAATGGAGACTCAGTGACAGAGCATCTGAATGCCTTTAATACTGTGGTAAGCCAGTTATTATTGTTGATATTAAAATTTTAGATGAAGATAAGTGCATCAGTTTATTGTGTTCTCTACTAGATTCATGGGATAGTCTAGTTGTTACAATAGGTAGCAATGCAATTGCCTTGTAGTTTGATAAAATAGTCTCATCCTTGCTATTGGAGGAGATGAGATGGAAAAATATGGAGGGCAAGAATGGTGATGCCTTTTTTGTATGAGGAAAGTCCCAGAACAAAAACAAAAATAAGTCCTTTCTGTTCAAAATTTTCTTTATCTATTACTAATGATGATCCCATAACTGTGAGGGAGGCAGTGGATTCAGAGTATGGAAAACTCTAGAAATAGGTCATGGTTAATGAAATGGAATCTTTGCACAAAAAATAGGCTTAGGATCTGGTAGAGTTGTTGGCTCAAGGAAACCCATTGGAAGAAAATGGGTTTTTAAGAAGAATATGAATGCAAAAGGCAAGGTGGAGAAGTACAAAGCTCGGTTTGTAGAAAAAGGTTATTCCGATATGTTGGGAATTGATTTTGGTGATATTTTTCCTCCTTTTTCCAAGGTAGCTTCTATTAGATTACTTTTATTTGTTGCTGCTGCTTTTGATTTTGAGATAGAACAGAAGGATGTGAAGACAACATTTCTTCACGAGGATCTAGAAGAAGAGATCTACTTGAAGAAACATGAAGGCTTTGCAATGAAGGGTAAGAAAGACTTGGTATGCAGGTTAAAAAAGTCTTTGTATGGGTTAAAATAGTCACCAAGGATGTGGTATCAAAAATTTGATACTTATATATAGGGACTTGGCTTCACCAGAAGCAAAGCAAATCACTATGTATTTTAAATTAATTGTTGACCATGTTATTTATCTAGTCTTGTATGTGGATGATATGTTGTTGGTTGGAAATGACAAAGAAATTATCTAAGATTTGAAGACCTAACTGTCCTCCAAATTCAACATGAAACATCTTGGTGTTGCAAACTATATTTTTGACATGGAAATTAAATGAGATCGGGAAAAGAGGAAGCTCTAGTTAAACCAAAGGAATTATGTTGAGACAATATTGTAGAGGTTTAATATGCGGGATAGTAAACTAGTGAAAGTTCCTATTCTTGTAGATGTAAATTTATTTGCTAAACAGTGTCCCAAGAAACAAGAAGAGGAAGATGACATGTCCCGTGTTCCATATGCAAGTGCAGTTGATAGCCTAATGTATGCAATGGTCTGTATTAGACCATACATTGCACATGCAGTGGGAGTATTTGGTAGGTTTATGTCAAAATCAGGAAAGGAGCATTGGACAACAATGAAGCAGGATTTTTGGTATTTGCGTGGCACTAGTGATTATGGTTTGTGCTACCAATGAAGACCGGGATTGGATAGAGTTTTTGACATCCATGGCTTTGTTGATGCAGACTAGGCTGGAGATTTGAATTAGAGAAGATCTACAAGTGGGTATGTGTTTAACCTATTTGGAGGTGCAGTCAAATGGATGAGTAAGAGACAGTCTGTAGCGACCCTTTCAAATAGAGAGGAAAAATACATGGCAGCCACTCATGCAAGTGTTGAGGAAAATTAATTACCTATCATTTAATTGTCAACTCGAGGGTTTCATAAAACTTGCAAAGCAGGCATGCACTATATATGCTAGAAATTAACTTTCAATTTAGATCAATCTAACTATGAAACGAAATAATGAAAAACCAAATTCACCTATTCTAATTCAACAATCAACTCAAAAGAAATTATAGTACAATTATAGTATAGTGCACGAAATTGAAATTACATGAAATGAAATCTACTCTAAGGGATCATGTATGCATTTACAAATCAAGATCCTATGAAATGAATAATCAAAACCACATGATATGAAATGAAAGGAAAAAAACCATTCTTAACCTCTCACACAGGAAAATATATGAAAGCAAATAAAAACAATTGCTCTTAACTTCTAGATATGAGAACAACTAAAAACAATCTCTCTTAATCTCTAGGTAGAAAGAAAATAGAAACAATCACTCTTAACCTCTCACACATGAAAAGGTATAAAATCAAATAAAAACAATTTCTCTTAACTTCTAGATAGGAAAACAAATAAAAACAATCACTCTTAACCTCTGGGTAGAAAGAAAATAAAAAAAATCACTCTTATCCTATAGGTAGAAAGAAAATAAAAACAATCACGCTTAACCTCTCACACAGGAAAAGATATGAAATAAATAAATCTTAATCTATAAAAGCAATAAATCTAAAAAATAACAATAAATATCACACATTGTAGGTGGCCAATCCAAAAACGTGAGAGATAGAAAGTTGAGAGGCTCCAAATGCAAGCATAACCAAATCAAAGTGAACATCACTCATGAGCATGGTGCCAAATCCAATTTCTATATTCAAAACATGACCATTTCCCCAACCTTACACATGCATTTAAAAGGAGGAGGCTCTCCTATTTATATAAAAACATAAGAAGTTACGTCATTAATGGAGGTCCATTATTTTCTCCCTAGATCCCTAGAAAATCTCATAGAGTTACAACTCAAATAGATAATGATGAGGCACATATCCTCTTTGATCTTTATCCAAATCTTCTTCCATATCTTGAAGGGGATTCGAATTCGAGCATTGGAGGCCACATAAGGGTGCCTTGGAAGCTTCCAAATGACCTACACATGTCATGAAACTCAAGCCACTTTTACGCATTAGCAAGTATATGTCATTTTTCTAAGTTTTAACCATTTAATTCACTTATATTACTAGAAATTATTAACTTTTGGAAAACACAAATGGAACCCATATAATTATGAAAATGGAGGCTAATGAAAGGTTATATGGTCATGGAGTTGTGACATGTGAGTGAAATGGTGGCGATAAAGGTGAAAGTGGATGATATTTTGAATAAATTTTGGAGACTCTACATTCCCCCAACTGATGTTATTGCATGTCCTCATGAAATCTATTGCATTTCTTAATCATGATTTGATTTTGAATGAGCTTGGCTTATATCAATCGTCCTTAAAATTTTCATTTTTAAATTTCATTTCTTTTTGCAAAGTATTCCTTGGTGTACATGTGACAACCAAATCTTAATTGGCATTGGTTCTTGGTTCTTGTGTTTCAATACCTTATTTCTTTTTGTTGTAGCAAAATTCAATGAACATATTTAAGAATGGATCTTTAAATTAGCCATATAATATGCTCATCATTTAGGCATTTATTTGCAAATCACATAAATTTTGAACCATAATGCAATCATAATTGATTAGGACAAGTATGTTAGGATGAAATGAAGTGAAATGGAATGAAGTGATATGGATGTGATAATAAATGGATGTCCCTTCCCCCCAACTAAAGGTGTTTACGGTTTTTTATTTTTCAAATGAGAAAGGAAATATGGTGAAGTATTTTCCAAAAATTATAATTTCAGTATTCAAGGAATTCTATGATTAAAAGCTAGAAAATAACATACCTTTACTTACCTAGGAAGTGGACAAACTGTGCATATGTAGAGAAGTTGTAACTACTAGTAGATCATGGAATAGAATGTAGAATTTCATTTGCTTCTTGGTTGCATAAATGGTGGATGAGGTGGTGAAAGTGGATTCTTTATTTCTGCTGCTAAATCTATTGTATCTGCTACAAAATGCTGAAATGATATAGTCTTCACTTGCTACAAAACCCGATGGTACAATTCTAGTCATGCAAATGGATGTTTTGTTGCCGAGCATGAAGAGAAGTCATTGGATTACCGGCCATTGATGAATGTCGTTAACCAATGCAAGACAAACTTGCCAATAATGTCAACGACTGCCAAGGTACCTAAGTACATCTTGCAAAGTGAAAATAGATGGGCTGATGTCAAGCCACTTGCAAGATCTAACGATCAAGGGACATTGATGTATTCCCATGATTGTCAGCGAGAGAACTTGTCATTGATTCATACAAGCCTCAAGGTACTAATAAGGACTCTAGCCTTGAACCTAGATAATGTGCTGATGTCAATAGGCCAAGACTTGTTAGAAGGGAGGCCTTAATGAATCCTCCATCATGTAACATGAGTATGAAATGATGATTTTGGAAGGAATATGAATGGAAATTTTTGTAGTGGATCAAGGTTTATTTAATGGAAAGGAAAATGACAAGAGGGTAAACAAACGAACAAAAAGAAAAATGACAAATCAGCATGTAAGCGAGTTGAATGTCTCTATTAATGGGTTAATAATTGGAAATTATGGAAAATGTGAAGGAAACATGCGACTCTTTGTAAGGAAAATGGTGATGACGATACTTAGCGAAAATGCTTGGATAGCTTGTGAGTTTGGAGAGGAAAAATGGTGCCATTTATGGATGATAGAAATGGATTCAATTGGTTTTTGTTTCTTGAAATTGGTCATAGAAAACCAATCATGCATGAATTGGCCTCCTTGAATTCTTTGATTGTCCTAGAACCTGAAAGCAAACATGGCACTAACATTGCAAAAAACGTAAGTGTGTTCAAAGAGAAGTGATCAATTTCTCTAGGTACATACAATTTTTTTCATAATTGATAGGTTCATGGCGTGTTTTTATTTCAAATAGTTAGTCCAATTTCACAATTTTGATAATAAATCAAATTTCTAAAAGAAAATAATTTCCTTAATTTATGTTTGAATCATAGCATTTCATAAAGATAAAGAAATATTACTTGCAAATGCTTAATGATTCCTGCAAAACAATCTTCGATAAAAAAATTCATCAATCGATCTTGCATATAAAGTAGCTTCATAGTTCTTAGATAGAGGAGGAATGACCTGTTATAGAGTTTTATGAACCCAACGTTTCGGACTATCAAGTGAGTCCATCATCAGGGGACGCGTCGATAGATATTCTGAAGATATTAATGATGTATCCATGAGCTATATTTCAGAGTATATATATATATATATATATATATATATATATATAGATAAAGGTTATGAAATAAATAATATAAGAAATTTGGTAGGCTATTATCTGATTAGTTTGTCAATATTTAGATTTTTTTCTTTATTATTAATTAATTAATTTGTTTAATTAATTATTTTTTATATTAATTAAACAAATTAATTAATTAGTTAATTAAAAAATTGATTAATTTATTAATTAAAAAATTGATTATTTTATTATTTATTAAATTAATTACTATATTTATTAATTTTTTATTATTTAATTATTTATTTTGTTTAATTAATTAATTAATTAATTAGTTTATTTAATTAATTAATTTGTTAATTAATTAATTAATTAATATGTTTAATTCATTTTTTTTATTTGTTTTACTTTATTAATAATTCTTAATTTTAGGTTCTTAATTTGAGTTATAACTCAAATTAAAATATTAGAAATTAACACTAGGAATTATATATAAAATTATAAGACATTCCATTAAGGAACCTAAAATTAAGAATTATTAATAAAATAAAACAAATAAATATATTAGAAATTAACACTAGGAATTATATATAAAATTATAAGACATTCCATTAAGGAACCTAAAATTAAGAATTATTAATAAAATAAAACAAATAAATAGATGTAAAAAAAAAAAAAAAAAAAAGAATTAAACAAATTAATTAATTAATTAACAAATTAATTAATTAAATAAACTAATTATTTAATTAATTAAGCAAATTAATAAATTAAATAATAATTAATTAATTAATTAATTAAAAAAATTCTATATATTAACAAACTAATTAGATAATAGCCGACCAAATTTCTTATATTATTTCTTTCATAACCTATATTTATACTCTGAAATATAGCTCATGGATGCATCATTAATATCTCTAGAATATATTGACGCATCCCTTGATGATGGACTCACTTGGTAGTCCGAAACGTTGGGTTCATAAAACTCTATAACAGGTCATTCCTCCTTTATCTAAAACTATCCTTACCTGTATGGATTCATTATTCATAGTTCTTCTTCTTTCCTGCATCATGCTTGAAAACATAATCACTACACAAAACCAAATTTTTTTATTATGATTTTATGATTAGAATGCATTTTTGACAAGTAGATCATTGAGTTAAATACATAGTTGCATAATTGTTTTTTAGCTGCAGAATTATGGTTCAGCTACAGAATTGTATAGTTTCTGTAGCTAAAATCTTGAACAGATAATTAAATACACACATTTATGCATTTTTGTCATGAACAAATAATCAGTCCAATCTTCAAATTGATCAATACTTCTTCCAGAAAAATTAGCAAATAGCTTATATATATATATATATATATATATATATATATATATATATATATATATATATATATTTCTTACTTTGACAGGTGTGTTTGAGTGGACCAACACAACAATGTTTTTCTTAGTTTGCCCCATATTTCACATCAAAATTTTTCTAGCAATTTTCTTGAAAAACAATAAAATATACAATCTAAAAAAATTAAAGAAATATTCACAAAATGAAATATATACAAAAAAAAATCATATGTACAATCAATATACAAAAATACTTTTTCATAAAACATAACATATATAAATATATAAAACACATATATAAACATTACAAAAACATTCTTAAAAAAAACTTATAATAAAACATAACAAAACACTCTAAAAAACACAACGTAATATAAAAAAGAACATAACAAAAATGAAAAAAAAAAAAAAAAAAATTGCCATGTAAAAACGTTTTCTGTGTACTGGGCATGGTAGGGATTCGATCCTCTTATTTCTAAGTAGATTTATTCACAAGGGCTTCCTTACGCCCTGTTGTTCCTTCTCCTCCTCCTCCTCCTGGTGATAAAGTTGGATATGTGAATCTAAAGGAAATCAAATGGAATTGTGTACAATGATTGCATTTAGAAAATCAGCCAAAACTGAAATCTGCAATCTGAGCCTACTGATGAGTAGTGTAAACAAGGTAGACAACACTACAATCTGATGTAATATAACTTTGAAGTCCCCAGTAAGTTCTCGTGACCTTGTTGAGAAGGTTAAAATCAACACACGTTGGGACTCCATTAACGCTGTTGTAAGAACACATGATACCACTGGCACGCCCTTCCGGCACAGTGCTTGAACAGTGGTTGATATGTATCCAACAAGTCTTGTTGGCTAATTACAACATCAAAAAATATGCAAGTATGGCCCTTCTAGTTATCCATGTCGTAAGCTATGTAATGCTTGCAGCATGTAGAAACTTTCAAACGAGTAGAAGAGCTTGCCTCAAAGGAAGAATTGAGGAGATCACCCTGCAACCAATCCATAGATTTAGGTTAAACAAATCACAAATTTGATTTTTTAAACCACTATAGCATCCAAAACCAGATCTGATCCTTGCATGGTGGCAACTTTCTCTGTGCATTAATCAAAACCCGTTTTTTATCACGCAATATACCAAATAAGGCTCCCGAGAACCCACAGATCTCCCAATCGGTTACGAATTTTCTAAAATAGTTCCTGGGTTTTATAATCGACCCCGTTCTGAGAAAAACCCATGTTTTATTTTGTTGAAATCCATTTTCATTTAGCCATAAATCGTGTTTTAAAATTGACCTTTTTAAGCTACTAGCATTTATGGCAAATGCTTAGGTAACTGTTGGGTCTTGAAATTAAATAATGTTTGTTGCTTCTCTTGCCAATATCAAGCTGATCTAAAGCAAAAAGCTTGAATGTCTCTGCTGGGAAGCAGTACATTGAGGAGTTGGAAGATGTTAGGTTGAAACTATCAAAAGTTTAAGCTTCAACAGATGCGAGTGAAGCATGACTTTCACAGTTTTTAACAAAGTTAGATGAGAGACAGGTTATAGTGTTAGGAAAACAGGTTGCTGAGTTGAATGAAGATCTTAAACAAGGGAGAATTATTAGTGGAACATGGAGGCTATTGGCTTATATGAATGGCCTATTTTGGTGAAGGTACCATTCCTTGCAACGAATTTGATCGTCATGATGTTGTCAATATTGACTCATGTATTAGCTTGCTCAATTTTTATCGACCACAATATCTTGTAAATTATTTGGCAAAGTAGAGTGGTCCTTCAAGAATTAGAGGTCAAAGGTTGAAAGGAATTGTATTGAAGATATTAGTGAATCTCTGGGAAGTGAATGGCACAGCGGTAGCAACCAGGGACATAAAAAAGTAGATTTGCTTTGCTTGCCAACACTAAACAGGTTGTGAATGGAGCGTGCCTACATTATTTTGATGATTAATTGGATTCAGTTGCAACACGTCCATTAGATCCCTTTGTTATTCAAAATTAAGAAGAGACCCTTATTTGATATTTGCATTATCAATTTTCTAATTCTTGATTATGGCAGAGTGGAAATTCTTTACAGGCATGTCTCTCGTTCATCACTTCTTTGACAAGAGATCTAGTGTTTTTTATTCTATAGCCATGGGAATAAGAGATCCTTAAAGCTAGGAGTTCACTTTGGGAAACATCCAGGATCTGATGAATGCGTTGGAATAAAATCAAGTTCGGCTGCAGAAATGAGTCGTTTCTGTAGCTCCTCAAAATGGAATAGATATGCAACAATTTAAAGCAAGATCTAATTTTTTTTTTTTAAATGATGAATTTTGGATTTTGATTTTTAAGCTAATATAATATTTTTTTTCTTTACAGGTCACATGAGAGTCTAAATAGTCACTTTTTGAATTATCTTAAAAAAAGAATTGATCATTTTATCTAAAATTTTACATTTCCCTTATTCAAAAACATGAATAATTTTTTTATTTTTTTTATTGTTATTTTATTATTATTATTATTGAAAATATAACATGATTTTTTTTTAGAATCAAAACATAATTTTTCTTTTATTGAAAATATTTGTGATGTTAATGAAAAAAATACAAGAAAAAAAATAAAAATCTAAATATTTTAAAGTCTAAAAATTAAAAAGAAAATGCAATCAAGAACTTGAAAAAATGCAACCAAGAAATTAAAAAAAAATGTAATCAAGCTTGATTTTATTTTTCCTAATTCATCTACTTGAAATATATATATATATATATATATATATATATATATATTTTAATTTTTAAGTATATGAATGTTTCCAATGGAGCCATTTACAGATTAAACTTTCTAAAATGTTCATATCCAAATTTGTGAACTGTACCTAATTGTGTATGCAGACATGAGAAATCGTTTTAACCTTTAGATTTGCCGCAAAGATCTCTTGAAGAATGGATGAATGTCGTGGCGTAATTGCGTTTCGATACCATTTCTCAATGTAATCCTTGTGATCCAAAGGATGTTTGATCTGCATTCTATATCCTTTGTCCATAAATGGTTAGTATGGATTTCTTTTATATTTTTTTATAAAATTGATATGTAACTAAATGATTTATGCATCTACATGTTTTAATCATGCATCTAGAAAAAAAAAATGAAAAAAATATGAACTCTAGACTAAAAGCTAGTTCCTATGCACACTTCCCTAGCAACGACGCCAAAATGTTGAGGCAAATTAATTACCTATCATTTAATTGTCAACCCAGGGGTTTCGTAAAACTTGCGAAGCATGCGTGTACTGTTTATGCTAGAAATTAACTTTCAATTTAAATCAATCTAACTATGAAACAAAATAATGACAAACAAAATTCACCTATTCTAATTCAACAATCAACTCAAAAGAAATTATAGTACAATTATAGTACAACACATGGAATTGAAATTACATGAAATGAAATCTACTCTAAGGGATCATGTGTGCATTATCAAATTAGGATCCTATGAAATGAATAATCAAAACCACATGATATAAAATGAAAGCAAAAACAATCATTCTTAACCTCTCATACAGGAAAATATATGAAAGCAAATAAAAACAATTACTCTTAACTTCTAGATAGGAAAGAAACTAAAAACAATCGCTCTTAACCTCTAGGTAGAAAGCAAATAAAAACAATCACTCTTAACCTCTCACATAGGAGAAGATATGAAATCAAATAAAAACAACTGCTCTTAACTTCTATATAGTAAAGCAAATAAAAACAATCACTCTTAACCTCTAGGTAGAGAGCAAATAAAAACAATCACTCTTAACTAGAAAGCAAATAAAAACAATCATGCTTAAGTTCTCACACAAGAAAAGATATGAAAGAAATAAAATTTAATCTATGAATGCAATAAATCTAAAAAAACAATAAATATCACACATTGTAGGTGGCCAATCCAAAAGCATGAGAGATGGAAATTTGAGAGGCTCCAAATGCAAGCATAACCAAATCAAAGTGAACATCGCTCATGAACGTGGTGCCAAATCCAAATTCTATATTCAAAACATGACCATTTCCCCAACTTTACACATGCCTTTGAAAGGAGGAGGTTCTCCTATTTATATAAAATCATAAGAAGTTACCTCATTAATGGAGGTCAATTATTCTCTCCCTAGATCCCTAGAAAATCTCATAGAGTTACAACTCAAATAGATAATGATGAGACACATATCCTCTTTGACATTTATCCAATACTTCTTCCATATATTGAAGGGGATTCAAATTCAAGCATTGGAGGCCACATAAGGGTGCCTTGGAAGCTTCCAAATGACCTACACATGTCATGAATTTCAAGCCACTTTTAAATATTAGCAAGTATATGTCATTTTTCTAAGTTCTAACCATTTAATTCACTTATAATACTAGAAATTATTAACTTTTGGAAAACACAAATGGAACCCATATAATTATGAAAATGGAGGCTAATGAAAGGTTATATGGTCATGGAGTTGTGACATGTGAGTGAAATGGTGGCGATAAAGGTGAAAGTGGATGATATTTTGAATACATTTTGGAGACTCTATAGCAAGAAAGGAATAAGTTTGGTTGCAGAGATTGTGTTCAAGTATGGGGTTATTACAACGAGCTATAAGGATAGATTGTGACAACCAAAGTGAAATTTTCTTAGCCAACAACCCTGCTTATCATTCAAATACAAAGCACATTGATAATCAATATCACTTTGTGAGGGATATGGTTGATGACAAAAAGGTGTTACTGGTAAAGATGGACACTTTGAAGAATACTGCAGTGTAGGAATTTACAAGGTAAGTTCCTCAGACAGAACACCAAAGGACATCACTCACAAACAGATCACAAATCAATACACTAGTATTCTTGACGTGGTTAAAATCCTCAAAGAGGGAAACAGTCCACAGCCTGAGCCAATGCGGCCACTTCATGAAATTTATTAATAAAAGAAATAAAATTTACATAAGTTTTTCTCATGAGCGGTTACCCTACAAATGACCCTCCATGCTCTTTAAGTAGAGATCATGGACCAATCGGGTGTTAAGCCATGGATCAAATGTCAGTAATACCGAGGAGAGAATGAACTGTCAAATCACTTCATGTCTAGAACATATCGTGACCATCAGATTGTAAGTTACAAATGTACATATTAAGGAAGCACACTTTACTTAACTCTACATTAGACCAAGTTATACTTAACTATTTCCTATGTGTCGAAATATCCTAACATCCCCCCATACGAACAACTTGGGATAGGATTGAAGGATATACAAATATGACACAATAGGAGAAGGAAAAGGCATTAGAGCCTATCCCCCCTTAGTGACAACTTCCTGAACTCCAACCATAAATCGAAGTTTAGTAAACTTCACCTCTGTGAGAGCCTTTGTAAAGATGTCTGCAACTTGATCATCGGTTGAACAATATTGCACTTCAAGAACATGGTCATGAATGAGCTTTCTGATGAAGTGAATGTGTAGTTCAATGTGTTTGTTGCGTTGATGTTGGACAGGATATTTACATAGTTTAATGGCACTTTTATTATCACACCAAAGTGTAGTTAGATGCTGCTACTAAAAGCCAAACTTTGATAGGATCTGACGAAGCCACAGGGGTTCCTTACTAGCTTCTACGGTGCCACAATACTCTGCTTCTACTGAAGAAAGAGAAATGGCACTTTGTTTCTTGAAAGCCCATGTAATAGGTCCAGAACCAAGAGTGAAGATATAACCTACAGTAGAATTTTGATCATTAGGGTCACCAGCCCAATCGAAATCAGTGAAACCAACCAATAGAGGAGATGCTTATGCACTGTAATGAATCCCAAACTAAATTGTACCTCGAACATAGTGAAGTATTCATTTAGCTGCTTTACAATGACTTTCATGTGGGTTTTGCATAAAATGAGCAATAAGGACAACAACAAAGGAAAGGTTAGGACGAGTATGAGATAGATAAAAAATTTTCCTACAAGTTGATGGTATAAGGTAGCATCAACTTCAGGGGATGTAAAAGAGACTGAAAGTTTGGCTCTAGACTGAAAGGGAGAATGGGTTGGCTTAAAATCTTCCATGTGAAAGTGGCGTAGAAGATCACAGGCATACTTGGATTGGGAAAGGGAAATACCTTCCTTGGATTGCAAGACTTGAAGACCAAGAAAATAATGCAAGTCTCTTAAGTCTGTCATTTCAAAATTATTTTTAAGGCTGGACTTCACATGGTTTATAAGATTGGGATCACTACCAGTAAGGATAAGATCATCAAAATAAAGAACAAGAATGATAAGAGACTTACCCACTTTCTTGTTGTAGACAGTATTGTTAGAATGACACCTAGAAAATCCAGTATCCAAAAGAAAGATATCCATTTTGGCATACCAAGCCCGAGGGGCTTGCTTGAGACCATAAATGGATTTCTTAAGCTGACATACAAGGCTGGAGTCTGGTTGTATAAAGCCAGGAGGTTGTTCCATATATATTTCTTCATGCAAGTCCCCATGCAAAAAGGCAGATTTAACATCCATTTGATGGACTTCCCATTTGAAAGAGGCAACAACGGAAAGAACAAGGCAGAGAGAGTTCATTTTGGCAACAGGGGAGAAGGTTTCAGTATAGTCAATGCATTAAACTTGTGAAAAACCCTTAGCAACAAGACAAAATTTATGTTTATCAACTTTTCCATCTGGTCCATACTTGGTTCTATAAACCTGTTTGCATCAAACAAGTTTTCGTCCCTTTGGAAGAGGAACAAGATCCCATGTATCATTTGCCAATAATGAATGATATTCTTCATTCATAGCTATGTCCCAATCTAGATGGTTTGAAGCTTCTGCAAAGGTGTCAAGATCACAATTCGCTGAAGCTTGAGCCAGTAAAGAAGAGGCTCTATCAAACTGAGAATGTGTGCGTTGTTGATCTGTAGGATCACCTGCAAGAGCACCTACTGCATCCCGAGAAGCACAGACCCATTTTGGAAGCTAAGGAGCTAAAGGAGGATCCTGAGAAGGTGGGGGGGGATTGTCATCCTCGCTGTCATCATTTGAAGAAGAAATATTTTTAGAAGTAGAAGGGATAGAGAGAGGTGGCACATCCACCAAACTAGGCTCGTAGGCCGATATATTTTCATCAAAGTTTACATATCTTCTAATGATAACATTTTTGGAATTAAGTGGAATAAGTCTATATCCTTTAACATCTACAGAATATCCAACAAAAATACATTTTTCACTCTTAGGTTCTAAAGCTTTATGTTTCTCATCTGGAATATGGGCCCATGCTTCACTTCCAAAAACACGAAAGTGAATTACATCTGGTTTAATTGAGTCCCATGCTTCTTTTGGAGTGATATTCTTTAAAACCTTAGTAGGAGTGTGATTTACTATGTAATTTGCACAGTTAATTTCTTTTGCCCAAAAATTAAGACTAAGTCCTTTAGATTGAAGCATACAATTAGCCATTTCCTTTAAGGTGCGATTCTTCCTTTCAGCTACACCATTTTGTTGTGGAGTATATGGAATAGTATGTTGCATTTGAATTCCATTGTCAGTGCAAAAGTTTATGAATTTGTTATTAACATATTCTCTGCCATTATCATATCTTAGCTTAAGAATTTGATGTCCAAATTGTTTTTCAACAAAGGCCTTAAAGGCCAAGAACATGTTAAATACTTCACTCTTGAGTTTTAAGAAGTATACCCAAGTGCATCTGGAGAAATCATCAATGAAAGTTAAGAAATACTTGTAGCCAGAGAATGAAACAACTGGAAGTGGACCACATAAATCACTATGCACAAGCTGTAAAGAGGTTGAGACATGCCAAGAGGCACATTTTTCAAAACTATCCCGATGACATTTTCTGAGTACACATCTGGAACAAACACCATCTCTGCAAGATACCATAGGAAGACATGTCACCGTATTTTCTTTACATAGATTTTGAAGGGAGCGATAGTTTAAGTGGCCAAATCACTCATGCCGAAGTTTGCTCACTTCATCATTAGGAGCAACAAATAATGAGGGAAGAGTTGATGACCCAAAGTTGTTAAACTTATACAACCTTGTAGAATAATCAATAATGCCAGTAGCTAAAATCTATTTAGGATCTCTTAGGTCCTTAATTACAACATCATGAGGTGAGAATTCAACGATTTTACCTTCACCTGAATGAGTTGTCTGATATACAGATAGAAGGTTGCAGGATAAGGTTGGAACACATAATACATCATTAAATTGACCATTATCTAGATCAATAGTTCCAATCCCTACAACATTAAGAGATCTATCATCATTAACATATATATTTTTTGTGTTACAATCATTTAAAGAAGAAAACATGGCTTTGTTTTTTGCCATGTAATAAGAAGCTCTATAATCAATGAGCCACTCATGAGAATGAGAAGAAGAATATACTTTTAGTGCATAACCAGACCGAGATGCTTGACAACCACATGCAGAAAGTATAATTCCTAAAGATGAAGTTGAATTTGAGGAGTGCACCAAATGGATGTTATGCTTCTTCATTGCTGTTTCCAAGGCTTCCATATTCTTAAAGCATTTCGATTCTTAGTGGCCATCTTCATTACAAAAGTGGTAATGTCTATTAGTCTTCTTCCCTTTGTTTTTATTTTCGTTATCATTTTGTTGAAATGATTTTTCATTTTGAGAGCGAAATTGCTTAGGACCTTGTTTGGTTTAGGACCATTCTTTTTAGGATACTGCTTCTTAGGATTTTTTGAATTTGGTTGCTGTTGGGTGGCTAAGGCTTTCTTAGAAGAGTTTCCAAGATCAAGAAGACCAAGATGTAAGATTTTTTCTTGTTCTCTTATTAAAGAATCACAAAAGGCATCAAAAGAGGTGGACTTGTAGTTTTTTCCTTCAGAAATAATTGCTTCTCTAGTAGAATAAAAGGCGGAAATAAAGACAGAGTAGGCTGGTCCCAACTTAGTAAGAATGGAATAGATAAGATTACCATGTTTTTTCTTAACCTTAACACCTTCCAAGAGAAGTCTAAGGGTGTTGAACTTGGACAAAATATCTTCGATGGATGAAAAATTATTGGGGTCCAATGTGAGCAACTCATTATCGAGTTGATGGTCTCTAATCTCATTTTTAATTCCAAAAACTTTAGTAAGTTGTTTCATTGCTTCATTAGGGGTATCAAGTTCTACAATATGGAATCTAAGGTCTGGAGAAATAGACATCCCTATTAATCCACGTGCTTGATCTTGCTTATTTTCCCATTTGGCTGCCTTATCTTCATCTTTATGTTTAGTTTCTTGGTCCGAGGCTATTCTATAAAGACCTTTACTTCTAAGTAAATCCACAATGTAAGACCACCATTAGAAGTAGTTGGTGCTGTCAAGAATAACTTGGCATGGACTTTCCATTTTAACATAAACTGAAGCTGTAGATGATGAAACTAAGTGTTCCAATGGAAAGATCTCGAAAAATTAGGATGATTAAAAAAACGGCTTCCAAATGAAGAAGTTATGGCTTTTTGAAGAAAAGTTGTTGAAGATGTCGACGAAGTGCGTGAATATGTGGAAATGTTTGATAATGTTATATTTTAAAAAAATTCCCCACTCTTTCCAAACTTAATCTAATTAGCTCACTTTAAAAAAAGATTTTATGTGACCCACTTTTATAAATAAGTGAAAGTCACTTTTACAATGGTACTTTATGAACTACTCACTAAATTGTAACTTAAATAAAAGATAAAGAGACTTTAGAATTATAAATGACTCACTTTTTATAATGGGTGAAAACACTTTTATACAAAGTAACTTTAAAACATAAGTTACATTTGATTTTGAAAAAGTAACTCAACAAAACAAAAGACTTGAACCCGAGACCTCTATTCTTATAAAGTAACTTTGGACCAAGTGAACTAGTTTAAAAGGTTAGTAATTTTTGGAAAAGAGGAAGATTTTTATTTTTATTTTTAGTCACTGAAGCTTTGGGGTGCGTGCTTACTTGAAAAAACTCTTTTTTTCATACAAAACAAAAACCACAAAACCAAACACGGACATACAAAAAGAACAAACCTTATGGCTTGAAGTTAGCTTTACCCAGAAACTAAATATTTTCGTCAATGTTTCTGATTTTCCGAGATTACACTAAGGCATGGTGGAAAAGAGCATATGCATGAGAAGAATCCTTCCTTTCTATTTCTGATTTGCCCAGATTGAATAAAGTCACAGGGCAAAGAGCATACACATAAATGAAAGGTATAGATCCGGTAATAAAAAACAAAGAGATAAATAAACCGAAATAAACAGAGAAAATAAATAAAAACTGCAAATAAATATTATATACCTCCAGATCTTAAAAATGACGTAGCTAGGGCTATCAGAAACCTTTTCGCGTGAAACAAAAGGGGTTCCTCACTAGAACCGATGCTCCCAACACAATAGAGTAGTCCTCTTGGTCTGAAAGTAGTTAGAAGCAATAGATCTAGGAAACAACATTCAAATGTAGTTGTACCAGCTTTAGATTTGGATCACCAACAGATGCCGCTCTCAAATAGCTCTGACACCATGTAGGAATTTACAAGGTAATTTCGTCAAACTGAACACCAAAGGACACCATCCACAAATAAATCACAGATTAATACACCAATATTTTGACGTGGTTAAAACCATCAGAGAGGGAAACAGTCCACGGCCTGAGCCAACACGGCCACTTTAGGAAATTTATTAATAAAAAAGTAAAATTTACATAAGTTTTTCTCATGAACTGTTACCCTACAAATGACCCTCCATGCTCATTGGAAATAGCAACAAGAAATGCTAAAAATAGCATTGCTATAAATAGCATTTCAGGTACTAGTGTTGGACATAACAACAAGGAATGAAAAATGAAAGTGCTAAAAATAGCATTGCTATAAATAGCATTTCGAGATAGATTCCAATTTTAATTAGTCCCTAAACTAAAATTGAGAAGTACAATTTGAATTTGATCTTAGCAGCTGTTTGTAAAATAATTAATTAATTCATATTGAGTTAATTAGTTGTAGAAAATCAAACATGAAGTCTATGTTAAGACATGCAACAGTTTCTCCATTGATTGAGGAAGTTATCCCTTGATTAAAGGAGATCGGGATGAGTTTTACTTTGAGTTGTAATTAGTTAGCTCAGTTAACTGAGTTAAGTCTAGTTAGATTAGTTTAGTTTGTGGAATTGATCGTGAGTTTAGTTAGTCAATGCATGCATGCATGTAACTGTTGCACTTCAGATAACTAAATATTCTCTCATAAATAACTCATGCATGTCAGTTCAGTCAGAGACCCAGTTGAGATCAAAGGAAGGGACAATGTACTATCAATTGGAGGAATTTTCCTATATAGGAAACTCATCCATGTAGAAGGAATTATCTCCTTCAAGATTGCGCAGTTATTTCATAGGTCAGTGTTGTGTGTGAGGTGAGAATCACACAGGTTGCAGCTGGAGGACCCAGGAGAAACTGTGCAAGGAAATAGGAGGCTTGGAGGGCAGAGGAGAAGGTTTGTGAGAAGCCTTTGACTATCTATGAGCAGCAAAGGGATTGTACTAAGAGCTGGATAGCTTGTGAGCTAAAGCTTATGTAATCCTGAGATATTTCCACTTGTATGATAATACAGAGATCGGGGTTTTTAGCTGAGGCTTTCCCTAGAGTATTCTTCTGTGTTTTATATGTATGATTTCTTCTTCTCTGTTATATGTGTTCCAATTGATCTAGCTCAAATTGATCAAGCTTCCGCAAAGTTTGATTGTAGAAGTAGATCTAGTATTTTGCTTTATTATATTGCATTAATCAGTTTAATCTATGGTGAAATTTCTACATGGTATTAGAGCAGTGAACAGTGTACGAAGAAGAGAATTCGAAGTTAAAAAAAAAAAGAAAAAAAAAAGGACTGCAAGTTTGTAGAGAAGATCTTAAAGTTTTTGTGAAAAAATTTCAAAAACAAATATAATATCTAGATTCCTTGTGGAAAAATATCCAAATTCAAAAAAAAAATCGACTGAATCGATGTTCGGATCAGGGAGGTATCGCTGATTTAAAATCAACTCTTTTTCCAAAAATTTTCATGACAGCAGGAAAGATGAAACATATTGGTGTACTAGCCAAGAACCTGTATGCACTTGAGGTACAAGATGCATGCAAAGCCTTAAGGAGCAAGGTAAAGGTTGGAGACTTGGTGGTTGAGAGGGAGAGTAAATTACCTCTCAACATGTAGCTCCAGAAGAAGTCTCAGACAATTGTGAAGGAGCCACAATTGGTGAAGCAACTTCAGGAGGTTGTGGAGCAACCACAACTAGAGAAGCCGAGAGGAGACCGAGTGGAGGAATCCACTCATGCAGAGACCTCTAGCAGGGGGAAATTTTGAGCCACGTGGGCAGAGGGATCATATGCATCCATACCTCCAGGTGAGAGGTGGGGTGATGTGGAGTGATAGTCTCAAGAAGGCTGAAATAGGGGTAGGATCCTTGAGGTACCCAACCTCTTTGATTAGAACTTGCTACGGGAGCCCCAACAAGGAGTAGCAGGACTAGCTGAGTGGGTAAAGACGGATGTGGATGGAGTGGCAAAGAGAGCTACAGTGTAGGAGTCCCAAGACAACATAGAGTTAGCAGGCTGTAGCAATGCGAGAGGCACAAGAGTGTTGCACCAGTGCAGGATGGCACAAAGAGGTGTGTAATGGTGTGAGATGCAGGGAGTTGTTGTAAAAACGCAGAGGTCTTAGAGGGAGCACTTGTTAGCAGCAGAGGGAGCTTCAGCATCAGAGGGTATTTCTAGCCCAATAGAGAGGTCAGTTGGGAGATTAGTTATTTACTTCTCAGTAACTGAGTTGCAGTGTAGCAGTGGGTAGCAGATACAACATGATGAGAGGAGGTTCAGTGCGAATGCAGTGCTGGGAGATAGGACCAACAACAGCATGGATGCAGCAGAAATAATCAGTGTGATTGATGCAGTCAAAGATCAAAGTGACAGAGGCTAGAGTAGTCAGATACTGAGGAGCATAGAGGTGCAGAGTTTTCAGTCGACAGAGGCAATAGTAGTTAGAGACTTTGATGACAGAGGCATCATTCTGATTCAGGTTGGATATTTTTTGTTTCTAGAGTTGCTGGAGCAACAACACTTGGGAGAAGTGTTGCATGCAGGACATTCCAAAGGTTTAGGATCAGGTTCGAGTTGAATGCCTTTCTTGTTGAGAGGGAGTGTTGGAAATAGCAACAAGAAATGCTAAAAATAACATTGCTATAAATAGTATTTCAGGTACCAGTGTTGGACATAGCAACATGGAATGAAAAATGGAAGTGCTAAAAATAACATTGCTATAAATAGCATTTCAGGATAGATACCAGTTTTAGTTAGTCCTTGAACTAAAATTGAGAAGTAAAATTCGAACTTGATCTTAGCAGCTATTTGTAAAATAATTAATTAATTCATCTTGAGTTAATTAGTTGTAGAAAATCAAACATGAAGTCTATTTGAAGACATGCAACAGTTTCTCCATTGGTTGAGGAAGTTATCCCTTGATTAAAGGAGATCAGGATGATTTGTAATTTGAGTTGTAATTAGTTAGCTCAGTTAATTGAGTTAAGTCCAGTTCGATTAGTTCCAACAGTTTTTGGAACTAATTGTGAGTTCAGTTAGTCAATGCATGCATGCATGTAACTGCTGCACTTCAGATAACTGAATATTCTCTCATAAATAACTCATGCATGTCAGTTCAGTCAGAGACCCAGTTGAGATCAAAGGAAGGGACAATGTACTATCAATTTGAGGAATTTTCCTATATAGGAAACTCATCCATGCAGAAGGAATTATCTCCTTTAGGATTGCGCAGTTATTTCAGAGGTTAGTGTTGTGTGTGAGGTGAGAATCACACAAGTTGCAGCTAGAGGACCCAAAAGAAACTGCGCAAGGAAATAGGAGGCTTGGAGGGCAGAGGAGAAGGTTTGTGAGCAGCCTTTGACTATCTATGAGTAGCAGAGGGATTGTACTGAGAGCTAGATAGCTTGTGAGCTAAAGCTTTGTGTAATCTTGAGATGTTTCCACTTGTATGATAATACAAAAATCAGGGTTTTTAGCTGAGGATTTCCCCAGAGTATTCTTCTATGTTTCATATGTATGATTTCTTCTTCTCTGTTATATGTGATTCGATTGATCTAGCTCAAACTGATTAAGCTTCCGCCAAGTTTGATTGTAGAAGTAGATCTAGTATTTTGCTTTAGTATATTGCATTAATCAGTTTAATCTACGGTGAAATTTCTACACTTTAAATAAAGATCATGGACCAATAAGGTGTTAAGCCATAGATCAAGTGTCGGTAATACCGAGGAGAGAATGAACCGTCAGATCACTTCTTGTCTAGAACATATCGTGACTGTCAAATTGTAAGTTACAAATGTACATAGTAAAGAAACACACTTTACTTAACTCTACACTAGACCAAGTTATACTTAACTATTTCCTATGTGTCGGAATATCCTAACATGCAGATGCATTGAAAAAGTCTGTGAGCACTGAGAAGTTCTCATTATGTAGAGAAACAATGGGCTTTGCTAGGTTGTATCAATAACTAAGATATCCCGTGGAAAGAAAACAACAAGTGGAAGAATGTTGGGTGTGTGTTATATTCTTTCCACGACTACCCCATGCGCAGGGGGTGGAAGCTCCCCTTATACGTTGCATAACAGGGGGATGGTAGTCCCCCTGCATGGGGTCTGCTACCCTTAACTTTGTTTTGGACCCTATATTAGGTGCGTGAGCCTACCTTTGGTTATGTGCATGGATTTTTCACATGGTTGTGGGCATGATGGTTTTTTGTCCATGGTATTTTGTAGATTCAGTCAAGGGAACTATGGTTATGTTCTAATCCAGGGTTAATGGATTGGGGTTTATGGATGCTTTAGCATGTATATATATGTGTGTGTGTGTGTGTATTGTAACATTGAAAGGAATATAATGAAAAATCAATCTGGTAATCCCGGTTTTGGGAATTGGGGGAAAATATCTATGTATATCTATTTTATGTTTTATGCTCTTACCATTGTTTATTTTTTGTTTTTAGAATTTGTATGTAGGTAATTTCTGTGTGAGGTTGAAACCTACAGAACTGTCGACTGGAATATGCATGAAATTTTACAAATCATATTGGTGTTAGGGAAGGGTTCTTTGCACATACTATGGATATTGGTGGGGGATCAAGAATGGCAAAACCAAAAGTCATAAAACCCTAGTCATGGTCGATGAATCTATGAATAACCATTGTCATCCTGTAGAGGAGAGGATTTCGTGGTTGAAAGAATAGTTGCAAATATAAATAATGATTTGAACCGCATCATGGTGGTGGGGGTTCTACTGTAGATTTATACTTAGAGGGGAGATTAAGAGATCGAGAAAAAATAAAGAATAAGCTTAAGGAAGGACCTAAAAAGATCAACCCATTTCAAGTGTCGTGAACCATTCACAATCCTTGTTCTAAATGGAAGTGAAGATTGATATCCAGCCATATCAAGGTGAGTTTGACACTTTGAAGCTAAATCACTAGTTACAACAATTATAATTTTATTTCAGTTTTCATCATATAGAGGAAGAAAAAAATCATTCATTTATGTGGCTAAAATTACAGGGCCATGCCTTGACTTGGTGGGAAAGCTACACAAAGTCCTTGAGGTTGGAGGGATATCCTCCAGTGAGTAAGTGGGAAGACTTTAAAACCCTCATAAAGTCACAATTTTACCGTATTAGGTATGGAGAGGACCAGTTGATCCAGGTTCCTTCAGCTTCCGAAATTAACCAAGACCTTTTACTTCTATTATGTTGTTAGAATTGTATTTTAAAGAGCATAGAAGAAAATATGTGCATGCTTAAACAAGAGGAAACATGATAAAAATCAACAAATCAAAACACAAGACATTTGATAACGAAGTTCGTCTAGTGTGGAATACGTCTCTGGGTGCGGTGTCAAGATGGTGTAGGCCACTTCATTTAGTTCTGGAAATGGTGATGATGTACACAGACTATGTTTTCTATCATACAAGGACATATTTCCTCAACATGAGTGGCTAGTCTCTCCACGATATGTTCCGCTACAGGACCTCTCACTCACAATAGGTTTCCTATCAGCATGACATAATCTCACACATGGTGACAATGAGTATCTCATCATCATGGTAACATAGGGATCTCAATCAAACATACATTCCAGTCCATGACAAATACATCTCACATGAAGTGGAAACAAAGATCTCGCATGCATCAAGCAGGAATCTAAACAACATAATACATCTCACAACAATGATAAAAGAAGTACATGACGTAAATACTTCATATACATCAACTCCTGAAGTTGATTGAAGAATAGGATGCTCAACTGCTAGATCTGGCTGCACAATCGGATTGTGTTATATACCTAGGGGGGATAATATAGGGTACCAAGGGAGGTACCCAAGGTAATAATGTAATAATGGGATGGGCCATAGTAATAAATAAGGTGGTTAACCCATATCATGTAAGGGACCACAAGTAGTTAATAATAATGTAATGAGCCTGTTAACACCCAGGTTGTTCCCTATGACTCCCAAGGGAATACGGCCGGGGTAACCACTAACCAATCTTTGGATCACTGTTCCTAGCCAAACTGTGATCAGAGAGGGCTCTCTCTTTATGATTTGCAACTGTTTGTAATAGGGTTTTAGGCTAGCTATTATGTACTGATTTTTTGTTTATGTTTTGGTTGATGAAACTCCTTTTAGGTTCTAGTGAAGTAGTTTTATGAGAGATTGAGTACCATTGGGCAATGGAGTCTGTGGCTATATGTGTTTGAAACTTTGAGATGAAAGATGGAACTTACAGGGCCATTTGAGTGCTTAATAGAACAGGTTTTTGATTAAATTACTGGAAACAGGTAATACAAACAGTGAAAGCATTTAAGAATTTTCACTTGTTATCTATATGTTCCCAACAGACAGCTTTGAGAGGAGAAAACAGAGGTCTTAGGGGGAAAATTCAATCCCTGAGAATGACTGTCACAGTAAAGACACAGTTTTGAAATGCAGCAATTAAGAATTACAATTCTGTCACTGTATCTGAGGAAAACATGTATAATAGCTCAGTTTGAGTCCAGGGTAAACATTGTTAAATCCTGGGACTATCCTTTCACCTTGCTATCAAGTGTAAAAACATTTGAACAACAAAAGAGAACAAAAGACTCAAAAACACATAACAAAGAGATTTGAGAATACTTGCTGTTTTATGCAACACCCTGGAATCCTGTAACATTCATCTTTCACCACAATACATCAAAGAACACCAAGCCTTGGAAATTCCATTCTTCCTTTGTATTAATTCTCTGAAAATATTACAATGAGCTAGAGCTTTTCCAAAGAAAATAACAACAACCCCTTTTCACTTGTTGAATTACTAGATCAGAGTCCCCCATAATTGAGAGGCTATGTGCTTGTAATGATTTTGCAATCTTGAGGCCTAGTAGCAGAGCTTCATATTCTGCCATATTGTTAGTGCATTTAAAGTTCAATCTATAAGCCCGGCCTTGTGCACAGGCTTTCTCTTTGTTATGTATCCATACTCCAGCTCCTGCCCCTAACTTGTTAACTGAGCCATCAAACTCTAGGACCCACAGACTATCTTGCTGGTCAGGGGATCTTAAATTCTTTTCATGGGATGGCCATGTGAGCATGAGTTGAGGTTTCTTTTCCCATTTGTCTCCTAGGATAATTTCATCATTTGTTTGACAATTTTTAACAACTAAAGGAGGGTAAATGGGTACTGTTGGGCTGATTGAAATTTGGCAGGTGCCACTTGTTTGACCAATGTTTTGTTCTTGTATGGGTGTTTCGGTCTTAATGTCATTGCTTAAGGAGCTTGTGCTGTCATTAAAGAGGATGAAGGAGTCTATGTCCGAATGGACAGCATATATTGGAAAATTTTGAGGCTTTTCTTCACTGCTGACCATATACTTCATGAGTGTTTCCCTATAAAGTCTCTTGGGTTGTCCAAAGACAGAGATGGTTGCATATGACATGTCTAATTGCAGGGAGCCTTGGAGCTTGGCTCCCCATGATCTTGATAAGAGCATTCCATATTTGGGTGGGATATCAGCAACAACAACATCCATTAGAATGGTTTTGTTGGGGAATTGAACCAGGGATACACATAAATCCTTAATTAGGCCCAAGCATTTGACTTGACTAGAATCAAAAGAAAACAGGTCTTTGTATGGTCTCGTGATGTCTAAGTTTAACCTTTCCATGACCGCTTTTGGCATAAGGTTGTGAGAGGCACCTGAGTCAAACATTGCATTATGCAGTATTTTATCATGAACATGCAAGCTGACATAAAAAGGTAGAACCCCTGTGACTACTGTTTTTCCATCTACCTCTGGGCCAAACAGTAATTCTGGAGTGTCATCTAGCACATTTACATCATCTTTGTTGTTGGTGAGCTGAAGGGATTTTTTGATCTGTTGCTTATATATGTCATGCTTGGCTAGCTCTGAAAGGGGAATTGCTATCTTTAACTTGCCAATCTCTGTTCCTAGGTCAAAGGGTTTATCCACCTGAATTTTAGAGTCACGGATAGCAGTCCTTTCTCTGTTCATCGAATCTTCTTGTTGGATTTCATCTTGATTTTGGAACCTGCCCCTCATGCCCATGACTTGAGGGGTAATGTCCGGATTTGGGTGGGAGGATGAGGTTGCCGACGGCTGTTGTGGTGTGGATAATACTTCAGTGACCTCCTCAACCACTACTTCCTTTGCAGGCAAATTTGTTTTGTCATTAGGTTCAGTGACTAAGGTTTCTTTGATTTGCTGTTTCTCCTTTACCTTTTCAGGCTGATTTGCATTTACAGTCCGACTTCTTAGTTTGTATTGTTTATGGACTTCATAGACAGCAGTATCATACCCTTGTTTAAAGTCAAAGGATTCTCCTGATTGTGTTTGGAATGTTTTGTCTTCATCCTCGTCATGGTCTTCTTGTGTTAGGAAAACATGGCTTTTACCATCCAGACCTATTAAGTTGATGTCAGGATCTTCATTGAGCTGATTAGCTGAGGAAGTTTCTGCATAATTTTCTTGAAAAGGGGGTCTGATATCTTGGTCAGCACCTGTCTTCCCTATATTGGGGTTCTGTGTTCTCCTAAAATTTGGGTTTCTAGGAGGATTGTTTTGTGGTGCCTCCCATGATGACTTTCTTTCTACTGATTCCACTCTCTCACCTAGTCTTTTCATGCTGTTTAGTATTGCATCCAACTTTTGATCAAAGCCTGAGGGCTCTTCTTTGAAACCAACCTTCTTTTCCAGCTTTGCCCTGTTTCTTTTGGCAATTAGGTTGGCCTCTACAGTGACTGCAACTCTTTGGGCTTCTGCAAGGGTTGGAGGGTCTCTTTCTCTCAACTGATAGGCCATATCAGAATCAAAACCATCAGGGAAGTTATAAAGGGCCAAATCAGGAGGGGGCCTTAAGTTCTGGGGAATAGCATTGTATATGTTGTTAAACCTAGCACAATACTCCAAAACCGTTTCTTGGGGACCCCTTCTAATAGTGTTATATTCACCAAGTATATGGTGTGGATCTCTCTTTTTCTCCCATCTGTTGGTAAATTCCTGGTATAGAACTTCAGGGGTTGCAATGGAATTTGCATTTAAGGATCTAAACCACGTTCTGACATCCCCAGTTAAGCTTTGAACAAAAATTCTCATCCTAACACTGTCATCATCTATTTCAAAGGTCTCAAAGTGATCTTGCATCTTCTTAGCATGCTGGGTAGCTGTCAAAGGGCCCTGGGAGTCAAAAAATGAGAGTCTAGTTTGGTAGTCTTGGGGTAGAGCTGGAGCATTGGCTGGTATCTGCAGAGGTGCATATCTGTTAGCCATGTTTATGGGATTTATAGGGTTAATAGGAACAAATGGGACAACAGGGGTTACAGGTGTAACCGGGTTAA
Source organism: Pinus tabuliformis (assembly GCA_031772625.1). Lineage (NCBI taxonomy): Eukaryota > Viridiplantae > Streptophyta > Pinopsida > Pinales > Pinaceae > Pinus > Pinus tabuliformis. The sequence continues at coordinate 103,281,443 of CM062810.1, forward strand.
GAGGATGGGTAATAAGTGGGGAACTGGTTGAGGGAGTGTGTGCGGATGGTGAAGATGGGAGAGAAGGGCTGTGAGGTGTTGATGATGAGCTAGGGGAATTAGGTGTGGAACGGAAAAGGACTTTACAAGGAGTTGGAATGAGGATAGGTTGGTCTAAACTTATATCTGAATCAGCAAGCTTCTCCTGCTTTTGCTGTCTCCTTATGTTCTTTGGTATGATATTTGGGTTATCGACGATGATGGGTTGATTAGGGTCAGGGTTTGCCCTAGTGTGCCTTGGGTTTCTTTTGGGAGCCAGCTTCTAAGTATTCTATTAGAACTTTATACAGAAGGTTTTGTATGTACAAGGACTAGGTAAGAATTCTGGAATAACTATATAGGTCTCAAAGCTAGGATGAAGTTTCCCTAGTTAGCTCTTCCCTAAAGCTGTCCCTGTGTTTACAGAAACAGTCCTGAGGCCTCTTGGCTAGTTTCAGGCTTGATGGTAGCTTTTGGAAATAGATAGTAATTGAAGAAATCTTAAAGTCCCCAGTGGAGTCGCCATTTATGTTAACACCCAGGTTGTTCCCTATGACTCCCAAGGGAATACGGCCGGGGTAACCACTAACCAATCTTTGGATCACTGTTCCTAGCCAAACTGTGATCAGAGAGGGCTCTCTCTTTATGATTTGCAACTGTTTGTAATAGGGTTTTAGGCTAGCTATTATGTACTGATTTTTTGTTTATGTTTTGGTTGATGAAACTCCTTTTAGGTTCTAGTGAAGTAGTTTTCTGAGAGATTGAGTACCATTGGGCAATGGAGTCTGTGGCTATATGTGTTTGAAACTTTGAGATGAAAGATGGAACTTACAGGGCCATTTGAGTGCTTAATAGAACAGGTTTTTGATTAAATTACTGGAAACAGGTAATACAAACAGTGAAAGCATTTAAGAATTTTCACTTGTTATCTATATGTTCCCAACAGACAGCTTTGAGAGGAGAAAACAGAGGTCTTAGGGGGAAAATTCAATCCCTGAGAATGACTGTCACAGTAAAGACACAGTTTTGAAATGCAGCAATTAAGAATTACAATTCTGTCACTGTATCTGAGGAAAACATGTATAATAGCTCAGTTTGAGTCCAGGGTAAACATTGTTAAATCCTGGGACTATCCTTTCACCTTGCTATCAAGTGTAAAAACATTTGAACAACAAAAGAGAACAAAAGACTCAAAAACACATAACAAAGAGATTTGAGAATACTTGCTGTTTTATGCAACACCCTGGAATCCTGTAACATTCATCTTTCACCACAATACATCAAAGAACACCAAGCCTTGGAAATTCCATTCTTCCTTTGTATTAATTCTCTGAAAATATTACAATGAGCTAGAGCTTTTCCAAAGAAAATAACAACAACCCCTTTTCACTGCTGTGAAGGGTGAATATATACTTGCGGTTATTTACAAAATATCTGAGTCCTGAGTTATCTCAGATTTTACTTTCTTACCAACTACTTAAGATGTTATGGCCAAAATTTAATGCAGCATTGACTACAGAGTACAGGCATTTTAATGCTCTGTCAGAAGATATTTTAGCCTTTGGAGACAGCTAAGTCGGTCGAGATTTTCTGAGTAAATGCTGGAAAATCTGTCTTCAATGCTTTGTACGCTGTGTCTTGGACTTGTCACCTGTGATTGTGACTGTTGCTTGTGGTGAGTCAATGGCCCTGCTGAGTTGGCTCAGCCTCTGCCTCCTCCCTGTAGATATTTTCCTCAACACTGTGCCTGCGCATGTGTGCTTATTTAGCTGTAGAAATAGCGCTACTGATTCTGGCCTGACAAAACTGTCTGTGTCAAATTTCTCCAGGCATCCTGTGTGGGCAGTTGATGTGCTAAGATTGCCCCTAGAGTTTCATCTGCTTCTGTGAATTTGAAGAAGTTAGGTGGTGTATCAAACAGATGGTCAACTTCATTCATGAGAAAAAACAGGTTCTCCACTCTGTCATACATACTCTGCCCGGTGGCTGGCCCTGGTTCTGCTGAAGTGCTGGGCGGTTGTGCAATCTCTGCTACTGCCTGGGCATCAATTCTCTTGTTGTAATTCTCTAGGGTGAGCAGTCTTCCTACACTGCTTAAAATGCTGGGGAGGCCTCTGTTCTGTAGTGCCACGAATTTCTCCAGGAATCTGTTGATTTCAGTTTGCATATCCTGTGTCCTCCTCTCCAGTGTTCCAACCAAGTTCCTCAATGTAATGACTCTTTTGGCTACAGCAATTGTTTCTGTCCTGTTGGTGATTCCCATGACAGCTAATTGAGAGCTAGTCTTATAGTTCAGAGTATTGATTATCCTAGTAGCAGCTTCTGGCATGTGTCCAAGGCTCGCCCTGGCTCTCTGTATTTCTTTGTTTGCTTTAGTGATGAGCACCATTTGCTCATCCATGGTCTCAATATATTGCCACTGTTTGGCAATGGACCTTCCAATGTTGCTCCATAGCACTGCTTTCATTTCAGCTGTCACCTTTTCTAGTGCAAGCTCCTTCTCTAGTTCAGCAATTCTTCTCTTAAGAGCTTTTACCTCTCTGTCCTTGGCTGCCTCATTCTGTTTGCTCTTGTCAAACCTTTCATTTACCTTAGTCAAGGTTTTCTTAAGCTCATCCAGCTCTTTGATTTGAGATTCCATGGCTTGGATCTCAGCTTGCAGCTTTTGCATGTCTAAGCTAGCAGCCTGTTCTGATGTTGTAGTTGTTGCTGCTGTGGATGGTGCTGTAGCTTCTGTTTGCTGAGGAGGAGGAGTAGTCTTTGGAGGGATTTCCTCAAGATTTATTATGACAGGAGGAGGCTGGGAGGGTTGGCCCTCTTCTCTTTGCTTCAGTGTTTCCTGTAGTGCTGCCTTTGCAGCTTCAGTTTGTCCTAGCTGGTCCTGAGTCCTGACCAGCTCTTTGTATAAGGACACCAGCAGATCTGTAGCATCTTTCTCTTGCCTTTGCTGGGCAACTTCATCTGTCTGTGGGTGGATGGTGGCCGGGAGTTTGATTTTCTTTCTTAGGGCTGCCATGTCTGCATCCCTTATCTTCAGGAGCTCTTGGATGCCTTTGACATCTTTAGGATCATGCCCTATCTCTATAATTACCTCTTCCAAGGACTTGACCCTATTGTCCTTGGCTTGTGATGAAGCTCTTTCTAACTCCAGCTGAGAAGCTGTGTTGTCCAGGCTGCTCTTTAATTTATAATTCTCCAATGTCTCATCTGCCAGGGAGGCGTACACCATTTCACCAGTCTGCTTATGTAGTTCAATCTTGTCCATGGGGTGTATGTCTTTGGCAAGAACCTCCATGTTGGTTCTTAGATAGTCTGAGGTGGACTGAGGCTGCAAAGTTGTAGGCATGAAGTGGCTCATTAACATTTTGCCTTCGCTCACATCGAAAGCAGACATGAGTCTCTGCTGGTTGCTAGGAGCTAGGTTCAACAAGTGATCGTACAGCTGCACTTTTATTGGATCACTCCTCCTTTTTATGTCAATGAATTGCTGTTTTATACTTGACTGTCCTTTTCTTGTTTCACTGGAGGAGCTGACCTCTCCTCCCATTGTCATGTCATGTCCTCGCTGGGATGAGCTGGCCGAAAGTTCTCCACTGGGTGGGCCCATGCCCATGGCTTGCCTTACTGCTATGTCCTCCTCTTGGGAGTCATTCAGTCTCTGTCTCTTCTCACCCCTGATGAAAGATGAGGTGTGGGGGGTCTCTCTCTCTCTTTTCCTTGTCACATCCTCCTTTTGTGGTGTTTGGAGGACTGATGTGTCTATATTGGTGTCTGTCCTGGGAGGCACATTTGTTTGAGGCTGCTGCTCAGTATTGCCAGGTGGATCTGTCTCCTTTTCCTGCTGCAAGGGCTGTTCACTGGACTGTGCTTTTTCTTGTTGCTGCCCCAGTTCCTGCTGTTCCATTTCTTCTTGCTGCTATAGCAAGGTGTCCACTTGTTCCTCTGTCAATACAGGTGGCTGTTCCACCTGTTTACCTTTGTCTTTGCTTGCTGCCTGGGATGTCTTCTCAGTGGTTTGCTGCTGTGCTGCTGAAGATCCAGCAGCTGTTCCACTTTGCTTTCTGTAGGAGTGGGGCACCTGTGCACAAGTTTCCAAGTCAGTTTCCTTTTGTACATTCCTGGCAGCTGTAAATGAGCTCTGGCATTGGATTGACTTGGGGAAGGTTGTATATGGGCAAATTTGACTCCCAAATCCCCAAGATATCTGCTCCACTGAGGTGCTGGGCTCTTAGTTCATTCAGCATTAACACATTATACTTGGTTCCCATGGGAAACCAATCCAGCATTTGGTAGTCCATGTCTCCCAGGGCTTTCCATGCTAGTTCTTGGTGAGGTGCATTGATGGGCTTAATGTTTAGTGCAATAGGGGTCTCCATAGCTGTTCAGGTTACCAAAATTGCAAATAGACAGGTGGAATGGTGAAAACACAGTCTGGAGACAGTCTTCTGTGGAAATAGTTGAGGTTTTGAGTATTCAAGGGGAATTCTCTCAGTAGCAATTGAAATACTACTGGAGTCTAGTGATAGAACCTCTCTGTGGTGTGACTGAACTCTCTAACAGGGTGAAATATGTCTATTAGCAATTCTGCCGGGAAAACGCAGAATTACAGAGGTTTAATGGGAATTGCAGGTTTTTAGGGCTCTGCCAGTGTTTCTTGGCCCTCACAGTGACAATGCTGGATGAATGAAGGGGAATGAACGGTGTAAATCTAGTCTTTATGGTTCTATTATCCCTGTGAGCAATTTTGAGCTTAATGAAGGTCGTATGGAGGGCGAAATGGTCTAAATACCTGTAATTCGACGAGCAGAGGTTGAGACACAGGTGCACAGGTGCTTTCTGAGGAGGTCGCCCGGGCTAATCGACTGGTTGGCGAAAATTCGAGCTCAAATGGTCAAGCAGAGCGCTCAGTAAAAAACACAGTGAAAATGGTAAAAACACGGGAAAATTTGGTAAATATGGGTCATTTTACCATTTGGCGCTTTTTTCTGCTGACGTCAGCATGACGTCATTGGTGGGTCATGGTGAGGTGACGTCAGCTGACGTCATCGGGCGACGTGGCAGTGGGCGACTGGTCAAAGGTGAGGCGAGGTGGAAGCCCAGTCAGCAGTGAGGTGGGCCAATAACATAAGCGGGTACGGGCAGGCAACGACGTGGCGGTGAATTAGCGGCGGGTAGGTGGCGGTTAACGTGCAACGGTCACGGTTAAGGCCTTAACCGTCGCAGTCTCCCGGGGCGGTTAAGGTACGGCGCGGAGGATGTCAGAGCGGGCTCCGAGATGGTTTAACGCCCGACGCGTGGAGGAGGCGTGACAAGGCGCAACGTCACTTCCCCGGAAGTTAACGTGCGGTCACGGGAGGCGCTCCGATATTGCTGTAGGCCGTCGGATCTGGTGGGCTTGATCCGACGGCTGGCGGAGGGGTAACATGCGCCTTTGATATTATGGGCGGAAAAAATCAAAATTTGTGGGTTTTATGTGGGTTTTTTCAAATGTTTTGATTAAACCACAATGCGGTAGGATTGGGAAACGTGCCAGAGGCGGGCATTTGACCTTTGCAAAGGTTTTATAGGCAAAATGGGTTCAGAAAGTGGGTTTTAGCAATGCAGAGGTGATTTGAAGGCAAATTGTCTTGCAGCAAAAGGGAAATGGGTGGAATAGGTTCACCAAAGTGGCCAGATGCCATTTGGTCCCTTTTTTGAAAAATACACGGCTATTATGCCTAGGGGAGGGAATATACATAAGATTTGGGGTTTTATACACCTTAGTGTTGATACTATTAGGGGTAGGGGTAAGATAAGGGATGTTATATAGTAGAATTAGGAGTTAATATGAATGAAGGAGGGGGATTTAGAAAGGGAGTGTTAGTGATGGAGTAGAGAGGGAAAGAGAAGAAGTTAGCGATGCTCTTTGTTGTAATTTCATGGAATTCACCACTTTGTTTGCTGATAGACCAATTGCCTTGGCAAGAGACCTATTGATACTTGTGTAATGGTGATCATATTCTTTCTGCAACCACAACTGCCTACCCAACTATTTTGCCTAGCATTTTTTGTTTCTTCTTGGAGGGGCGCTTGAACTTGCAACCCTCAATTGCCTTTTCTTTTCTTTGGCTTTTTCCTCTTTTTCTCTATCTACTTCTACCCTTATGTCCTCCAAGGTCCCAGATTAAACTTTTGGGAACCCTTGCTTCTCTACCTGAGCTACTTGTCTGCCAAGATTAAGCTGTTTGGACAGACCTCTTTCTCTATTCTACAACTCAAAATTGAAACATGGCATGATCCAGATTAAACTGTTGAATCATCCACAAAAATTGAAATAAGGTCCTCAATACTTGAAACACTTACCCAGCTCTTGCTTTCTAGGAAATATGGGATCTTTGGGATACCAAAGCAGAGCATATTTGGCTTTTCTCTTGCCAATCATGAAATATGAAACCTATTACTATAGGTATCCAACAGAGCCCATAGTATTAGTTGATGGTATGAGGGAACCATGGTAATAACTCATGGTATTGTATGTATGAGGCCTATATAGAGGCTAGAGACTCCACATGGAGAGATTGAAGGATTATTGTATGACTAAGCATATGGCTTGTGGAGTGTTCTCCTTCCTTAAGGAGTGAATGTATGGTGTTGCCCTACCTTAAGGGTTTTGATCAATAAAGAAGCAATTCTATCTATTTTGAGCTTGTTATTCTTGGGTTTATTTATATTATCATATATTTCTGGGTTAGATCTACAACAATTGGTATCAGAGCTATATTTTTGGATCAGATCTACAACAATTGGTATCAGAGCACTTTCTTGGGCACAAAAGTGGAGATTTTTTTTTTTATTTTTTGCAAGATTTCGGGGGCGGCAACTTTGTAGGTCAGATCTGTACATTTTGGTGCAAGATCTGTAAAATATAATTACAGATCTGGATTCTTTGTGCAAAAATAGTCGAATTCAAAAAAAAAATCAGTTGAATCGGAGTCCGGATGAAGGAGATATCACTGATCTAAAAATAAGTGGGGTTGTAGACAATTTTCAGGGCAGCGATTTTTCGGTGCAGATCTAGACGTCCTGGTACAAGATCTGAAAAATATAATTGTATATCTGGATTCTTTGGGAAAAAATACCCAATTTCAAAAAAAAAATCAGTCGAATCGGAGTCCGGATGAGGGAGATATCGCTAATTTAAAATCAGCTCTTTTTGGAGAAATGTTGGTGACGGCGGGAGAGTAGCAGCACAGATCTGAAATTTCAAGTGCCTGGATCAATATTTCTACCACCTAGGCAGATGCAGAATGATTGTTCCATTTCTAAAAACAGGTTATAATAGAGATTCTGCGCAATATTGACGAAACTGTGACAATTTCAAATGTTCGCCAAGTAAGTGAAATTTTTTCAAACCCTCTTCATGGAAAATTTTACTGGAAAAGATGATAGCCCTACTATTGAAGAATTCATACAAAACCTAAAGAAAATATTTGAGGAGAGATGGAAGTTTATGGTACCACTTGGTTTGAAAGAAGAGGCCGCCATATGGTGGAACTCACTGGGCATTATAGGCTTGTCCAAATTCTCGAATGAAGAAATGGAAAAACTCCTTATGGACAAATGGTCTCAGACTATAAAACAAGATAAGGGGAAACATGTGGGGTTATTTCCTACTGGTATATCCTTATTGCAGGTTCATGGATTGATTCAGAAAGAGAAGATCATTGTTTCTATAAATCCTAGTTGCAAGCATAATTTCATCCATGTTAATTTGGCAAAAAAATTGCAAGTTCCTGCCAAAAACATTAAAAACACACAGGTGGAGGATGAGGATGTTCAAGTGTGTAAGGATTTGAAGATTTCTGTAGATAAGTATGTGTTTCATGGTGATTTTTATACTTCAGAGATGGATAATATGGATGTTGTTTTGGGATATCCTTGGATGGAATCAGTGGGTACTATCAATATTAATGTGCAAAAGAAATTCCTGAAGCTCTGGTATAAAAAGAAGAAAATTACATTACAGGATATTTCCATCAATAAACAGGTAGAGTCCACGGAGGTTGACACAGAAGATGTTTCAGGGACTGACATATTAGATGATGAGCAGTTGATGGTCGACAATCAAACACAAACAGAGGCTGAAGCCGAAAAGGTAACAGGTGCTGACACATATGAGGGTTCAGTGGTTGAAGTAATATTGGAAGATAAGGCACCACATCAGGCACCACAACATGCACCAGATAATAGTTAGGCTCCCAGTAAGGGGTGAATTAAAGAAAAAGACATCGTGGGTTAAAACTTCAACATATCATCACCCACATCACCCCGCAAGACAACCATCAAGATGGAAACCAAGTAGTCACATGACGGATAGCGAGGAGAGAAGATCCACCCACTACACATCAACACAGAAGAGCTGCCACAGTGAACTTCCATCTCAAGCAAGCGAGGCACCAGCAAGATCGAGGGTTCACCTTTCTCTTGGATGGCTAGATGCACGTGCATGGTATCAGTGGACTACTCTTTTGAGTAGATCTTATTATTTGTGTTCTTCCCATGTTTCGGGGACGAAACATGATTAGGGGGGTGGAATGTTATATACCTAAGGGGTATAATATAGGGTACCAAGGGAGGTACCCAAGGTAATAATGTAATAATGGGATGGGCCATGGTAATAAATAAGGTGGTTAACCCATATCATGTAAGAGACCACAAGTAGTTAATAATAATGTAATGGGCCCATGGTATTAGTTGATGGTGTTAACTCAAAATCAAGCCCTGGAAGGCTGCAAACCAGGAAGACTTCAAGTAACTGTTTCAAACCAATCTTTCGACTAAGGCTTAGCCTCCTTAGCCTGAGAGGGCTCTCTCAAAAAGGGTTATTGATTTTGACTAATAATAAGATGGCTAACTCTTGTGGAATAACATTAACAAATATGAAGGCTGGACAAGCATTAAACTAATTCCCATTGGGCCTATGGAGTCAATCATACTTCAGTACATAATGAGACTGCCTTTACATAGAAGTCAGGGCATTTGGCATTTAGATGTTCAGAACACAAATCATATAAAACCACAGTTCATACATGCATACAGGAAGTCAGAGCATGATCAATGAATTCTGAGTGATTACACATATATGCAACTGTAAAAGACATTAAGGAAGGAATAAAGCACACATTCTAAACATGGAAATCCCTCATGAATCCTGAGAAGAAAAACAACCAACTGATATTACTGAATTCTGTCTTTTCATAAGCCAAAACAGTACTCTGTTTTATAAAATATCCAACCCTCATTACATCGCTGTCTCAACTATATATAGAATCCTTATTTTAACTAATTCGAACTTCCTCCTCCAGCATGAGGGGAATTCGATAACTGCCTCTAATGACACCTATCAGCTATTTAACTAACTATTAAATACAGTAAAGTGCTGACTGGAGTTTTAAAGAGTTCTAAAGTAACTATGACTCTAACTCTATCTTCCATGCATAACGACCTCTCCTTGTTTTTTGACACCTGGTCCCCTTTTTGATGTGGCTGAGCTGGATGTTTAATACTCCATATCGACCTTGAACGCTAAATCCTTTAACTGCTCAGTAGTGTTGGGAGATGTCCCTTGCTTCTCGGTTCCAGTTTCCTCAAATTTCTAAAATGTACAGCAGCATGTCTTTAGCTTTTAATAACCCAAAATATGGAACACTGCCACGTTCCTGATGTGTTGGAGGTTGCCTCGATGGATATGGGTGCAAGCAAAAGTTCTTTGTATGCAACTCATTTAATACCCTTTGAACGGTGATAAAGTGGCTTTATAACAGAAACTTAGGTTAAAATATTCCACTTTTTTTTTAATGTACACCTGTCTCGATCTGAATGGCTGTTGTAGCTTCATCTGATACCTTGCATATCCTTTAGGTGTCTCCCTTTCAAAATTCCCGCTCATCATACCAAACTGCCTATCTGCATTAAAATCAACATCTACAGCAGTTTCGTAGCGCGCTACGAAACTGCTGAATTATTTAAAACAGCATGCCTTTACCCGAGACCTTTATCACCGAAACATTTGATTGCCAAAACTCCCTTCGACTTTTCATATAATAGCAGGGATTTACATGTCTTCAAAAACAGTAAGACTAAGCAAATTTGACAAAAACTTGGAACAAAACCTCCCTTTGAAAAAGAAAATTCATTTGGCAGCGAACTGGCTTAGCTGTATCTTCAGGTCTTCAATCTTCTTCTTCAGAGCTTTATTCTTAGCTCTTAATTGCATATTTATTTTTCTAACGAACTGGGCCTCTTTGATGGCTGGTACTGTCCATGTGTGAAATTGTGCATGGCCATCAACTACTGAATTCAACTGGTTTTGAAAGGTTTCAGTTCCACCCCACAGAGCTTTACGATATTTTGTATACACATCTGCATGCTTCAGTTTGGCAATCTCATATTGGGCTGCTTCTAATTGGCTCTTCATGACTGCTATATTATCTTCTTGAGATGCGATGATTGTTCTGCTTGCATTATTTTGCCTAACTCTCTCGATTGCCTCTATCTTTGACAGTGCTTCTTTTACTTGCTTCCTTGTAATAGGTCTTCTGGGTTTTAAAATGAATTCTTCACCTGGCTCATCGAACTTGAGCTTTTTTGAGGCTTTAGACTTCTTGGCAGTTTCTGGTGATGACTGTGTCAAATCAATATGGACTGGTTCAAACTGCTCGAATTCAATGGCCTGTAATAAATCATTCAAGCTTGCCTTGGATGTTGGGCTTTCTTCCACAGCTATGGCTTTACCCTTTTCCTTATTTATATGACCTCTTGTCCTTACCCTTGAGACTGCTTCAGATCTGCTTGTTTCAGGTGCAGTCTTCTTATCCTGAGTTTTTTCCTTTGTTGATTTCTGAGGTTGTTCTTGAATGATTAGTGGCTTCACTGGTTTTCTTGGCTGTGACTTGTTTTGCTTTTTGGCTCTTGCTTCTTTCTGAAGTTCAGCTATTGTGAGTTCTCTGACTGGTTGTGGAGTAAGGCCAGTCTTGCTTTGGAATCCAGCCATGAAAATAAACGAATTCCAGTCTCTGCCTATCTTTTGGAGGCCATCTAAAACTAACAACTTAACCAAACCATGATGAAATAAAGAGGTTTCACAGTCCTCTTTCCTTAACTGCACCTTGTCACACATCTTACTCAAACTGCGAAATAAGTAAAAAGGAATGTCTATGGAAACTTTCCCAGTGAAATGTAAAAGCAATTTGAAATGGTAAGAATAGACCTTATTGTACCTTCCTTCACAGGTCAAGTATTTTTGAATGCAGGTGAGAAGAAGAGCATAATGTTCCTTGACATAATTTCTGGGCACTGCTTTTGTTAAGTCTTCATTTACATATGCCTCCTTTAAAAACTCTTTACAAGGGTTCATATCAAATTTAAAATTTTTAAACCATTCTTCCCGTCCTCTTGGGATCTCTATCACAGCAGCTATGGCTTCTGGAAAAACTTGGACTTCTAGCATAGCAATCTTTGAATTTAAACCATTGAAGTTTAGCGCAAATTCTTTGGTTACCTGCGCATGTCCTCCTTGTAGCTTCTTGCAAAAGTTCTAGCAGCCGGTATCTTTGAACGCTTTCTTCACACCTTCATCCCTCAACGCCATATCCAAGCCTTCAGGTTCAGTCCTCTGGCATTTACCGGATCTGTGTTCTTTTCTCTCCATTTTCCTTTCAAAATCTTCACACACACAGAGTCTAACAGCTTCAGTTTCAATGGTAATTCAGTTCTTTTTAATTTAGCCTCGCTTGTAATCAGGCTCGCTTGTAATCGGGCTCGCTTGAAATTCAAATTTTTTATTGAAACACTTCCTTACATAATCAAATAGACAGGTCACTCATGCAGCATTTACGACTATCATAAAGGTCTATGCACGGTAGGATCTATTGGGAATGATATTTCTGTGCATATCAACAGATCTATTAGTGGGGTAGTGGCAAATAAGTGCTCAAACGTGATAGGAGAAGCACATCAACTGACATGAGTGGACACAACTGATGACTCAGCTACGGACTTGACATTTCGGGAAGGGTTTGCTGCGAAATGCCCGAATCCACGATTTCGCAGCGCTGTTAGTTTTAAATTCTAATGATGCGCTGCGAAACAGCCTAATCATAACGCGCTGCGAAATTACTAAACCATGATTGCGCTGTGAAACTGGCCAATAGGATTACGCTGCGAAATTACTAAAAGACTCGGTGACTCGGATGAGACAAGACATGACTATGGAACAATGATGGTAGAGGAGAACCAATAGGATTTGAGTATAGTTTAAATCAAAAACTTTAAAACTCCGAATCCTAAGTAAGACACATAAAACGAAATCAACTTGACACAGACCTTTGCAATTGGACTAGGACAAACAACTATATGCATAATTTTTTTTTATAGTTCTAAGTGATAACAGTGGCTCCACTTGGGATAGTGTGCTCCTGTAGTACACTAAGAACTCGTAGGTCCAGTGCTTTGTTCAATTTCTGAAAACATAAACGGAGTTGACAGGCATTCCTTTCTAGCTTTGTGGGCCTTCACCTCGGGCTTAAGCTTCCTGTTCAGCTTGTCATTTATTTTTAACAAGAAAGATTAATAAAACGGTTATATACAATGTTTGTGAGACACTTGGCCGAGATTCAATCAATTGTAATGCTTTAGGAACCTGCCATTAATAGGTCCTCCAGCATATGGTGTTCCATCAATCTCCTGCAGAATGTAAGTGTTATTCCCATGGAAAGCAGAAATTTGATATGGCCCTTTCCACAAATTTTCGAATTTACCATGTTTACCTTTCTCTTCAATTCTAGCTTCCCATTTCAGGACTTTATCATGAATCTGGAATGTAACCTCTTTGATCTTTTTGTCAAATGCTCTCTTGATCCTGTTCTGGCTTTGTTGATGACTGTCAAACACCTCATTTCTTTTTTCCTGCAAAGCTATTAGCTGATTAATCCTGCATTGTACAACATTTGGTTCCTCTTCTAATCCTTGAATCAGCTTCATTACTGGTACTCCGAGAGATGTTGGAAATATAGCCTCTGCCCCATATACAAGCTCATATGGTGATGTTCCAATGGACCTCTTTGTGCAAATCCGGTCAGCCCACAAGGCATATTTTAGTTTCAAATGCCAATCCTTTTTAGTCTCTTGCAGCAGTTTTTTAATGATTCTCACAAGACTCTTGTTTGAGCTTTCAGCTAAACCATTTCCCTGTGGATAATAAGCAGTGGAATGTCCAAGGGAAATGTGATATTGATGACAAAAATTAATCATTCTTTTGGACTTGAAAGCCTGAGCATTATCTGTAATGATCTTGATTGGGCAACCAAACCTTGATAATATGTTATTTTCTAAGAAAGAAATAATCACAGAATCATTTGCTTGCCTTGTGGGTATTGCCTCTATCCATTTTGTAAAGTAATCAGTGGCTGTGAGAATCCAGCGATGCTGTCCTGATGAGGGAGGATGGATTTCCCCTATAAAATCTAATCCCCACTGCTGGAAAGGTGCTTCAACATAAATGGGGACCAAGGGCATTGGCATGAGCTTTCTCTTTCCTTCAAACAGCTGACATTCATGACATGTGGCTATCTTTCTATAGATATCTCTAAACATAGTTGGCCAAAAATAGCCAGCTCTCAAAACCTTGTTTGCAGTGGCTTTCCAATAGTGATGTCCTCCACAATCCCCTTTATGAAACTCATCAATCACTTTATCAGCTTCTTCTTCAATGAGACAGTTTAATAATATTCCTCTTGCATCCTTCCAAAACAGATTTTGGTCATACACAAAATATCTGAGAGATTTCAACTTGGTAAACCGAGCTTTGGATTTTGAAAGGTTATCAGGAGCTCTATTATGCTGCAACACAAACGCTATATCCTTATACCATTCTGAGATCAAGAATTTCTCATTTATTTGGACCAATTCTTCTTCATTTTGAGAAATTTCTGAGATTTCTGTGCTTAAATTAATTTCAATACAGTCCAGATTTGACTGAGTCAACAATTTGGCTAGGCCTTGACCCTTTACCAACTTGGTGGGTTTGATCTCAATGTCATACTCCAACAGTTTTGCTATCCACTTCCCCCTTTTTCCATCTGGATCAGCTTGTGTAAGAATGTCTTTTATAACAACATTTGGCACGTATGCAACAATGTGAGAGTGCAAAACATAAATCCTGAAATCCTTAATTGCTTTCACCAATGCATAGGCTTGTTTTTCTAAGATATTATATTTCAATTCAGCATTAGCCAATGTCTTGCTAAAGAAAGAAATGGGCAGTTCAGTACCTTGACTTCCTTTTTGCAATAAAACTCCAGCAATTGTGTCTTCAGAAGCAAATGTGAAGATCAGAAACTCCTTGGTAAAATCCGGGCTGATGAGGACTGGTGCTTGAGTAAGTGCTTTCTTGATTTCTTCAAAAGATTTCTTTGCTTCAGCTGTCCATTTAAAATCTGCTCCTTTCTTTAACATCTTTGTTATGTTCTTAACCACTTCAGCAAAGTTAGGAATGAATCTTTTAACAAAGTTAACCTTCCCAAGAAAGGATTGAATCTCCTTCTTACTCCTTGGCAAATCTAACTTTTGAATTGCACTAACTCTATTAGGATCAATCCTAATTCCTTCTTCATAAATAATATGTCCAAGCAGTTTGCCAGTAGTTAAAGCAAAAATACTTTTGGTTGGGTTTAGGGAAATACCAAACCTCCTACACTTCAGTAGGACCTTTTCAAGGTGCTTTAAGTGGTCTTCTCCCTTCTTTGAAAAAACTGTGATATCATCAAGATAAACCACCACTGATTTGTCCTTTTCTTCAGCAAAAGCAATATCCATTGCTCTCTGGAAAGTTGCTCCTGCATTCATGAGGCCAAAGGGCATTTTTGCATACATGAATGTTCCCCATGGTGTAGTGAAAGTTGTCTTCTCCTGATCATCTGGGTGCACAAGAATCTGATTGTACCCTGAGAAACCATCAAGCATAGACATCCTTTGTGAACCAACAATGTTTTGCAGAATGAAATCCATTTTGGGGAGAGGGTAATTATCTTTCAATGAGGCTTTGTTTAAGTTCCTGAAGTCTATACAAATTCTGATCTCCCCATTCTTTTTCCTGACTGGTACCAAGTTAGCAAGCCAATTTGAGAATCTGATTGGAACAATAATTTTGGCATCAAAAAGCTTTTTCACTTCTTTTTCAATCAGTGGCATTAGAAGAGGATTAATCCTCCTTAGCTTCTGCTTAAAGGGCTTTTCATTTTGCTTAATAGGGATGGTATGTTGTATGATTGAAGAATCATACTGTTTCAAATCAGCATAGCTCCATGCAAAAACATCAATGAATCTTTTCATCATTTCAACATATTTGGTCTTCATATCAGCTGAAAGGAACTTTGAAATCTTGACTATTTTAGGCACAACTGAGTCACCTAAATTACAATTTTCCACTTCCTCCTCATTAGCCTGCAATCTTGGTGCTTTGAACACATCATTTTGATCAAATAATTTTTCCAAAGGAATGAGGCCTTTAGGGATTAAATTATTTTGTAGTTGTAAGACTTCAGAACTTTCTTTTGACTCTATTAACATGTTCTGCTGATCTATCTGATTGTGCTCAAACTCTTCCTTTAATTCAATGAAATTTCTTACATGCTGATCATCCTCAAAAACTTGCCAATTTATGATATTATCTGGCATGACTGGTCTATGTCGAACCTCTACTTCATAACCATCAGAAGAGTGATTAGGAATGATAAATAGGCTGGCTGAAACAGCAAGAGAGTCTGCAATAGAGTTTTGGTCTCTAGTTTTGAGGCTAAAAGAATAGGTTTGAAATTTTTCTAACATCTCCAACACCAGATTTCTGTATGCTCTCATTCTTGCATCCTTGGTTTGATATGTACCTTCTATTTGTTTAATTACCAATTCTGAATCTCCACAAACAGCAATATTTTTGGCTTTCAACTTTATCAAAGCTTCCAAACCTAAAACTAGAGACTCGTACTCAGCCATATTGTTGGTACAATCAAAGTTTAATTTGTATGAGAGAAACTTACTTTCTTCAGTTGGACTAGTGATCCAAATGCCAGCTCCTGCCCCTTCTTTTCCTGCTGCTCCATCAAAATACAATGACCAGCAGCCCATGATATCCTTTTCATCTCCTTGCTGTCCTCCTTGGCTCTGATTTTCTGCAGGTTTATCTTCTAATTCTCTCCCAACTGATTCATTGAAAAGGATAGTTGAACCAAGACCAGTATCACATGAGTAAATAGGAAAGTTCCGAGGCTTTTCTTTGCTGCTCACCATGTAGGCCATCCTTGTTTCACGGTACAACCTCCTTTGTTCACCAAACACTGGAATGGTAGCATATGTAAGATCCATCTGCATTGTGCCCTTGATTTTCGCAGCCCATGACCTTGAAAGAAGCATTCCAAACTTCGGTGGAATGTCTGCAACAACAATGTCCATAACAGTTGTTTTTGCTGGAATTTGTGTAAGCCCCACAACAACATCTTTTATCAAACCAATACAATGGACTCTCTTTGAATCAAAGGAAAATAAATCCTTATATGGCCTAGTAACCTCTAACCCCAGTCTTTCCATGATTACCTTAGGCATGAGATTATGTGATGCCCCCGAATCTAACATAGCATTATGTAGAGTCATATCATGAATAGTAATGCTTATGTAGAAAGGAGGAAATTCTTCATTTTGTTCATCCTCAAGTCTTGGACCCAAACAGATAATAGGATTATCTTCTTGCACATTTAGGATATCAGCCACTCCTAGTTGTGAATTAAGCATTTCAACAATTTTACTCCTGTATTTGTCTACCTTGAGAATTTCATTAAAAGGGACTGATATTTTAATTTTGGCAATCTCATTCTCAATATTAAAAACAGAAGTAGTCTTGTCAATTTCTTTGGGAGGAGAAGGAATTTGAATGTCCCTTTTGTCAAGAGGAGAATCATCTTTACTTTCAACTACCTTTGCTTTTTCCTTTTTATCATCAGCTGTCCTTGAGATATTTTTCTTGAACTGTGCTTTGTTTGCTGTAATAGGAACATCTCTATTCCTAAGATTATACTGCTTTTGCATCTCAAAAATAGCATGCTGATAGCCCTTTAAAAAATCTGAAGGCTCCTCTTCTGACTTTATCATGCTGGACTCATCATGTTCCTCCTTGGTCAAGAAAATTCCTGACCCTTCTTCATCAAAACAATGAATTGATTCCTCAGGGACTTCATGTTCATCCTCTTCATCTACCAAATTTTGCTGGAAAGGAGGTCTTACTGGAGGATCCGCCTGCTGATTTCGGTTGTCTCTTGGCCTTTGCTGATTTTGAGGTCTTCTGAACTGAGGGTTCCTAAACTGAGGTTCTTGCTGTGCTGGAGGGGCAGAAGCATTCCCAAGAGCTAATCTGTCCATCAATTTCTCCATGGTTTTCATCATTGTTTCAAACTTATCTTCTTGAGCAGATGTAGAAGGCTTCTCTTCCTCCTTTAACTTAGATTTTGCCATCTTTGATTTCTTAGCAGCAAGCATATTCACCTCTACCTTAATTGCATCATTTTGCATGTCAGCAAGAGAGGCAGACTCCCTTTCTCTGAGTAAAAGAGAAAAATCTGAATCAAATGATTCAGCATACCTCAACTGTGCCAAAGCTCCAGGAGGTTTCAAATGAGCTGGAATAGAATTATATACTTTGTTAAACCTCTTAGAGAAATTTTGAAC
Source organism: Pinus tabuliformis (assembly GCA_031772625.1). NCBI lineage: Eukaryota > Viridiplantae > Streptophyta > Pinopsida > Pinales > Pinaceae > Pinus > Pinus tabuliformis. Next base: position 103,299,212 of record CM062810.1, read on the forward strand.
AGTTTCCTCTGGAGCTCTCCTGAGATTGTTATATTCAGTAAGTGCTTGGACAAGGTTAGTTCTGTTTCCCCATTTCCTTAGAAAACTGTCTTCAAACTCTACCCAACTATGAATGCTTCCAGCTCTAAGGGCTTTAAACCATTTCCTGACTTCACCGATGAAAGTCTGAGCAAACAATCTTAGTTTTACATCTTCATCATCCACCTCCTCCCTGTCAACAAAATCATTGAACCTATCTACATGTTCCTCTGCTGTAATATCTTCATCACCTCCCCATGTTGGAATCCTAGCAGCATATTTACTAGGAAGATCATGTAAAACAGCAGGGAGAGCTAAAGGAGCATACCTAGCAGGTATAGCCATAATGAATGGAGGAGCAGTGACAACAGGTATTGTATGACCAGTGGGAGCAGATTTTGTGTGAGATATTGTCTGAGGACTATTTGGACTAACAGAGGCAGAAGATAAAGTATTGGTACGGAAAGGGCTGTTTGGACTTTGCAAACCACTGACAAAAGAACTCCAATTTGGGAGAGGTAAACCAGTTTTAGATTTGAGCAAAACTTCAAAAGGATCAAGTTCCTTGAGCTGATTTAAGTCCTCTTCCTCTAATAGCAATTCCGAAGTAACAACCTCCCAAAACTCTTCCTTATCTTTTTGTGACACTAAAGATGAAGTATCAATGCCTCTTTTTTGTAAATCTAAAATAATTCCAATAAGCTCTTCTTCATTTTCAGACCTCAACAATACCTCTTGAATTTTTTCATCAACAATTTTATCTTCAGGACTTCTAGAAAATTCAGGAAACAAAGATTTTGAAATGGTTGAAGTACCTGGTATATCAGAAAATCTTTGCTTGCTCCTTGAGATAATGTTGGGATTTTCCACAGGACTAGGTGGGTTTGGGTCAGGATTACTCCTTGTATATCTTCCTCTCGAAGCCACCTTTTAAACTTTAAGATTGAATGGAGTCACCAAGGTAGAATGCAGCCTCGAAAACCTTCTGAGCTCCTGCTACCTTCAGAAGTTCAGCTTCATAATTTCGGGAATGAGTAATCTTCAGACTCCCAGCAGACGCACCAAAATGTTAAATCAAAATCAAGCCCTGGAAGGCTGCAAACCAGGAAGACTTCAAGTAACTGTTTCAAACCAATCTTTCGACTAAGGCTTAGCCTCCTTAGCCTGAGAGGGCTCTCTCAAAAAGGGTTATTGATTTTGACTAATAATAAGATGGCTAACTCTTGTGGAATAACATTGACAAATATGAAGGCTGGACAAGCATTAAACTAATTCCCATTGGGCCTATGGAGTCAATCATACTTCAGTACATAATGAGACTGCCTTTACATAGAAGTCAGGGCATTTGGCATTTAGATGTTCAGAACACAAATCATATAAAACCACAGTTCATACATGCATACAGGAAGTCAGAGCATGATCAATGAATTCTGAGTGATTACACATATATGCAACTGTAAAAGACATTAAGGAAGGAATAAAACACACATTCTAAACATGGAAATCCCTCATGAATCCTGAGAAGAAAAACAACCAACTGATATTACTGAATTCTGTCTTTTCATAAGCCAAAATAGTACTATGTTTTATAAAATATCCAACCCTCATTACATCGCTGTCTCAGCTATATATAGAATCCTTATTTTAACTAATTCGAACTTTCTCCTCCAGCATGAGGGGAATTCGATAACTGCCTCTAATGACACCTATCAGCTATTTAACTAACTATTAAATACAGTAAAGTGCTGACTGGAGTTTTAAAGAGTTCTAAAGTAACTATGACTCTAACTCTCTCTTCCATGCATAACGACCTCTCCTTGTTTTTTGACACCTGGTCCCCTTTTTGATGTGGCTGAGCTGGATGTTTAATACTCCATATCGACCTTGAACGCTAAATCCTTTAACTGCTCAGTAGTGTTGGGAGATGTCCCTTGCTTCTCGGTTCCAGTTTCCTCAAATTTCTCAAATGTACAGCAGCATGTCTTTAGCTTTTAATAACCCAAAATATGGAACACTGCCACGTTCCTGATGTGTTGGAGGCTGCCTCGATGGATATGGGTGCAAGCAAAAGTTCTTTGTATGCAACTCATTTAATACCCTTTGAACGGTGATAAAGTGGCTTTATAACAGAAACTTAGGTTAAAATATTCCACTTTTTTTTTAATGTACACCTGTCTTGATCTGAACGGCTGTTGTAGCTTCATCTGATACCTTGCATATCCTTTAGGTGTCTCCCTTTCAAAATTCCCGCTCATCATACCAAACTGCCTGTCTGCGTTAAAATCAACACCTACAGCAGTTTCGTAGCGCGCTACGAAACTGCTGAATTATTTAAAACAGCATGCCTTTACCCGAGACCTTTATCACCGAAACATTTGATTGCCAAAATCGCTTTGACTTTTCATATAAGCAGGGATTTACATGTCTTCAAAAACAGTAAGACTAAGCAAATTTGACAAAAACTTGGAACAAAACCTCCCTTTGAAAAAGAAAATTCATTTGGCAGCTAACTGGCTTAGCTGTATCTTCAGGTCTTCAATCTTCTTCTTCAGAGCTTTATTCTCAGCTCTTAATTGCATATTTATTTTTCTAACGAACTGGGCCTCTTTGATGGCTGGTACTGTCCATGTGTGAAATTGTGCATGGCCATCAACTACTGAATTCAACTGGTTTTGAAAGGTTTCAGTTCCACCCCACAGAGCTTTACGATATTTTGTATACACATCTGCATGCTTTCTAACTGCTTGCTTCAGTTTGGCAATCTCATATTGGGCTGCTTCTAATTGGCTCTTCATGACTGCTATATTATCTTCTTGAGATGTGATGATTGTTCTGCTTGCATTGTTTTGCCTAACTCTCTCGATTTCCTCTATCTTTGACAGTGCTTCTTTTACTTGCTTCCTTGTAATAGGTCTTCTGGGTTTTAAAATGAATTCTTCACCTGGCTCATCGAACTTGAGCTTTTTTGAGGCTTTAGACTTCTTGGCAGTTTCTGGTGATGACTGTGTCAAATCAATATGGACTGGTTCAAACTGCTCGAATTCAATGGCCTGTAATAAATCATTCAAGCTTGCCTTGGATGTTGGGCTCTCTTCCACAGCTATGGCTTTACCCTTTTCCTTATTTATTTGACCTCTTGTCCTTACCCTTGATACTGCTTCAGATTTGCTTGTTTCAGGTGCAGTCTTCTTATTCTGAGGTTGTTCTTGAATGACTAGTGGCTTCACTGGTTTTCTTGGCTGTGACTTGTTTTGCTTTTTGGCTCTTGCTTCTTTTTGAAGTTCAGCTATTGTGAGTTCTCTGACTGGTTGTGGAGTAAGGCCAGTCTTGCTTTGGAATCCAGCCATGAAAATAAACGAATTCCAGTCTCTGCCTATCTTTTGGAGGCCATCTAAAACTAACAACTTAACCAAACCATGATGAAATAAAGAGGTTTCACAGTCCTCTTTCCTTAACTGCACCTTGTCACACATCTTACTCAAACTGCGAAATAAGTAAAAAGGAATGTCTATGGAAACTTTCCCAGTGAAATGTAAAAGCAATTTGAAATGGTAAGAATAGACCTTATTGTACCTTCCTTCACAGGTCAAGTATTTTTGAATGCAGGTGAGAAGAAGAGCATAATGTTCCTTGACATAATTTCTAGGCACTGCTTTTGTTAAGTCTTCATTTACATATGCCTCCTTTAAAAACTCTTTACAAGGGTTCATATCAAATTTAAAATTTTTAAACCATTCTTCCCATCCTCTTGGGATCTCTGTCACAGTAGCTATGGCTTCTGGAGAAACTTGGACTTCTAGCATAGCAATCTTTGAATTTAAACCAGTGAAGTTTAGCGCAAATTCTTTGGTTACCTGCGCATGTCCTCCTTGTAGCTTCTTGCAAAATTTCCAGCAGCTGGTATCTTTGAACGCTTTCTTCACACCTTCATCCCTCAACGCTATATCCAAGCCTTCAGGTTCAGTCCTCTGGCATTTACCGGATCTGTGTTCTTTTCTCTCCATTTTCGTTTCAAAATCTTCACACACACAGAGTCTAACAGCTTCAGTTTCAATGGTAATTCAGTTCTTTTTAATTCAGCCTCGCTTGTAATCAGGCTCGCTTGTAATCGGGCTCGCTTGAAATTCAAATTTTTTATTGAAACACTTCCTTACATAATCAAACAGACAGGTCACTCATGCAGCATTTACGACTATCATAAAGGTCTATGCACGGTAGGATCTATTGGGAATGATATTTCTGTGCATATCAACAGATCTATTAGTGGGGTAGTGGCAAATGAGTGCTCAAACGTGATAGGAGAAGCACATCAACTGACATGAGTGGACACAACTGATGACTCAGCTACGGACTTGACATTTCGGGAAGGGTTTGCTGCGAAATGCCCGAATCCACGATTTCGCAGCGCTGTTAGTTTTAAATTCTAATGATGCGCTGTGAAACGGCCTAATCATAACGCGCTGCGAAATTACTAAACCATGATTGCGCTGCGAAACTGGCCAATAGGATTACGCTGCGAAATTACTAAAAGACTCGGTGACTCGGATGAGACAAGACATGACTATGGAACAATGATGGTAGAGGAGAACCAATAGGATTTGAGTATAGTTTAAATCAAAAACTTTAAAACTCCGAATCCTAAGTAAGACACATAAAATGAAATCAACTTGACACAGACCTTTGCAATTGGACTAGGACAAACAACTATATGCATAATTTTTTTTTATAGTTCTAAGTGATAACAGATGGTATGAGGGAACCATGGTAATGACCCATGGTATTGTATGTATGAGGCCTATATAGAGGCTAGAGACTCCACATGGAGAGAGTGAAGGATTATTTTATGAATAAGCATATGGCTTCTGGAGTGTTCTCCTTCCTTAAGGAGTGAATGTATGGTGTTGCCCTACCTTAAGAGTTTTGATCAATAAAGAAGCAATTCTATTTATTTTGATCTTGTTATTCTTGGGTTTATTTATATTATCATATATTTTTGGGTTAGATCTACAACAATTGGTATTAGAGCTATATTTTTGGATAAGATCTACAACAGATTGTGGTGTTGAATAGCATAAAATCGACTATCCACACTTTGGATTCTAAAACTGTCACTCCAATCTGGAAAATAACCAAAAAATCGAGAGCCTATCTGCAGAAACGGACATCGCCATTGAGTTCCTATCATGGAGAAGTGTAAAATCGACATAAAATTTGTCAAATTCTATCTTTGGCAAGTTCTGGCCTTCAGGTAATCTTTCTAATGCCCCTCGCTATTCTCTGGGCAAGCTTCCACTCCTCTGGCTGCTTGTGGTTCCACACCTACAATTAAAATAATATTATTCATGGAATTTCGCGCCCATCCTTTGCTCTGTCGCCTCCTCCCCCGCATCTAATAAATGTTGGGTTTAAGTAGAAATCCGTGGAGGCACTTGTTATCACTCTGATAATTCTTTTGAAATAAAAAGAAAGACAAACCAAACGTAACCACAAACCACTTTTGGAGATCACGACCTAGTCTTCTTGATGCTCAGAGAGGGCTCTCTCTTTAAGATTTAACTTTGTTTTTGTTAACATGATTTTAGGCTAGTTATTGCTTGCACTTGGGTTTTGTTTTGAAAATTTGGTGGTGGGTTCACTTTACTTAGATGGATAGAGTTTTGGCTTATTCCATTGGACTATGGAGTAGGGTGTCTGACAAACAAGACTAGTTTGGGTTCTAAAAATAGTGTCTATAGGGTAAGGTAGATACATTACTACAGATCTCAGAGGTTAAATGGTGAATAGCTTCAAATTGGATCTAGGGAGAAATTAAGGGTTCCCTAGGCCAGACTTTGGAAGAAATGAAAGAAGTCAACTGGGATAGGAGAGAAATCAAGGATTCTCAAATCCGAGTATCAGAAGAAAACATGTAAATAAATTACTGTGCAAGATAGAATTTAATTAAATAAGTTCTGTATGATATTTCCAGTTAATTCATTTAGATTTAGAACACATTTACGATTATGAAAACACAAACTAAATATAACACAATAACACAAAGAAGTACTTCACTGCAAATGGCTCATCTCATGAATCTTCTAGTAGAATGCCTTTATTACTTGCTCCAATTTGTTGACTTGAAAATGGTAGAATCACCCTTAGGTTCAAGCTCACAATAATCTACAAATGTAAAATAATACACCATAATACTTCGAATTTTGAAGTATTTATACAAAAAGTTTATTACAAAATATCTCAAACTAATTTGAGATTTAATATAGGAAAAGGAAAATATCTTCTTGCAAGAAGATAGAGACATCTATTGAACTGTTTCATGATGTCCTTTTTATTTTGGTTCTGTTGACTATTATTCTTTCATTTTTAGCCCTTTATGCTGATAGGCTATTTTCCTTTCACGCTTTCATCTGATACTCTTTTACCTGATACACATTAACTGTGCTGACCTGTCTTCATTCTTTTACAATGCTCATTTACTTTTTACTATACACTTATAATTTACATTTTATAATTGACTGTGTTTTCACTACAGTAAATCATTCAAATTCTTCCATATTTCTTCATCTAGCAACTAGATGTTGAGCATTTTCCTATATATCTCATCAGCCTATGTATATTTTGCAAAAATAGGCTTATTGATAAATAAGTGCTTCACCTCATGCTGGAGGTAAAACAGATTTTCAAAATTCTGGTATAATACTCTACCAGTTGGTATACCACACATTGATGAGGTATTTTCTAGTTATTTGGCCACTTCTCTGATTTTCTTGTTGTGGTCCTCCTATTTCATCAGTTTATCATTTATGACTAAGGGATTAGGTAGTCCCTTTTCTCTCAAAAGCTCAAACTTGGTCATAAACCTATCAAAGGCTAGTTGCATGGTTTGACACTTATCTTCTAGATTTAACATTAAATTTCTCTTGGCTAGGACCCTTTTGACCTCCAAAATGGTACCTTTCCTGAAAGGTATGTCAAGTTCTTGTAGCTCATATTTTTTCTTGGAGTTGAGGAATTAAATAATTCTCACTACTTCCTTTGGCATTTCTCCAAGTTCTTCTTTGACCTTCTGGATGGATTTTGTCACTTGTTTGATCAAGTCTATCTACTCAAAAATGACTTGGATAGATGGCCAAATATCATTGACAGAGTCAATGATATTGGCCCATAATAATTGCTTTGTCTTTCCCAAAGGATCACTCAGTGTCAACTCTTTCTCCAGGATTTTTACTCTCTCATTCATTCTGGTAGCCTTCTGTTATTCTTCCTTATGCATGGTCTGGGCTAACCTGCAATCTGTCTCTAGGATGGTAAGTTTTTCTTTTAACTTGTTCATCTCACTGGTCTGAATAGACATTTCTTCCATTGCCTTGACAAACTTGTTTTCTTCATCACCTCTGGTACCTGTTGCTGTTGAAGTCATTGCTCATGTAGTTGTTGTTGCTACTAACAATGTAGTGGCCATTGGACCAGTGGGAGCTAATGTTGATGCCAATGTGGAAGGTGTTGGCATTATGAGATAAGTGTTGTCCTTGATGGCAAACCTCACTGATGACAAATCATAGTACAGAAGGTCAGCAACAAGGAATTGCTGATCAGACTATAAGAAGAAGAGAAAGTTCATACACGCAGGTTCGTTAAGCCCAAGTCGCGTGTACACGCAGGTTGGCTTCAGCAAAAGCACGTGTATGTTGAAAAGTACCTTTGGTCCATGGCGGTTAGTCCTTGGAAGTTGTGCCTATGGTTTCGGACCATTGTGTCTCGACGGGCGTGTCGATCCCTAGTTTTGAAGTTGATGGTATTGGATTTCTATGGTTTTGGCTCTTGGTATTGAACAAGGCCTAAGGCTATATAAGGAGAAGGAAATCATTAGGCAAGTGCATCTGAAATGTCTTGAATATCTGATGAAGCATTAGATCCAGTATGCAGGGTTATGGGTTGATGATGCATTGCTTGATCTGAGCTAAGGAGAGATCTCACCGGTTGATGGAGAACTAGATCTAAGGAGAGATCGGGATCAAATGGTTTGAAATGAACTATCTTTATGATGCTTATTCTAGATCTATATACTGACGCATGTATTATTCTATAAATGTTATGAGTATGACTGATGTCTGGTACAGCTGCAAGTTATGAGAAATTATTTTTAGATCTGTACGCTGGTTGTCTTTGGAAAAAGCGCGTATACACGCGGGTTTGATTCATCTAAGTAGCGTATACATTGTAAAGCTTGATATTTGAAGTTGCAGATGGATCTGATGGTTATTACAGAGTTCTGTGTCTACTCTGTGTTCTGGTGACTGTTGTTAACAGGGTTTCAGTGATTCAGGGTTTGATGATTGTTATGGGTCCAGTATGAAAATTGGATGAATAGTGGCCTTACAGATTATGTGTTGTGCTTCAGTGTATCCAGTCTGAAAATTGATGAAACGTGGTACCTGGAGGTGAGAAGATTGTAGGCAAGCACCTACGTACTAGTATCTAAGCTAGTACAAAAGCTAAAGGAGATCTTTGGAGCATTGTAGCAGGTAGCAGCCTGCGTACTAGTAAATGGATCGGCTAGTACAAAAGCAAAGGGGGTTGTAGCTCCCGTACTGGTATAAGACTGCACCAGTACAAATATTGTAAAAGGATTTTCTTATTAAGAAGAAGATTGAGATGACTTGCAGCAGGTGGTTTTCACCCACATTGGGTTTCCACCTTATATCTTTGTGTTCATGTGTGTGGCTCTTGTGTGATGTTCTGTTCTGTTATTCTGCACCTGTTTACTGTTAATATGCTTAATAATGATCTGATGCATTTACTGAAGATTAAGCTAACTGAATTATAAGATCTCTGGATATACGCGAGTTTCATTAGACACAGTAGCGTGTACACGCGGGTTCACTTAATTGAAGTAGCGTATATGTTTCTGAGTATGAAATTGAAAAGTTTGATTGATCTGATAATACTGATTCACCCCCCCCTCTCAGTATTATTTCCAACAATTGGTATCAGAGCAGGTCCTTTGGTAGAAGCTTGATCGCTTGAAGGAGATCCGTGGAACAATGGGAAAGAAGCTTAAGAAGAAAGCTCATAAGAAGAAGAAGACATCTCAGAAGATCTATGACAGTGGGAGAGTCGATTGGGGATTAGGTATAAGAAGCTCTTCAGATTCAGAATCAGATTCAGAATCATTATCAGGTATGAATGTGTTATCCTCTGATGTTCCAGCCATATTTCCTTGTGAGACAGATGGAAGTGATAGTGAAACTACTGAACTTGCTCTTATGGGTGAACAAGAAGGAAATGAGATAGAAGCAGAATTTAGAAGGCTAAGAAGCAAAATTAGAACTCAAGAAGATCTTCTGAACATAAAGGATAATACTGCTAAGGCTCAACGAGAGTTATTCAAGGAGAAATATCAAAAGTTGCAGGTTGAAGCAACTTCTCTAAGAAATGAAGTCAATGACAAAAGCACAACCATCAAGAAACTCAAAGATAGATCCAGCTACTATGAAAATCTTGAAGCTACAATCCTCTCACTAAAAGGAGATCTTGAAGAATCAAAGAAGCAGAATACAGATCTACTCCAAGCTACTGCAAAACAAGAAAACGAAGTCACCAACTTAAAATCTCAACTAGAATGTGCCTTCCGAGTTCGTCAAATGCAGCAGGATCTAAATGAAGAACAAGAAAAGGAGATTCTCAAACTAAGGCATCAGTTGGAAGAAGGAAGGAAAGATGGAGAAGACATGAAGAAACAATGTCTAGAAAAGGAGGAACAACTTCAAGTTGAGGTAAATATCTTGAAAGGTAAATTAGAAGAAAAGGATAAACTTTTGAGATTTCAAGATAGTACTAAAGCCTTGGATGATATTCTTAATAGTCAAAGATCTCCTGCTATCAAGACTGGTCTTGGTTTTCATGAATCTGTTGAAGGTGAATCTAGCTCACAAGGTGAGGCAAGGAACTCTAAAGAGAAAACTAAAATGATCAACAAGGAGATGGAAGGTCAACCCCATCAACAATCAAAGAAAAAGACTCCTCAAAGAAAATCTTTTACTCCTCCTATGAATAATATTGAATGTTATGTATGTCATAATCTTGGACATGTTGCAGCTAGATGTAGAAAAAGAAGAGTTCAAGACTATTATGCGGACAGGTCATCTCAATCAAGGTACTTTAATGGGTATTGCTTTGCTTGCAATATGTATGGTCACAAAGCTGCTGATTGCTACAGGAGGAATATGAAACATGTAAGATGTTATGCATGTAACAAGCTTGGACATGTAGCAAAGGAATGCAGGAACAAAGGATGGACATCACATCAAAAGGAGAAAACCTCATCACACTTGAAGATATGGAGGAAGAAGGAAGTACAGTCAGCACAATGTACTGAGACACAGCACAGCACAGACATATCAGACTCAGGGGGAGCTGAAAGTGTAAACCTTCAGTGTCCTGAATCTCATACGCAAGTTCCTTAAAGGGAAGTCGCGTATATACGCGAGTTAGACACTGCAAAGTCGCGTATATGTCAGTCTGAGGAAAAGCAGTGGGGACAGGCTCAGAAAAGGGATCTGATATGATTCAGTCCATTATTTGCTCTTAGTTACAGTCGGCTGAGGATGTGTGAAAAATGTTTTGATACTTGTAAGATGTCTAGAAGTGTTTTGATCCTAACTTGATGATGATGATGATATCTTGATGCTTACTGCTGATATATGCATGATCAGATCTAACAGATGGCACAGGTTGAGGGGGAGCATATGCCTTTACTATTTCATTGTTGGCATTATGGTTAATAGCCTTGGTGATGATGCTTATGATATATCTTGCAATGATGTGGTTGTCAGTTGTCAATGATAAAATCTCATATGACTCTTGGGGTTACATAGTTAATGATCAGATCAGATTTATGGTTGATTCTTTGATGATGCATATATGGTGCTTACATGGTGATCTTCATAAGGACAAGGAGAAATACAAAGCTTGAATATACATCTTCCTCACTTGATGATGGGTCACTCATATACTGCTGTTGTCATATGCATAAAAATCATACAGTTATGATGCAGGCACTCTTGTGGATAAGGATTGTTGCTGTTGATGATATCAAGAAGTTTTTGAGCTTGAGCTCAAGATACATAGTGCTGATACATGGATGACTCCTCAAAGTCACTTTGTTGGAGACATAATGATGAGTTTGTATCTATACTTACATATGTTAATTGATGCAGATGTTCCCAAGTAGTGATACTTGGATCATGGAGAGCTTGATGAAATAGCTATGGTGGTTTCACACATGATACAATGTGAATGACTCTGAATTCTGTTCAAAGGATGAATTGATGCAGACATACCTTGTTATAGGTTGATGACCTATTCTCTACAGGACATTTACAGGTTGCGGATATGGAAATTTGTGTACGCGTGTTGTTTAAAGGATATCCGCGTGCATACGCCGTTTTACAAAGAGCTAGTCGCGTATATGGTGTATGCGTGTTGCGTAAGGGATATCTGCGTATATACGCTTGTTTATGTGTATACAGACGCGTATATGGAGATCTGAAGGAAATCAGCAGGGACAGATGTTGATTGCAGAAAGTCTGGTATGGGTCTGACAGAATCCATCTGGCACAGGTTCAGGGGGAGCAGATAATCTTCCAATGATGCATTGTTGGCATTATCTTAAAGCTTTTGGTTCTAGTTCACATTTGGTGTTGATTTCAAGAGGAACAAAGGCGAAAGGAGAACAAAAGGATCTCTTGGTTGCTGATCTGAATGGTGATTATCAGATGCTGCTGGTGACTTTCATAAGTCTTGGTCTAGTTCTTTCGTCTCTATGTCATATATCTCTTTTGTGGTGTCAAGGTCATGTAACGGCCTATGTTGGTTTTCCCACTATGCCTGGGATGAAAATGTAATGCTCTTGCCTTATCATGTGTAAACTTTTGATGTATCCCCACTTGGTTGGGTGGATGAGTCAATTCTAGTATGTCCCCACATGGTTGGGAATGGATGTATGTATGAGTCTTTGGTGATAGGAAGGTCCTTTATGATGTATAGAGTCATGTTCTTCTTGAAGAACATCTTTTGCAGATCTTTCCTACAGTCAGGAAGAGCATGAACAACACACTTCAGCGGTACAGAGATTCAGCATGTACTCAAAGGGAGCATGGACAGATTGGTACACCTTGGCATATACAAAGGGGGAGATTATTCAGAGATTTCAGCAGGTACTCAGGGGGAGTATGGACAGTGGAATGATTCAGCAATGGAAGAGAATATATTGGTCCACCCTTTGCCCTTGATGTCAAAGGGGGAGAGTGATTTGGTGTTGTTGCCATCAAGTCCAAAGGGGGAGATTGTTGGCATTATGATGCATGTGTTGTACTTGATGGCAACCCTCTCATAGAAGAATATCTCACTTATGTATAACTGGATGAATCTTCAGACGAGATATCAGATGTAACTGATGGAGGATAGCTCAAAGGAATCAGATGATGAATCTTCAGAAGAGATATCAGATGTGACTGATGGAAGAATATCTCACTTATGTATAACTGGATGAATCTTCAGACGAGATATCAGATGTGACTGATGGAGGATAGCTCAAAGGAATCAGATGATGAATCTTCAGAAGAGATATCAGATGTGACTGATGGAGGACAGCTCAAAGGAATCAGATACTAATTCTAAGTGTGACAAGTTAGCATTGCCATCAAGTCCAAAGGGGGAGATTGTTGGCATTATGAGATAAGTGTTGTCCTTGATGGCAAACCTCACTAATGACAAATCATAGTACAGAAGGTCAGCAACAAGGAATTGATGATCAGACTATAAGAAGAAGAGAAAGTTCATACACGCAGGTTCGTTAAGCCCAAGTCGCGTGTACACGCAGGTTGGCTTCAGCAAAAGCGCGTGTATGTTGAAAAGTACCTTTGGTCCATGGCGGTTAGTCCTTGGAAGTTGTGCCTATGGTTTCGGACCATTGTGTCTCGACGGGCGTGTCGATCCCTAGTTTTGAAGTTGATGGTATTGGATTTCTATGGTTTTGGCTCTTGGTATTGAACAAGGCCTAAGGCTATATAAGGAGAAGGAAATCATTAGGCAAGTGCATCTGAAATGTCTTGAATATCTGATGAAGCATTAGATCCAGTATGCAGGGTTATGGGTTGATGATGCATTGCTTGATCTGAGCTAAGGAGAGATCTCACCGGTTGATGGAGAACTAGATCTAAGGAGAGATCGGGATCAAATGGTTTGAAATGAACTATCTTTATGATGCTTATTCTAGATCTATATACTGACGCATGTATTATTCTATAAATGTTATGAGTATGACTGATGTCTGGTACAGCTGCAAGTTATGAGAAATTATTTTTAGATCTGTACGCGGGTTGTCTTTGGAAAAAGCGCGTATACACGCGGGTTTGATTCATCTAAGTAGCGTATACATTGTAAAGCTTGATATTTGAAGTTGCAGATGGATCTGATGGTTATTACAGAGTTCTGTGTCTGCTCTGTGTTCTGGTGACTGTTGTTAACAGGGTTTCAGTGATTCAGGGTTTGATGATTGTTATGGGTCCAGTATGAAAATTGGATGAATAGTGGCCTTACAGATTATGTGTTGTGCTTCAGTGTATCCAGTCTGAAAATTGATGAAACGTGGTACCTGGAGGTGAGAAGATTGTAGGCAAGCACCTACGTACTAGTATCTAACCTAGTACAAAAGCTAAAGGAGATCTTTGGAGCATTGTAGCAGGTAGCAGCCTGCGTACTAGTAAATGGATCGGCTAGTACAAGAGCAAAGGGGGTTGTAGCTCCCGTACTGGTATAAGACTGCACCAGTACAAATATTGTAAAAGGATTTTCTTATTAAGAAGAAGATTGAGATGACTTGCAGCAGGTGGTTTTCACCCACATTGGGTTTCCACCTTATATCTTTGTGTTCATGTGTGTGGCTCTTGTGTGATGTTCTGTTCTGTTATTCTGCACCTGTTTACTGTTAATATGCTTAATAATGATCTGATGCATTTACTGAAGATTAAGCTAACTGAATTATAAGATCTCTGGATATACGCGAGTTTCATTAGACACAGTAGCGTGTACACGCGGGTTCACTTAATTGAAGTAGCGTATATGTTTCTGAGTATGAAATTGAAAAGTTTGATTGATCTGATAATACTGATTCACCCCCCCCTCTCAGTATTATTTCCAACAGAAGGCACAACTGTGGTCACTGTAGGAATGACAGTTGGAGGAGCACTGTCTAGAGTAGCTTTTTTGAGCTGGATCAAGCTATTTGGTTCCTTTTCCATTCCCTTCAACTGGTCATTAAGTTGCAGCACCAAGTCCATCATCTCCTCATGATTTGTTTGGATTTCTAGGACTTCTTTTGTTTGAGGGTGTTGTGACTGAGGTAGCTTGAGTTGCTTCTTAAGGGCTGCAATGTCTTCATTTTTCTTCTTAATAAACTGTTCAGAAGACTTGATGTCCTTTGGGTCATCGCCCAGCTCAATGGTCAGGTCTTCCAAGGATTTGATCCTTATGTCTTTGGCACTGGAAGATTCTTTTTCCAGTTTGTATTGGGTTGTCACATTATCCAATGAGTCCTTGAGCTTGAACACTGCCATTGCTTTTGATGTAAGGGTGGAGTAGATCATCTCTCCAGCCTACTTGTGAAATTCTATTTGATCTATGGGATGCACATCCCTTGCTAAGACCTCAAAGTTGGTCTTCTTATAGTCGTTTGCTATTGTAGGCTACTGTACAGTTGGTTGTAGGAAAGACACCTACATTTTACCTTATTTGATGTCAAAGGCTGACATCAATCTGCTCTGGTTTGGTGGTGTCATTTGCATGTACTTGGAATAAGTGTCTACCTTGAGCTTCTCATTCCTTATTTTGATCTCCTTGAACCTTTCCTTGATATCTACTTTAGCTGGCCTGACATAGGAAGACACCTCCACACTCTTTTGTCTCTGTATAATCTGGGTGTTGGAAGAGGAGGGTTGTTATGTTTCTGATGATGCAACAATTTCAGTTGTTTGTCTACTCCTTTTCCCATTGTATCAGTATCAACCATTTCTGCTGATGCAATGTGCTCTTCTTGTTCATATAGAGGAGTGAGTTTGGGCCTTTTTCTTAATTAGAACTACTGATCAGTGGTGTCCATAGTAGAGCTTGAAGCTTCCCACTATTTCTTTTGGGATTCTTTTCCTCATTGGCAGGATTCTGAATGATGGGAGGGATATTCATTGCCTCTCCGAACTCTGGGACCTTCAAGAAAGAGCTTTGGTCAAATTGTTTCTCCAAGTCAATCATGGTGTTTTCCACATCCACCACTATGATGTCCTTATCTATCAATGTGATCTCTACCCATTATGATTGATTAGCATACTGTTCAATGTCAGGCATGGGGTAGTGGATGTAAGGTCCAATCTTGACCTTTTGTATGAGTTTGCTTATAACCTCATGAGGGTCATAATGCTAGATGAAACTCTTCTTGAATTTGAATTGTTGGAGTATCTTATCAGCTTCAGGCCCAACCTCTTTGGTGTTGCAGATGAACGGGCCCATTTGGTTTTTCATTTTAAACTGTGTTTTCTTCCTAGAAGCTAGGAGCTGGACCTCATCCACACCTATCATTTTCCTGAAGTATTCCAGGGAAAATAATCTCATTGGAAGATACTTAGGCAATTTGTAGGGGGGTAATTCATAGCCATAGATCCTAATTTCAGTATGATTTGGGTAGAGGTACCAGTCTCCTACTCTGCTATTCTTCGCTAGTTGCAATACTCTCTTGATCTCAGTACTGATTCTAGGTTGAGTGCTAGAAGTCATCATGTTCATGACAGGGTGAACAAAACAATCTATGAAGTCTTTGTATGTGAATGTTGTGTTATACCTTTGGACTAAGGGTGTCCAATAGATGACTGATCTTTCCTTTCCCCTGGTATCTATTTTCTGAATCTTCATTGGGAACTTGTCTATTGATAATAGAGGAACATATGAAACAACACTGAAGAGTATTTGAAGACTCTTTCAGTGGGAAATCTAGTGAACTGTTCATGCATTCTGTTTGCAATGAACTGGGCATAATCATACATAATGGTAGGAGGGTGGCCTGGAGTGAAAATGGACAAGAAGGCCATGACTATCTCATCCACAAACTTGTCTGATGTGAATCCTAGGATGCATGAGATCATGGAGATTATTCTCCTGCCAGTCTCTGAAAAAATAGCAAAAACATAGGGTGGAATGTCCTTAGGAGTATGGCACTCCTCAATGATGAAATTCTGAAAAATTTGCTTGATCTTAGCTGGGTCCACTGTGGTGTATAGGTTCAATAGGTGTGCAATGGATGAAGGAGTCAAATTGTGGCTAGGCTAGATTTGAAGCATCTAGTTAATAGACTCAGTAGTAATTGAAAACAAGAAGTCTTGGTTTTGGGCAATTATAGCCCTCTAGCTAGGTATGTAACATGCATGGCAGAAATGTACAATGTCTGGGAATGGATGGGCTTTTGGGAATGTATAATTGGGTAGATTTGAGTCCCAAAGGTGGATATCATCTGCTTTGTTCAAGAATCTATCTTTGGACCAACAATGGATTCTCAGAAGGTTGTCTTGGGTGACTGTGTCTTTGATTTGAAAATCCCAATTTTCCACGGCTAAGTGGTCAATGTCTAAGTGAGGGGTTGTCAATGGTATGACATCCAGAGAGGTTGGCGTAGCCATTTCTATGATAAAATGTGGAAAATTGGGCTTTATATGGTTTTGGGAATGAAACTTAAGTATTTGAAAAACCAGGGTAGGGTACGAGTGGGTTGCAGGTTGGGCTTCTGGTACTTTGGGAATGGTAGACTCTCAATTGAATTGAAATTAATTAAATTCTTTCAATTATTTTAAGAATTTAATGTTCTTTCATTAAAGAGGGGAAAATTCTGGTTTTTTGCTTAAATACCTAGAATTCAGAGTTGGGGCTGCAACTGGTTTTCAATTGGGGTGTGTAGATGGCTTTGGTAGCTAGGATGGTGTGTAATGTTGGCATCGCAAAGCTTTGATGGTTGACAGATGGTTGTAGGAGTTCAGAAGGTGTAGGCGCTTCAGAGGTTCTACAATGTAATTTGAGCGAAAAAGGGTGAAAATGGGGTCAGAAGGCTTTTAACGCGAATAGTTGGAAAAATGGCAGAGAAATTATGTTTTATGAATAGTGCTAGTTTTTATTTTGGTGGGGAGGTGGTTTTGGAGGCCATCGCACTGCTTATGGGGGTCGGGTGGTATTTTTCCGAGGGAATGTGATCTATGCTAGAGGCCAACACATATACAAATGGGCCCCAAGCAAAACCACCCATATCGCATGCTCTCGGGCCATTAAAGGTCAGACATCGCGTGAGTGAGATATGGATGATGGACATTGGATTTGGGGGTGGATGATTGGACAACCATCATGTGGGAAAGTTGTATGGTCGGGTGATTGGGCGAAGGTTAGCGGGACCCATGGGTTTTAATCATTGTTTAGAGTAATTAACCTATGCTTAATTTCATATTAAGTAAACTGTGGATTTTTGGGGGTCGCGAGGCTAGTTTACCTCACTAGGGTGGTGGGTTAAACTTGAGTTTAGTTAGGAAAATGGTTAAGTGGCGGAGTTAGTGAAGTAGGGGGTTTTTTAGAGTTTGGATAAAGGGTTTAGAGGGGATTTTGGGTAATTATTAAAGGGAAAAAATGATTTTAAAAGGGGGGAAATGGGTCTCACACTTAGGGGAATGGATTTTAGGAGTAATTGACTAGGGAAATGTGTGAAACTAAGGGGTAGGAGTAAAAATGAGGGTAAAGGGGTTTTCATTAGCCATGAAGGGGTAAAAGGGAAATTAGTGAGTATATAGTGGGGGTGAAATGAAATGAAGGGGGAGTTAGGCCAATCAACTTATGATCATGGTTTTTTCATTGATAGTTGCTCCTGCACAATTGAAACACATAGTTAAGCATGATAGTAGTGCTTATGCTCTAAATAACTTGTATTTCTACAACCTTTCTTTACTTACCCTAACATTTTTTCTTCACTTTGGTGGGTGCACTTAAGCTAGCAAGCCCTTTTCTTTCCTTTTCTTTTATAAAACAAACTATATACTTCTAACCTTATATCTTCCAAGGGCCCAGATTAAACTAATGAGCTCCTTTTATTTCTCTACCTATCTAATGATCTGCCAAGATTAAAGTGTTTGGTCAAATTTTATTCTCTAACTATAAACATGAAATTCAAAGCATGAAGTAGTCAAGATTGAATAGTTTGACTATCATGGGTTGTGGCATATATGACAAGCTGTGCACAACCATTATTTAAGATAGTAAAGCAAAAAGTAGTGGCACTTGGACTTGCACACTTTCATGATATGTTTTTTGTTTGGGGTTCATATTTTTTCATTTTTTTTGTATTTGTGTATTTTTTTTTTTGATCTTTTCTTATTTTTCTTGTCCTTTGATATTTCTTTTAGGACATACCCTCTTTACATTTTTTAATTTTAATATGGAAAACATTTGCAGAAAGCAAAGGTATGTACAATATTACAAGAGTTAACCTCAACCAATTCAAAATTATGAATCCTATCACTATAGGACTCTAACAGTGGCACCACATGGGGATGTCATTTTTTGGTGAAATTTCAAGAACTATGAAGATTAGTAGGCTTTGAATTGTGACTGTAGTTACCTTGTTAACTGTGCTTTTGTATTTCCTGCTTTAATGATACTTATGACAGTAAATCCTCTAAAGCTTAGGGCCTTCTCTCCGGGATTCAACTTCAAAGGATTACCATTCAATCCAATCTACACTATGCAATGTTATGTACAATGATGCAAAGTAAAGTGAACTATTGTGAGTCAGTGCAAAAATAATGCTTCATCATCCTACCATTAACAGGTCCTCCTGTTAGATTTGATTCATCTATGTTTGTCAAGAACAAGGCATTGTTGCCTCTGTAGCCATAAATGACATAAGACCCTTGCCACAGAAAATCAAATTTTTCATGCTTGCCTTTGTCTTCTCTCCTTGAATCCCACTTAAGGGCTTTATCTCCTATGTAAAAATCATTTGCTTTATTCCTTTTATCAAAGGCTTTCTTGATATTTTCTTAGATTAACTGTGATTTTACATATACTTCTTCTCTGGTCTATTGTAGGTGTATGGTCTGATTTATTCTTCTCTGAATATCATTTGGTTCCACCTGTAAATCCTGGAGGATCTTCATCACTGGAACTCCCAAGGATGATGGGAAAATTACATCCATCCGATAAACCAACTGATAGGGTGATGTTCTAATGGACATCTTAGTAGTCAGTGTATTTGCCCATAAGGAATTGACTACCTTCTTGTTCCATGTCTTTTTATTATCTTCTAGTAATTTTTTAATAATATTGACTAGGCTTTTGTTGGATGACTCTGCCAGTCCATTACCTTGAGGGTAATAGGCTGTGGAATGGCTAAGGGTGATGTGGTACTTGTTACATAAATCTATCATTCTTCTGGATTTAAAGGCAGTTGCATTATCAGTAATGAGCTTGTAGGGACATCCAAATCTTGATAGGATATTACTCTCTAGGAAGGAAATTATGATAGTGTCTAAGGCTTGCCTAGAAGGTATGGCCTCTATCCATTGGTAGAATAGTATATGGGTGTCAAAATCCACTTGTGCTAGGCTGAGGAGGCTGGGTGTATTTCTCCAACGAAGTCTAACCCCCAATGTTGAAATGGAATCTCAGTGGAAATTGGTTTAAGAGGCAAGGGTAAATTTTTCTCTTTCCCTAAAAAATCTAGCATTTATGATAGGGGGTCACATGTTTTTTAACATCTACAAACAAAGTAGGCCAATAGAAACTAGCCCTCAGAATTTTGTCAGCATTAATATTCCAGTACAAGTGTCCTCCACAATCCCCTACATGAAACTCTTGTAAAATCTTGTCAGCTTCATCTTTCAATAAACAAGTTAAAAGAATACCACTATTGTCCTTCCAAAAAATGCATTATCTATAACATAATATCTTAATGACTTCATTTTTAAGAATCTAGCATTATTTCTTGTCAATCCAGGAGGAGCTTGTAAGTTGAGTAATAGAAAGGTAATATCTGCATACCAAGGTGAATCAGTAAAAGGTTTACTAATCTGTGGAGTCACCACCTCCTCCTGATCATCAAGGGCGCTAATGAAGTTGATATCAAGGGCCTGGCATTTTGATTCAGCGATGAGTTTGGCTAAACCTTGGCCTTTGATGAGCTTGGCGGGTTTTATCTCTATGTCATATTCCAATATTGTGGCAATCCATTTGCCCCTTTTACCTTCAGGTCCATTTTGAGTCAAAATTTCTTTAACTACAGAATTTGGAACATAAGAAATAATGTGAGAGTATAGAATGTACACTCTGAAGTCTTTGATTGCCTTAACTAAAGCTAATGCCTATTTTTCCATGATATTGTATTTGAGTGTGGCATCTCTTAAGGATTTACTAAAGAATTCTATTGGCTGTTCATATCCTTGATTGTTCTTTTGCAGCAAGACTACTGCAATGTTGTGTTTTGAAGCAAAAGAAAAACTAATAAAATATTTGTTAGAGTCACGGCTAATCAGGACTAGAGTTTTGGTTAAATCTTCCTTAATAGATTCAAACGATTGTTTGGCCTCCACTGTCCATTTAATTGTTGAGTCCTTTCTTAACATGTTATTTAACTCCATAATTAATTCTAATAGATTTGAGATGAATCTCATGAGAAAATTAATCTTACCTAGAAATGATTGTAGCTCTTTAATGTTTTTGGGATGGGAAATGGTCAAAATGGCTTCTATTCTAGCAGGGTCTATCCTAATCCCATCTTTAGATATGATGTGTCCTAACAGATTTCCCTCTTCTAGACCGAAAAGTGTCTTTTTAGGATTTAAAGAAATCCCAAATTTCCTGCATTTGATAAATACTCTTCTCAGGTGGTCTAAGTGTTCATTGTCAAATTTAGAGAAAATTGTGATGTCATCTTGGTATACTACTAAGAAATCATGGATGTCCTTGGAAAAAGCTATATCCATATCTCTTTGAAATGTGGCACCTACATTCATTAATCCAAAGGGCATCTTCAAATACATGAAGGTACCCCAAGGAGTGGTAAACGTAGTTTTGTCTTGGTCCTCAGGTTGGACTAAGATCTAGTTATACCCAGAGAATCCATCTAACTGTGAAATCCTAGATGAACCTACTACCCTCTGTAAGATATGGTCCATTTTTGGTTAGGGGTGGTTGTCTTTTAAAGAGACCTTGTTTAAGTTTCTAAAATTTACACAATGTCTAATTTCACCTGTCTTTTTCCTAGTTGTAACTAAGTTTGAAATCCAGTTTGAGTATCTAATAGGGGCTATTATTTGGGCATCAAACATTCTTTTAATCTCTTTCTCTATGGATGGCATAAGAATTGGGTTTATCCTCCTAAGTTTATGTTTGAAAGGTTTATTATCTTCTTTTAGATGTATTTTGTGTTGGATTATGCTAGTGTCATAAGATTTTAAGTCTTCATAACTCCAGGAAAATACATCCTGGAACTCCTGAAACAAATTGATATATTTGACCTTTTCTTGTGGGGGTAAGGATTTAGATATATTAATGAGCTTTGGATTATCTTTAGTTCCTATATTACACTCTTCTATGTTAGCTCTCAGAGGTTCCATCTTGGGTTTCCTAGCTACATCATTAGAGTCAAATAAATCCTCTAAAGGGACTAATCCCTTGGGCAAAAAATTGTTTTTCAAATTAAGAATCTCTGGATCATCATCCATTATTTCATCTATCTCTACATTTTCTAAACTATCTATTTCTACTCTAGTAAATTTAGTTGGTTTAGCTATATTGAAAATATTTACATCTAAGCTACTTTCTATATTATTGTCTATTGTACAGTCAGTATCTATCTTGCAATTATGAAATTCACCTTCATTGTTCATGAAATTGTAGATATGAGAGTCCTAGGAGAAAATCTACCAATAATTGAGGTTATCTGATATGGCAGGCCTATGTCTGACTTCTGCAGTGTACTAGTGGTTTGGTTGAAATGACAATTTACAAGTACTAGCAAAGGTGGCCAGACTGTGAGCTTGCATGTTTTGTTTCTAGGAATGGCAGCAAAGTTTGATTCCAGGAGGTCTTTGATCAAGTCTAAAACAATATCCCTGTATCGTCCAAGCCTAAGGTTGTTGATATAGTATTCACCACTGATCTGTTTAATAATAAACACTGAGTCTCCCATAATGGAAACTCTTTTGGCTCCCAATTTCCTAACCAACTATAACCCTAGAATTAGGGCTCATATTCAGCCATATTATTGGTACATTTGAAGTTCAATTTGAAAGCATGCCCCTCAGCATGATTATTCTCCATATTATGGATCCAGACTCCTGCACCAGCCCCTAACCTATTAGCAAACCCATCAAAGTCGAAATGCCAAAGTGACTCATGAAATATGTTCTCACTGTCAGCTGTTTTGTACTTAAGGTATTTAGCTGTGATGTCCTTTTTATCATTTTCTGGATTTTATAAGATGAAAGATTCCATATTTGAATGCATGGAGTATATGGGAAAGTTTTGTGCCTTCTCCTCACTACTGACCATGTACTTCATCAAGGTCCCTATATAATTTTCTTGGTTGGCCAAAAATAGATATGGTAGCATAAGACATATCCAACTACAAGGATCCCTGCAGTTTTTCTCCCCATGAGCGAGATAGCAACATTCCATATTTTGGTGGGATGTCTGCAACTACAATGTCCATTAGAATGCTCTTTGCAAGGAACTGGACAAGAGTGACAAATAATTCCTTGATTAGACCAAGGCATTTAACTTGCCTGGAGTCAAAAGAAAACAAATACTTATAAGGCCTGGTAATGTCTAGGTTCAATCTTTCCATTATTGCCTTTGGCATCAGATTGTGGGATGCCCCTGAGTCCAACATAGCATTATGAAATTTTTTATCATGAATGTTTAGGCTAATGTAAAAAGGAGGAACTCCCCCTTGCTGATGAATACCATTGGCCTCAGGGCCAAACAATAATTCAAGTTGGTCATCATTCAAATTAACAAAATCCTCTCCCTCTCCTATGTTCAAAGTCTCAGTTATCTGTGACCTATAAGATTCATTCTTTACTAGTTCAGTCAAAGGAATTGATATATTTAATTTTTCTATTTCATTTTTAATGTTGAAAGGGAGCTGAGGTTTGTTTGTTTGATTCAGATCTTCCTTAATATGTGCAGTTTGAGTGTCCTTATTCTGTTTCTCAGTGGTAGGAATTTTAGTTTGTTTTTCTACTGTTTTGCCTTGATTCCTTTTATTTTGATTGTTTTCAGTAATTGTCTCTGTTTGAGTTTCAGTGGATGTTATATCTACAATCCTAGGGGTTGAAGTCTCTAGTGTTCCTCGAGGGAGGATTTGCAACACTTTGTTAACTGGAGCTTCTTTTATTATCTTAGTCTCAGTTTGGATGGATCTTTTAATGGGAGCCTCGTTATTATTCTTAATTCTCAAGATATATTGTTTATGTACCTCATATATAGCTGACTCATATCTTTGTTTAAAATAAAAAGATTCACTAGATTCTAACTGCAACTACTGATACAACTCCTGTTCTTCTTGAGTAAGAAAAACAATGTCTTCCTCTTTGGTTTCTAGTAAGTTAATCTGGGTATCATCCTCTGCTTCTTAGTTTTGTGAATCCTCAACACAGTTTTCTTGGAAAGGAGGCCTAATCTTTTGGTCTGGTGTAACATTCTTTCTAGCATTAGGGTTTTCCCTAAAATTTGGGTTTCTTATTGGGGGTTGTTGTTGTTGATTCTCCCATTGATTTTTCCTCTCCATGTTCTCTAATCTATCCTTGATTCTTTCTAAACTCTTAGCTAAAACATCTACTTTTCCATATGAAGTTGAAGCTTCCTCTTTAAATACAACTTTATTTTCATTCCTCATTCGTGCTTTCTTAGCTAACATGTTGGCCTCTACAATGATAGCATTGCTTTGCATTTGTTCAAGTGTTTCAGGGTTTCTTTCCCTTAGCTAGTATGACATGTCAACATCAAAACCATTAGGGAACTTAATTAATGCTAGGTCAGGTGGAGGCTTAATGTTGGCTGGAATTGCATTATAGATATTATTAAACCTAGTACAATAGTCCTGAACTGGCTCATTACGAGCTCTTCTAATATTGTCATATTCAGAAAGTATTTGCAATGGGTTTTATTTTCTCTCCCATATATCAATGAATAACCTTTGAAAACTAGCTAAGTCTGCAATATGGTCGGAACGAAAGGCTTTGAACCATTTCTTGACATCCCCGGTTAAAGTCTGGGTAAATAATCTCATTTGGACATCTGCTTCATCTATTTCATGCAATTGAAAAAAGTCAGACATCTTGTTTACATGTTGTTGGATAGTGTAATGACTAGTAGCATCAAATAGGAAAATCTTACTCTGATAATCTGCAGGCATGGGATGGAGTTGTGCAGGTAAAACAAGAGGAGCATATCGGTTTGCCATTGCTGTGATTCTAGCTTGATTAGGGGGTAAAGTTGTGGTGGTTGAAGAAGGGCTTGAAATTGATGGAGGTGAACTAGATGATGATGAAGATGATTGATGAATAACTGGTTTAGGTGATTGGATTGTGGTAGATACAATTTGTGAAGTTGTGGTAAAAGAAGGGGTATTTACAATGAATGAAGATTGTGCAAAAATTTGATAGGTAGCAGCAGTAAGGGCATCTAGCTCAACAAATTGTTAAAGGTAAGAACTATCTATATTTCTAATCAACGTAGAGGTCAAAGCTTCTAACTTGTCAAAAGTGTCCAAGGCATATTTATCTAAATCTCGATGGATAACCATTTTTTATTCAATTAGTTGAGTAAACTCAGGGTCTAATAATGTTTCATGGATACCATTCTTAGATTTACTTCTAAATAATGAGAGGTCAACTCACAAATCAAAAGGGATTTCCTCTAAAGTTGACAACTCCTCAGGGAGTGAATTGGCTCTAGCTAGTTGGCTACTACTTGCGTGAGTTTCTTGGTTTTTTGGTTTTCTTAGAATTCTATCTAGGTCATCAACTATAGTTACAGGGTTTGGATCTCGGTTTGCCCTAGTATAGTGAATCTTCTTAGGAGCCAAAATTTTAAGTTTTTAAATTTCTTTTATGAAATTTTTGAAAATTTACTACGAATAATGACCTTAAGGTGCTCAAGATTTAATCTAATGTTTCCTTAAAGTTTTATGAGCCTGAGGATCGAAGTCCCCAGTATGGTCACCATAAATGTTATCACTCTGATAATTCTTTTGAAGTAAAAAGAAAGAAAAACCAAAGGTAACCACAAACCACTTTTAGAGATCAGGACCTAGCCTTCCTGATGCTCAGAGAGGGCTCTCTCTTTATGATTTAACTTTGTTTTTGTTAAGATGATTTTAGGCTAGTTATTTCTTGCACATGGGTTTTGTTTTGAAAATTTGGTGGTGGGATCACTTTACTTAGATGGACAGAGTTTTGGCTTATTCCATTGGGCTATGGAGTAGGATGTCTAACAAACAAGACTAGATTGGGTTCTAAAAGCAGTGTCTATAGGGCAAGGTAGATAAGTTACTGCAGATCTCATTGGCTAAATGGTGAATGGATTTAAATCAGATCCATAGAGGAATTAAGGGTTCCCTAGGCCGGACTTTGGAAGAAATGAAAGAAGTCAACTGGGATAGGAGAGCAATCAAGGATTCTCAGATCCGGGTATCAGAAGAAAACATGTAAATAAATTACTGTGCAAAATAGAGTTTAATTAAACAAGTTGTGTATGATATTTCCAATTAATTCATTTAGATTTAGAACACATTTAAGATTATGAAAACACAAAAGAAATGTAACACAATGACACAAAGAAGTACTTCACTGGAAATGGCTCATCTCATGAATCCTGTAGCGAAATGCCTTTATTACTTGCTCCAGTCTATTGACTTGAAAATGGTACAATCACCCTTAGGTTCAAGATCACAATAACTATACAAATGTAGAATAATCCACCATAATACTTTGAATTTTGAAGTATTTATACAAAAAGTTTATTACAAAATATCTCAAACTAATTTGAGATTTAATCTAGGAAAAGGAAAATACCTTCTTGCAAGAAGATAGAGACAGCTATTGAATTGTTTCATGCTATCCCTGTTATTTTGGTTCTATTGGTTGTTATGCTTTGATTTTTAGCCCTTTATGTTGGTAGGCTATTTGGCTTTCATGCTTTCATCTAATACTCTTTTACCTGATACACATTGACTTTGTTGACATGTCTTCATTCTTTTACCATCCTCATTTACTTTTTAATGTACACTTATAATTTATAGTTTATAATTTACTGTGTTTTCACTACAGTAAATCATTCAACTTTTTCCATGTTTCTTCATCTAGCAACTAGATGTTGAGCATTTTCCTATATATCTCATCAGCCTCTATATATTTTTCAAAAGTATGCTTATTGATACATAAGTGTTTCACTTCATGCTGGAGGTAAAACAGATTTTCAAAAGTCTGGTATAACACTCTGCCAGTTGGTATACCACTCATTGATGAGGTATTTTCCTGTTATTTGACCACTTCTCTAATTTTATTGTTGTATTCATCCTGTGTCATCAGTTTATCATTTATGACTAAGGGACTAGGTAATCCCTTTTCTCTCAAAATCTCAAACTTGGTCATAAACCTGTCAACGGCTAGTTGCATGGTTTGACACTTATCTTCTAGATTTAACATTAAATTTCTCTTGGCTAGGACCCTCTTGACTTCCAAAATGGTACCTGTACTATCAGGTATGTCAAGTTCTTCTAGCTCATATTTTTTTTTGGATTTGAGGAATTGAATAATTCTCACTGCTTCCTCTGCCATTTCTCCAAGTTCTTCTTTAACCTTCTGGATGGCTTCTGTCACTTGTTTGATCAAGTATATCTGCTCAAAAATGACTTGGATAGATGGCCAAATGTCATTGACAGAGTCAATGATATTGGCCCATAATAATTTCTTGGCCTTTCCCAAAGGCTCACTCAGTGTCAACTCTTTCTCCAAGCTTTTTACTCTCTCATTCATTCTGGTAGCCTTTTGTTGTTCTTCCTTATGCATGATCTGGGCTAACTTGCAATTTATCTCTAGGCTAGTAAGTTTTTCTTTTAACTTGTTCATCTCATTGGTCTGAATAGACATTTCTTCCATTGCCTTGATCAGCCTGTTTGCTTCATCACCTGTGGTACATGTTGTTGTTGATGCCATTATTGATGTAGTTGCTATTGTTGTTGGAAATGCAGTGGCCATTGGACTAGTGGGAGCTAATGTTGATGCCAATGTGGAAGGCACAGCTTTGGTCACTGTAGAAATGACAGTTGTAGGAGCACTGTCTAGAGTAGCTTGTTTGAGATGGATCACGCTATCTAGTTCCTTTTCCATTCCCTTCAACTAGTCATTAAGATGTAGCACCAAGTCCATCATCTCCTCATGATTTGTTTGGTTTTCTAGGACTTCTTTTGTTTGAGGGTGTTGTGAATGAGGAAGCTTGAGTTACTTCTTAAGGGCTGCAATGCCTTCGTTTTTATTCTTAATCAATTTTCTAGAAGCCTTGATTTCCTTTGGGTCGTGGTCCAACTCAATGATCAGGTCTTTCATGGATTTGTTCCTTGTGTCTTTGGCACTGGAAGATGCTTTTTCCAGTTTGTACTGGGCCGTCACATTATCCAATGAGTCCTTGAGCTTGAACGCTGCCATTTCTTTTGATGTAAGGGTGGATTAGATCATCTCTCCAACCTGCTTGTGAAATTCTATTTGATCTATGGGATGCACATCCCTTGCTAAGACCTCAAAGTTGGTCTTCTTGTAGTCTGCTGTGGTTTTAGGTTGCTGTATAGTTGGCTATAGGAAAGACACCTGCATTTTAGCTTCTTTGATGTCAAAGGCTAACATCAATCTGCTTTGGTTTGGTGCTGTCATCTGCATGTACTTGGCATGAGTGTCTACCTTCAGCTTCTCATTCCTCATTTTGATCTCCTTGAACCTTTCCTTGATATCTACTTCCTTGTCAGCTAGCCTGACAAAGGAAGACACCTCCACGCTCTTCCGTCTCTATATAATCTGGGTGTTTGAAGAGGAGGGTTTTTGTGTTTCTGCTGGTACAATAGTTTCAGTTGTTTGTCTAATCCTTTGCACCATTGCTCAATATCAATCATTTTTGCTGATGCAATGTGCTCTTCCTGTTTAGACAGAGGAGTCAGTTTGGGCCTTTTGCTTAATTGGAATTGCTGATCAATGGTGTCCATAGCAGAGCTTGAAGCTTCCTCCCTATTTCTTTTGAGATTCTTTTCCTCATTGGCAGAAGTCTGAATGATGAGAGGGATATTCATTGCCTCTCCCAACTCTGGGACCTACAAGAAAGAGCTTTGGTCAAATTGTTTCTCCAAGTCAACAATGGTATTTTCCACATCTAACACTATGTTGTCCTTATCTATCAATGTGTTCTCTACTCATTCTGACCGATTAGCATACTGTTCAATGTCAGGCATGGGGTAGTGGATGTAAGGTCCCAACTTGACCTTTTGTCTAAGTTTGCTTATAACCCCATGAGGGTCATAATGCCATATGAAACTATTCTGGAATTTGAATTACTGGAGTATCTTATCAGCTTCAGGCCCAGCCTCTCTGGTGTTGCAAATGAAAAGGCCCACTTGGTTTTTCATCCTAAACTGTGTTTTCTTCCTAGCAGCTAGGAAGTGCACCTCATCCACACCTATCATTTGGCTGAAGTATTCCAAGGCAAATAATATCATTGGGAGATACTTAGGAAATTTGTAGGGGGGTAATTTACAACCATAGATCCTAGTTTTAGTATGATTCTAGTAGAGGTACTAGTCTCCTACTCTGCTATTCTTTTCCAGTTGCAATACTCTCTTGATCTCAGTACTGATTCTAGGTTGAGTGCTAGAATTTAGCATGTTCATGACTAGGTGAAAAAAACATTCTATGAAGTCTGTGTATGTAAATGTTGTGTTATACTTTTGGACCAAGGGTGTCTAGTAGATGACTGATCTTTCCTTTCCCCTGGTATTTGTTTTCTGAATCTTCATTGGGAACTTGTCTATTTGATAATATAGGGACATATGAAACATCACTGAAGAGTATTTGAAGACTCTTTCAGTGGGAAATCTAGTGAACTGTTCATGCATTCTGTCTGCAATGAACTGGGCATAATCATACATAATGGCAGGAGGGTAGCCTGGAGTGAAAATGGACAAGAAGGACATGATTATCTCATCCAAAAACTCGTCTGATGTGAATCCTAGGATGCATGAGATCATGGAGATTATTCTCCTTCCAGTCTCTGAAAAAATAGCAAAAGCATAGGGTGGAATGTCCTTAGGAGTATGGCACTCCTCAATGATGAAATTTTGAAAAATTTGCTTGATCTTAGCTGGGTCCAATGTGATGTACAGGTCCAACAGGTGTGAAATGGAAAAAGGAGTCAAATTGTGGCTGGGATGGATTTGAAGCATCTGGTTAATAGAATCAGTAATAATTGAAAACAAGAAGTGGTGGTTTGGGTCAATTATAGCCCTTTGGCTAGGTATGTAACATGCATGGCAGAAATGTACAATGTCTGGGAATGGATGGGCTTCTGGGAATGTATAATTGGGCAGATTTGAGTCCCAAAGGTGGATATCATCTGCTTTGTTCAAGAATCTATCCTTGGCCCAGTAATGGATTCTTAGAAGGTTATCTTGGGTGACTGTGTCCTTGATTTGAAAATCCTTGTCTGCCAAGGCCAGGTGCTCAATGTCTAAGTGAGAGGTTGTCAATGGTTTAACATCCAGAGAGGTTGGGGCAACCATTTCTGTGATAAAATGTGGAAAATTGGCCTCTATATGGGTTTGGGAATGAAACTTAAGTATTTGAAAAACCAGGGTAGGGAATGAGTAGGTTACAAGTTGGGGTTCTGGTACTTTGGGAATGGTAGGCTCTCAATTAAATTGAAATTAATTAAATTCTTTCAATTATTTTAAGAATTTAATGTTCTTTCATTAAAGAGGGGACAATTCTTGTTTTTTTGCTTAAATACCTGGAATTCACAGTCAAGGCTGCAACTAGTTTTCAATTGGGGTGTGTAGAGGGCTTTGGCAGCTAGGATGGTGTGCACTGGTGGCGTCAGAAGGCTCTGATGGTTGACAGCTAGTTGCAGGAGTTCGGAAGGCATAGGTACTTCAGAGGTTTTGCAGTGCAATTGAGAGAGAAAGGGTGAAAATGGCGTCAGAAGGCTTTTAACTACGAATAGTTGGAAAAATGGTGGGGAAATTATGTTTTATGAACAGTGTTGGTTTTTATTTTGGCGGGGAGGTGGTTTTGGAGGCAATTGGACTACTTATGGGGGTTAGACAGTATTTTGCCTAGGGAACACGATCTATGCCAGAGGCCAACACATATACAAATGGGCCCTGAGCAAAACTGCCCATATCGTGTGCTCTCGGGCCATTAAAGGTCGAACATCACACAAGCGCAATATGGATGATGTTTGTTGGATTTTGGGGTAGATAATCAGACGACCATCACGTGGGAAAGTTGTGTGGTCGGGTGATTGGGTGGAGGTTAGTGGGACCCATGGGTTTTAATCACTGTTTAGAGTAATTAACCCATGCTTAATTGCAGATTTAATTAAACTGTGGATTTTTGGGGTAGCGGGGCTAGTTTACCTCACCAGGGTGGCGGGTTAAACTTGGGTTTAGTCGAGAAAATGATTAAGTGGCAGAGTTAGTGAAGCGAGGGGTTTTTTAGAGTTAGGATAAAGGGTTTAGAGGGGTTTTGGGTAATTATTAAAGGGAAAACATGATTTTAAAAGGGGGGAAATGGGTTTCACACTTAGGGGAATGGATTTTAGAAGTAACTGACTAGGGAAATGTGTGAAACTAAGGGATAGGAGTAAAAATGAGGGGAAAGGGGTTTTCATCAGCCATGAAGGGGTGAAAGGGAAATTAATGAGTATATAGTGGGGGTGAAATGAAATGAAGGGGGAGTTAGGAAAATCAGCTTATGGGCATGATTTTTTCATTGATAACTGCTCCTGCACACTTGAAACACATAGGTAAGCAATATAGTAGTGCTTATGCTCCAAATAACTTGTATTTCTGCAACCTTTCTTTACTTGCCCTTTTACCTACCCTAACATTTTTTCTTCACTTTGGTGGGTGCACTTAAGCTAGCAAACCCTTTTTCTTTCCTTTTCTTTTATAAAAGAAACTATTTACTTCCAACCTTATATCTTCCAAGGGCTCAGATTAAACTGATGAGCTCCTTTTATTTCTCTACCTATCTAATGATTTGCCAAGATTAAACTGTTTGGTCAAATTTTATTCTCTAACTATAAACATGAAATTCAAAGCATGAAGTAGTCAAGATTGAACTGTTTGACTATCATGGGTTGTGGCATATATGACAAGATGCACACAACCATTATTTAATATAGTAAAGCAAAAAGTAGTGGCACTTGGACTTGCACACTTTCACGATCTGTTTTTTGTTTGTGGTTCATATTTTTTCATTTTTTGTATTTTTGTATTTTTTTTTTTATCTTTTCTTATTTTTCTTGTCCTTTGATATTTCTTTTAGGACATACCCTCTTTACATTTTTTAATTTTAATATGGAAAACATTTGCAGAAAGCAAAGGTATGTACAATATTACAAGAGTTGACCTCAACCAATTTAAAATTATGAATCCTATCACTATAGGACTCTACCAGAGCTAACCACACCCGTTCGTTAGGTGCAATGGTAAATTGGCACATTGGTTGAGGAGAGGTTGGGGGATCAAATCCAGCCCCTCCTTATTTAGCATGTGGTTTGTTTTTTTCTGAGCCACCAAATGGGCAGGGCCGACGGACCCGCTGGTGGTGGGTTTGACTCCCACCGATTTTCAGTATATATATATATATATATATATATATATATACCAATTGATTCCTTAATTGCTTCTCTAGCACAATTGCGATATGCGATCGCATCACACTCTAGCTCTTCTGGGGCCGATCATCGCATCGCACCTACTAGGGCCGATCATCACATCACGCCTACTGGGTTTGATTCCTTAACGACTTCTCCTTTGTGATTGCAATATGTGGGACCAATGGTAGCCTGCCACTTAGCGCTTCCCCATTCACCGAAGATTTTTGTCATGTCACCTTCTCTTGCCATCTGTCCAAGTCAAACCTAAACTTTGACTTGCTCTAGCTTCTTCATACAAGCTCAGATTTGAGTTTCGTTCACACCATTGGAATTAGGGTGACGAGAACTTTGATCTGATGGTAAGTTTGTTGAAATTTGAACACTTTGAATTGTGACCATGTCTGAGCCCTCTTAGACTTCTACATGTGTCTGGAGCCACCTGGATCAATCCTCCCCATTGAGGAGCTTTTGGTCCTCCAAAAGCATGAAAATAATCTACAAATTTGTACATCTACTGCACCACAAGTGTCTTGATGGGTCACCCTTACTTCTTCTTCACCTTTGTCCTTCGAACCCATAAGTGATGAGCTAACACCTGCATCCTCTACAAACCTCTAGTACAATATTTTGAAATTACATGCTTAATTTACATGACCAACTAATTCCCCAAGCATCCCATACTTTCCACAAGTTTATAGCACATACTATGTGGTCAAATTTACATCAAAATGTAAAAGAATACCTCAACAATCAAAATAAGGCCAAAATATCACTGTCGCTCAAACAAGTGATGGAAAACACATCATCACATTTACAATGCAAATTGCAGCAAATGATTTACAAAATGAGACCATTATAAGCTACCCAATCTAGAAAAACCATTTCTTACTCAACAAATTGAACCATGATGAATGTGGTGGCTTTGCTCTTTGAACATTTTCACTGACTGGTTTCGGCACAGACGCTTTGTCCGTAGGGTGCTGCTCTGGATGGAGCCTACAACACATGGATCTTTGATGACCACTTCTATTACAATGACTGCAATAAGTCTTCTTCCTCTACATATGCATAACCTTCTTCTTTCCCTGTTGGGCACTGCCATGGGATGATGGTGATCTGTTCCCGTCATTCTCTTTCCTCGATGGTTTTAACAATGTTTCAGAAGCATCTGACACCTTTGATCATTCTCCTTTGGTGTATCCCAAGCCTGCGAATGAAGGTCTTTACACAACCTCCAATGGTTGAATCATGCCTTGGCCATTAACACCAAGTTCTCCTCCCTTGTACCCCATTTTGGTAAGGAGTCTCATGCTAGTTCCTATCATCGACACTTCCACATTTCCAATAGAAATAATATCATGTGAAGATGAAACTGAAGAAAAACAAACATTGTTTACCTCCACTATTGATTCAGAAGCAGGTGATGAGGGCTTCTCTAAGCCTTCATTGAGCTTCAACTCCTCCAAGGCATCTGTCATGGGTTGTAGCTGAAGTTACAGTCTTTGCTTCTCCTCTATCTCTTCTTGTAGAAGCCTCCTTAATTCAACATCCTTTGCTTGAAGGATTCAATCGTTTCGCTTCAATTCTTCCATGGATGCCTCTGCGGTTTGTAATTGAAGCTACAATCGATTCTTCTCCTCTTCCTCTTCTCGTAGAATCATCTTCAATTAAATGTTATCTTATTGAAGACTATGGTTGATCTCCTCATTCGAATGGTGAGAAGATGATGAAGGCAATGAATATACACAGGATGGTGTGGATGGAGCATCATTCTCTACTCTTTCTTTCTCTTGTCTCTCATAAACTTCATACAACATGTCCACCCTTTTGGACATCCTAGGCATGGCCTTGTACATGTCTTTTTCATCTTCCATTGCTGCATATTCAGTAATTGTTCACGCTCGCAATTCACATCAGCGAGAAGACCGCTTTGATATCAAACTTGATCTGGGTCCCTTCAACTTTTGGAATTAACCAAGACCTTTTACTTTTGTGATGTCGTTAGAATTGAATTTTAAAGAGCATAGAAGAACATATGTGCATGCTTAAACAAGAGGAAACATGACAATGATCAGCAAATCAAAACACAAAACATTTGATAACGGAGTTTGTCTAGTGTGGAATACGTCTCTTGGCCCGGTGTCAAGACGATGTAGGATGCTTCATTTAGTGCTAGAAATGGTGATGATGTAGATGGACTATGTTTTCTGTCATACAAGGACATATGTCCTCAACATGAGTGGCTAGTATCTCCATGAGACGTTTCGCTATAGGACTGCTCACTCACAATAGGCCTCCTATCAACATGACATAATCTCACACATGGTGACAATGAGTATCTCGTCATCATGGTAACATAGGGATCTCAATCAAACATACATAACAATCCATGATGAATACATCTCACATGAAGTGGAAACAAAGATCCCACATACATCAAGCAGGAATCTAAACAACATAATACATCTCACAACAAATGATAAAAGAAGTACATGACATCAATACTTCATATACCTCAACTCCTAAATTTGACTGAAGAATAGGATGCTCAACTGCTAGATATGGCTGCACAACGAGAATTGTGGTGTCAAATAACATCAAATCGACTG
The DNA here is from genome assembly GCA_031772625.1 of Pinus tabuliformis. NCBI lineage: Eukaryota > Viridiplantae > Streptophyta > Pinopsida > Pinales > Pinaceae > Pinus > Pinus tabuliformis. The sequence continues at coordinate 103,333,840 of CM062810.1, forward strand.
TCCTCACTTTGGATTATGACACCGTCACTCCAATCTATAAAATGGATGAAAAATAGAGAGTTCATATGCAAAAACGGGCATTGCCATTAAGTTCCTGTTGCTGAGAGGTGTAAAATCGACATAAAATTTATCAAATTCTATCTCTGGTAGGTTCTGGCCTCCAGGGAATCTTTCTAATGCCCCTCATTATTCTCTGGGCAAGGTTCCGCTCCTCTAGCCACTCATGGTTCCACACCTGCAATTAAAATAATATTATTCATGGAATTTCATCCCTGTATTCTGCTTTTTCTCCTCCTCCCCCACATCTAAGAAATGTTGGGTTTCAGTAGAAATCGATGGTAGAGCTTACCACACCCGGCCGTTGGGCGCAGTGGTGAATTGGCGCGTTGGTTGAGGAGGGGTTGGGGGATCAAATCCTGCCCCTCCTTATTTAGCATGCAGTTTGTTTTGTGGAGCCATCGCATGTGCAGGGTCGGCGGGCCCACTAGTGGTGGGTTTGACTCCCATAGGTTTTTGGTTTATATATATATATATATATTTGGTATATAACCAACCGATTCCTTAACCACTTTCCTTTGTGATTGCGATATGCGATCACATTGCACTGTGGCTCTGCTGAGGCCGATCATTGCATCGCACCTACTCGGGCTGATTCCTTAACCAATTCTCCTTTGTGATTGTGATATGCGGGACCAATGGCGGCCTGCCACTTGGCACTTCCCCATTCACCAAAGATTTATGCCATGTCACCTTCTTGTGCCACTTGTCCAAGTCAAACCTAAACTTTGACTTGCTTTAACTTCTTCATACAAGCTCGGATTTGAGTGTCATTCACACCATTGGAATTAGGGTGATGAGCAATTTGATCTGATGCTAAGTTCGTTGAAATTTGAACACTTTGAATTTTTACCATTTTTGAGCACTCTTGGACTTCTGCATGTGTCTAGAGCAACCTGGATCACCAATGGATCTAATGGCACTACTTCAAGAAAAACAAATGGAACAATGTATAGGAGTACAACATAGAATTCAAAATGATTGCCATATGTTGGGTATCTCCCTAAAGAATTCATATGTACTCCTCAAGTATCTAGGATGTCTACACATCCATGTGTGGAAGCAAGTGGTGTTATTCAAGCCTGTATAATCGGATGAGGCTTGTGCATAGAAAAGATACCTATAGAACATAGCCTAGAAGAAAGGGAAATCAAGTGGATTAAAGTAGAAGGAGCACCAGGATGCTTTTAAGGAGGGAAGAAGAAGTGGAAAAGGGGAAGATATAGAAATATAGAAATCAAAATGAATTGGTGCAAGGATCTTAGAAACCACTACAACCACTAAAAAATTGACGATCATATAGAGGAGAAAAGTTGGAAGTTACATATGGAGTTTAACTCGAAGAAAAAAATAATGATAATGAGAAGAAGAACCTCATGGCCACTAATTTGAGCAACCAAGTTGAAAGTAGCTTAGACATGGATAAGAATATTCTCTTCACATTAATGCATAAGGAGATGAATTTGAGTAGTGTTCATTAATAGAAAGAGAAATACATGACCAAACTCTTCCACATAAAGATAAAGGTCAAGAAGACAAAGATCAATGCTCTATTTGAGAGAGAATTATAGGAAAATCTCATTGTAGTAGTTTTTTAGAAAATTGGGATTGAAAGTTTGTGATCATCCAAGTCCATATCCATTGGGATGGTAAAATAAGGATGCAAAGTTAAAGGTAACAAAACAATGCAAAATTAGATTTTCTACAAGTGCTGATTTTGGTGGTGTTTGGAAGCCCTTATATATATATATATATATATATATATATATATATATATATATATATATATATATATATATATATATATATATATATATATATATATATATATATATATATATATATATGGGATGAAATCTTCATGCAGAGAGAAAACCATTACCACCTCGTCAAGGATGGAAAAATTTTCACCATCAACTCTCACAAAGGCAAGTCGAAAATTTAGGTACTAAGTGCCAACCAAGACAATACATTTATCATTTCTAGAAAAACGTGTATTTTATTATTTTTGTTAGGTCCCTAGACTACTAGTGTAGCCCTTATTGTTATTAGTGCAACCCCCTTATTGTATTGTTGTGCCCATGTAGTCCCCTTATTGTTATTATTGTGCCCCATAGAAGTCCACTATTTTTATTGTTGTGTCCTTACATTATTATTGTTATGTCGGCTCTAATTATATTGTGACCCCTTAGACTCTTATATATAGAAAGGAGGTTTTCTCATTTGAATCATCCAATAATTGCTCATTTGTATAATGTAAAAGAGGTTTCCCACTCGAAGAGCCTAATTTTGAAGTCATTTATCTATCCCTTATTCTATTTTGTGAGTTGGTTGCATAACCCATTTGAGCCAAATTCGTGGTGAACCTCATGTACACTTTCTAGATATTTTCTCACTATATTTGCAGAGATATTATCTGAAGAAGTTAGGGTTTTGGCAGGCTCCCAAATTCGATCTCAAATAGGTGACCTTGGGAAAATCATCATAACTTTCTTTCTGAGCATTAGATTAAATTTTTATAAAATGTTAAAGAAATAGGATGGATGATATATTGATGAGTATCATTTTCAGGGCTGAAGGTCGACATAGTGACACGTGGCACTTCGTACATGTTCGCTCTACTGAACTAGTCTATAACTAGGCCATCATGGGAGATTGGGCATAACGCCTTCTTGGAGAATCCAATATCGATTAGACTTGTGGGGTTGGAAAGAGGACTTGGATGGCTACCACAAGATGAAATTTTAGGCCTTGGAGATCCAAAATTACAGAGATGCATTAGATTCAATATCGAGTTCCTACAAAGTGAAAAAAAAAGGTATGTAGTTTTTGTTTTTAAATTTGCATAAGTTTTGTTTGAGAAAGTAGTTTGAAGTGATTCATAGGGAATTGTGAAGCATAATTATCATTAATTGATGACCTTAAGAAATAAAATGGAAACATCTAGTAAGCACCCTGAAATCTCTACTATGATACATGGAGAAGAGGAAGAAATGCAACATGATATATCAAAATTATGAGACCAAGTGCAACAAATTTTTCTCTCGCAAAGAGTAACCAAAAATGAAATGGAAGCAAAGATGGATGGTTTGAAGAATGGAATCAAAGATATAATGAATGTTTTGAAGAAGGGCATGGAAGCTAAGATAGATGGTATAGAATAAAAACTGAAAGCAAACATGGAAGATTTGAAGAAAGACATGGAAGGTTTGACAAAGTTGCTACAAGAAAGACTTCCTAATGGCGAAAAGGTAGTAGAGAAAACTCTGGTAGGTCCCTATACTACTAGTGTAACCCCTTATTGTTATTAGTGCAACCCCCTTATTGTATTATTGTTCTCATATAGTCCTCATGTTGTTATTATTATGACCCATAGAAGCCCACTATTGTTATTGTTGTGCCCCTACAATAGTATTGTTATGTAGGATCTGATTGTATTGGGACCCCTTAGACTACTATATATAGAAATGAGGTCTTTTCATTTGTCTCATTGAAGAATTATTCATTTGTGTAATATAAATGATGTTTCCCTCTCTAAGAGGCTGATTTTGAAGTCGTTGATCTATATTTTCTATCATTTTGTGAGTTGTTTTCATAACATTTGGTATCAGAGCTTTGGTTTCTAGGGTTTTGCTGCTCCAAATAGGCCATCATGGAATTCTTGCTATAACATTTTCTCTACGAAGTTTCAGAAGCTCAAAAAATAAACCCATTTGAGCTGAAATCATCTTGAATCTCGAGTCCAAATTTCAGATCTTGTCTCGCTATATGTTTGGAGATATGATCTGAGGAGGGTAGGGTTTTTGCAAGCTCCAAATTCCATCTCAAACAGGACATCGTGGAATTTTTGCTATAATTTTTGGTCTACGAATGTTTAGAATCTAAAATTAAAACCCATTTGAGCTGAAATCATGGTGAAGCTCAAGGCATAATTTCAGATCTTGTTTCGCTATATGTTCAGAGATAGGGTCCAAGACATTTAAGGTTTCTCTAGACTCCTGAATTACATACCAAACAGGTGACCTTGGGAAAATTGTCATAACTTTCTCTTTGAGTATTAGATTGAAATTTCATAAGAAGTTAAAGAAAGAGAACAAACTGTAATTTTCTGTGAATTTTTTTCAAGTCTGAAGGTTGAAAAATGAGAAGTTGAACTTCATACAAATTCTCTCTACTGAAAAGGTATATAATCAGGTCATCTTGGGAGATTGGGCATAACTCTTTCTTGGAGAATAAAATTTCAGTCAGAGTAGTGGAATTGGAAAGAGGACACAGAGGGCTACTTTAGGGCATAATTTAAGATCTTGGAGATTAAAAATTTCATATATACCATAGATTCAAGATCGATTTACTAAAAGAAAGAAAAAGAATGACTCGAATCAAGAAAATAGAAACACTTAGTAAGCAAAATTGGATGGATGATTTGAAGAATGTGATAGAAGCTAAGATAAATAGTTTTAAATGTGCCATGGAAGATAATATCGATGGTAGGGAAGTAGATTTGAAGAAAGGCATTGAATATTTGAAGAAAGAAACAAAAGGTTTGAAGGAAGGTGGGACAAAGCTACTACAAGAAAGGCATCCTAATGGCAAAAAGGTAGTAGAGGAAACTCATGATGAGAAAAAAATAAATGTTAATAATGATTTCATATAATCTAACATTGGATTGAAGATCCACCATATTCCAAAGATCGATATTGCAATTGTTACAAAAGGCATGTATTGCATCTTTATGTTTAGAATAGAAATCATTTTTATTGTATAAAGGGATTTTTTCTCGTAAACCACTTGTCACCTGGTCAATTTTCATGGAGGAAATGATAACACAATATGAGGGTACAAAGAGAAACACCTGCTTTAGCTAATTGATAAATCTCAAACAAAAGGGTTCAATGGCAGAGCACATTGAGGACTTCCAAAAATTCAATATAAGGTTAAATAGTATTCCAGAGAAGCAGAGGATTGCTGTCTTCATAGGGAATTTAAAGGATAACATTCAACATGAGGTTTGCCTTTGGGAACCTGATTCATTAGAGAAGGCATACAGGTTGGGAAGAAAAATTGAAAGCAAAATTATGGCAACAAGGAAGTATACCACTCTTAACTATAAAGATGGAAGTGTTGTTGCTCCTAGCCTTTCAGCACCTACGAGGTTGAGACCACAACAATTGGAAGAAAAGGGAGAAAAATGGCTTTGTTACAATTGTGATAGAAAATACACTAAAGGTCATAAGTGTGTTGAGAAGAAATTAATTTACATAGATGAGGAAGAAGAGCAATAAAAGGAACAAGAAACGTCAAAAATAAGAGAATATACACCAGGAACCAATCCCATAGAAAGAAGAAATGAATATGACCATATCTTGTAATGCATTGATATGAATTACCACTCCTCAACCTCTCAAGATAGAAGGGAATATCAAGAAGAAAAGGTAACAATGTTGATTGATTCATGTAGTACCCATAATTTTATTCATTGTAAGATAGCTAAGAAATTAAATTTATTCCTATATCTAGCACCAGAGAGTCAAGTAATGGATGAAAATGGAGGAACCATAAATTTCTCTGGAAAGTGCCATAATATCAATCTATCCATGGGAGAATATGTCTTGAATAGTCCAATGCTTTCCATTCCAATGGGTGCTGTGGATGTTGTACTAGGAGTTCAATGGCTACAATCTTTGGGTGCCATAGTTTTTAATTTTCAAGAAATTTTCCTGAAATATTTTTGGGAAGGAAAGGAGGTTGAATTAAGGGGAATTGCAGGGAAACTAAGAAGGATAATCAACTCTAAAATCATGACAAAGCTTCTAAAGAAAGAACAACAGGGTAAAATTTCACAATTATGTTCACTAGAGGTACCCACATCGAAATCATCTTTTCTCCAGACCTCTAAAAAGTTTTGGACAATCATTCCAAGTTATTTGAGACTCCCAAACGCCTCCCACCTATTCATGATGATCATCATGCTATTCATTTTATTCCAAGAAGTGTTCCCCCAAACATCAAGCCTTACAGATATCCATATGCCCAAAAGGGTGAAAATGAACGTATCGTTGCAGAAATGATAGAGGTTTGTATAATTCAACCTTGTCAAAGTTATTTCTCTGCTCCAGTGGTATTGGTACAGAAGAAGGATGGATCATGGTGCGTTTGGTCCAGATTATATGGAGCCAAACAAGCTTACTATTAAAGATAAATTTTCCATTCCTTTTATTGTTGAATTATTAGATGAATTACATGGAGCAATTTACTTCACCAAGTTGGATCTTCGTTCAAGATATAATCAAATCAGAATGAAGATTGAAGAAATTAAAAAAGCAACATGTATAACTCATGAGGGTCATTATGAATTTTTGGTCATGCCTTTTGGCCTTACCAATGCACCTTCTACATTTCAAGGTTTGATGAATTCCATTTTCAGACCCTTAGAAAATTTATGTTAGTATTTTTTGATGATAGACTAATCTACATCAAGTCTTGGAAGGATCATGTTCAACATGTTGATAGGGTGCTCAAACTATTGGAGGAGAAACAATTATATGAAAAAAACTCCAATTGTCTCTTTGGAGTACAAGAGGTGGAATATTTTGGTACTTAGTTAGCACATAGCTCATCTTTTCATCCTGAATCTGATGGGAAAACTGCGATAGTGAACAAATGTTTGGAAGGATATCTTCATTTCTTTGTATCTGATAAACAGACACAATGGGTCAAGTGGTTTCCTCTAGCTAAATGGTGGTATAACAGTTCCTTCCATACTGCAACAAAAATGACCCCATTTATGGCACTTTATGGATATCATCCACCGTCCATCACATCACCTTTAAAAGAAAATTCTAAGGTTCACGCAGTGGAGGATCACATTGAGCATCAACAACAAGTTCTCAAACTCTTAAAGGATAACCTCACTTTGGCACATAATAGAATGAAACAATAGGCATATAACATCACAGTGAAAGAAGTTTTGATGTAGGTGACTAGGTATTTCTACGACTACAACCATACAAACAAATTTCCCTCAAGCAAGCTAAGAAGGATAATAAATTACTACCAAAGTATTATGGTCCGTGTTAGGGTCCTATAATAATAGGATTCATAATTTTGAATTGGCTATGATTAGTCTTGTAATATTGTACATACCTTTGCTTTTCTGCAAATGTTTTCCATATTAAAGATTAAAAAATGTAAAGAGGGTATGTCTTAAAAGAATAATCAAAGGACAAAAAGAAAAACAAAAGATCAAAAAATTGAAAAATATGAACCCCAAACAAAAAATAGATCATGAAATTGTGCACATTCAAATGCCACTCCTCTCAGTTTACTTTTTGCAAATAAGGTTGTGTGCAGCTTGTCATAAATGCCACAACCCATTATAATCAAATAGTTTAAGCTTGACTACTTCATGCTTTAAATTTCATGTTTATAGATAGAGAATAAAGGTCTAGCCAAATTGTTTAACCTTGGCAAATCAGTAGTTAGGTAGAGAAATAAAATGTTCTCATAAGCTTAATCTGAGCAATAGGAAAATATAAGGTTAGAATTAGACAATTTAATTTTCAAAAGAAAAAGGAAAGAAAGGGTCTCCTAGTTTAAATGCACCCAATAAAGTGAAGAAAAAATGTTAGGATAAGAAAAGGGTAGGTACAAGAAAGGTTGCAAAAGTACAAGGTTGTTAAAGCATAAGCACATTTATCATGCTTAATCCTATGTTTCAGTGTGCAAGAGCAGTTATGAAAGTGAAAGGATGTTCACAAGTTGATTCGGTTAGCTTCCCCTCATTTTATTTCACCCCACACTACTTATTTATTAATTTCCCCCATTATCCCATCATTTCTTATGAAAATAACCTTTCCCTTGATTTTAACCCTTACCCCTTGGTTTCACACATTTTCCTAGCAAATTACCCTCCAAAGGTCATTTCCCAACCTAAAACCCCTTTTCCCTAGTGTGAAACCCATTCCCCTCTGAAAAAAATCACTTTCCCCTTATTAATTTCCCTATATTATCTAAAAAAACCCATAAAACCCCCCTTGTCCTAAGTTTAAATTTCCCCCCGCTTTATTTAAATTAACTATGTCGTACCATATTTTCCATATTTTGCCTAAAATACCCATAAAACCCCTTTATTTTAAGTTTTGTTCCCCATCCCGATATTTAGAAACTTAGTGTATTTTTTACAATCCCGCCCATATACTAATATTAGCATTTAACACTAATTATTTAATTCCATTTATACATATATCCCGTATTAAAATAATTCCTGCATATATATTAATCCCAAACCCATATAATACAAACCTGCATATATTAAATTATATTAATATATATCACAAACCTGGTCCCACTGTATTAAACCCACGCATTATACTAGTAACCCGCACTATATTCATTAATTAATTACGATTATTTGTAATTAATCCCCTGGGCCCCGCAAATCTCTGCCCGATTGCCCTCTGTGTAGCTTCACTGCGCAATAACCATTAGATCTTTCATCCCTAGATCTGATGATGCGCATCCATATCGCGTTGATTTATTTTCCGAGCTTTACCTACTTAAGAGCACGCGAGATTCGCAGTTTTACTCAGGCCCCTTTCAGTTACGTGGCAACTTTAGGTGAACTCGCGTGCTCTCAGGGAAAAATCACTTGACTGCCAAAAGCAGTGCAATGAACCTTAATACTGCCTCCTTGCCAAAAGCCGAAACAACCCACTGTTCACTGATAATTGGCGCGCCCAAAAGTTAACCGTTACCTGTTTAAAAGCCAAAGACACTCATTTTCGCTCTTTTCACTCATTTTTCACTAGAAAGCTCCCTAAGCCTTCCGGCGCCACCCTAAACCTCTGAAATAGAATTTGACCTCCGATTACCTTCCAAACACACTCTGGACTTCATCGACAGAAATCTCAGTTCCCTGAAGCCATTATCACCTCCCTACCAACCTGTGTTCTATTAATAATTGTTTTAGTATTGCATGTGATCATATAAGACCTAGACAAACAAGTTTTATACTAGTTAAAAACCTGTTTGTCCTAGATTCTCAAGAAATGTATTCAAATGGTTTTCATCAACAGAAGATTCAATACAGCAGCAGCGTAGAAGGAAACAATTTACACAGTAAAAGGTTAAAATAGATATGAAATCATTTTCACCAGCAAACAGTGAAAGATTCATACTAGCAACTCTCCAGGACATATTTTACTCCTTGTTACTTATGTCTTATTGTAAAAGGTAAAAGTGAAAATATAACAAAGCAATAAGGTGGAAGAATTCACATTGAGTGTTAAAACATAGATAGATCAGCAATAGCATATCCTCATGTTTACATAAAAGACTAAACAAAGGAGGCAAATAAAGTGTATCAAATGAAAGGTCATAAGTAAATATGACATCCAGTGTGAAGACCAAACAACCAATCAGCTTAAAGGGAAAAATATCAGAGATTAAAATCCAGCAGAACCTAAATAACAGGAACAATTTTCAATCAGTTGAAAGGTGTCACTACCTTTTAGCATCCAGATATTTTATTCCTAGAATAAATCCTAGTCAATTGACGAGATATTTTGTATTAATTTTTGCATAAATACTTCATAATTTGAAGTATTGAGGGATGGTGTGTGGATTACTATACCAATTTTCAAGTCAATAGACTGGAGAAAGTAATAAAAAAATTGCATTACAGGATTCATGAGATGAGCTATTTGTAGTGAAGTATCTTCTTTGTCTGATTTTGTTAATTTCTTATGTGTTTCATAAACTTAAATGTTTTTCCAAATTTGAATGAATTAACTAGAAATATAAATCAGAACTTGTTTAAGTACACTCTGTTTTTCACAGTTAGTCATTTATATGTTTTCCTCTGATATCCGGATTTGAGAACCCTTAATTGCTTTCTCATCCTGATTGACTTCTTTCATTCTCTTCATAATCCGGCCTAGGGAACCCTTAATTGCTCCTTGGATATGATTGGAAACCATCTCACCATCAAGCCTTTGATATCTGTAGTAACTCCTCTATCTTGCCCTGTAGACACTATTTTTAGAACTCAATCCAGTCTTTGTTTCCTGACATTTGATTCCATAGCCCAATGGTAAAATCAAACCCTTTTTCATCGGAGTAAGTGATCCCACCACCCAAATTCAAATCAAAACCCAAGCACAAACATAACTAGCCTAAAATCAATTAACTAAAACAAAGTTAAATTATAAAGAGAGAGCCCTCTCTGAGATTAGGAAGGCTAGATCCTGATCTCCAAAGTAGGTTCGTGGTTACCTCAGTGATTTCTTTCCTTAACCTTGAGAAATTTTCTGAGTGATAACATAGTGGCGACCATACTGGGGAAGAGAACCTTTTCTTCAGAAAGATTATACAAATACTGGAACTGATCTATGATGGTGGAAAATGATTAGACACACAAAGGTTAAAATCATCCACCTGGCGACTCCAGCTCCAAATTAATTTCGCAATCAAGACTCTACTGGAGGAATGAATCTGAAAGAACAATATGGGAAGATCAGGTTTCTAACTTGGATTATTATCCAAGACATTATGTTCTTTCTCATCAAGAAGGTTTTTCAATGTATATTGTATTTTAGAGAAGATCTTAGATTAATTTATGATTATTTTCCTTTGAAGATTGTAAATATAAATTCTCCTTATCCATTTGAGCAGCTTTCTCCTGAATCTTATGATGATCATTTTTCGATTGAGAAGCCTCAAACAATCAAGACTAATCTTACAATCCCTGTACATATTCTTGTACCTTGTAAAGTTCCTGATAGATATAAGACCTCATGTTGCCTCCTATACTCCATGATTTCCTTGATAACTATTACAAATATCTCCCCAATTTTGATGGAGAGAATGGTATCACTGCCCAAAATCATATTCAAGGCTTTGAGAATTATCTAGACTTATTTGAGATTGATGAATATGATGTTAGAATCAGTTTTCTCTTTCTTTGCAAAGTAGAGTAAAGAGTTGGTTCAAGAATATACCTATTGCAAGCATCTCAAATTTCCAACAATTTGTCAAAATTTTCCTTGATAGGTGGATAATCAAAGTCAATCTTTTTGTGATCATAGAAGAATATAATCAGTTGAAAAGACAGCCATATGAAACAATAAAATATTTTTCTAACAGATTTAATCAAATCTATTATTCAATGCCATCAAATATAAGACCTCCTCCTGATTTAGCTCTCTTGCATTATCCAAAAGCATTTGATCCAGAAATAGAATTTTAGCTAAGAGAAAGAAACCCAACAACTCTTGAACAGATGCAAAACATTGTAGTAGATGTAGAAGTTAATCTGCAAATTAGAAGAGAAAAGTTGAAAGCGGAAGTAGAGAAGAACAACGTTGCAAAGGTAAAACTCGACATTTTGGTAAGAAAAATATAGGAAAGGATATAGAGTATCACAATGAAAGATAATTTTTTTGTTCAGAATCACCATGACCTATTTATTTCACAAAAGGAATGTTATCTTCACTCTCTTAAAAAAAAGTATAAATCCCAATAAAATAATAAATTAAATTAAATCATGAGAGTTAGTTTCTCAAACTAAGGAGTTTAGTTAGGAGGAGATATTCTTTCCAACTAGTTCTCCTAAATTAGTGTATAAGTTGAGAAATTGTTTTAACCAAGTGAGTCTAAGATAGATGCACTATCTTAAGACCACTTGCTCATGTATTTAAATGTATTATTAAATTATTTCAATAAGAGAGAATTACATGAGCATGAGAGACCACATGATGGCTCTCTGCCTTTTCTGCCAGTTTATTATTCTGTGAGTTAATTTGTTGTGCATATGGTTTAATGGCTGTATGATTCTAACTGAATTGTACGGGTGCATTCTTAGTTGTAACTGACACCCTAATTTGACTTGTTAAGGTGAATACATTAATTCAAGTAAGTCTTCAACTGAGTCATCAACATTGAATTTATCATTTGTCATTTGGGTGCATTTTTGACAGTGTTCGACACCCATCATTTTTCAGCACATTCACTGCATCACTAAGTGCAGTAATCAGCCAAGAGTTCAAAACAATCAATTGTTAAAACAAGTTCAAGCTAGCGTGCAATAATCAATCAAACATCAAGCGAGCGATTTCTACAAATCCAGCAAGTATTGAAAGCAAGAAAGTGTGAGTTTAAACAATCAAACAAACAAGTATTTCAAGTAAAAACAATCAAGAAAGCGAGAGTGTTCATAAAATAATCAAGCAAGCAATCATCACCAAACGAGCATGACTTCTAATATTCAAGTAAGCATGTATCTACAGCAAGCACATTAAAATCAAGTGAGCGTGTCAAGTAACCAAATCACGTGCGACAGTTCAACGCACAACAAGAGATCCCGAATTCAAAGTGAGCAAGCTAAACATGGTGACACACATTCAATTATCCAAAATTCTTAACAATTTGATTTTATCATCAACAGACGACATGGTGAACATCATTAAAACCACTCTTGCTGACATTCAAGTGCATCTTCAACATGCCAATGAAATGATTGAGTTCCTTCAACTAGAATCACAACTGCAAAGAATTGGGTTGCAAGAGAAGTGTGTTGCTTCCAAGTATTTTCTAGATACAACTGATCATTCAAACTCATTCATCCAACCAACTTCAAGTGTTGAAGTCGTTCTAGTGAAACTTTCTTCCAAACCCATCATCAAGCCATGGGAAGAAATCCAAGGTAATTGAAATCGACGCGGCTTAGGATATGTTGAAGATGACAACAACTTACATATCCCTGATTATTCAAAGCCCATTCAATTCGTCAGTGCTAGATTACTTGAACAAATCACCTCAGCAAGTTCTCCACAAGTTGCAGACAGACATCAATGCACACAAACTGAAAGTGCAGACAAACAAAAATGCATGCAAACTCAAGTTGTAGACAAACCTAAATGTTCTCATTGTCAAAGTATCGGTCATCTGGAAGATCAGTGTTTTGATCTCCATCCTTGTCACCATTGTGGCAAGAAGAATCATTCACCAGAGAAATGTTACAAACAAGACCAACTTGCCAGATTGAAGATAAATTATTCATGGATTGATCCCTGGGAATGGTCATCCATAGCCAGAAGATTGTACAAGTTTTATAATCGGATTCACTCACACATATTGTAGTCAACAGTCAAATGACGATGGTACTTTCGTGCAGTTGAACAGGGGAGTACAACAGTGAAACTCTCCTACAACTGAAGGGGGGGAGTTCAAATATCAAATGAAGATGATTGTCTCTCCTTTCAGCTAACAAAGGGGGGAAAATGTCAATGAAATTGACAAGTGGTTGTTAGACTGAAAGTCTTGACAACATTAGCGAAGCAACCGGTGGGCATCTTCATCAGCTAGTGGGCATCTTCATCAGCCAGTGGGCACTTTTCATCAGCAGTGAGCATCGGAAAATTCGCTAGTGGGTGATCGACAACAAAAGCAGTAGTGAGCAACTTTCATTGTAGAAAAAGCAAAATTGATTTTTTTTCGACATCTTTAGCCAGTGGGCAATCATCATCAGCAAATAAGCTAGTGGGCGTTCATCAAATTGTGTCAGTGGACACCGGACACTATTTTCAAGCAAAGGACAGTTGGATCGTTTTGTGGCTTAGCACATGATGGAGTTGTCAAACTTCATTTAGAGATGAATTAGTCATGCAGCTGACTCATAGTCTCTTCATATTGCAGTTTCTTCAGCATCCAGATTTGGCGGTTTTTTCAGGCAAATGATTTTTGAGGAGCAACTTGAGAACTTGGAAGATGGTTCCTTGTTCTTTTTGGATTTATCATTGAGGGGGGGAATGTTAGCCTCACTCTCTTAAAAAAAATATAAATCCAAATAAAATAATTAATTAAATTAAATCATGAGAATTAGTTTCTCAAACTAAGGATTTAAGTTAGGAGGATAGATTCTCTCCAACTAGTTCTCCTAAATTAGTGTGTAAGTTGAGAAATTGTCTCATCCAAGTGAGCCTAAGATAGACACACTATCTTAATACCACTTGCTCATGTATTTAAATGTATTATTAAATTATTTGACTAAGAGAGAATTACATGAGCATGAGAGACCACATGATGGCTCTTTGCTTTTTCTGCCACTTTATTGTTCTGTGAGTTAATTTGTTGTGCATATGGTTTTATGGTTGTATGATTCTCCTTCAAAGAAGAGGTTGATAGCCATGAACAAATTCTTGCTAATTCCAACTATCATAGATCAGAAAATGGATTTACAAATCAATATGTGGAAGAGGAATCTACTGATTTAATGTGTATGTTTGATGACATTCCTTCTCCTAATGATTTGCCTAAGTATGGTCAGTATGATGATAGTTATGTTCTTCAAAATCAAGCTAGTGTTGAAAATAGAAATAAGAAATGATAAAAATAGAATCCAGAATATTCCAATTTTAATTTGTCCTTGAATTAAAATTGTGAATTAAAATTCGAATTTATTCTCACCAGCTACTTCGAAATAATTAATTAATTCATTATGGATTAATTAGTTGGAGAAATTCAAGTTAGAATTCTTTCTGAAGTCATGCAAGATTTATCCCTTAAATTAAGGAGATTATCCCTTAATTAAGGAGATAAGATTGAGTTACATTTGAGTTGTAATTAGTTAGCTCAGTTTACTGAGTTAAGTCCTGTTAAATTAGTTCCAAACTGTTTGACGAACTAATTGTGAGTTATCAGTCAGTTGATGCATGCATGCACTCAACCAATGTACTCCAGATAATTGAAGATTCCCTCATCAGAAAGTCATGCATGTCTATTCTGAGAAAGAACCAGTTGAGCTAAATGTTAAGGATAGTGTACTATCAATTCCATGTTTTCCCCTATAAAGGAAACTCATGCATGTAGAAGGAACAAGGTTACTTGAGGATTGTGTAGTTCTGACAGGGTGTAGGATTAGTGTGAGTGATCAGTCTTCCACTTGGTAATAGGGGGATCACCCAGGAGAAAATGCACAAGGAAATAGGAGCTTGGAGGGCAAAGGAGAAGGCTTGTGAGAAGCTTTGATTGCTTGTGAGAATCCAGGAGGAATGTACTGAGAGCTAGCTAGATGTGAGAGCTAAGGCTTTGTATAATTCTGATGTATTTCCACCTTGTATGATAATACAGATAGTGGGATTTTTAGCTGAGGCTTTCCCCTAAGTATTTTTTGTGTTTCATGTGCATTGATTCTTCTTCTTCTGGTTATATGTGATCAGCTTTGATTCAGCTCGATCTTTAAGCTTCCGTAAGTTTGATAGTAGAAGTAGATTATAGTATTTTGCTTTGTTATATTTCATTATCAGATTAATCTACAGTCATATTTTCTACGTAGATCTCAGAGGTAGATTTGTAGAGAATTTGCAGGAAATTCTATAGCTAGCTTTACAGAGCAATCAAAAACTAGTTTGGAGGATGAGGAAATTCAGTTTCAGCAAATTAAACATACTAATGATCCTATATATATATTATATATGAGAGTGAGGAAGGAGGTGTAGAAAATTGGAATAAGTGAAGGTTCTTTGCCTCTTTGTTTAGCTTCATTTCAGCTCATTAGAGAAAACTTTACAGCAATAAAAAATCAACAGTCTTTAGGTATTTTCATTGATAACAAAGAAGACAATGAAACTCTTGATCAAGATTCTTCAGTTTCACAGGCACAGTTATCAAATTTCATTGAAACACCTGATCAAATGACACAAAAAAGTTCTATACCACTATGTTTTGAATCATTTCAGTTTTTAAAGGAAATGTGGTATAAAATCTCTAAGGAAAAGGATGAACAACTTGTAGAAATATGTGAAGTTCCATTCAAACGTATGAGAAATAAGTTGCAACAATCCTTCCAAGTCTTTTATGATCCAATAGCTGATATGTTGGATAATGAATGCCATCAGAATTTTCCTTCATTAACTAACTATCAGATTCAGGATCAAGATGATAAAGGTTTTATCAGTCAAACATGTCAATCAGTAGAAATATCATCACAAAGCTTATCTGAAAATCTGCAAGGTGATAAAGATGAAAATGACATTTCAGTTCCATGGCATGGAGGCCATCCAGAACAATTATACAGTTGCTTAAATCAGTTGAACAATATTGTATATATTTTGGAAGATCCTTTTGTATAGTGTTTAGATTCAACAAAGGAAATCAAGTATTTCCTTATCTTCTCATTTACTAACAAGTTTCTATTAAGATGTAGAACTTCAGTTTTAATCACAAACAAGCACAAGCAACAAAATCCACCAATGTATATGATGCTTGAATGGTTGCATTGGCTGTTTCATTTTACCTAACCAGCAGTTGGACAACTGATTAGAGTAAGTAGGTAGGATTTTAGTTTGAATTAAAATCAGTTTTCATCAGCAATTTTATTTGAGTTTTCAGTTTTCAGCAAGAATTGAAATTATTCATTAATATTTAAGGCTGAGAAGAAGACCCTTAGGTCTTGATGATCTAGTAGTTTGGTTTGAGGTTAGCAGTGCCTTTTTTTAGTTTCATATCAGATTTTAGTTTGTAGAAAAGGTTGTGATTTCAAGTCAAGATTTTTAGTCACAGAGATTATATAACAAAGCAGGTGCAGGCTTGGGATTGGCCCAATGGATTAGGTCACTAGTCAATGGTGTTCTTGAAATTTCACCAGGAAATTCCATCCCCATGTGAAGCCACTGTTAGGGTCCTATAATAATAGGATTCATAATTTTAAATTGGCTATGATTAGTCTTGTAATATTGTACATACCTTTGCTTTTCTGCAAATGTTTTCCATAATAAAGATTAAAAAATGTAAAGAGGGTGTGTCCTAAAAGAATAATCGAAGGAAAAAAAGAAAAAAAAAATATCAAAAAAGTGAAAAATATGAACCCCAAACAAAAAACAGATCATGAAAGTGTGCACATTCAAATGACACTCCTCTCAGTTTACTTTTTGCAAATAAGGTTGTGTGCAGCTTGTCATAAATTCCACAACCCATGATAGTCGAATAGTTTAAGCTTGACTACTTCATGCTTTAAATTTCATGTTTATAGATAGAGAATAAAGATCTAGCCAAACTGTTTAACCTTGGCAGATCAGTAGTTAGGTAGAGAAATAAAATGTGCTTATAAGCTTAATTTGAGCCATAGGAAGATATAAGGTTAGAATTAGATAGTTTACTTTTCAAAAGAGAAAGGAAAGAAAAGATTTTCTAGTTTAAATGCACCCAAAAAAGTGAAGAAAAAATGTTAGGATAAGCAAAGGGTAGGTACAAGAAAGGTTGCAGAAGTACAAGGTTGTTAAAGCATAAGCACATTTATCATGCTTAATCCTATGTTTCAGTGTGCAGGAGCAGTTATGAAAGTGAAAGGATGTTCACAAGTTGATTTGGTTAACTTCCTCTCATTTCATTTCACCCCCCACTACTTATTTACTAATTTCACCCATTATCCCATCATTTCTTATGAAAATACCCTCTCCCTTCATTTTAACCCTTAGCCCTTGGTTTCACACATTTTCCTAGCAACCCTCCAAAGGCAATTTCCCAACCCAAAACCCCTTTTTCCTAGTGTGAAACCCATTCCCCTTTGAAAAAATTACTTTCCCCTTATTAATTTGCCTATATTATCTAAAAAAACACATAAAACCCCCCTTGTCCTAAGTTTAAATCCCCCCACCCCCCTGCATTATTTAAATTAACTCCGCCATACCATATTTTCCATATTTCGCCTAAAAAACCCATAAAACCCCTTTATTCTAAGTTTTGTTTCCTCGTCCCGATATTTAGAAACTTAGTGTATTTTTACAATCCCACCCATATAGTAATATTTACATTTAACTCTAATTATTTAATTCCCTTTATACATATATCCTGTATTAAAATAATTCTTGCATATATATTAATCCCAAACCCATAAAATACAAACTCGCATATATTAAACTATATTAATATATATCCCAACCTCAATCCCACTGTATTAAACCATCACATTATACTTTTAACCAACGCTATATTCATTAATTAATTACGATTATTTGTAATTAATCCCTCGGGCCCCACAAATCTCTACCCGATT
The DNA here is from genome assembly GCA_031772625.1 of Pinus tabuliformis. Taxonomy (NCBI): domain Eukaryota; kingdom Viridiplantae; phylum Streptophyta; class Pinopsida; order Pinales; family Pinaceae; genus Pinus; species Pinus tabuliformis. Next base: position 103,351,946 of record CM062810.1, read on the forward strand.
GCCCTCCGTGCAGCTTCACTGCGCAATAGGCATTAGATCTTTCACCCCTAGATTTGACAACATGCATCCATATCACGTTGATCTCTTTTTCGAGCTTTACCCGCCTGAGGGCACGCAAGATTCACAGTTTTGCTTGGGCCCCTTTCGGTTACGTGACAACTTTAGGTGAACTCGCGTGCTCTCGGGGAAAAATCGCCTGACTGCAAAAAGCAGTGCAATGAACCTTAATACCACCTCCTCCCCAAAAGCCGAAACTGCCCACTGCTCACTTATAATTTCCATGCCCAAAAGTTAACCGTTACACATTTAAAAGCCAAAGACTCTTTTCACTTGTTTTTCACTAGAAAGTTTCCTAAGCCTTCCTGCGCCACCCTAAGCCTCTGTAATCAAATTTGACCTTCAATTACCTTCCAAACATGCTCTAGACTTCATCCATAGACATCTCAGTTCCTTGAAGCCATTATCACCTCCCTACTAACCTATGTTCTATTAACAATTGTTTTATTATTGCATGTGATCGTATAAGACCTGGACAAATAGTTTTTATACTAGTTAAAAACCTGTTTGTTCCAGTTTCTAAGGAAATGTATTCGAATGGTTTTCATCAATAGAAGATTCAATACAACAGCAGAGCAGAAGGAAACAATTTACACAGTAAAAGGTTAAAATAGAGATAAAATCATTTTCACCAGCATATAATGAAAGATTCATACTAGCAACTCTCCAGGACATATTTTACTCCTTGTTACTTATGTCTTATTTTAAAAGGTAAAAGTGAAAAGATACAAAGCAATAAGGTGGAAGAATTCACATTGAGTGTTAAAATAGAGATAAATTAGCAACAACATATCCACATGTTTACATAAAAGACTAAATAGAGGAGGTAAACAAAGTGTATCAGATAGAGTGTATCAAATGAAAGGTCAGAAGTAAATATGACATCCAGTGTGAAGACCAAACAACCAAGCAGCTTCAAGGGAAATAGATCAAAGATTAAAATCTAGAAGAACCTAAATAACAGGGATAATTTTCAGTTAGTTGAAAGGTGTCACTACCTTTTAGCATCCAGATATTTTATTCCTAGAATAAATCCTAGTCAGTTGACAGGATATTTTGTATTAATTTTTGTATAAATACTTCATAATTCGAAGTATTGAGGGGTGGTGTGTGGATTACTATAAATTTGTAGTCTTATTTTGATCTTAAACATAAGGGTGATTGTACCAATTTTCAAGTCAACAAACTGGAGCAAGTAATAAAAGTATTGCATTGCAGGATTCATGAGATGAACTGTTTGTAGTGAAGTATCTTCTTTGTTTGATTTTGTTACTTTCTTATGTGTTTCATAAACTTAAATGTTTTTCCAAATTTGAATGAATTAACTGGAAACATAACTCAGAACTTGTTTTGTTGGAAATAATACTTGGGGGGGGGGGGGATGAATCAGTATTAACAAGTCAATAATATTTCTTTTCACAATCTAATTTGCATACGCTACTTTAGTTAATGAAACTTGCGTCTATACGCAACTGTTGTTAAGAAAACTAGTGCATATCCTGGAGACTTATAATTTAGTTAATTCATCAGATGTTGATATTTAATTTGTGTATCAAAACCATATAACAGTAACCAAGTATAGTAAAAACAGAGCAGAAAATCACATACAAGAACACAAGATATAAGGTGGAAAACCAATGTGGGTGAAAACCACCCGCTGCAATTCGTCTCTATCTTTCTTTAATAAGAAACTTCTTTTTACAATATTTGTTTACTAGTGAAGTCTTATACCAGTACACAGGCTTCTACCTGCAGAAGGCTACAACCTTCTCTCATTCTCCAGCTTCTCCTAGAAGGGAGCTACAACCCCCTTAGCTCTTGTACTAGTTGATGTACTAGTACGTAGGTGCTGACCTACAGAAGGCTAGAACCTTCTCTTTTCTTCCAGGGACCACATTTCATAAATTTTCAGACTGGATCCATCAATAACATCAATCAAACATCAAATGTATCTGCATCAACCAATCTACTTTGTACCAACCAAAACTGAATCAAACAATCACTTTTCTGAAAGCTATAACCAAAACATAGTAACAGTAACCAGAACCCAAGCAAGAACCCAGAACACTACAAGAACAGATGGAAGTAGCTAAAAAATATTTTATGAGGTGTACGCTACTTCAATGTGTCGAACCTATGTGCATACATACTTTTCTCAAGACAAACTTGTGTATATGTTGTTTTGAAATGCTGAACCAGTGTGTATACGCTCCCTTGCTATAATGAAGCTACATACAGATCTGTAAAAGATGATTTAACCTTTACAACTATTCAGACATCAGTTATACCCAAATCATCAGATTTACAAACTATGACATGCACCAACTATTCAGATAAAAGATCAAAACCACATAAAGATACTTCTCTTCAAGCCTTAAGATCTTGACCCATCAATAGAAATTATCCTGCTTCAAGTGCTCAAGTTCCTCCTTGATTCAGATCCAGCTATGCATCAGAACCCAATGACCAGTATTCTAGATCTTTCTCTTCATTAGATATTCAATTCTTGAGTACCTTTGCCTAATGATATCCTCCTCCTTTTATAGTCTTAGGCCTTACTCAATACCATGGTCCAAAACCACCTAGAAGCAATACCTTGGGCCAAATACCTGGGGTCAATACTTTGGTCAAGATACCTTGGATCAATACCATGGGTCAAAATACCACGGACCAAATACCACGGACCAAAACCAAGTTTTCAACATGTATGCACCTTTCCTTGCGTGAAAGTGCGTGTATACGCATACACGCCTTTTGGTCGGCTAACCCACGTGTATACGCACCTTGGTCAAGGGAAACCTGCGTATACCTTTCTTTCTTCATTTTGAGAGCCTGAATCTATGATCTGTCATCTGAGTGAGTTGCCATCAAGGACAACACTGTGTCATAGCACCAAACCTGTGTCATTATGCCAACATGTTTAAGTACACTCTGTTTTTCACAGTTAGTCATTTATATGTTTTCCTCTGATATCTGGATTTGAGAACTCTTAATTTCTCTCTCATCCCAATTGACCTCTTTCATTCTCTTCATAATCTGGCCTAGGGAACCCTTAACTACTCCCTAGATCCAATTGGAAACCATCTCACCATCAAGCCTTTGAGATCTGTAGTAACTCCTCTATCTTGCCCTGTAGACACTGTTTTTAGAACTTAATCCAATCTTTGTTGTCTGACATTTGACTCCATAGCCCAATGGTAAAAGCAAACCCTTTTTCATCTAAGTGATCCCACCACCCAAATTAATGATCAGGTGCTCATGTCCTAAGTGTCGTAAAATGCTCAATATTTAAAGTGCTCAGAACTGGTTCAAAGTTGAACGACTAGAAAGTGCTCGCCTTTCCGATTCCGGCACCGTAAACGGTTCGAAAAACGGTCGCAGTATGAGGAAGTTATGGCAAAAAGAAGAATTTGTCCATAACATTAGAAATTTTAATTTTTCAAAAAATAAAATAAAAAAGGAATATTTCGCAGAATATTCCTTGGAATATTTCACAGAATATTCCTTGGAATATTCCAAGGAATATTCCCTTTTCGGTAACCAATCACAGGCCGCCACATGGCAGGCCCGGAGGCCGCCACGTGGCCCCCAGATGACGTTAGCAAGAATGGGTTGTGTTAACTCAAAATCAAGCCCTGGAAGGCTGCAAACCAGGAAGACTTCAAGTAACTGTTTCAAACCAATCTTTCGACTAAGGCTTAGCTTCCTTAGCCTGAGAGGGCTCTCTCAAAAAGGGTTATTGATTTTGACTAATAATAAGATGGCTGACTCTTGTGGAATAACATTGACAAATATGAAGGCTGGACAAGCATTAAAATAATTCCCATTGGGCCTATGGAGTCAATCATACTTCAGTACATAATGAGACTGCCTTTACATAGAAGTCAGGGAATTTGGCATTTAGATGTCCAGAACACAAATCATATAAAACCACAGTTCATACATGCATACAGGAAGTCAGAGCATGATCAATGAATTCTGAGTGATTACACATATATGCAACTGTAAAAGACGTTAAGGAAGGAATAAAACACACATTCTAAACATGGAAATCCCTCATGAATCCTGAGAAGAAAAACAACCAACTGATATTACTGAATTCTGTCTTTTCATAATCCAAAACAATACTCTGTTTTATAAAATATCCAACCCTCATTACATCGCTGTCTTAGCTATATATAGAATCCTTATTTTAACTAATTCGATCTTCCTCCTCCAGCATGAGGGGAATTCGATAACTGCCTCTAATGACACCTATCAGCTATTTAACTAACTATTAAATACAGTAAAGTGCTGACTGGAGTTTTAAAGAGTTCTAAAGTAACTATGACTCTAACTCTATCTTCCATGCATAACGACCTCTCCTTGTTTTTTGACACCTGGTCCCCTTTTTGATGTGGCTGAGCTGGATGTTTAATACTCCATATCGACCTTGAACGCTAAATCCTTTAACTGCTCAGTAGTGTTGGGAGATGTCCCTTGCTTCTCGGTTCCAGTTTCCTCAAATTTCTCAAATGTACAGCAGCATGTCTTTAGCTTTTAATAACCCAAAATATGGAACACTGCCACGTTCCTAATGTGTTGGAGGCTGCCTTGATGGATATGGGTGCAAGCAAAAGTTCTTTGTATGCAACTCATTTAATACCCTTTGAACGGTGATAAAGTGGCTTTATAACAGAAACTTAGGTTAAAATATTCCACTTTTTTTTTAATGTACACCTGTCTTGATTTGAACGGCTGTTGTAGCTTCATCTGATACCTTGCATATCCTTTAGGTATCTCCCTTTCAAAATTCCCGCTCATCATACCAAACTTCCTGTCTGCGTTAAAATCAACACCTACAGCAGTTTCGTAGCGCGCTACGAAACTGCTGAATTATTTAAAACAGCATGCCTTTACCCGAGACCTTTATCACCGAAACATTTGATTGCCAAAACTCCCTTCGACTTTTCATATAATAGCAGGGATTTACATGTCTTCAAAAACAGTAAGACTAAGCAAATTTGACAAAAACTTGGAACAAAACCTCCCTTTGAAAAAGAAAATTCATTTGGCAGCTAACTGGCTTAGCTGTATCTTTAGGTCTTCAATCTTCTTCTTTAGAGCTTTATTCTCAGCTCTTAATTGCATATTTATTTTTCTAACGAACTGGGCCTCTTTGATGGCTGGTACTGTCCATGTGTGAAATTGTGCATGGCCATCAACTACTGAATTCAACTGGTTTTGAAAGGTTTCAGTTCCACCCCACAGAGCTTTACGATATTTTGTATACACATCTGCATGCTTTCTAACTGCTTGCTTCAGTTTGGCAATCTCATATTGGGCTGCTTCTAATTGGCTCTTCATGACTGCTATATTATCTTCTTGAGATGTGATGATTGTTCTGCTTGCATTTTTTTGCCTAACTCTCTCGATTGCCTCTATCTTTGACAATGCTTCTTTTACTTGCTTCCTTGTAATAGGTCTTCTGGGTTTTAAAATGAATTCTTCACCTGGCTCATCGAACTTGAGCTTTTTTGAGGTTTTAGACTTCTTGGCAGTTTCTGGTGATGACTGTGTCAAATCAATATGGACTGGTTCAAATTGCTCGAATTCAATGGCCTGTAATAAATCATTCAAGCTTGCCTTGGATGTTGGGCTTTCTTCCACAGCTATGGTTTTACCCTTTTCCTTATTTATTTGACCTCTTGTCCTTACCCTTGAGACTGCTTCAGATCTGCTTGTTTCAGGTGCAGTCTTCTTATCCTGAGTTTTTTCCTTTGTTGATTTCTGAGGTTGTTCTTGAATGATTAGTGGCTTCACTGGTTTTCTTGGTTGTGACTTGTTTTGCTTTTTGGCTCTTGCTTCTTTCTGAAGTTCAGCTATTGTGAGTTCTCTGACTGGTTGTGGAGTAAGGCCAGTCTTTCTTTGGAATCCATCCATGAAAATAAACGAATTCCAGTCTCTGCCTATCTTTTGGAGGCCATCTAAAACTAACAACTTAACCAAACCATGATGAAATAAAGAGGTTTCACAGTCCACTTTCCTTAACTGCACCTTGTCACACATCTTACTCAAACTGCGAAATAAGTAAAAAGGAATGTCTATGGAAACTTTCCCAGTGAAATGTAAAAGCAATTTGAAATGGTAAGAATAGACCTTATTGTACCTTCCTTCACAGGTCAAGTATTTTTGAATGCAGGTGAGAAGAAGAGCATAATGTTCCTTGACATAATTTCTGGGCACTGCTTTTGTTAAGTCTTCATTTACATATGCCTCCTTTAAAAACTCTTTACAAGGGTTCATATCAAATTTAAAATTTTTAAACCATTCTTCCCGTCCTCTTGGGATCTCTGTCACAGTAGCTATGGCTTCTGGAGAAACTTGGACTTCTAGCATAGAAATCTTTGAATTTAAACCAGTGAAGTTTAGCGCAAATTCTTTGGTTACCTGCGCATGTCCTCCTTGTAGCTTCTTGCAAAAGTTCCAGCAGCCGGTATCTTTGAACGCTTTCTTCACACCTTCATCCCTCAACGCTATATCCAAGCCTTCAGGTTCAGTCCTCTGGCATTTACCGGATCTGTGTTCTTTTCTCTCCATTTTCCTTTCAAAATCTTCACACACACAGAGTCTAACAGCTTCAGTTTCAATGGTAATTCAGTTCTTTTTAATTCAGCCCCGCTTGTAATCAGGCTCGCTTGTAATCGGGCTCGCTTGAAATTCAAATTTTTTATTGAAACACTTCCTTACATAATCAAACAGACAGGTCACTCATGCAGCATTTACGACTATCATAAAGGTCTATGCACCATAGGATCTATTGGGAATGATATTTCTGTGCATATCAACAGATCTATTAGTGGGGTAGTGGCAAATGAGTGCTCAAACGTGATAGGAGAAGCACATCAACTGACATGAGTGGACACAACTGATGACTCAGCTACGGACTTGACATTTCGGGAAGGGTTTGCTGCGAAATGCCCGAATCCACGATTTCGAAGCGCTGTTAGTTTTAAATTCTAATGATGCGCTGCGAAACGGCCTAATCATAACGCGCTGCGAAATTACTAAACCATGAGTGCGCTGCGAAACTGGCCAATAGGATTACGCTGCGAAATTACTAAAAGACTCGGTGACTCGGATGAGACAAGACATGACTATGGAACAATGATGGTAGAGGAGAACCAATAGGATTTGAGTATAGTTTAAATCAAAAACTTTAAAACTTCGAATCCTAAGTAAGACACATAAAATGAAATCAACTTGACACAGACCTTTGCAATTGGACTAGGACAAACAACTATATGCATAATTTTTTTTTATAGTTCTAAGTGATAACAGGTTGGGTGGATATAATCAAATTTTTTTTTGGTCGGATGGGGGATCGAACCCGCGACCTATTGACAACAAGCCCCATGCCTTAACCATTGCACCACATGACCGTTCTCATTTTGGATGGCGGAAAATTTTCATATGAGGTTTAAAGTTCTGTTGGGCGGGGCCCAAAGGGGGCGAGCCCCCCTTTCATATGACCACGACCCAGAACCAAGGGCTTAAGCTCCAACCGCCAGCCAAACTGCCAGCACGAACTCCGAGGACAACATTAAATGTAACTGTAGTTTTGGCGGAAATTCTGGCAGGAGCGCCAAAATTGGCAGGCCCGCCATATTTGGCGGGCCTAACTGGACATTAACTAAAGTTAGCTAGAGTTCTTTTAGGCTAAACTGGAGGGGATCATTAAATGGCCATAACTTTGGCTAGGAAAGGCAGTTTTGGACAATTTTTTTTTTTGATTTTGGGTATTTTCGACCTTCTGAAGCCATTGGTGCAGGTCTTACATCCATCTGAGGTCATTTGCAGAGGTTTTGGATCCGTGAAAGTTCTAGGAGCCACTAGGGCCCAGTTTTGTGAAAACTGTATAGGGTTGCAGGTATCCATTGGAAGTGATCCAATAGTCAATCCTGAAGGATTCAAGTGTTTTGAATCCATTTTTACCATCTATTTCACCTGTAGATTCTTCTATTCAGCTGCATTTTCTATTTGAGCATTTAATTAAACAAGGACAAGCCCATTTGGGAGCTTTGGACCCAGTAGACGTAGCCCTGGAGGGGGTGAACTGCTTTATCAACTTCTTTTTCATTTTTGGTTGAGTTATTTTGCAGAACAAATACGTTTTAGTGTGTTAAACAATAGAAGGAAATAAATCTGCTATGCTTAAATGGGTCATGAACAGCTGAAAATTTCATTTGTTTTCTTTCTAGCAAGACATGGAAATCTTTTAAACATGTATAATTCTGAATTGAATACCTTGCAAACAAATTTCAAGTAGTTTCAAATACAGATCAAGTTGGTATCAGAGCTCAGGGTTTTGTGCAAAGATCTTCTAACTGTCTTGCAAGTATTGATGCTTACCAGGTTGAAACTTAAAAAAGGGGAAGGACAGTTGACTAGAGAACGAGAGAATCCTCAGTCAAGGAAGGCCAGAGAGCCATCACCTCCACCTTCAATTTCACCCTCAAGAGTCTCAGCAGAAGCTTCAAGGATGTCTGAACATGAAGGAGAAATTCCTACAGAGACATATCCAAGAGAAGAAGAAAGAGTCTTCAGAAAGGCTTTCTTAAACCTCACTAAAATGGTGAGGATATTGTACCAAGAAAGAAATGAGAAATTGGCTGAAGAAGGGTTCAAACATCCACATGAAGGAGAAGGATCTTCAGGAGGTAAGAAGGATGATGATCATTCCAAGAAAGGACATGGAGGAAATGGTGATCCACCACCCCCATCTTCACCTTCTTCCTCTTCATCCTCGTCTTCTTCTGTTCATAAGCATAGATCCTCTGGAAAAAGTCCTTTTTTGAAGCTTGATGTAAAATTCGAATTACCTATGTTTAATGGTGAAGTGAATGCAGAAAAGCTTGACAACTAGATTAGGCAGTTGGAAGTTTACTTGAGGATCCAAAATATGCATGATGATGCCACAAAGATTCAATTGGCTTCTTTGAGAATGGATGGAGCAGCATTGGTCTGGTGGGAGGCCAAGACTAAAGAGGAGATCAAGAAATTTGGTAACGTTACCTTAACATGGCCTAGATTTCTATTAACCATTAAAAAACAATTTTATCCTCTTGCTCATATGCAGAAAGCCATCATGAATTGGCAAAATTTCAGACAACTTAAGGGTCAGAGTGTCCAAGACTACACCCAAGAATTCAGGAGAAGAGCTCTCTTGTTAGGGGTAGATTTACAGACCCAGGAAACCTTACTGAAATACATTGGTGGCTTGCATAGCTACCTTAGACACACCATCTTGATGTTTAACCCTACTAGCCTAGACGAGGTTTGTGTCCAAGCTACCCATTTAGAAGCAAGGGGAAAAAACACATTTGAAGAGGGTAGAAACAAGCCCCCCAAGGGGAAAAACAAAGAGAAAACCTCCAAGGGAAAGATAAAAAAGAATGCATCTGTCAAACAGGAGAGTGAGAAAGTGATCTGTAAACACTGTTCTAAACCAGGCCATGAGGAGAAAAACTGTTGGAAATTATATCCTGAAAAAAGACCTCAATTTAACAAATCCAAAGGGAAACAGAAAATTGCTGCTACTACATCTACACCACAAGATTTAGGGGATGATTGAGGTGATGAAACCAAAATTGCAGCCATGGGTTTGAAAAAATTGAAGGGAAAAGAAATTGAAACTCAAGCCAGCACTAGTACCTCAAACTGCCATGTACAAGCTCCTAATGAGGAAGAAAGAATTGAACTGTTTCATGTGAGGGTGATTTCAAAACATACTAAAATTGACACACTTTTTGATAGTGGGTCACAAGCAAACCTTATATTAGAGGACTTGGTCAAGTAGCTTAAACTTGAGACCATTCCACATCCGAAGCCATATCCACTTGGATGGATTTGCAAGGATGCAAATTTACAAGTTTCAAGAAAGTGCACATTGCGCTTTGCAATTACTGCACATTTTATTGACACAGTTGAACTTGATGTGGTACCTTTTGATATAGCAGGAATTGTTTTGGGAAGTCCTTACTTGTTTGACAGGAAAGCTATCTTTCATCGCCATGAGAACAAATATCATCTTTCCAAAGATGGCAAGGAGTTCATTGTTAGAGCTCATCGCAAGAAGACAAATATAGCGATGATGAATGCAGGACAGGTAAAAAGGCTGGTCAATTCAAGTAAGAATTTTGTTCTTCTTATGATTAAGCCCAAGGTTGATGTGAATCATGAGTCATTTGACAATTGTGATCCAAAACTTAAATCAGATCTGTATGATGTAGTTGATGCATATCATGAGATGTTTCAGGAGCCAACAGGTTTGCCTCCTAAGAGGGAGATTCATCATGAAATCTATTTGCATCCAGATTGTCCTCTTCCAAACATAGGCATGTACCACATGTCTATTATGGAGAATGCTGAAATAAAGAAGCAAATCAAGGACTTGTTGGACAAGGGTTTCATAAGGCGAAGTACTTCGCCATGTGGGTCACCGATTGTATTGATTCCAAAGAAAGATGGCACTTGGCGTATGTGTGTTGATTTCAGGGCCTTGAACAAGATAATGGTAAAGAATCGTTACCCACTCCCAAGAATAGATGATTTGCTAGACCAATTGAAAGATGCTCGATATTTCACTAAGCTAGACTTGCACAGTGGATATCATCAAGTAAGATTTGAAGAAAGTGACATTTGGAAGACAGCCTTTAAAACCAAACAAGGACTCTTTGAGTGGCTTGTGATGCTGTTTGGTTTGTGCAATGCACCTGCAACTTTCATGCGGGTAATGGATGATGTCTTGCGTCCTTTTCTTGATGATTTCGTTATTGTCTACTTAGATGACATCTTAATTTTCAGCAAGTCTAGAGAAGATCATGTCATGCATGTTAAGAAAGTACTTGATGTTTTGAAGAAGAATCAGTTATTTCTTAAAATGTCAAAGTGTGAATTTGGAAAGACTTCTTTGGTTTATTTGGGACACATAGTAGGAGGAGGTGCTTTGAGAATTGATCCTGCTAAGATTGAGGCTATTGTGAAGTGGCCTACTCCCAAATCCATAACAGAGGTAAGGAGTTTTTTGGGTGCAACTCAATATTGGAGGAAGTTTATCTCTAACTTCTCTTCTATAGTAGCTCCTATGCATGCAGTGACAAGTGCGAAGCATGCTTTCCAATGGGGAGGCAAGCAGAAAAAAGCTTTCAAATCTTTGAAAAAGAAGATTAGTTCAACTCCAGTCCTTGCATTACCGGATTTGAGACAGCCATTTGAGATACAAACCGATACTAGTGATTATGCTATGGGTGCAGTTCTTCTACAACATGGTAAGCCTATTTCTTTTCATTCTGAAACTTTTAATGGTGCTGTTGTAAATTATCCTACATATGATAAGGAGTTGTATGCGTTGGTACAAAGCGTCAAAAAGTGGAAACACTATTTGATGGGCAAAGAAACTGTTATACATACCGACCATCAGCCCTTACAGTACTTGCAATCACAAAGCAAGTTACAACAGTCACGACACTTCAGATGGATGGGCTTCTTGCAACAGTTCCATTTGGTAATAAGGTACAAGAAAGGTACTTTGAATAAGGTTGCTGATATGCTTTCAAGGCCTATTATTGGTGCTGTTACTTTACTTAAGAATGATTCCATTGTACATGATAGTTACATAGAACAATATGCATATGATGATGACTTTAAAGATGTGTATGCTAACTTGAGTAAAGGAAATCATGTAGAGGAAAATGACTATCACATGCATAACAATTTGTTGTTTCATTTGGGCAAGGTGTGTATACCACAGGGGGAGAGGATAAATGTCATAAGAGAAGCTCATTCTTCTCTTATTGCTGGCCATTTTGGTGTGAGCAAAACAGTTGCACATCTACAGAGGTATTTCTATTGGCCTCGCATGGTAGATTCTGTTCCAAGGTTCATAAGAGGTTGTTCATTATGTGCTACAAGTAAGCCTAGCAATAGGAAGCTTGGTTTGTATACTCCTTTGCCGGTACCTTCTAGACCATGGGAGAGCATCTCTATGGATTTTGTAGGAGGTTTGCCAAAATCTCGAAAGCAGCATGATTATTTATATGTAGTAGTTGATCGTTTCAGCAAAATGTGTATACTTATGCCTTGTAAGAAAACTATAACTGCTGAACAAACTGCTGAATTATTTTTTCCTCATGTATGGATTCACTTTGGTTTGCCTACTTCCATTATTAGTGACAAGGATTCCAGATTTGTGGGGAATTTTTGGTCCAACCTATGGGAGATGATGGACACAAAGTTGAAGAAAAGTACTGCTTTCCATCCGCAAACAGATGGACAAACCGAAGTTGTGAACAAAACCATTGTGCACCTCTTGAGAGGTTATTGCAGCAAGCATCCCAAGCTTTGGGATGAACATTTGCACTACATACAACATGCTTACAATCATGCCAAGCACTCTTCCACAAACACCTCACCATTTGAAGCTTGTTTTGGTTACTTGCCAAAATCACCTCTTGATTTCATTCTTGAGAAAGATGTCACCATTGAGGGACATAGTGATATTGACAAAGCTCGTTCATTCATTGAAAGAATTCAGCAAATACATCAGTAAATTTAAGAACAGCTTGAGAAGAGTCAAGGCAAGTACAAGGAAAGACACGACAAGCATAGAGTCGATCACAAGTTTCAAGAAGGGGATGAGGTATGGTTGTACATTAGTAAGGAAAGGATGCAAGGAGAAGGTAAAAAGCTGAAGCCTATTCGTTATGGTCCATTCAAAATCCTCAAGAAGGTTGGAAATACTGCTTTTCAATTAGATTTGCCTTCCTACATGCAAATGTATTCTGTTGTCAATGTGGAGAACTTACGTTTGTATGAACCTCCTTTGATTACTGATCATGAAAATGTTGTTCAGCTGCCATCTATAGAAGATTTCTCGCCAGAATTCTTAGATGAGCTGAAAGAAGATACAATCCTTGACAGAAGGACACACACTTCAAGGAGGGGCAGTGTAGATTATGTTCGGGTTGGTTTCAAAGGCAGCAAACCGAACAAGGCAAAGTGGATGGAGGTGGATAGAGTGAGGGAGCTGTACCCTCACCTCTTTAACAGGTAGTTGAAGGCTTTTTGGGTCCAAAAGCTTCCCAATGGGGAGGCGTGATCAGGTGCTCATGTCCTAAGTGTCTTAAAATGCTCAAAATTTAAAATGCTCAGAACTGGTTCAAAGTTAAACGACTGGAAAGTGCTCGTCTTCCTGATTCCGGTGCCTCAAACGGTTCAAAAAACGGTCACCGTATGAGGAAGTTATGGCAAAAAGAAGAATTTGTCCATAACATTAGAAATTTTAATTTTTCAAAAAAAAATTAAAAAAGGAATATTCCGCAAAATATTACTTGGAATATTTCAAGGAATATTCCCTTTTCGGCAGCCAATCATAGGTTACCACATGGCAGGCCCAGAGGGCGCCACGTGGCCCCCAGATGACGTCAACAAGAATGGGTTGGGCGGATATAATCAATTTTTTTTTGGTCAGATGGGGGATCGATCCTGCGACCTATTGACAACAAGCCCCACGCCTTAACCATCGCACCACATGACCGTTCTTGTTTTGGATGGCAGCAAATTTTCATATGAGGTTTAAAGTTCTATTGGGCGGGGCCCGAAGGGGGCCATCCCCCCTTTCATATGACCACGACCCAGAACCAAGGGCTTAAGCCCCAACCGCCAGCCAAACTGCCAGCACGAACTCCGAGGACAACATTAAATGTAACTGCAGTTTTGGCGGAAATTCTGGCAGGAGCACCAAAATTAGCGGGCCCGCCATATTTGGCGGGCCTAACTGGACATTAACTAAAGTTAGCTGGAGTTCTTTTAGGCTAAACTAGAGGGGATCATTAAATGGCCATAACTTTGGCTAGGAAAGGCGGTTTTGGACGAATTGTTTTTTGATTTTGTGTATTTTTGACCTTCTGAAGCCATTGGTGTAGGTCTTACAGCCATCTGAGGTCATTTGCAGAGGTTTTGGAGCCGTGAAAGTTTTAGGAGCCACTAGGGCCCAGTTTTGTGAAAACTGTATAGGGTTGCAGGTATCCATTGGAGGTGATCCAATAGTCAATCCTGAAGGATTCAAGTGTTCTGAATCCATTTTTACTATCTATTTCACCTGTAGATGCTTCTATTCAGCTGTATTTTCAATTTGAGCATTTAATTAAACAAGGACAAGCCCATTTGGGAGCTTTGGACCCACCAGACGTAGCCCTGGAGGGGGTGAACTGCTTTATCAAATTCTTTTGCATTTGTGGTTGAGTTATTTTGCAGAGCAAATTCGTTTTAGTGTGTTAAACAGTAAAAGGAAATAAATCTGCTATGCTTAAATGGGTCAGGAACAGCTGAAAATTTCATTTGTTTTCTTTCTGGCAAGACATGGAAATCTTTTAAACATGTATAATTCTGAATTGAATACCTTGCAAACAAATTTCAAGTAGTTTCAAATTCAGATAAATTAAAGTCAAAACCCAACCACAAACATAACTAGCCTAAATCAATTAACTAAAACAAAGTTAAATCATAAAGAGAGAGCCCTCTTTGAGATTAGGAAGGCTAGATCCTGATCTACAAGGTAGGTTTATGGTTACCTTGGTGATTTCTTTCCTTAACCATGAGAAATTCTCTGAGTGATAACAGTCTATACAAGGTGTTACAGAAGATTGGTACTATGACATACAAATTGGAGCTTCCTGCATCTTCCTGAGTGCACCCAGTTTTCCATGTTTCATGCTGAAAGAAGGTAATAGGTGAGAAGATGCGAGTTCAAAAAATATGGCCAGAACTTGATGAGGAAGGAAAAACCATACTGGAACCTGAAGCTGTCACAAAAACAAGAAATTGATAGCTACGAAATCGATCAATTTCAGAGTATATCATCAAGTGGAAGAACTTACCTGCTGAAGATTCCACATGGGAGGATGAGAATTTTATACAGAAGCATCCAGAACTACTCCAGCATTGAGGAGAACACTTTTTGAAGGAGAGGGGTATGTTAGGTCCCTATACTACTAGTGTAACCCCTTATTGCTATTAGTGCAACCCCCTTATTGTATTATTGTGCCCATATAGTTCCCATGTTGTTATTATTATGCTCGATAGAAGCCCACTATTGTTATTGTTGTGCCCCTACAATATTGTTGTTATGTAGGATCTGATTGGATTGGGACCCCTTAAACTCCTATATATATAAAGGAGGACTTGTCATTTGTATCATCGAAGAATTTTTCATTTGTGTAATGTAAAGGAGGTTCCCCCTCGAAGAGGCTAATTTTGAAGTCGTTGATCTATATTTTCTATATTTTTGTGAGCTGGTTTCATAACAAACTCATGATGAGAACAAAACAAACGTTAATCATGATTTCATAGAATTTAATGTTGGATTGAAGACCCACCATGTTCCAAATATCAATATGAGGAAGTTTTATGGCAAGGATCCTGTAACATGGATACTACAAATGGAGTAATATTTCGATCTCCTTAATGGGAAAAACACACAAAAGGTACACATTGCAACTTTATATTTGGAACCCAATCAATTTGTATTGCAGCGATGGCTTTTCTCTCGTAATTTTTTTTTCACTTAGAGGAAATGGTAGCACATTATGTGGATACAAGGAGAAACACCTTCTTTAGCCAATTGATAAATCTCAAACAAAATGGTTCAATGGTGGAGCACATTGAGGACTTCCAAAAATTGAATATAAGGGTAAATGATATTCCATAGTAGCATAGGATTGATGTTTTCATAGGGACTTTAAAGGATAACATCCAATATGAGGTTCACCTTTCAGGTTGGCAAGAAAAATGGAAAGAAAAATTATGGAAACAAGGAAACCTACCACTAACAACTATAAAGATGGAGGTGTTGCTACTCCTAGCCTTCCACAAACCTACAAGGTTGACACCAAAAAAATTGGAAGAAAAAATAGCAAAAGGGATTTGTTACAGTTGTGATAGAAAATACACTAAAGGTCATAAGTGCGTTGAGAAGAAAAGGAACAAGTAATGTCAAAGGAAGAGGACATACACCAGTAACTGACCCCAAAGAAAGAAGAAATGAATTTGACCATATCTTGTAATGCATTGACAGGAATTACCACTCCTCAAACTCTCAAGATAGAAGGACATATCAAGAAGAAAAAGGTAATAGTGTTGATTTATTCGGGTAGTACTTATAATTTTATTCATTGTAAGATAGCCAATCTAGTACCAGAGTTCCAAGTAATGGTTTCAAATGGAGGAACCATAAATTTAGCTGGAAAGTGCAATGATATCAAGCTATCCATGGGAGAATATGTCCTAAATAGTCCAATGGTTTCCATTCCAATGGGTGGTTCTAATGTTGTACTAGGAGTCCAATGGTTACAGTGTTTGGGGACAATAACTTTCAATTTTCAAGAACTTTTCTTGATTTTTTTTCAGAAGGAAAGGAAGTGGAATTAAGGGGTATCATAGGGAAACAAAAAAAGATAATCATCTCTAATGGCATGAAAAATCTTCTAAATAAATAAGAACAGGGTGTAATTGGACAACTATGTCCACTAGAAGGTCAAACAAACAAATAATCTATTTCTCTGGATCTCCAAAATTTCTTGGACAATCATTCTATGGTTCAAGCAGTGGAATATCACATCGAGCATCAACAACAAGTTCTGTAACTCTTAAAGGATAACCTCACTTTGGCGCAGAAACAAATGAAACAATAAGCATATCAACATCGCAACGAAATAAATTTTGATGTGGGTGACTGGGTATTTTTACAGCGACAACCATACAAACAAATGTCCCTCAAGCAAGCTAAGAAGGATAGTAAATTATCATCGAAGTAATATGGTCCTTACAAGGTGTTTCAAATTGGTACTATGGAATACAAATTGGAGTTTCCTACAACTTCCCAAGTTCACCCAGTTCTCCATGTTTCATGCTTAAACAAGGTTAGAGCTGACAAGCTTTCAGTTCAAACAATATTGCCGAAATCTGACGAGGAAGGAAAAATCATATTGGAACCTAAAGCAGTCATAGAAATAAGAACCTGACAACTATGAAATCGATAAATTTCAGAGTATCTCATAAAGTGGAAGAACCTAACTGCTGAATATTCCACATGGAAGGATGATAATTTTATTAGAAAGCATCCATAACTACTCAAACATTGAGGACAACACTTTTTTGAAGGAGAGGGGCACGTTAGGTTCCTATACTACTAATGTATCCTTTGTCATTATTAGTGCAAACCCCTTATTGTATTTTTGTGCCCATGTAGTCCCCCTATTGTTACAATTGTTCCCCATAGAATCCCACTATTATTATTGTTGTGCGCTTACATTATTATTGTTATGTTGACTCTGATTATATTGTGACCCCTTAGAATCCTATATATAGAAAGGAGGTTTTGTTATTTGAATCATCTAAGAATTGTTCATTTGTGTAATGTAAATGAGTTTGCGTCCTCTAAGAGGCTAATTTTGAAGTCGTTGATCTATCTCTTTTTATATTTTTTGAGCTGGTTGCATAACAATTTTTAAGAGAAAATAAGTCTAATGAAGATTCTGTGAAAACAAAGGAATCCATGGAGGGGTGTACTAAGAAACATAAAAAATAATTGGAAGAGCTTTTATGGGCATACATGGATGTGTTCTATGATCCTAAAGGGTTACCACCCAGGAGGAAAGTCGAGCATGATATCTGACTATTGTCAGATTCCCCATTGCCAAACATTAGGCTATGCAGGAAGTCTATTATAGAAGAAAGTGAGGTGAAGAGATAGTTGCAGCAACTGCTAAAATAAGGTGTCTTTTGACTGAGTACTTCACCATTTGGGTCATCCATCATCCTAGTGCCAAAAAAATATGGGACTTGGTGGATGTGTACTGAGTATAGGGAGCTGAAAAAAATCATGCTCAAGAATAAGTACCTCCTACCCAAGATTGTTGTGCTTGATGATATACTTCTAATGTGCTAATTCTATGATGCATTGGTCATTGTTGTGTAGCCTATAGATTTGAAGGTATTTTGTCTACAAGTGATTTTCTCAAAACCACTTGAAGTTTTCTTAGTTGGATATTTGATCCGAAATTGAAAAAGGTATTATAGACTATGTGTGAAGTTACCTATGTTACTTGGTGCAATGGATCGATAAGATTGCAAATAACATAAAAACTTAAAAAATTATAAAAAAACAATCAAACACATCAACACAATGAAAATTGATAAAGGAGTTCACCAGACTTCCTGGCTATGTCTCCTAGTCCTTGCTTCCTATGCTGACCTCTTTATTATGTCTTCAAAATGGTTGTTACAGGTGTGAGCTCAAAAGCAGAGTCTCAAACATGATTATGGATCTCACCGCTGTGTTCCACTCGAATATTTGAGTTGAAATGAGTATAGACTTGATCGTAATTGTCACTCTGACCTCTAGACCCCCTGGAACGGTTCACAATACACTCCCTAAACACTCCCTATCAACTTTTATGTGTTATGGTGTTTATATAACACGTATAGTTACAAATTGCAATAAACGTGGAACAATACGTTTATAATAGAAACAGACTATAAACAAAAGGACTGACAAGCACGGGGTGGACCCCAACCGTCCAGCCTTTCCCCAGCGCTGATCTCGAGAATAGACCATCTGACGGCTATCACGTCCCTCTCATCAACTGATCTGGACATTCTGCACCGTTGATCTGTCTTGTTAAATCCAATGGTTTTCGCATGGTTTCATGCCCCAACTAGCACGTCTACTAATTCTCCAAAGGCATGCAAGAAAGTGGTTTTCGGGAGGTTACGTGTCAAGCACTGAGTGGAATCATGTGCTCTTTGTCAAAAACTACTTCCTACCTTGAAGGCACATGATAAACCATTTACCACTCTCTTGTCAGAACTCAAAGAGTTTAGCTTCTTTTTAATAACTTTATTGCGTCCGTTTTCTAGGGTAACCTTCCTACATGTTTCGATGTGATATGTGTCGATCTACTTTGATCGGATTCTCTCTTCTCTTGATTGTTGATCCCCATCGCCTATGGTATGAACCAATTGCTGACTACCCCATTATCTTCTGCACTGACATCATCTCGAACCTGTGACTCTTTCCTAGGTTTCCACCTATCCTGCTATTGTAGGCATTGACTTTTGGGTCTAAATCATTAATTGGCTCTATTTTCCTTATCTGAACTAGGATTTACATGATGTTTGCACTGTTGGCTTCGTATTCACAAGCACATCAACATTATTCCATTTTCACCTGTATTTGAATACTTTTGATCTCGAGGCTATGTTGAATCCATTTTGGATCACTCCTCCCCACTATAAGCTTTTGGTCCACCAAAATTTTGTTTTAGCTATCGATTAAGTGAGGATAAAGTTCCTTCACTTTTCCAATCTCTATCCATTGTGATTTACTTGGATTTGTACCTTTGAATGCAACTTGCAGATACTCAACATTCCCTTGTTGCAAAGTTCTTATCCTCCTGTCAAGAACTGTGTCCTCATGTAACTCAATGAGATACTCGGGCAAAAAATCCTCAATGGAAGGTAACTGACCTTGCTCTTCGGCATCTTCAATCAATTAAGGTTCATACAACCTCAAGTTTTCAAAATTAACGACTGAATAGATTTTCATATAAGCTGGTAGATCTAGGTGGAAAGCATTTTCACCAATTTTATCAAGTACTTTGAAAGAACCATATCTAATTGGATTCAACTTTTTACCTTCCCCTTGAAGTCTTTCTTTGTTGATATACAACCAAAATTGATCACCAACTTGAAAACTATGCTCAAGTCGATGCTTGTCTTGTGACGCCTTATACTTTGCTTGGCTTCTTTCTAGTTTTTCCTGTACTACCTGGTGAATTTCCTGGATTTGTTCAATGAACTTGGTTGCTTTGTCCACATCACTGTGTCCATCAACTACTATGTCTTTACCAAAGACAAAATCCAAGGGAGACTTTGTTATAAAACCAAAACAATTCTCAAAAGGAGATCTCTGGTAGAAGAATGTTTTGCATGGTTATAAGCATGCTGCACATAACACAAGTTCTCATCCCAAAGTTTGGGATGCTTGCTGCAATACCATCGAAGCACCTATATCACTGTCCTGTTGACCACTTCTATCTGAACATCTATTTGGGGATGAAATGTCGTGCTCTTCTTTAACCTTGTGTCCATTAACTCCCATAGACTTGACCAAAATTTCCCAACAAATCGAGAATCTCAATTAGATACAATAGCAGTGGGTAACCCAAAATGAACCCATACATTTTGAAAGAACAACTTTACAGTTTGTTTAGTTGTGACCTGTTTATTACATGGTATCAAAATACACATCTTATTGAACCTATCGAAAACTACATTCAAATAATCATGACCCTTTCTAGACTTTGGCAATCTGTTGGAAATAATACTGAGAGGGCGGGGTGGGGGTGAATCAGTATTATCAAATCAAACACTTTTTCATTTCCATAATCAGATTCATATACGCTACTTCAGTGAAGGGAACCTGCGTGTACACGCAACTGTGTCTAATGCAACTAGCGTATATCCAGTAAACTTATGCTTCAGTTAATCCATTAAATGTTGATCTTTAGTTAGTGCATCAGAACTTTTATTAACCATATGAACAGTAAACAGGTGTAGTAAAACAGAATAGATCATCACACACAAGAAGCACTCATGAACACCATGATGTAAGGTGGAAACCCAATGTGGGTGAAAACCACTTGCTGCAAGTCGTCTCTATCTTATTTTAATAAGAAACTTCTTTTTACAATATTTATGTACTGGTACAGTCTTATACCAATACACAAGCTTCTACCTGCAGAAGGCTACAACCTTCTCTCGTTCTCCAGCTTCTACTGGAAGGGAGCTGCAACCCCCTTAGCTCTTGTGCTAGCCGATCCTTTTACTGGTACGTAGGTGCTGGCCTACTGAATGCTCCAACCTTCACTCGTTTTCCAGTTGCTACTAGAAGGGAACTACCACCCCCTTAGCTCTTGTACTAGATGATGTACTAGTACTTAGGTGCTGACCTACAAAAGGCTACAACCTTCTCTTTCTTCCTCCAGGTACCACGTTTCATAAAATTTCAGACTGGATACTCATGGAACACATCATCATAATCTAAAGGCCACGTTTCATCCAATTTTCATACTGGACCCATCAATATCATTAAAGCACACAATCAGTCAACACTAGCATCATCAATCTCTCAATCACCCAATACTGAATCACTGAAACCCAGTCAACAAACTGTAATCACCAGAACATAGAGCAGAACACAAAACTTTGCAACAATGTTCATAACTAACTGTATCATCAAAAATCATGTATCAAGGTGCATATGCTACTTGGAAGAGCCAAACCAGCGTGTATGCGCAACTTCACCAAAGTGAACCAGCGTATGTATCATTAATTACTTACTTATAACTTTGCTGCACTTCCTGACTCCGGACAAACCCAGATCATTACATATACAAGGATAATACGTATGTTAGCAACTAGATCTAGTCCATCATATCACATAAAGATAAGTCATTATGATATTGTTCCATTATAGATCTCATCCATCAACATTGAAGCTAAACACAATCAACCAAACTGAATATGCAGAATATTGACACCAATAAATAGTCATCAGAACTCATCAACAACTAGAACCACCTGTAACTTCAAACATTATAGCTCATATGGTATATGCTACTTAGATGTATATAACCTACGTATGTACGCACTTTTATCATATTCAACCAGTGTATACATCTGTAAATATTCATTCATGATTTGCAGTTATTCCAAACTTGAGTTATACCCACATCATAATATTTATAGAACATTACATGCGTCAGTATACAGATCTAGACTCAACAAGATCAAACCGTATAGAGATGATTCATTCCAAGCCATTAGATCCCGATCTATCCTTAGATCTTGTTCTCCATCAACCACTAAGATTTCTCCTTAGCTTAGATCAAGCAAGGTATCATGAACCCATAACCTGCATATTGGACCTCATACATCATCAGATATTCAAGATTTTCTGAATGCATTTTCCTAATGATCTTCTTCTTCTTTTATAGTCTTAGGCCTTACTCAATACCATGGTCCAAAACCATTTAGAACCAATACTAGGGACCCAATACTTGGGTTCAACACTTCGCACGCAATACCAAGGTCCAAAACCATAGGTATAAATACCACGGACCCAAAAATAAGCTTTCCCACATGTACGCGCTTTTCCATGCATGAAAGTGTGTGCATACGCATACGCGACTTTTGATTAGCAATCCCACGTGTATACACACCTTTGTATATAGTGAACATGTGTGTATAACATGCGTGTATACACTACTTGGTGTATAGAGAACTTATGTATATACGCGACTTGGTATATAGTGAACCTGCATGTGTACACGACTTGGTATATAGTGAACCTGCGTATATACTTTTCTTTCTTCATTCTTTGTAGTCTGATCAACAATTCTTTGCTACTGACCTGCTACACCATGATTTGTCATCTGTGTGAGTTGCCATCAAGGACAACACTTGTATCATAATGCCAACAATCTCCCCCTTTGGACTTGATGGCAAAGCTAACTTGCCATACTAAGAACTATCATCTTAATGAGTTGTCATTACATCTGAACTGATCCCATGTATTCTGTCACATCTGATATCTCTTCTGTAGATTCATCTAGTTATATATAAGTGATTTGTTCTTCTACAAGTGGGTTGCCATAAATTACAACACATGCATCATAATGCCAACAATCTCCCCCTTTGGACTTGATGGCAACAACACCAAATCACTCTCCCCCTTTGACATCAAGGGAAAAGGGTGGACCAAGATATTCTCATTCCTTGATAAACATTCCGCTGTCCATACTCCTCCTGAGTACCTGCTGAAATCTCTGAATGATCTCCCCCTTTGTATATGCCAAGGTGTACCAATATGTCCATTTTCCCTCTGAGTACATGCTGAAATCTCTGCTCTGCTGAAGTGTGCTATTCATGCTCCCCTTGACTGTAAGTAAGGTCTGCAAAAAGATGTTCTTCAAGAAGAACATGACCTTCCTATCACCAAAGACTCATACATACATCCATCTCCCAACCAAGTGGGGATATACCAATATTGACTCATCCACCCAACCAAGTGGGGATACACCAGATACCAATTGTTTATACATGACTGAAATATTACATCATCCTTCCCATGCATAGTGGGGGTACAAATTACATCATATGACCAAAAGGGATTCATCAAATGACTACAATAGATAGAGACAACCTATTACATCATGAGTCTTGATATGACCTTTACATGACATTTATAACAGAGACCAAACATCTAAATAAGACCATCACAATGTATGATTTGCTCCATAAGCATCTGTCAACAACATCTAGACCAACAACCTGTATATGTCCATCAGTGTATAAGTCATCAACCTATAACAAGGTATGTCTGCATATAGATATCAACTCATCCTTTTGAACAGAATTATGCATATGACATACAAAATCATTCACATTATATCATATGTGAAAAACACCATAGCCATCTCATCAACATCAAGATCTGCATGATCCAAGTATCATCACTTTGGGAACATCTGCATCAATCAACATATGTAAGTATCAACCTATCATCATATAGGTAAGAACTCATCATCATCATGTCTCCAACAATGCAACTTTTGAGTAATCATTCATGTATCCAGCACTATGTATCTTGAGCTGAAGAAGACTTCTTAATATCATCAACAACAACAATCCTCATCCACATGAGCGCCAAGAACTATAGGAATCCTACATCATAACTATATTATATGATCTTTATGCATATGACGACAACAACATATGAGTGACTCATCATCAAATAATGAAGATGTGTATTCAAGCTTTGCACTTCTCCTTATCCTTATGAAGATCACCATGTAAGCACCATATATGCATCATCAGAGAATCAACCACAAATCTTATCTGAACATCAACTATGTAACCCTAAGAATCATACGAGATTTTGTCATGGACAACTCATAACCATATCATAGTAAGATATATAATTTAGCCATATAAGCATCATTACCAAGGACTACTAACCATAATGTCAACAATGCATTATTAAAAGCATATGCCCCCCCTGAACCTGTGCCATTTGTTCACTGTTAGATCTGATCATGCATATATCAGCAAGAAGTATCAAGGCATCGTCATCATTAATTTAGGATCAAAACACTTTTAAACATCTTACAAATGTCAAGACATTTCCACACATCATCAGCAGATTGTAAACATTATCAAACAGAGCAAATAATGGACTGAATCATATCAGACCCTTTTTCTGAGCCTGTCCCTACTGCTTTTCCTCAAACTAACATATACGTGACTGTGTAGTAACTAACTCATGTATATAAACGACTTCTCTTTATGAAACTTGCTTATGAGATTTAGGACATTGAAGTTTTACACTTTCAGCTCCCTCTGAGTCTGTTATGTCTGTATATTGTGCTGTGCCACATCTTTCTGACTGTACTTCCTTCTTCTTCCATATCTTCAAGTGTGATGATGTTTTCTCCTTTTGGTATGGTGCTCATATTTTTTTCTTGCATTCCTTTGCTATATGTCCAAGGTTGTTACATGCATAACATCTTATATGTTTCATATTCTTTTTGTAGCAATCAACAGCTTTGTGACCAAACATATTGCAAGCAAAGCAATATCCCTTAAAGTACCTGGAACGTGATGATCTTTCTGTGTGATATTCTTGAACCATTCTTCTTCTGCATCTGGCTGTAACATGTCCAAGATTATGACATACGTAGCATTCAACATTATTCATCGGAGGAGTAAAATATTTTCTTTGAAGAATTTCTTTCCTTGGTTGTTGATGGGGTTGTCCTCTCATCTCTTTGTTTTTAGATTTCTCACTAGAGTTCCTTGCCTCTTCTTGTGAGCTAGATTCATCTTCAACAGATCCATAAAAACCAAGGCCAGTTTTGGTAGCAGGAGACCTTTGACTACTAATAATATCATCCAAGATCTTAGTACTATCTTGAAATCGTAAGAGCTTATCCTTTTCTTCTAAGTTTTCTTTTAGAATATTTACCTCAACCTGATGTTGCTCCTCCTTTTCATTATACTGCTTCTTCATGTTTTCTTCAGCTTTTCTTCCTTCTTCCAACTGATGTCTTAGTTCAAGAACTTCGTTTTCTTGTTTTTCAAGAGCTTGGAGTAGTTCTTTATTCTGCTTATTTGATTCTTCAAGATCTTCTTTTAGCGAGAGGATCGTAGCATCAAGACTTTCATAGTAATTGGATCTATCTCTGAGTTTCTTGATTGTTGTGCTCCTTTCATTGACATCATTTCTTAATGATGTCACTTCATCCTGCAACTTTTGTCATTGATTTTCCTTGTCCTTGAATAAATTCCTTACCTTGTTTCCTTCCTCTAGTTGAGCTTTTAGTTTGGTAGCTTCTTCTTTGAAGACACATTCCCTTTTGTTCAATAGATCTTGTTGATCTCTAATTTTGTCTATAAGCCTTTTAAATTCTACTTCTATTTGATATCTTTCTTGCTCAACCATAAGAGAAAATTCAGTTGTTTCTCTATCACTTTCATCATCTTCAAATGGATGGATAAATGTATCACCAGAGGATAACAAATTCATACCTGATAGTTCTTTTGCTTGTTCATATTCATTCTGAAGTGATTCTGAATCTGAAGTGCTTCTTCCACATATTCCCCAATCGATTCTCCCACTGTCATAGTTCTTATGGGATGTCTTCTTTTTCTTAGGTGCTTTCTTCTTAAGTTTCTTTCCCATTGTTCTATGGATCTCCTTCAAGCAATCAAGCTTCTACCAAAGGACCTGCTTTGACACCAATTGTTGGAAATAGTACTGAGGGGGAGGGGGGGTGAAACACTATTATCAAATCAAACACTTTTTCATTTTCATACTCAGATTCATATACGCTACTTTAGTGAAGGGAAACTGCATGTACACACAATTGTGTCTAATGCAACTAGCATATATCCAGTAAACTTATGATTCAGTTAATCCATTAAATGTTGATCTTTAGTTAGTGCATCAGAACTTTTATTAACCATATGAATAGTAAACAGGTGCAGTAAAACAAAATAGATCATCACACACAAGAAGCACACATGAAAACAATGATGTAAGGTGGAAACCCAATGTGGGTGAAAACCACCTACTGCAAGTCATCTCTATCTTCTTTTAATAAGAAACTTCTTTTTACAATATTTCTGTACTGGTGCAGTCTTATACTAGTACACAAGCTTCTACCTGCAGAAGGCTACAACCTTCTCTCGTTCTACAGCTTCTCCTGGAAGGGAGCTGCAACCCCCTTAGCTCTCGTACTAGCCAATCCTTTTACTAGTACGTAGGCCGGCCTACTGAATGCTCCACCAGCTACTACTGGAAGGGAGCTACCAGCCCCTTAGCTCTTGTACTAGCTGATGTACTAGTACGTAGGTGACGACCTACAGAAGGCTACAACCTTCTCTTTCTTCCTCCAGGTACCATGTTTCATAAATTTTCAGACTGGAAACTCATGGAACACATCATCATAATCTAAAGGCCACGTTCCATCCAATTTTCATACTGGACCCATCAATATCATTAAAGCACACAATCAATCAACGCTAGCATAATCAATCTCTGAATCACCCAATATTGAATCACTGAAACCCACTCAAAAAACTGCAATCACCAGAACACAGAGAAGAACGTAGAACTCTGCAACAATGTTCAAAACTAACTGTATCATCAAAAATCATGTATCAAGGTGCATACACTACTTAGAAGAGCCAAACCAACGTGTATACGCAACTTCACCAAAGCGAACTAGTGTATATGTCATTAATTACTTACTTATAACTTCGTTGCACTTCCTGACTCCAGAAAAACCCAGATCATTACATATACAAGGATAATACGTATGTTAGCAACCAGATCTAGTCCATTAGATCACATAAAGATAAGTCATTATGATCCTGATCCATTATAGATCTCATCCATCAACACTGAAGCTAAACACAATCAACCAAACTAAATATGCAGAATACTGACACCAGTAAACAGTCATCAGAACTCATCAACAACCAGAACCACCTGTAACTTCAAACATCATAGCTCATATGGTATACACTACTTAGATGTATATAACCTGTGTATGTACGCGCTTTTATCATAGTCAACCAGTGTATACATCTGTAAATATTCATTCATGATTTGCAGCTATTCCAAACTTGAGTTATACCCAGATCATAATATTTATAGAACATTACATGCGTCAGTATACAAATCTAGACTTAACAAGATCAAACCATATAGAGATGATTCATTTCAAGCCATTAGATCCCGATCTATCCTTAGATCTTGTTCTCCATCAATCGCTGAGATTTCTCCTTAGCTTAGATCAAGCAAGGTATCATGAACCCATAACCTGCATATTGGATCTCATACATCATCAGATATTCAAGATTTTCTGAATGCATTTGCCTAATTATCTTCTTCTCCGTTTATAGTCTTAGGCCTTACTCAATACTATGGTCCAAAACCATTTAGAACCAATACTAGGGACCCAATACCTGGGTTCAACACTTCGGACGCAATACCAAGGTCCAAAACCATAGGTCTAAATACCACGGACCCAAAAATAAGCTTTCCCACATGTATGTGCTTTTCTGTGCATGAAAGTGCGTGTATACGCATACGCGACTTTTGATCAGCAATCCCGCGTGTATACGTGCCTTTGTATATAGTGAACTTGCGTGTATAACCTGCGTGTATACACTACTTGGTATATAGCGAACCTGCGTATATACGCGACTTGGTATATAGTGAACCTGCGTGTGTACACGATTTGGTATATAGTGAACCTGTGCATATACTTTTCTTTCTTCATTCTTTGTAGTCTGATCATCAATTCTTTGCGACTAACCTGCTGCACTATGATCTGTCATCTATGTGAGTTGCCATTAAGGACAACACTTGTATCATAAAGCCAACACAATCCCCCAAAAAAATCCGTGGAAACAATTTCCCAAGGATGAGAAGGAACTAGAAGTGGAGTATACAAGCCTAATTTTCTATTACTTGGCTTGCTTGTAGCACACATAGTACATCCTTTGATATATCTAGAAACTATCTCATTCATTCGTGGCCAATAATAGAACCTTTGTAATTGTGAAACTGTTTTACTTACACCAAAATGACCTGATATGAGAGAAGTATGTGCTTCTCGAATTATGTTAACTCTTTTAGTGTGTGGAATGCAGAACTTTCCCAAATGATATAAGAGTTTGTCCTTTATATAATAATCTAATTCTTTTACCTACTTTCCATGACTTAAAGTTGCATATACATCCTTAAAATTTGTGTCTTGAGCATATTATTCAACGTAACTTTCATGAATTACTGAATTATGCTTAAGTATTGTGGATGCATTTATAATTGGTCTTGATAACATGTTTGCAACCCTATTATGTATGCCCTTCTTATATATGATAACAAGATGAAATTGTTGTGGAAAACCCATCCACCTGTAATGTCTTGATTGTTGCAATTTATTTTGTGAGTGTAAATATTGAAGTGGTTGATGATCTGTGTGTATGACTATTTCTTTACCCATTATGTAATGTTTCCACTTTTTAACACTCTAAACGAATGCATACAATTCTTTATCATATGTAGGATAGTTAACTACTGTTGATGTAAATGTCTTAGAATGAAAACATATAGGCTTTCTATGCTACATCAACACTACCCCCATGTTATAGACATATTTGGGCACTTCAATCCCAAACTTATATGTCAATAAACTAGGGCTCACCAACCCCTAAAAGAGTTGTTTCATATCCTAAAAGAACATGGTCATTTGATTACATCATTCCCCAAAAGTTCCACCTAAAAAACCATCTAGAAATGGCCTAAACTGAACCATACTAATTGCTACATTGGCCAAGTGCGATGCATACTAAGTGATACACTACTCAAGTGCGATGCATACTGTTTGGGCCTTCTATAGGGTGCGATGGGAGAGGATGGACAAATTTCTGAGACAGTTTGCTAAGTGGTTGCTCATGGAATCTTCTAGGAACCTCTCCTATGACACTTGCCTCTCTGAATTCACCTAGGGATGAGTAAGAGATCCAAGAAATCTCCAAGTGGAACCAATTGTAACAAGTGGAATGACACTAATTAAAACCGTAGAGATGACTCACACCCTTGCACACATGTATAAATGGATCCCTCATCTAAGAGATCCAAGGGTTGGAATGTTATGAATTGCAAGGAAGTGTTGATAGTTTGTAATTGAGGAAAGAGCATTGTAT
Organism: Pinus tabuliformis; assembly: GCA_031772625.1. Classification (NCBI taxonomy): domain Eukaryota; kingdom Viridiplantae; phylum Streptophyta; class Pinopsida; order Pinales; family Pinaceae; genus Pinus; species Pinus tabuliformis. The sequence goes on from CM062810.1 coordinate 103,381,382, forward strand.
TGTTGGTGTGATCTTGCTATTTCATGAGGTGAAGAGGGCTTGATGCTGGGAGGATGATGCTGGATTAGAAAACTGGGTTGTAATTTTCCCTTCTATTTAATAAAGTTCTTCAAGTTTTCTTCCATATGATTACGCAACTGTGAATGTTATCATTTGTGAATGCTATTATATGTTCATTATATATTTGATTCTATAATGTGTATGTTGTAATAGAACAAGATGCTTTGATGGTTCTTTGTTACTGTGTTTCTAAAGGTACTCTCCAAGTGGGATAAGTACGGGGAGAAGTTGCAAGCTCTATCAAGGTGGAGAGAGATAAAGAAAAGGATTAAGCGGAAGTTCCAGGTTGGTCCCATTATCTTTCTCTTGTCCATTACACATAGAAGAAATCGTTGAATTGCTTCAAATTGTTGCTTCTAGGGTAGCTGCCAAACCTAGAGGGCTAGTCGCTCGAAAAGACACTAGTTTTCTTAGAAAAAAATTGGTGACTCCGCTGGGGAGAAAATAGATGTTTTTTGTTGTTTTTTTTTTGTTTTATAAACTATAGATAGAGCCTGAAGTCATCCAGGTAGCCTTCGAACTGCTCTTGCTCTGCAATTGCATAGTAGATGAATGTTGCTTCAGTCAATCTCTAGTTTAGTTTATGAATTAAACATTTGAATTACAAGCATTCTAGATGCCCTTTTGGTAGCTCAGTAACCTCTCAAGACATTACTCTGTACTTTTCTCTTTACTGTCCATTATAGCTCAGCTTAACTCACTGAAAGCAGCTGCACATCTGAGCCAAAACCCATTTCAGTTGCGCTCCCTTGCACATCGCACTGTCTGTCACTGTAAACTAGTATGAATCTCACCTCTCGAGTGTGTAAAGTGTGATGCATCCCTGTTTCTGTGAAGCCCAGGTGCAATGACTGACTGAACCTATTTCCATTCTAGAAATTGGGGGTTTTTGTCCTTGTTTTTAGTATTGTTTAGTTGTTTTGTTGCTTATGAACAATACCTCCTTACTGAAGCCTGCTTGCATCACCTAGATCAACCTCCATTGATTAGGATTAGTGAATGTTTTTTGTATTTTTTCATCGTTTACAATCCTTTGTCGAAAAGTTGTTTAAATTGATTTGTCAATTTGATGCAAAAAGTGTTGTAACTGTCTTTTTGTGTCAAAAATAGAAGTGTCGTGGATTCTTCCTTCCCTGAATAGTCGATTGAAATTTTCGTCAAGTATTTGGTTTGATTTGTTGATATTCGAAGTGTCGAAAGAATTTTTTTTATTCAAAATTGAAAAGTGTCATGTAGTCTTCCTTTCTCTTTTGAAGAAAAAATTGTCGAAAATGTCACTTTGAAAGAAATATTTCAGATCTTTTCTACATTTAGTTTTCCTTTTTGGGCATTTTCCACATTAAGGAGAATGAAACAAATACATGCATTTGCATTTGCATTTAGTTTGTGTGCGAAAAATGATTTAGGAAAATGCACTAGTTTGTGCTCTTTGCTCTTTGTTTGAAAGAATTGTAATCTTCTTTCCCTAGTAGCTAGGATTTTCATCGCTTAAAATAAACAATGATTGTTTATCATTGTAGATTGCATTTTAGGAATTTCAAAATCATCATCACACGGTGAACCTTTGAAAGGAAAACTTTAAACAAGATCAACTTTAAAATAAATCTCAATGAACTTAACAATGCTTTGGAACTTAATGAAACATATCTAGAGGTCTAGGCTAGAGACGTGTTCCAGCGTCGTAAAAACTAGTAACTATCGTTTTCATTGAAGGTTGGGTGATTCCTCCTCCTTGATACGACAAGTGCTAGCATGAACTTGTGCTCCCCATACCGTCGAGTATATATTGGGAGACCACAATAGGCTTATTGTTAGAAAATTATATATTACAGAGCAATGGAACACATAAAATATTGCAGAAATATAAACACAGAAAACGCACAAAACAAGAGAGACACAGATATACGTGGTTAACCCAGTTTGGGCTACGTCCACCCCGAACAGCCAGTCCTTCATTTTTATTATCCAGCAAAATGAAGAGATACAACCTATAACAAATTCGCTGTAATATCCTCTGTTTTCTCTCACAGTCTCACCTCTCTATTTCTCGCTCACAGAATACACATCTATCTCACAGCCTCAAATACAATACCCTCATACAAAGAGAGGGGTTGCCTTCTAGGGCAAAAAACCCTAAACTAAACATAAGTTCTACCGTCAGATCATCCGCCCAATGAACGGCCCAGATTGACTAGAAATTACTATACTTTTACAAGGCAATTTTACAGTTGTTTTTAGCTTTGGGGGCACTGCCCCCGAAACCCCCCCGCCAGGGGGGGCTCCCAAAGGTCGCAGTCGCCCCCCCCTGGACCCCCCCTGCAGCGAATATTTTACGGGCGGTGTTGCCGCCCCCATTTCAAATTGGGGTCCTATGTGGCGATACCTTTGAATATAGAAGATAATCAGGCTCCACACCCAACACTTATATCCTTTATCCATGGGAAGCCGAGTCTGCCGCCCTATTGATCGCAATGTACTGAGCACAACATTCGAGAAGATTGACTACCATACATAAGTCCTTGGTAATTTCTCTTTAATTTATCACCAAGGTGTATATTGCAGTTTTGTGATTGGTTTGGTAATCCCTCTGTCTAGATTTCCCAGAGTAGTCACTTTCGTTCCTTTTCGACTCGTTAAAAGAAAAGGTCCACATGAGCACTTGTCACTTCAGGCTCATTAAAAATCGAAGGGGACTAGTGTCATATTTAGCTTTTTCTCGAATAAACGAAAAAGCAAAGTTTTATCAAAGCGTCTTTAAAATTAATTGAATTCGTAATAACATCCCTGTTCCTTAGCTAATCTTAGGTTGAGATATATGGAGTCCACCAATCAAGGAATCCCTTTTGAGGGAAATCCTAGTCCTTTTACTTCTTGGGGAAATATTGGTGCTCCTCATATGGCCACATTGTCCCTTCCGGGACTTACCATTGGCCTGCCAGTATGGCTGTTCTCAACCTCTGTGGTTCAAAATGCAGTGATTCCTCTACAATCGAATCGACCTCTAGTTGATACTGAAGTTAACCCTTCGCCTTCTTCTTCATTTGTTTCTCCCTCCCCTTCTTCTTCTTCGCTTGGTGAAAATAGTAATACTAGTAACCGGGTGGCTGAGAAGAAGAAGAAAGGGAAGGAGAAGAAGAAGAAACCAATTCGACAAGGGGCCAACCAAGCAACCATTGCTTTGGATGCATTATCTGGTGAAAATCCACACATTAGACTTTCCAAATCCAAATTTCCATGTGTAATTTGTGCGGGTGACCATTTTTCTCGAGACTGTCCTTGTTTTCCTCGGATTTTGAGAGAATAGTCTCCCCATTTGCAACATCCTGTGTCATCAACTTCTAGAGATCATGTTGATAACACACCTTCAACTAGTGATAGTGAAGTTCATGGACAGACGAAAAAGGTTAGATTGCCATGTAAGTTATGTGAAGGGAACCATGCCCTTCACCTTTGTCCTTTTTTGGATGAAGCCAAAAGAATGTTGGATAATTGTCCTGCTTCACCGCAGTGACTTCCATCTAGCTACAAGAAACTCTCCCCAAGTCCTTTACTAGTTAAAAAACTAACTAACTTAAATAAATGTCGGTCGAAATCACTCTCTCTGAAAATTAATCTTATGAGTCAATACTTGACCCAAGTCAACAGGTCGAGGTGACAGTTGACCCAGTTTTACCTTCAGAAAATCGTACGCTTCCTGAAGAGAGTGAGAATGATACCGTTCAAATTCTTTTTGTTACTTCAAAGTCCAATGAATTTGGGGGCAATCCACCTGTTCCTTCACAGCAGGGGGAGAACTCTCCAGTTATCGTAGCTCAAGAGGTTAATTCACCCATTTATTTGGTACCCCCTCCAAGTAGTCTAGTCGCTTCCTTTGATTGGAATCGACTAGCAAGATCCCGCCTTCCTTATCATGTACCTTTTCGGATCATAGTACAAGTTCATAAAATGATCGTGTCTGGAACTATTCTAGATGAAGGGGCATCAGTGAGTATCCTTTCCTCAACTGCTTGGAAAGCGCTTGTTTCGCCATTGCTTATGCCTGTTACAAAAAATCTGTCAGGCTTTAACAAAGGAACTAGTCAACCATTAGGGATCCTTCCTAAGTTACCGATCACTTTGGGAGGGAAAACTGTTCATCTGAACGTGATGTTAGTCCCAGGACCGTTAGATTATAATCTACTACTTGGACGTGACTATGTTTATAACATGGAGGCTATTGTTTCAACACTCTTCCGAGTGATGTGTTTTCTGCATGAAGGCAAAATTATCACCATTGACCAGCTTTCATTTCCTGGTTCAAGCATAGCTCCAAGTCAATCATCATCCCTAAATGGTCCTTTTTCATCAACCGTATCTCTTAAATCTTCATTCCATCCACCTGATCGCCATGAGTATTCTGGTGAATGTAACCAAGCTTAGGGGGCATGCACCCTTGTCTATTCTACGGACACACCCAACTGAAAAGATAAGTTTCCCTATAGGTTATGTGATTGGTCTGACACAGCATTCACCTTTTTCTATTCTGGGGACGAAGCCCAAGAAGTGTTTTGTCTATTCTGGAGATGAAACCATCCTCCCTAACCACAGAAGTTTCCATATGGTTACATAGGGGCATGCAACTTTTTTTCAATTTTCATTTTCTAGCTTTTTAGCTTTGTCATTTCTAGCCTTTTAGTTTTGTCGTTTCTAGCTTTTTAGTTTTGTCATTTCGATCTTGCATAGAAATAGAAACTACTTCAAGCATATCTTTCTGTTTTAAGCTTGTAAAAAAATGAAACTGAAACCAAGAATAGTTCCCCTAGGGTTCAAGCTCATTAAAAAATGAACCCACCTTCAGTAAATACCCTTTGTGATTACCGTTCTATCAGCGTTTTGAGCCTTGGTTGTGTATCTCTCACCACCTCCATTATTTTGGTTGATCATACACTTCCACTTGGTTGTTTACCTTTTTGAGGAACAACTGCGATGAGTGGCCTTGTTAGCCAACCTCTTCCCAGAAACGACCATGTTTTGAGAAGTTCCAAGCTTACCCGGAACTAGTTACTACCCTAGACACCCCTCATTCCTCAAAATCGAGTCTCCTTTAAACCATTTTCAGACCCGTTAAATATGAAAATATTGTTGAGCACTGGCCTTTCCAGCTCGTTAAAGTGATTGGAAATGTCATCCCTCCTGTATATTTTAATATTTTTCGGACTTGAGGGATTATCTCACGAGAAAGTTCGAGCGCTTGTCTTTTTCACCTCGTTAAACTAATCGAAAAGTCATCCCTTTTGTATTATTTTAATATTTTTTGACCTAAGGGATTATTATACAAAAAAGAACCTTTGGAGTCTTCTTTTTGTCCCTTTTCAAACTCTCTAAACATGAAAAGGACTGAGTTATCCTTGTCGTTAAACTTGTTAGAACAATAGTGACAAACTTGTCAATTCTAAACAAGGCAGAGTTTCCTTTTTGTCCCTTTTCAAATGCTCTAAACATGGAAAGGACTGAGTTATCCTTGTCGTTAAACTCGTTAAAACAATAGCGACAAACTTGTCCACCTAGACAAGAACAAGTTTCATTGTTGCTAGACTCGTTAAAACATAGCGACATGTTTGCTCGAAGGGAAAATTGTAGAACAAGCATATGTTATCCTCCTCAAGCTTGACAAAAATAAAGAGGTATTGGTCAGCAATGACTGGGGAAAAAGGGAAGAAAACTTGAAAACTTTATGGTAGCAGGTTGCACTTGAACATGACACTTTCACTTCATCTCCGTGATTGAGTTGGGTTGGGTTATTCCGTTCACTGGTTGTCTCACCATTGGTCTTTCACACCATCCATCTTTTGGGGTTAATGCTACCAATTCATCTTAGTGTCGCCGTTATGTTCAAGGGAAGTCATTCAGTTGAGAATTCACTATCCAGTTAATGTCTCATCCACTGCAATACCTTCAACCTTCATTTCTCATGACCGCCATTCCTGAACCTTGTGCCATCAGATCGTTTTCGCCTCCAGAAAATCATTTGCTTCGTTTCGTGTCGTATATGTGGGATACATCAAGGCCCTCCTACGATGAGTCACTTCTTGTTGACATCAGCTCATTATCCAATAAATTGACTTAGAAACAACCCTTTCAGTGCTTTGAAGCTTGCATGCCTCAATGGAAAGTTTCTCACTTCCGGCGACATGTTGACATCAATGGCCTTCGACCGAAAGATTTTGCATGGTGTTCGACATCAGATCATATATTCACACCACGTGAATTATACTATAGTACCTTGAGGGTCATCATCATTATCAGTGATTCCTCTCGCGTCTATTAACAACTCACGTTATTGGCTGGTAATCAGGCGATGTCTTTCCATGTTCAACTTCAGAACATCTCTTCACATGGATTGACTTGTACATCAGGTGAATATTGAACGAGTTTGAAGACCCCAGATCTAGTTTCATCCTTCCGGGCTGCGATATATTCAGAGATATAAAAACATCAAATGTACAAAGACACTCCAAAGATGGTCATCTAAACCAAGGAGGATGACTACATCTGAAGAATCACCAGTCTGCATCTGTCGATGACTATCTGATCTATGCACATGAAATGAATTTATAAACCTGAGCATGAATTTCTTCCTTAGCTAGATCATAAAAATTATATTATGATGATGTATTGTATTGTATCTTATACAGGTCACCTTCCGGTTTTGAAACCTCGGATGCTCATGGTAAAGCATTTCACCCGACATCAAGATTTACGACTTCATGCTTTAGGGGGCAAATGTTATAAACATATTTGGGCACTTCAACCCCAAACTTATATGTCAATAAACTAGGGCTCATCAACCCCTAAAAGAGTTGTTTCATACCCTAAAATAACATGGTCATCTGATTACATCATTCCCCAAAAGTTCCACCTGAAAAACCATCTAGAAATGTCATAAAATGAACCATACTGACTGCTACACTGGCCAAGTGCGATGCATACTGAGTGATACACTACTCAGGTGTGATGCATACTGTTTGGGCCTTCTATAGGGTGTGATGGGCGAGGATGGACAAATGTCCGAGACAGTTTGCTAGGTGGTTGCTCATGGAATCTTCTAGAAACCTCTCCTATGACACTTGCCTCTTTGAATTCGCCTAGGGATGAGTAAGAGATCCAATAAATCTCCAAGTGGAACCAATTGTAACAAGTGGAATGACACTAATCAAAACCATAGAGATGCCACACACCCTTGCACACATCTATAAATGGATCCCTCATCTAAGAGATCCAAGGACTCGAATGTTGTGAATTGCAAGGAAGTGCTGATAGTTTGTAATTGAGGAAAGAGAATTGAATTGTTGGTGTGATATTGCTATTTCATGAGGTGAAGAGGGCTTGATGCTGGGAGGATGATGCTGGATCAGACAACTGGGTTGTAATTCTCCCTTTTATTTAATAAATTTCTTCAAGTTTTCTTCCATATGATTATGCAATTGTGAATGTTATCATTTGTGAATGCTATTATATGTTCATTATATATCTCATTCTGTAATGTGTATGTTGCAATAGATCAATATGCTTTGACGGTTCTTTGTTACCATGTTTCTACAGGTACTCTCCAAGTGGGATAAGTACAGGGAGGAGTTGCAAGCTCTATCAAGGGGGAGAGAGATCAAGCAAAGGATTAAGTGGAAGTTCCAGGTTGGTCCCATTATCTTTCTCTTATCCATTACACATAGAAGAAATCATTGAATTGCTTTAAATTGTTGTTTCTAGGGTAGCTGCCAAAGCTAGAGGGCTAGTCGCTCGAAAAGACACTAGTTTTACTAGAAACATCCCATGGCATATTCACTTTCATTTGTCTTGATCTCAAATGGATGGTGAAGTTCTGACAGTGCTAGTACTAGCGTTGTACTAATCCTTTCTTTCAATGTGTTGAAGGATTTCTGACGTTTGCCTCTCCACTAAAACACCTGTGTTATCACTGAAAATGCTGTAGCCAAAAAAATTTTAGCCTGGCTTAAAGAGTGGGTGTTTTCGCAGCGCCTGAATTATTTTAGCAGTTTCGCAGCGCTACCTGTTTGAGTGGTTTCGTAGCGTGCTACGAAACTGGGGATTTGTTCGAGTTTTCAGTGGAGGCCCAAATCATAGCATGCCTATTGTACACTGGCTACAACTGCTGTGGATGAGGTTGATGTGCTTAAAGGTCTATGTCAGATCTTTCAGATAAGATTGAAGATATCAAGGCAATGATGTCAGCTCCACCGTTGCCCGAGGTTCTTCAGGCTCTTTATAATGAAAAGAACGTTTCTCAGGATAAAAATGCTTCCTAATTGCTAATCACTTGAAAGAAGGAAATGCATCTAAAGTTTTGGAATTCTTGAATTCCTTGTACTGCAAAATATGGTACCCAAGGTTGAATGTTTTTCCTATGTATTGTGCTCGGTGTTTCCAATGAATACCTTACAGTTTGTATAGTCACTGCTGCACCGAAAGGATAAAAGGGACCTGAACAGAACGCACTGGGAAATCTATTAGTACTATTTTTGATATTAGGACTATTTGGAGTATCTGCTGCTGGTTGGCTATGGCTAATAGGTAAAGGCTGGTAAATCCTGTTGTCATTCAACTTCAAGTTCTTGAGTTGAAAGTATTAGTCTCGGCCTAAAGATCAAGACATAGTCAGTCAAACTTCATTCAAACATATTCCTCAACCGAAAGAGTTCAAATAAGGTCGGGGTGAAATTAATGTTTGGATTATTAAAAATCTGCTCTATATTTGAACTGGGGATGGCTCTTTCTCATTCTCTTATATATATGGGCGTTTATAGTTGTGTTACCTCATCTGCACCTATATATTTTTTCCTGAAGTGGGAAGATACAAATCTCTCAACAAATGCAATGCTAATGAAGTATTTTTTCCCAAGTGATATGTGTCAACACACGGGTTTATATGGGAGCACCGCTTTCATATTATGGCTGAGGACTATACAATTGGGCCGGTGGAGATTTCTTTCCGCTGTGAGTGAAACCAATAATGGGCAGGTGGCAAATTCATTAAATAACATTTATGTCTTGGGCGCAAGTGCTTGATGAAGTGCCAGAGAGAGACGTGGTTCATTATCTTCGTGGCCTGGCTTCACAAGAAATCTTTTTCTACGCAAACAGGTGGCAGAGAAGCTGCAACAACAATCACAGAACAATTCACTATTCAAGTTTCGATCTCGTGATCTACTTTGGTGGGTATAGTACTGCTAACCATTCGAAGCTAACGGCTGTCATTTAATAAAGAAAATATAATCAAGAGCTCTTTGTTATTCCGGAGGTTTGAAATCACTGCTCAGTCTATAACCTCCTGAGATTCTAAGCTGAAGTCATCGAAATTTAGAGCTAAAGCTACAAAATCGAAGAAGGATGTACCGAAGGCCGTTCAGAGAGAATTATTGAAGGTGATGTATGAAAGGTGGGTAAGAAATGAGCGCAAAGCAATGCTATGGAAATGGCGACCATGCGAAAAATCTCCAGTTCACCCTTGTTTAAGCCCGGATCGGCTATGCTATAAAGAGCTCTGCAATCTACTGTTGCTTTTTCCAATGAGGCCGACTACTCTCGTCTCGAAAAACAAAAGCCCCATGATCGCATCATGGCACTTGATCTTCCACATGGTGGTCATCTGTAGTTACGCCTTTTAATTTTTCAATGGTGGACAAGGGCGTGTATAGGTCTGGATTCCCCAACATTATCAACTTCCCATTTCTGGAGACCCTTCGTCTGCGCTCAATTATCTATCTTTGCCAGGAGCCGTATCCAGCAGACAACATAGAGTTTATAGAGAATCATGGAATTAAGCTATTTCATTTTGGGATCGAAGGAAACAAGGAGCCTTTTGTGAATATACCAGAGGATGTTATACGAGAAGCATTGAAGGTTTTATTGGATGTTGGGAATCATCCTGTGCTGTTTCATTGCAAGCGAGGAAAGCATCGTACTGGCTGTCTGGTATGATGTCTAAGAAGAGTACAAAATTGGTGCTTGTCCTCAATTTTTGATGAATACCAGAGATTTGCTGGTTTGAAATCAAGAGTTCTAGATCAACAGTTTATTGAGCTGTTTGATATATCTGGCTTTAAGCGGTCAAACTGTGTATCAACATATTTCCCTGGTCCTTCCGTGCTGAAATCATAAGCTGGAGCCAAAATTCTTCAGTGCTCAATAATACTGTCTGACAGGGGATGGATAAGAAGAGTAAAGTTGGTGCATGTCATCAATTTTTTATGAATACCTGTGATTGACTGGTTTGAAATCAAACGTTGTGGATCAACACTTTATTGACGTGTTTGATGTATCCAGCTCTAAGCAGTCAAGTTGTGTATCAATGTATTTCTTTGGTCATTCTGTGCTGAGATCATAAGTTGGAGCCAAAATTCTTCACCTACACAATATTGAGCCATGTCTGGTAATCTGAAGCATATAAATTTTCTCATGGTTACCAGACCGATACTTAAAAGATCTCAGCAGTTTCAATTTTTTTAAAACAATGCCTTATAGGTTGGATGAATCTACAGACTATATTGATTATGTCCAGCTGGAGAAAAGTGCAGTCCTATTCAGGCCTAAACTCATGATTGCTGGTGCTAGTGCTTATGCACGCCATTATGACTATGCTCAGATGCGCAAGGTTTGTGACAAGCAAAAGGCTGTGTTGTTGGCGGACATGGCACACATAAATGGACTTGTTGCAGCTGGTGTAGTTCCATCTCCTTTTGAGTTTGCAGATGTAGTGATCACTACTACACACAAGTCACTCCGTGGTCCTCGTGGTGTATGATCGTTACAGCTAGGGAAGATTTTAAAAGTTTGTAAAACTAAGCATAGCTCTTAAACACTGAAGTTAAAGACATGGTTGGAATGTGCAAGTGGTTCAGTATCCAAATATTGAAGGTTGCAGAATATGGAGCTACTGTGCAAACGAGTAAATTTATCTATATTTTCACAAGATCATACAATGGAAAATGTTGAGATAACAACTGCATCCGTGAACCAGAATAGTTACAAAAGTTATTGCAACTAAAAGGATGAATAATTGCATGGTGAGAATTAGGAATGACCATGTGGAGCTGCTATACAGACTTTTCCAAGGTTTTATATTTGAGGAATGCGTACTATTGATGTTGTGAAAAGATTTCAGAAATTAAGTTTGGAGGCATTCATCAAGGTTGTTTGAGCCATTTAAATAGCAAGTTTTTGTTTTTCTTGGGTCACAAGTACTTTCAGGAAAACAGATAGCTCTAGTTATAATGCTGCAGTGACAAGCACATCTAGTTGGGGCAGAGTGAAGACCAGAAATGTGAACAGAAGGTCAATATGAATAATTTAGTGTTTTGTTCAGGTGTCAAGATTATCACATATCCTTTTAATAACGCTGTGGATAAGACAGGACATGAAAATGGAAAAGCGTTAGCATGCTGAGACATTTTGCTATGCTTTGAGCCAGAATGATGGCACTGAATGGAGACAGCCATTGAAGCTCCAAGGATTCTGAATCTCTCAAACAGTGAACACTTTAGTGAACCTTATGGGAAGGATTTTGTCTTCATTACCAATAATTGGTATACATCTTTTCTTCCTGGTTAATCGAAGACAGCTAAATTTATTGATGAAGACTGTATTTTCTTTAAATCACACAGCAGTTTCGTAGCGCGCTACGAAACTGCTGTAGGTGATGATTTTAAAGCGCAGAGCAGCTAGTGTGATACTGTGAGCGGGAGTTGTGGAAGAGAGACATCTGTTTATCAATACCACCTACAACACATTCAGAAACATGGTAGTATTTCATACCTGGGGTTGTTAAAAGATTTGGGAACATGTTGCTACACTTTCGGAGAATGTTGGGAGACAGAGACCGTTAAAATAGAACATTTCTCTTGGTCAATTAATGAGCCATCTACCCAATTAGAATCCAAAGCTAGCTCGTTTAGTGTACTCTCCTTCAAGACACCTCAACCCAAGCAGCAAAAGGACATGTGTCAAGAGCCAGAAAAGCATCATGCTACGAGGAGCAAAGATTGTGGATTTTGATTAAATGAAAACCATTTGTAATTTCAGTTTAGCCATTATGTAATTAATAAGTTAGTTATGCACTAGATAGGGATAGTCAATAGCCACCTTCGAGGCTCCCCTCATGCTGGAGGAGGAAGCTCGAGGTGGTTAAGTTTGCTTGCCTATATATGGATCAAGGTTGGATGTAGAAAGGGTTGGACATTTTATACAAAAACAGAGTTATTTGGGCCATTGTAAGACTTGTGACAGTAATAGTAAAACAGTGTTGATTTCTTCTCAAGATTCTCGATGGATTATTGTGTTCAAATATAATGATGGTGTTTTATATTTTATGTTCTTTTACAGCCTTGTTGTAACACAATCACTCAGAATTCATAATCTTATGCTCTGACTTCCTGTGTGTTTGGCAAGCTGTGGTTTTGATGGAGTATGTTTGACATTTAATGCAAAGAGCCTTGACTTCCATGAAATGACTATGTTTTTCTTGTTTACTTAGTGTATGAGACTCCATAGCCCAATGAGAACCAGTTTGATATATATCCAACCAGCTTTTGCTTTCATGAATGAGTAAAGAGTTAGCCATCTGTTGTAGTGAAGGATTTTTATCAAGAGTTTGTGAGAGAGCCCTCTCTGATCAAAGAGGCTAATCTTTGATCTAAAGTTAGGTTGAAAGAGTTACATGAAATCTTGCTTGGTTGCAGCCCTCAGTAGTGATTTTGTGATAACAACCTGTTTCACACTTGTCGAATCATGTAAATGAGATACATTCAACGAAAAGTTAGCAATAAACTTTCTCCAATATTGCACTGCCCCTAAGAAACTTCTAACTTTTGTAGCAATATTGGGTTTAGGCCAGTTTACAATGACTTCGACCTTAGAGGGATCTATCTTCAATTCACTGCCCCCTACAATATAACCCAAATAATTCAAATATGTTATGCCAAATTCACATTTTGACATTTTGACATAGATATTTTCTCTTTTTTTAAAACATCTAAAATCTGCTTTACATGATTTACATGTGCATCCCATGTCCTACTAAAAACAAGAATATCATCTAAATAGACTATTACAAAATCATCAATAAATGGTCTAAATACATCATTCATGACTTGCATAAACGTAGCATGAGCGTTAGTTAAGCCAAAAGTCATAACCAACCACTCAGAAAGTCCTTGCTTCATCTTGAAAGCAGTTTTCCATACATCCTGTTCTACAACTTTGATCTGATGGTAGTTGCTTCACAAGTCTAATTTAGAGAAGTAAACTGCATCTTTTAATCGATCTAATAAATCATCAATACAAGGAAGAGGATAACGATTCTTTATTGTGATTTTATTTAGTGCTCTAAAATCAATGCACATTCTCTATGAACCGTCTTTCCTTCACACCAACACAATAGGTGATCTGCATGGTGATGTGCCTGGTCTAATAAATCCTTTATCGAGCAACTCCTGTACCTAATTCTTTATCTCAACATTCTCTAGAGTTGATAACCTGTGCATTCCAATGTTAGGTAGTGGAGCATCTTGTTGCAAATAAATTTCATGTGCTATCTCTTGCTTGGGTGGAATCCCTTTAGGCTCTTGAAACAGAATATCATAATCGGAAACAACTTTAACTAGATATTCTTTATGTTTAGGATTACATCCTTGGAATGCATCAGATTTATCAAGATCCTTTGCTTTTACAATCATTAATAAAAATTGCTTAGTTGAATTTACAATTCTTTTCATCTGTCCTGAATTTATAAGAGTGAAGTTATCTTTGAGTTTATGAGCCCTTACAATATATTCAATTCCATCCTTAGTGAGTTGATACTTATTTTCAGCTTGATAGATGATAACTTTCCTATCGTACAAGTATGGACTTCCTAAAACAATTCCACATATGTCCAATGGGACTATATCTAACTCAACCTCATCTACAAATGTTGACCCAATAGCAAACTGAAGTTTACATTGTCTTGTAACTTGTAGCTTTGTTTTATCACACACCCAACCTAATGGATATGGCTTTTTATGAGGTTTTGTTTCTAGACCGAACTTCTTTACAATTGTTTCAGAAATCAAATTAACTTGTGGCCCACTATCAAATAAAGTATCAATTTTAATGTTCTTGGAAATGACTCTAATATGAAATAGATCATTTCTTTTCCTCTCATAAATTTCATTATCAACAGAATGCGAAGAATTACTTGTAGATGCTTCAGAATCTTTACCTTTTATACCTGTAGCAGTAACTGTTGTTTCGTCACCTGAGTCTGATCCCAAGTTCTTTTGAATGGCACTAGCATTCTTTTTCTCTTTACCCCTGAACTTCTTAGGCTTCAATTCTGGATGCAAAGACCAGAAGTGTGCCTCATCGTGTCCTTCCTTCTTACAATGAGTGCATGAAGGTTTATCCTTCTTCACAGTGTTTGTTTTCCTTTCCTTCCATTTTAGTTTCTTCTTACCTTTATTCTTGTTATCAATAGATTTGGATGATTTCCCAACATCTGGGGTTACATTTTTACCTCTAGCCTCTAGATGAGTTGCTTGGATTGATACATCATCTAAGCTAGTGGGATTAAACATAAGCATAGTATGCTTCAAATAACTATGAAGACCACCTATATATGCCTAATGTTAAAGCTCTCTTATGAAATTCCTGAGTATAACTCTGAGCACTTTGACCCTTCAAATGACGTAGTGTTTTCCAACTCATCATTGCCTGCTGCATATAAGCCAAAGGATAAAATTTCTTTTTAATGGAAGAAACAAATTCATTCCAAGTTGAAATGATTTTACCATGATTTTGAATATTTTCTTGTGTTGTGCCTTCCCACCACACAATTGTGGTTCCTCCAAGTCGAAGGCTAGCCAACTAAATCTTATTCCTTTCTTAATCAACTTTCTACACCCTTCAATATACATCAATTTGCCTTATCCAATTATCAAGCTTTTATGCATTAAGTTCTCCATCATAAATTGATAAATCAAATTTTACATCTGATTTGATCAAATAGGTTCTCTTTTTCTTCTTCTTAGAAGAGCTAGTTTTATGGGAAGAAGACGATGATGATGATGATGATGGTGATGATGGAGGAGATGGTGGAGGAGGCATTCCTACTTTTCCTTTACCTTTCTTATCTTCTTTTTCTGGAGGGAAAAAAAGAAAAGGCTCCTCTACTCCTTTGTCTGGTCTAGGTGATGAAGTGCCTTCACCTCTACCTTTTTTAAACTCATGATACATCTCTTCCACCATGGCACGTATCATCATGAAACTATCCAAGAACTGGGATTCTGACCCAAGTGGAGCTTCATCTGCCATCCTTCATCGCAAAAAGACCCTTCCAATCTTTGGATTTGCCTGAACAAGTTCACCTTCACCTCATCCCAGCCTCATCTAGTAAGCATTCAAATCTCCACACAAACTTGTCAAACCTTAAAAACCTTAAGCTATGATACCACTTGATCCAAAATTGAAAAAGGTATTATAGACTATGTGTGAAGTTGCCTATGTTACCTAGCGTAATGGATCGATAAGATTGCAAATAACATAAACACTTAAACAATTATAAAAACACAATCAAACACATCAACACAACCAAAATTGATAAAGGAGTTCACCAAACTTCATGGCTACATCTCCTGGTCCTTGCTTCTAGTGTTGACCTCTTTATTATGTCTTCAAAATGGTTGTTACAGGTGGAGCTCAAAAACAGAGTCTCAAACATGATTATGGATCTCACCGCTGTGTTTCGCTCGAATGTTCAAGTCAAAATGAGTATACATTCGATCGTAATAGTCACAATGACCTCCATACCCCTCAGAATAGTTCACAATACACTCCCTGTCAACTTTTCTGTGTTATGATGTTTATATAACACATACAATTACAAATTGCAATAAATGTGCAACAATACATTTATAATAGAAATAGACTATAAACGAAAGGACTAGCAGGCACAGGGTGGACCTTGACTGTCCAACCTTTCCCCGGGGCTGATATCGAGAACAGACCATCTAATGGTTATCGCGTCCTACTCATCAATTGATCTGGAAATTCTGCACTATTGATCTATCCTATTAAATCCACCAGATGTCACGTGATCCCGCATCCCAACTAGCATGTCTGCTAATTCTCCAAAGGCACGTGAAAAAGTGGTTTTTTGGAGGCTACGTGTCGAGCACTGAGTGGAATCGCGTGCTCTTGGTCGAAAACCGCTTCCGGCCTTGAAGGCATGCGATAAACCATTTACCACTCTCTTGTCAAAACTCAAAGATTTTAGCTTCTTTATCATAACTTTATCGTTTCTGTTTTCTAGGATAACCTGCCTGCATGTTTCGACGCGATATGCATCGATCTCCTTTGATTAGATGATCTCCGCTCTTGATCGTTGATCCCCATCGCCTGTGTTATGAACCAATTGTCGACTACCACATCATCTTCTGTGCTGACATCAACTCGAACTTGTGACTCTTTCTCGGATTGCCACCTGTCCTGCTGATGTAGGCATTGACTTTTGGGCCTAAATCTTTAATTGGCTCTATTTTCCTTATCTGAACTTGGATTTACATGTTGTTTGCACTATTGGCTTCATATTTATGAGCACTTCAACATTATTCCATTTTCACCTGTATTTGAAGACTTCTGATCTGGAGGCTATGCTGAATCCATTTTGGATCAATAGTCCTCTCGAATAACTTTCCAATGATACATGTTGCTTGATATAGCTCCCAAGGAATGCAAAGAGAAATAATGTTTCATTGATTCAGTTCAAACAAGGTTTTAGTTAAGTCATGGTTCTAGAATGGGTCCATTTCTCATGAGATCAACGACAAAATAATCAAACATAAGCTCAATAGGAAGATTGGTGAGAGACAAGTAGTAGAGTAGTAAGTCATTGATTCCTGCCCATGATCATAAGGAGCTAGAGTAAAGCACTTAAATTATTTTCAGACTTCCAAGTCCTATCAAAGTGAAAAAAATAGTAAGATCAACTAGTGGCAAGTAGTGGTGTTTGAAGCTCCCTTCATAGCCTTGGTCACTAGGTACTTAAGCACCCAAGTTTTTATCAAATCACCCAATTTGTTTTATGTGCAAAAAGAAATAACAAGTGGTGAGCAGTGGGGTGGCAAGGTGAAATAAAATTGCTAGCCATGTTGTTGTGACATAGATTCCATGTAGAAGATACACATGGATTAAGGGGGTGATGTGGTAGTCGCAGGAGGTGATGTGTGGTAGGTAGGTTGGGTGTTTTAGAGGGCTTAGTGGGCCTTCACCTAGAGAATGTTGCATGGCATCACCCAGAGAATCCCATGTGGAAATGATGATGTCATCATGATGATAGCATGACATCTATAAGACATGGCAGAGGAAGAGTAACTTGGATCAATAGATGATGTGGATGCATATGACAAGTGGCATATCTTGATTGGTTGATGATAGATGATGTGGTAGTGACATGGAAATATATATGGACACGTTGTTAAACAACCCAACGATTTTCTTAATTATGATTTAAGATAATCTAATGTGGGATTAGTCTTGATCCTCAGCTACACGACCCCACCTAAGTTTATAAAGGTGGTTGAATAAACTTGCCCCAAGACCTAAGAGCATAATGAGTTTTATTGAGTATGAAGTATGATGTTTTGTCTACATTTGATTTGAATTGGGGTGTTGTTGATCAAAGAGGAAATTCTGATTTGAATGTAATTCACGTGGATCTAGTGTGAAAATGTTATGAAAATGTAGGTCCACTAAGATTTAGGGGTTGGTGCCTTCAATAGGTTAGTGCTTAGAAATTTATTGAGGAGGTGGGTTCCTCCATTAGGGTGGATCTTACATGAGCTTTCCCACAACAAGTGGTTGCTTGCAAATTTTAGAGGTTAGTGCCTCAATCAAGTTGAAGCCTACAACAAGTTGGTGCTTGCATATTTTTGAGGTGGGTGCCTCAATCGAGTTGTAGCCTAAAGCAAGTTGGTGCTTTCATATTTATGAGGTCGATGCCTCAATAAGGTTGTAGCATAAAACTAGTTAGTTCTTATGTATTTTTGGGATCAATGTCTCTTTATGGTTTATTCCAGTAAATTATTTTAATCAAGATTGAAGAACAAGATAAGTAGATATGTGATTTTCTCCCACAACGGTTTCCATGTATGTCTCGTGTTATCATATCTTGATGTGATGATTTTTTTGTTGATGCGTGATTATGTTTTCATTTATGATGAATTTTGAAATTATTTATATTGGCCATTGTACTAATTCATCCCCCCCCCCTTTAGTATAATCACAATTCCAAAAATTGGTTCGAGGGGTGGTTCCTTTATGAACAATTTCTCAATTTGGAGGTAGATCAAAGAAAATGGCTAACCAAGATGGATATTACACCAAAAAAGGCCCAATGTTCACTAGAACAAATTATGCATTTTGGAAGCTATGAATTAGAACTTACATAATGTACTTTGGTTTAGATATGTGGAACATAGTAGAAAATGACTCTAAAAATCTGAATGTATTGATTGGTAAGGATGAGAAGTTTGAGGTCACTATTGCAGACAAAGGTTAATTACCTAGATCAATTGGGATGATTTAGAACAATAGAAGACAAAAATCATAGAGTTTTCCTTAGAGAAATTAGAGAATGGGAAAGAATCCTACCTCAGATCTGTAGTGACCTTTCCTTTCCTCCTTGCTTGTAAGTTCTAATTCTAGCTCCAAATGCTATAATTAGAACCTGCATATATGACTAAAACAAGAAAATTATCCACAATAGCCACATAGCATAGTCTAACATCTTTATTCAATGAATGAACAAGTCATTGAATTACACGAGTGTAAACATAAGAAAACAAATATAGGAAAACACGATACTCGTTGTATTAATATATATAGAAGAGAGTTTACAACCATAAATGGAAGTTGACTTTGTAGATGTCTCTCCAAGTTGACTTGTCCTTGTCACAAAGAACACCTAAACACCAAACTTGATGCATAAAAGTGATTACTCCTTAGGCTCAAACCAACAACATGACAACACAATCAATCTCCAAAAGCCAACCTAAACCTTACGGGAAGCAGTAAATTTATAGGAGGAGGTGGTAGTTTGGGAATTCTTATCCAATCACCAATCTAGGCTTGAGATCCACTTAAGAGGGGAAGATGAGCTCAATGGATAAGAGATAAGGTCTCCAAGATAGGATTTGAGTTCCCTATCCATGGTAAATGGTTAAAACTACCTTGGAAGCTTCTAGAAGAGGAAGCTTCATATATTTTTTTCCCTAAATTTCTAGAATCAATGCACCTGTAGAAAGGAGCAACTTGTGCTAGTCAGCGCTAGTGACCAGGAATGCAACATGCACTGAGCGTGTGTGGGCTAAAGGGCCAAGTGCGTTGGGGCTTAAAATAATAATTTTGAGCAGGCAGTGTATTTGGAAACTTAATTGACCTTAAATTACTTACATGAATGATCAACCAGGGCTAGTAAACTGATGAAGTGTATGTGCTAGAAGTATTTTATTACTCACACAAATTCTAAATTAAATTGAGTTATTGAGATGCACATGTCTTCTATGAGTAAATTAGTTATTCCTAGAAAATAAGATTAAATCTACAATGATGATCACACTTTCTTTCTTTCAAACAAAACTACTTTTTCTTATAAAATTCCACACTTTGCTTTGAAATAAAAATCTCACACTTCTACATAAATATAATTCAATCCCACAATTTGCATAAATGAAAATTATATACACACTCAATTGCATAAATTAAAATTACTCTTAGTCTCATACCTAAAGAAAATCACACATTTGGATAACACACTTGCATGAAAATAAAATGAAACAAAATCTTGCTTTAAACACACTCACATATGCTTAAATTAACGATCACACATGTTTAAATTTAACAATTAATTCTGCGAATGAATTTACTGTCTATAAGAAAGATAAAATTATTTCTATTTGACTAAAATGTAAAGCTATGTCACTACTGCTATGCTCTATCCATGTGCATTCAAAATCTAAACAGTAGAAATGATTAGCAAAATGATCTTGAATCAAATCTAAAAGAAATTGAAAACGTAAATACTCAATAGAATAAACATTTTAATCTATGAATGAGGGGGTCCTCCAAAAGAAGCAGACAATCATTACGCTATCGATCAAGCACTTAACCATGCATGGATGTTTACTAAGAAAACAAAATGATTCTTAAAAACAAAGTATCAATAACAAAATTTAAGAATTTCGTTACCACTGTTTTCATTTCTGTCGAGAGGCATATTTATATAGCTCATAGAAATTAATTTTTCAAAGCTATATGCCTAATCCCTATCAACATAAACTAAATTTAACTTGAAAAGGTAACATCATATAATTCACTCATGATTTGATATCATCGAAGAAAATCATGAAGCACAAATCTCGTTCTCGCTCCCCTATTTCCAACTATGGAGGTTGACTTCGCCTTTGAGCACATTATTAGGACCTGCTTCCATCAATTTGGCTCATGAGAGTAGGAGGAAATCATTGAGTGCATCAATTTCCACCTACCCATATATTTCGCTTCCCAGCTAGCACATTGGAACCTATCAAACCATGGACTTGGCTGCAGAATCGTGTATTAGCTGTAGAATCATTGCAATTCGGTATCTAAAGTAAACATTAAACTAAATAATAAAGAACATTATCATGTTATGAAATAAAATACAATTGTATCCCTGCCATTTTAGAATTCCTATAACTTGATGCCCAATGTGTTATAATGAAGATACAAAAAGAAATAGATGGGGTGAAAAATGATGCCAAAAAGAAGCAATTGTGAGGTTTAACATTCTGCCACACAGAAGTGATTGCATGTCCTCATGAAAAATTTCAAAATTGATGAGCCCTTCATGTTATTGAACTTCTTCAGATACTTGAGCCAAAACATCTATATTGGTCCTCTTTGCCTTCTTTTCGGTGACTACCATTCTTGGTTTCTTCATCATAATCTTATACTTCAGACTTATGACTTTTCTCTTAAGGGATTTGTTATTTTCTTTCAACTTCTTATTCCTTTCATACCATAGACCGAGATCTAAGAGAATGTTTTCGTTCTTCATTCTTTGTATTTCATTTTGCACTTTCAATGTTTCGTGCCCCTGTTTTAAGTGCGTATTTAGTGTCTCTAATTCATAAAGTTCTTGTTTGAGAGTATTTATAATTGGAGGTTCTTGTGGACTATCATAATGAATTTCTTTTTCTTGATTTGAAGAGGATGTAGTGGCCTTTTTTTAGCTCTCTTTTCCAAAGATTCTATATAATCATATATTTCCTATTGGACTAGGTCAATTTTGGGTGTTCTTCTTGCTAGACTAGAAATTGGTGACAAAATGGTTGGTAATGAAGCCCTTAGCTCTTCTTCTTCCTCCAGATTGACAAATTATGTGGATAGTCGAGATGGCTCCTTCATTTTTTATTGAGTCTTGCACTCATTACAGTGGATGAGGTCTTAGTAAGAGGATTTTTTTTTTGAGTTTTCCTTTGTTCTGTCTTTTCTTGCTTTGTTTCCTCTATTTTTCTTTTGGGTGTGCTTTATTCCTTATCATTGGCTTTCTTTCTTCTAACATTTTTCTTTTTGAGATTCTCTAATACATATGCAAGGGGAGTTTCATCTTCTGAGGGTTGCTCTTATTGTGGAGGTAGGTCATCATTAGGGTTTATAGATAACCTTCTTTTACTTATATTTATTTTGTTGATGGGTTCTTCTTGTTCTACTTCTTTAAAGTGGTTTTTGACTAAGAAACTTTCCCAATTATCTCCTATATTTTTGAGGTGGGCTTCAATAAAAAAAATTATCAGACTGTGATGATACATGGTATTCTCAATAGATTGTATTTTTCTCTGAGTGTTACCAGTCATTTTCTTCAAACTATTGAGTAAGAAATAAGGAAAATTAATTTCATTCCCCTCAAGGAAATGCATCATCAAACGTACATGATAGAAAAACATACTGCCAAATCTACCTTCACAAGTAATAAATTTTTGAATGACCAACAATAAATTTCTCCATTTGTTTTTAAGATTTGTACTTGGGATGCCTTTCTTAAAGACTGAAGTGTCCATACCTAGGTTTTTGAGAAATGTTTTCCATTCACTTCCTTCAATTCCTTTGTTCTTGAACCATGTTTCACCAACCCTAGGTAGCCCAGCTGCTTCTGCTATGATGGATTTTGTCAATACTACCTTCACATCTCCAACTTCTACCTCAACTCCATCAAATGCTTGGGAAAAGGACTTTGTAACTTCTTTGTCATAGCCGTTAAGTTTCTCTATAAACTCCAACCATTGTGCCCGATATAATAGATGTCTAACTTGTGGATAACCCTCCATGAATTTCTTCCCATCCGGTTTTGTCCTCACAATAACCCCCATGTTGGAGAAGTCTTAACCCACAACTACTTCTTTTGACAAGGTTATGGAGCGAAAATGGCTTTGGAAAATAGAGTATGGATGAGGGAGAAATTGCCAATGGAATGGAGTGAAAAAGGTTTTCAAAAAATAGAGTATGAATGAGGGTGGAATTATCAATGGAGAAAGGTTTATGGAGTGGAGTATCTACGCAATGATGAGCGGTGAATGGGCTTATGGCCAACTTCATTGAGAAGACATAATTTTTATGGTTAAGTTTGAAGTTGGAATAACAATGATTACTTTAAGTGGCGGTAGCAATGTCTATTTTATTTCATAATCTAATGTTTCTTACCTTTATTATTTAATCTAATATTTAAATACCTTTAGATTCATGATTATGTTGTTTTGATTGAACTATTTTAGGTTGTCCTTGTATGTCTTCAACTGCAAGTTTGATCATATTCTTCTTATGCCAAGATATTCAATTGTCCTAGTTGATTCTTGTCAATATTAACTGCAGAATTTTGTTAAAAATGCAGATTCTCAACAATTTCGTAGCTACTTATTTTGAAAAGAAAAAGAGGGTTACAAAGAAAATGGGATTATAACAGGGTTTAAAAAGAAAATATAGCGTGCCAAGAGTACTTGGTTTCCATCCTACATTTTCTTTATAAACATGCCAATAGTGTTGGCTTCCATGTTTATACAATTATTATTATTATTTTTTTATATCTTTTATTTTTATTTTTATTTTTAGAAAACAAAAGGATTTTGTGAGTCAAGTTGGAGAGGAAGGAGAATCCTTCCTAATCACCTTCATATCAATATTGTCTTGCAGATATTTAACAAACTCCTCTCTTGTCATTGGTGGTGATAAATTCTCAATCGATGACCATTTATAAGGAATGTCACTTTTTCTTCATTAATGATTCTAATCCTGACTACACCATTATCAAAGATAGTTTCAATCTCATAAGGTCCAAGCCAATGAGTTTGAACTTTTCCTTGAAAATCTTTAAACTTTGAGTCAAAAGTAATGTGCAAGATCCTGGCTGAAATTTCTTTTCTTTTATGAACTGGTCATGCCATCTAGATCTTTGTTATTGAACTATGTTAGTTATTTGAATATAATTTTGTCTTATCTCATCTAGTTCATTAAGTTGCTCCATCCTTTAATTTTGTGCTTCTGATATATCAAGACCCAATTTGACTCTTGCCTTGTAAGTCTTTATCTAGAATCAATAGGAAATAGGACTTGCTTCCCATCAACAAGTTCATAACGAGTATGTACTGCATTGTTTCTCCATGTGGTACGGTATGACCATAAAGCTTTTGGAGGCTTTTCTTTCCAATCTCTTCTATGCAGATGCACAGTCTTGGTAAGAACTGCTTCAATTACTTTATTGGTGGATTCTACCTGTCCATTTTCTTGTGGATGATATCGAGTGGAATTTTGATGTTTGATTTTGTATTCCTCCATTATGCTATGTACCAGCTTGGACATAAATTGAGTACCTTGATCTGTCACAATTTCCCTTGGGACACAAAAATGGGTAAAATTATCCTTGAAGAGAAATGAAACTATAGAATTTTCAGTAGCAAAAGGAAGTTCTTTAGTTTCTACTCCTTTTGTAACATAATCAATGCAAACAAGAATGTACCTTTTTTGTCTTGATGGTGGATTGATTGGACCAGCAAAATCCAGAGCCCATTTCTCAAAAAGTTCAATGAGTACTTGAGGTTGTAGAGGCATTTCATCTGAAGGAACAAGTTTCCCCATTCCTTGACAACTATCTTAATATATTCTTTGGCATCCTTAAAAAGGGAA
The DNA here is from genome assembly GCA_031772625.1 of Pinus tabuliformis. Taxonomy (NCBI): domain Eukaryota; kingdom Viridiplantae; phylum Streptophyta; class Pinopsida; order Pinales; family Pinaceae; genus Pinus; species Pinus tabuliformis. The sequence goes on from CM062810.1 coordinate 103,405,685, forward strand.
GGCCAATAATATCCTAAGAGAAGAAATTTGTAAGCAGTTATTTTATTAGCGAAATGTACTCTAGATGGTTCATCATGACAAGCCTTTAATATCTCTGGAACTTCAGCTTCTTTGACACATCTCTGAATGATTAAATCAGGTCCTATTTGCATAACTCTTCATTTATCCATGAATAGGATGCACTTGTTTGAATAAACTTTCTTTTCTCTCAAGGAGACAAATATGGTGGTAACTTCCCTGTAGCCAAATAATTAGCAATATCTGCAAACCAAAGAGATTTAATAGATACTACAAAAATATATTCATCAGAAAAGTATCTTCTACAAGAACATCGTTATTATCATTTTGAATCCTAGATAGAAAATCAAAACTGTATTTTGTTTTCTAGGTCGATCCAAAATAGTAATATTGAATTCTTGTAACAACAATAACCACCTTATAATTCTGCCATTAGTGATTGGTTTATTCATTAAATATCCAACTACAGAATGATATGTATGTAAAAAGGTTTCATAACTAGTGATGTAATGTATGAATTTATTGATGGCATGTACAACAACTAAAAACTCCTTTTATGTTACAGTGTAACTTAACTTTGTAGGAGCCAACTTTTTATTGGTGTAGTAAATGACATGAGGAGTTAAATCCTTTTGTCCTAATACAACTCCTAAAGTTGTATCTAAAGCATCAGTTGAAATGTGAAAAGGTAGTTTCTAATTTGTTCCTCTTAGAATGTGTGCTTCAGAAATATTTTCTTTCAATGTTTCAAAAGTTTTTTGGCCATCAGAATTCTAGATGAATTCACAATCTTTTGTAAGAAATTTAAAAAGTGGAGAGACAATTTTTGTAAAGTTTTCTATGAATCTTCTATAGTAACCAGTAAAGCCAAGAAAACTTCTAACATCTCTTTGAAAAGTTGGAATTGATAATTTAGAAATAGCTTCTACTTTAGATGTATCCACTCTAATTCCATTCTGTGAAATATGGTGTCCTAAAACAATTCCCTCAGTAAACATCATAAAACATTTTTCATGGCTTAATGATAGAATTTTCTTCTTTACATCTAATGAGAACTTTGTCCAAATTTTTAAGAGCTTCTTCAAAGGAATTTCCATAGACAATAAAATCATCCATATGTACTTCCACACAATCATGAATTAGATCAGAGAAAATTCTTAAAACTACCCTTTGGAATGTTGTAGGTGCATTACCTAACCCAAAGGGAAGTACTCGGTAGGCATAGGTTCCCCATAAATAGGTAAAATTGGTTTTATCTTTATCTTCTAGAGCTACTTGGATCTGGTTATATCCACTAAAACCATCCAAGAATGAAAAATATTTATTTCCTACCAATGTATCTAAAACTTGATCTATAAAAGCAAGTGGAAAATGATATTTTAAAGTGGCTTTATTAAATTCCCTATAGTCAATGCATACTTTCCATTTTCCATTCTTCTTTGGAACAATTACCAATGGTGAAACCCACTGGCTATCTGATATTGGATAAATGAAATTCACATTTAACAATTTTTGTAGTTCCTCTTTAACAATTTCCCTTAAATTTGGATTCATTCCTCTCTAAGGTTGTCAGATTGGTTTGGCATTTTCTTCGGTGTAGATGTAATGTATGCAAGTATTGGATCAATTCCTTTCATGTTCGTGTATTCCCATGCATAAGAGGAGGAATGTTCTTGTAACATTTTTATTAATTCTTTCTTTTGAAATTATTTTAGATTATTATTGATATTCAAAAAATTTACTAGAAAGGTTTCTATTAAAGAATTGCCAAATTTTTCCATAGAATGTAAAGATAATTGACGAGATGATAAATATTCAATATTAAATTTTTCTTGAAAACTTTGATTAGATTCACAATATGAGGAAGGCTCATTATTTTCCATTAAATTCAAAATCTAATGTTGGAAACTCTGGGGGGGCGGGTGTGAATCACTATTTCTTTTGAATTGTTATTGTTACCAATTAGATCACTTATATTTAGAACACAATATGAACAATAATAGAATAAATAGTTTTATTAATTTCTTCTTTACAATGGATCAAGTACAATATATGTGTAGGGCTCCAAACCTAGATGAAGGCACCATTTTCTATCTCCCATGCTCCAACCTATATTGTGCCAAGCACCAACTTGGACTTTCCAAGGCTCCAACCTTATCAATTTAAGGCACCAACCTCTAGGACTCAAACCCTATCTTTGGTACAGGCTTCGACCTGGTTTCTTGAGGACTCCTATCCTCTAGGGCTCCAACCCTATCTTCCAAGGCACAAACCTTGTCTCTATGAGGCTCCAACTTCTAGGTCTCCAATCCTATCTCTGGTACAGGATCCAACCTGGTCTTCTTTAGGACTCTTATCCTCTAGGACTACAACCGACAACTTCAATTCATAAATATAAGTTTAATAGTTCTTTAAGGCTCCCAATATCTTCTACAGCCAACCCTAAAAATAATCTTCATCTTCAACAATGCCCTTTGATCTCCAAAGCACTTAACTCATCAATGACAACTTTGTCTTCTCAGAAGGTGTCTCCACAACTCTTCATGTTACCCAAACAATACTTCTTCAAGGTTACCTCATGATGAATTCAATCCATCATGGTCTTCAATGATCTCCAAAAATATTGAATATGCTGCTTCACAAAGTTCTCCAACTCTGCCTTTTTTTCTTCTCAAGGGAAGACTTCAACAAGCTCTATTTGTCCAATCTCAATAAATCAACACTTTGACCACAACAAATACGACAACTTTGACCATGACAACTTCAACCACAATAACTACGACAACTTCAACCATGAAAACTATGGTAGCTTCGACCATAGAAACTATGACAAATTCAACCACAATAGCTTCAACCACGACAAATATGGAAACTTCATCTGCGAGAACTGTGACAACTTCAGCCATGACAAATATGGAAACTTCAACTATGATAGCTGTGACAACTTCAACCACGACAATTTCGACCATGGTAGCTTCAACCACGACAACTATGACAACATCGACCATGGTAGCTTCAACCACGACAACTATGGCATATTCAACTACTGCAACTATGACCACAGTAACTACTGTGCTCCTAGATTGAACTTTTGGGATATTATTTAACCCAAGAACAAATCCACAAACTTGTCTTCCTTGCTTTTCTAGGTTGTGGCTGCTTCTCTACCTCTTGTCTTGTCTCCACCGAAAAATCTAAGCTTGAATGGATGGATTTAGGTTTAAATTTATATTTTTTTTTCCATATTCTGAAGGGACACATCTCTTTGCCAAGGACTATAAACCTACTCAAGTCAGCTTGGACAGTTTGACCTTTTTTGGCATATGCCGATTTCAAAAATTGATTTCTCTTCAACAGTAAGGAATTAGTAGGCAAGAGAGTACTCATTGGAAAGTTTATGACCTCCTCTATAAGCTGATATAGTATTCCTTCAAGATATGACCTTTAATGATGGAAATTTATTTTTTCTTTCATCATATGCATATTTTTTCATAACGTCCCTATTTAAGATTTTTTTTATGGAATTAGAGCATCAAGTGGATTAGAGTTTTTTCACTATTTTGACATGCTAGTGCATGTGATATTCATGCATATACAAGGACTAGGGTTTCTTTAACATATTCATACATCTAGGGTTACTAGATTAGGGCTTCATCACATGGATTCAACAAGGCTAGGGTGCCTTATCAATATGTATTCATGGGCATCTTCAACAAGGTAACTTCTTTCTTAAGGCATCTCCAACAAAGCTTGGGCAATGCATATAAGGGAAATTCATTGGCTTTCCATCATTAATGACCAGCATGGCTAGCTTCAACAATGCAAACATGATATCATAATGACATCATTGTTAGCGCTTCGTTATGGAAAGTGCATCTAGAATTTCATTAATATACTCATGCACCTAGGGTCTAGTCAAGTAGTTAGGGTTTAGGTATCCTAGTGTTTACACAATATCTAGGGTTTTTTTCAACAATTCAACTATGATGCCATCAATGAAAAATTTATTCAACAATCCCCCCCTTTTTCATTGATGGAAATACTCTCCCCCTTTGATATCAATGGAATATGGGGTGCCCAAGTACTCCCCCTATCAATTTTCTTCTTGACATGTTTCCCCATTGTATTTTCTTCATCAATGATAGTACTCCATGATATATATGTTTCTCCCCCTGTCATAGTTCTCCTTCTTGTTACGTTTCTCTTTGCAACTCCCCTTGTCATTATGGCTTTCTTTGATGGAATTTCTCCCCCTAATCCTTTGCATTCTTTCATGGAAATGGATGAGGTAGATGATGTTTGCATTTCATCATGTGATCAACTAAATCCCCCTGCCTGCATAAACTACTTTAGCTCTTCTTTTTTCTCAAGGAAAGAGAGATTGGTTCCTTGTGTTCAAGTGGAAGACATATTCAACAATGTATGTGTAGTGAAGACACAATATCGATATTTTCTTCAATGGAATTAATCCTGAGATATGATCTATCAAGAGACGATTATCCATGTGTGACTCATCAAGCGTTTCATAGGGATCTTCACTGATAGCTTTTGCAGGAATAGTCAAGAATCACAATCTCCCCCTATTAGTATCCTTTTTGGTAGAATTTTATCATCATGACATGGAATATCATATATGCCAAAGATGTACTCATTTGATCAAAAAAATGAGTTGATGTCTTGAATGTTCAAGAGGCTTTTAGATCCAAATTTCTTCCTTCTCCATACTTGTGTAACTTTCTTCTCTATCTTGGTTGTCATAGTTCTAGCTTGTGTAGGAATCCAAGTCAAGTTACAATCATGTTCCATATGTCCAATGTTATGGCAATTGAAGCATCCCATCTTGTTTATGAATGAGTAATCATGAATTCTTATTGAAAAATTGCTTCTAGGAGATTGATGTGTACCATTATATTTGTCCTTGTGATATGCCCTACAGTATTTTTCCATGTGCCCAAAGTTTGTACAAGAATATCAATAACCAAGAAATATATTTTGGCACGTGGGAGATGAAGATTTCTTTGATGTACTTTTGAAGTATTTTTGCCTTGGGATTCTTTGATGATATTCATTTCCTTTTGTATTATTAACACCATCTGCAAGTCTTCTTAGAGTAGGATTTATTCCATTGTTGTCTTGAATCTTCTTCTTGCCTTTACTGGACCTGGGAGCATCAACATTTCTTCTACGCTTCCTGACATCCTTGTTGTTTTAAGCATTAGGGTTTTCATAATTCTTGCTTAAGGATTCACCAATATAGCCAAGACCTGATTTATCAAGGGTAGACCTTTGATGACTTAGGATGTCATCTAGGGTTTGAGAAATTTTCAAGTTATTATTCAGAAAGTCAACTTTGTTTTTAAGAAAGACAATTTTTTTCTTCATTTTCTTGAATTATTCAACCCTCTTTGATAGAATGATCTCCATTTCTTCCTTCATATTGGTTGCTTTACATGATTGGGCATGAAGAAAAGTGATTTCTGATCTTAACTTGGTGATGTCATCATCCTTTTCTTCTAGTTCGAACGTCATGATGTTTCTCTCCTTTTCTACTTCATAAACTTATCCTTCTATGAATTCCAAAGCTTCCATCAACTTCTCAGCTCATGCTTGTTTCCTTGCTTCCTCTAGTTGAGATCTAAGGGATGAAACGTCTTCCTTGTATTGACAAATCTATGTTTCAAGTTTGTTCAAGCTCTTGAGTCTTTACTCAAGGTGGCTTGGCAAAGTTTCTTCCCCTTTCTTTTCCTTATCCAATTCATTTGTCATGTATATGACTTCTTCATGATTCTTTCTTTTGTTTTGATGAAATTCCTCCTTAAGTTTGGTGAGATCCTCATCTCTTTCTAGTACTTTAAGCTTGAAAAGATCAACTTCCTTCCTTGTCTTGTCCTTGTCACCATCTAGTGCTTTCTTCTTAAGTTCCTCATTTTCCTTTTTCAAATTTTTAATCTCTTCCATGGTAGCTATAAGTTTATTCATGAAATCTTCTTCAAAATCTTCTTCAAAGTCTTCTTTACTTTCTTCTTCTAGGTATTTTATGGCCTTGATGTCATCACTCTTGTTTTCAGCTTCATTGATGGGTTTTGGATTTCCTTCTTGATTCCCATCATATTCTTGACTAGAGATCATGGTCAATGCTCCTTTTGACTGAAGGTCATGAAGTTTGTCCCATATGTCTTTTGCTGACGAAATTTTTTCGAAATTGGCCTTTATAGAATTTGGTAGCCCATTCAAAATTGCCTTCATTTCTCTTGTATTGTACTTCTTGGATTCTCCTTCCATCTTACTATCAGTAATCACTAATTCCCATACTTCAAGGCCTCGATCCATTAATAAATTTCTCATTCTTACCTTCCATACATCAAATTTTCTATTGAACAATGGAACTTTCTCAATTTGATTGTCTTTAGTTTTCATGGTTGAGGAAGAGACATATTTAGGAGTTTTGGAGGCTTTCTTCCTTGGCTTTTTCCATTTATGTTATAAGGATCTACCTTTAAGCTATTAGGCTTTGAGTGAAGGCACTAGCTATGATACTAGTTGTTGGAAATACTTGTGGGGGCGGGGGGGGGGGGGGGGGGGGGGGGGGGTGTGAATCAATCTTTCTTTTAAATTTTTATTTTTACCAATTAGATCACTTATATTTAGAACACAAAATGAACAATGATATAATAAATACTTTGTTAATTTATTCTTTACAATAGATCAAGTACAATATATATGTAGGGATCCAACCCTAGATGAAGACACCAATCTCCTATCTCCTATGCTCCAACCTTGTCAATCTGAGGCACCAACCTCTAGGGCTCCAACCCTATCTTTGGTACAAGCTCGGACCTGGTTTCTTGAGGACTCCTATCCTCTAGGGATCCAACCCTATCTTCCAAGGCACCAAACTTGTCTCTATGAAGCTCCAACCTCTAGGGCTCCAACCCTATCTGTGGTATAGGCTCTAACATGGTCTTCTTCAATGTTAAGGAATTAGGAGGCAAGTGAGTCTCATTGGAAAGATTATGACCTCCTCTATAAGCTAATATAGCATTCCCTTCAAGGTATGACCTCTAATGATGGAAATTTAATTTTTCTTTCATCATATGCATATTTTTTCATAACAACCCTATTAAAGAATTTGTTTTATGGAATTAGAGCATCAAGTGGATTAGAATTTTTTCACTATTTTGACATGATAGTGCAGGTGATATTCATGCATATACATGGACTAGGGTTCTTTGACATATTCATACATCTAGGGTTACTAGATTAGGGATTCATCACATCAGAATTATGAACATCATTCAACAAGGCTAGGGTGCCTTTTCAATATGTCTTCATGGGAATCTTCAACAAGGTAACTGTTGGCATTTTGGCTCAGGTATGGCGCTATGATACAGGTGTTGTCCTTGATGGAAACTCTCTTTGATGACAGATCTCCGTTCAGTCTACAGAATGAAGAGAAATCTCATATACGCAGGTTAATTAAGTCCAAGTTGCGTATACACGCTGGTGATATGCATACTAAGTCGCGTATACGCAGGAGAGCTATATAATAAGGCGCGTATACACGCAGATGCATGAAAAGAAAAGTGCGTATATGTCGGGAAGTTTCCTTTTGGTCCATGGTAGTTAGTCCTCGGTACTTGTGCCCATGTCTTTGGACCAAAGTACCTCGACAGTCGTGTAGATCTCTAGTTTTGCAGTTGATGGTTTTGGATTTCTATGGTTTTGGCTCTTGGTATTGAGCAAGGCCTAAGGCTATATAAGGAGAAGAAGATCATTAGGCAAGATCATCTTTTGGAAAAGGCTTGAATATCTGAAAAGGAAAGAGATCTGATATGCAGGTTCTGGGTTGCTTGATCTAAGCCAAGGAGAGATCACATTGGTTGATGGAAGACTAGATCTAAGGATAGATCGGGATCTAATGGTTTGAAATGCACTATTATGATATGGTTGATTATGCGTATTTCTAGATCTGCATACTGTCGCAATGTTATGTTCTGGGTCTAACTGATGTCTGGTACAGCTGCAAATTGAGAGAGTTTATTTTTAGATCTGTACGCATGTTGGCTTCGGTAAAAGCGCGTGTATACGCGGGTTTTGCTCATTGAAGTAGCGTATATCTTTTGAAGCTTGATTTTGGGTTTACAGTTGGGTCTGACTGTTATTACAGAGTTCCGTAATCTGCTCTGTGTTCTGGTAACTGGTGATTGACAGGGTTCAGTGGTTCAGTGATTCAAGGTTTGGTTGTTTTATGCTTCAATGATCTGTTGTGAAAGGTGAATGAATTGTGGTCTTCAGATTGTAATGTTGTGCTTCAGGAATATCCAGTCTGAAAATGTATGAAAAGTGGTACCTGAAGGAAAGAAGATTGTAGGCCAGCACCTACGTACTAGTATCTTAGCTAGTACAAGAGCAAAGGGGGTTGGAGCTCCCTTCCAAGGAAGCTTGGAGAACGAGAGAAGGTTGTAGCCTTCTGCAGGTAGTAGCCTGCGTACTGGTATAAGGCTGCACCAGTACAAAAAGATTGTAAACTGAAGTTTTATATTAAAGAAAGATAGAGACGACTTGCAGCAGGTGGTTTTCACCCACATTGGGTTTCCACCTTATATCTTGGTGTTCATGTGTGTGGCTTTTGATCTGTTCTGTTATACTGCACCTCTTTACTGTTAATGTGGTGAATAATGTCCTGATGCACTTAACTGAAGATTAATCCAACTAAAATTATGAGTTTTCTTCTTATACGCTGTTTTATTTAGTCATAGTAGCGTGTACACGCTGTTTCACTTAACTGAAGTAGCGTATATGTTTCTGAGCATTGAAAAAGTTTGATTGATCTGATAATACTGATTCACCCCCCCTCTCAGTATTATTTCCAACAATTGGTATCGGAGCAGGTCCTTCAGAGAAGCTTGATCGCTTGAAGGTAGATCATTCATCATGAGCAACTACGAGAAAGAAGCATCAATCAGGCCACCGATTTTTGATGGGACAAATTTCAATTATTGGAAGGTAAGAGTTACTGCATATCTTCAATCTCTTGGTACAGAAGTTTGGAACATTGTAGAAACAGGCTATGCTTTTCCTTCAGCTACTCCTACAGATCCAGCTGAGAAAAAGCAGTATGAAACAAATGCGAAAGCAGTCAGTACTCTATTAGGAAGTATATCCCAAACAGAATTCATGAAGGTCATGCACTTCAAATCAGCAAAAGAGATATGGGACAAAATGATCACTAGCTATGAAGGAGATGAACAGGTAAAACAAGCTAAACTTCAAACTCTCAGGATTCAATATGAGACTCTCAAGATGTATAATGATGAAAGTGTGGCTAATTATTTTCTTCGGGTAGATGAGATTGTAAATTGTATGAAAAATTTGGGCGAAGAAATAAAAGAGACTATAGTAGTTCAAAAGATTCTAAGATCATTATCCCCCAAGTTTGAATCTAAAGTATCTGCAATAGAAGAAAAAGAAAATCTCTGTGTTCTCACTATGTCTCAGCTATATGGAATTCTAACTGCTTATGAAATGAGAAAGGGAGGTCCATCAGACAGAAGGGAAGCTGCTTTTAAGGCATCAGGAAAAGAAGATTACTATGAAGCAAGCCATGTTCCAGAAGAAGAGGAAGAAGAATCAAATTTTTTCAGAAATCTTCAAAGGGGTTCTGGAAGGTTCAGAGGTAAGCTACCTTTCAAATGCTTTGCTTGTGGAAGAGTAGGTCATTATGCTGCAAAATGTCCTTATAAGGATAAAGGAAAAGAACCTGCTAGATGGAACAAGAAACAAAGTGCAAATAAGAAAAGCTACTACACCCATGAAGATAGTGATGGCTTATCAAACAGTGATGAAGATGAACAAGGTAATAAATATAAGCTGTTAATGGCATTTGAAAATGATGATTATGAGGATGCTGTAGATGTGGATAATCTCTATGATGAAATTACTAGACTCAAGAGATGCATAGAAGAAAAGAATGTGATCATTGATACTTTGCAATTTCAAATTGATGAAAAGGAAAAACATCTTGAAAAACTAGAAGGTGAAATTGTTGGTCTCAGAAAAGAAATTGAGAAAACAAAAGCTATTAATCTTAAGTTTGTCAAAGGATCTGAGACTTTGGATAAGATTATCAATGTGCAGCGGTCTCCTCTAAACAAGACAGGTTTGGGCTATAATGGAGAAACCTCTCAAGCATCCACCTCAAAAAGTTATCTTGATGCAGCAAGAAGAAATGAGCAGAAGAACAATGAAGATAATCAGGTAAAGCAGGGACGAATTACAAACAGAAACTATCAGGGACAATCCTTCTTAAGGGTAAACAAAAGCTACAACCAACCACAGGTAAAATCTTCTCAGTTTGGCTCAAGAATAGATGAAAATAGAAATTACAATCAGTTGGCTAGTAGATTCAATAACCGCAGAAGCTTCTTCAATGGACAATGCTTTTCTTGCCATAACTTTGGTCACAAAGCAGCTCAATGTGTTGCATATAAAACAATCATGACTAGGGAAGCTCAAAAACAAAGAAGTATGACAGGGATTACAAAAAGGACCTACAACAACTTTTCGGTTCTTGAAAATGAAGTTGAATGTTCTATTTGCAATAATTTTGGTCATGAAGACTCTGAATGCAGGAGCAGGTTTCAGGAGAAAAAGGAACAAGCCACAAGCACCAAAACATGGAGAATAAAGGAACCTCAAACAGAAAGATGTGGGATAGCATTTTATGCAGAAGGACAGGAAAATCTATGGTACATTGACAGTGGATGTTCGAAACATATGACAGGTGATAAAGAAAAACTTGAATCTTATTCTACTTTAGAAAAGGGAAAGAAAGTTTCTTTTGGAAATGATACTCCTGCAACTATAAAAGGAAAAGGTATTGCTCCTTTGAAAGAAAAGGTCAAGGCTGGAAATGTTTTGTATGTTGATGGATTGAAGCATAATCTACTAAGTGTCAGCCAGATGTGTGATCAAAAAACCGAGGTTATTTTCAGATCGAATGGATGTCTTGTTCGTGATCTTGATACAGGTAAAACAGTTCTCAAAGGCAAAAGAACTCCAAATAATCTGTACATATTTGAAGAAGGACAACAACAATGCTATCTTAGCAAGGATGAAGAGCATTGGTTATGGCATCGAAGGTTGGGACATCTAAGCTTCTCACAAATAAGGAAAGCATGCAAATATCAGGCAGTTCGCGATCTTCCAGATATCAAAATTCCAGACAACACCATATGCAAATCTTGTCAGTTTGGAAAGCAAACCAGAACTAACTTTCCAGAGAAGGAAGGATCAGCTAGCTTGCCTCTTGAGCTAGTTCATACAGATGTATGTGGTCCATTTAGGAAAAGGACACCTCGAGGAGAAGAATATCTGATATTATTCATTGATGATTTCTCAAGGTTTGTTTGGTTAGGGCTTATGAAGCACAAAGATGAAGCATTCGAAAAATTCAAATCCTTCAAAGCATTGGTTGAAAATGAATCAGGACACAAAATTAAGTGCCTCAGATCTGACAGAGGTGGGGAGTTCACCTCAAATGAATTTTTCGATTTCTGTGACGAACATGGGATAAGAAGAGAATTCTCTACAGCTAGAACTCCTCAGCAAAATGGGGTTGTGGAAAGAATGAACAGAACTATCCAACAAATGGCTCGTGCTATGCTCGATGAATCAGGTACTCCTGCTACCTTCTGGGGTGAAGCTGCACATGCTGCTGTTATTATTCTTAACAAAACAAATGTCCGAGTAAACAGCACTCAAACACCTCATGAGCTTTGGAGTGGTAAAACTCCTTCCGTGAAGCACTTCAAAATATTTGGGAGCAAATGTTATATTAAGAATACTGATGAGCAACTTGGCAAACTTGAACCAAGAGCAGATGAGGGCATTCTTCTTGGTTATTCTCCACATAGCAAAGCATACAAGTGCTACAATAAAAGACTTGGCAGAATTGTTGACAGTATTGATGTAGTGGTTGATGAGAAGGGATATATTCCTAGGCAAGTTCATCATGAAGACATTGAAGAAGATGAAGGTTACTCTCAAAGGCAGAATGATGAGGAAGAAGAACCTCAAGAAGAAGAAGAATCTCAAGAAGAACCAGAGGAGCAGACAAGAATAGAAGAGAAGACTCCATCCAGATATGTTCAAAAGAATCATCCAGAAACTCAGATTGTGGGGCAGAAAGAAGCAGGAGTACAAACAAGAAGGACACTTGCAGAAGCTTCAAGCTACTTGGCATTACTCTCCTCCACTGAACCACAAAATGTGAAAGAGGCATGCAAAGATGAATGTTGGGTCAAAGCAATGGATGAAGAACTTGAGCAAATCGAAAAGAACAACACTTGGGAATTAGTTCCTAGACCAAAAGATAAGAATGTGATAGGAACAAAATGGGTCTTCAAGAATAAATTAAATGAAAATGGAGAAGTAATTAGAAACAAGGCCAGACTTGTTTGTAAAGGGTATGCACAGCAAGAAGGAATAGATTTTGAAGAGACCTTTGCTCCTGTGGCAAGACTTGAGGCCATCCGAATGTTCCTTGCTCTCTCAAGCTTTCAAAACTTCAAGGTATTTCAAATGGACGTGAAATCAGCCTTCCTGAATGGAGACTTAGAAGAAGAAGTCTATATTGAGCAGCCAGATGGCTTCATTCTTGGGAATGATCCAAACCTTGTATGCAGATTGAAAAAGGCTCTCTATGGACTCAAACAAGCTCCAAGGGCTTGGTACTATCGGTTGGACAAATATCTTCACCAACAAGGCTTTTCAAAAGGATCAGCAGATAGCAATCTCTATATAAAAGTTGAAAATAACAAATTGCTAATTCTTGTTGTTTATGTAGATGATATTATTTTTGGCAGCAATGAAGAGACTATGAGTCAAAACTTTGCCTTGGTTATGCAGAAAGAATTCGAAATGTCACTTCTTGGAGAATTGACATATTTTCTTGGATTGCAAATCCAACAAAATGAAGGAGGTATCTTCTTGTCTCAAACCAAATACCTCAAGCAGATCTTGAAGAAGTATGGCATGGAAGAGTCAAAGCCAGTATGTACACCCATGGTTACAGGATGCAGCCTCAGTGCAAATGATGAATCAGCAGCAGTTCACCAACCCACTTATAGATCCATGATTGGGAGTTTGCTTTATTTGACAGGTACTCGACCAGATATTACACATGCAGTAGGAATGGTTGGAAGATTTCAAGCCAACCCAAAGGAAACTCATCTTCAAGCAGTCAAAAGAATCTTCAAATATCTTCAAGGGACCCAAAACTATGGCTTATGGTATCCTAGAAATACAGATCTCACTCTTCATGCTTACACAGATGCAGATTGGGCTGGAAGTGTGGATGATAGGAAAAGCACAAGTGGTGGTGCTTTCTTCATGGGTTCCAGATTAGTATCTTGGTTCAGCAAGAAACAGAGTTCGATTGCCTTATCTACAGCTGAAGCAGAATATGTGGCTGCAGCATCTTGTTGCACACAACTTCTTTGGATGATGCAGACCTTGCAGGACTTTCAAATCACTTGCACTCCACCCGTCTCTATCTTATGTGATAATACAAGTGCAATCAGCATTTCAAAGAATCCAGTCATGCACTCAAAGACCAAGCACATACCAATCAAGTACCATTTTCTTCGGGAACAAGTGCTTGAGCAGAAGGTCAAGTTGGAGTATGTTCCTTCTAAGGAACAAGTTGCTGATATTCTCACAAAACCACTGCCCAGGGAAACTTTTGAATATCTCAGACAAAAGCTGGGAGTAGTTGATGCTTCATCCTGCTGTTGAAGTTTGTTTATTCTACAGAAAAGTTGGTATACGCAGGTTACGGAAGGGATATACGCGTATATACGCAGGTTACGGAAAAGGAAGTCGCGTGTATGTTGGACGCTTGTTGCAGAAAGTATATCCACGTACATACGCAGTTTCATGCAGGAGAAAACGCGTATATGAAGTTCTGAACAGCAAGGGAAATCTCTGGAGTTCTGAACAGCAATGGGTATGTCAGAATTCTTCAGGCACAGTTTCAGGGGGTGCAGCAGGCACAGGTTCAGGGGGAGCAGCTTAAAAGTCTCATAAAGCATTGTTGGCATTCAGATGTTTTGGTTGTTGGGTTCAGGAGAAGGAGCTCAGAAAGAAATCCTGGTTGCTGATCTAAAAAGATGTTTCTCAGATGCTGCTGGTGACTTTCATAAGTCTTGGTCTAGATCTGTTGTCTCTATGTCATATCTCTTTTATGATGTCAAGGTCATGTAACGGCCTATGTTGGTTTCCCCACTATGCCTGGGATGAATGATGTAATATAATTGATTGTTTCTGATAGGGAGTATGGATGTATGTATTGAGTCTTTTTGTGATAGAAAGGTCCCTTATGGTGTATAAGTCTTGGTTCTTGTTGAAGAACATCTTTTGCAGATCTTGCCTACAGTCAGGGGGAGCATGTTTCAGCACAGCCAAGCAGAGGTATCAGCATGTTCTCAGGGGGAGCACAGCCCTTTGCCCTTGATGACAAAGGGGGAGAATGATTCTAAGGATCTGAAGGTTGCCATCAAGTCCAAAGGGGGAGATTGTTGGCATTTTGGCTCAGGTATGGCGCTATGATACAGGTGTTGTCCTTGATGGCAACTCTCTTTGATGACAGATCTCCGTTCAGTCTACAGAATGAAGAGAAATCTCATATACGCAGGTTAATTAAGTCCAAGTTGCGTATACACGCTGGTGATATGGATACTAAGTCGCGTATACGCAGGAGAGCTATATAATAAGGCGCGTATACACGCAGATGCATGAAAAGAAAAGTGCGTATATGTCGGGAAGTTTCCTTTTGGTCCATGGTAGTTAGTCCTCGGTACTTGTGCCCATGTCTTTGGACCAAAGTACCTCGACAGTCGTGTAGATCTCTAGTTTTGCAGTTGATGGTTTTGGATTTCTATGGTTTTGGCTCTTGGTATTGAGCAAGGCCTAAGGCTATATAAGGAGAAGAAGATCATTAGGCAAGATCATCTTTTGGAAAAGGCTTGAATATCTGAAAAGGAAAGAGATCTGATATGCAGGTTCTGGGTTGCTTGATCTAAGCCAAGGAGAGATCACATTGGTTGATGGAAGACTAGATCTAAGGATAGATCGGGATCTAATGGTTTGAAATGCACTATTATGATATGGTTGATTATGCGTATTTCTAGATCTGCATACTGTCGCAATGTTATGTTCTGGGTCTAACTGATGTCTGGTACAGCTGCAAATTGAGAGAGTTTATTTTTAGATCTGTACGCATGTTGGCTTCGGTAAAAGCGCGTGTATACGCGGGTTTTGCTCATTGAAGTAGCGTATATCTTTTGAAGCTTGATTTTGGGTTTACAGTTGGGTCTGACTGTTATTACAGAGTTCCGTAATCTGCTCTGTGTTCTGGTAACTGGTGATTGACAGGGTTCAGTGGTTCAGTGATTCAAGGTTTGGTTGTTTTATGCTTCAATGATCTGTTGTGAAAGGTGAATGAATTGTGGTCTTCAGATTGTAATGTTGTGCTTCAGGAATATCCAGTCTGAAAATGTATGAAAAGTGGTACCTGAAGGAAAGAAGATTGTAGGCCAGCACCTACGTACTAGTATCTTAGCTAGTACAAGAGCAAAGGGGGTTGGAGCTCCCTTCCAAGGAAGCTTGGAGAACGAGAGAAGGTTGTAGCCTTCTGCAGGTAGTAGCCTGCGTACTGGTATAAGGCTGCACCAGTACAAAAAGATTGTAAACTGAAGTTTTATATTAAAGAAAGATAGAGACGACTTGCAGCAGGTGGTTTTCACCCACATTGGGTTTCCACCTTATATCTTGGTGTTCATGTGTGTGGCTTTTGATCTGTTCTGTTATACTGCACCTCTTTACTGTTAATGTGGTGAATAATGTCCTGATGCACTTAACTGAAGATTAATCCAACTAAAATTATGAGTTTTCTTCTTATACGCTGTTTTATTTAGTCATAGTAGCGTGTACACGCTGTTTCACTTAACTGAAGTAGCGTATATGTTTCTGAGCATTGAAAAAGTTTGATTGATCTGATAATACTGATTCACCCCCCCTCTCAGTATTATTTCCAACAGTAACTTCTTTCATAGGGAATCTTCAACAAAGCTTGGGCAATGCATATAAGGGCAAGTTGTTGGCTTGCCGTGATTAATGACCGACATGGCTAGCTTCAACAATGCAAACATCATATCATAATGACATCATTGCTAGTGCTTTGTTATGGCAAGTACATCTAGAGTTTCATTAATATACTCATGCACCTAGGGTCTAGTCAAGTAGTTAGGGTTTAGGTCTGCTAGGGTTTGCAAAATATCTAGGGTTTCTTTCAACAACTCAACTATGATGCCATCAATGACAACTTTATTCAACAATATTCTTCATATATTTATGAAGTATCAAAGATTGGTCATATATCAATATCATCATCTATCCATTATTCGCTTTCTACCTCTATTGTTGTTTTTGGAAGATGATATAATGTGAATTTATTTGTTGAACTTCCATCAGAAATAAACATGTCACCAGATCTACAACTTATAAAAGCATCAATTGTAGCTAACCATGGTCTTCCTAGAATCAATGGATGTCCCCCTAAATTATTCTTGGGTGTTAGAATCATAAAGTCAATAGGATACTCCCAAGAATCTAAGGATACAAATATATCTTCTAACACACGATCAGGTTTGATAACAGATCTATCTCCTAATTGCAATAATGTAGGTGTATATTGAAGATTAGGAAGTTTCAAATAATTCATGGTTTGTTTACTCATGATGTTTATAGCTTCTCCTAAATCAATCAATTTATTTGGAATTTAGACACCATTGATGTGTGTTTTCACAATGGGACTTCCTGGTTCAAGATGTTTATGAATTTTTGTTTTTCCCATCATAATATCTATAATTTTTCCAACTAACGGAATTCTTTTGAATTCTTTTCTCTTTCTTCCTGGCCTTTTAATACTTAACCCCATGATTATCTTTGAAAATGTTAGTATTTCTTTTATAGCTTGTAACAAAGGAATTTTTATACAAAGATTCTTTAGTTCATCTATCATATCATAATCAGGCAATAAAATCCATTTTTCTACCCCTTTATCAATTTTCACTCTTTCAGGAAAAGGTGGTGTTTGAACAAACACTGAAGGTTGTTCTATGATGGGAGTTGAGTGTATTGGAATATCATCATAATGTGAAGGGGTGGATTATTTTTGAGATTTTTCCTCTTGATTAAGATATTTCTCTTCCTTAGAGAGATTTTCTTTTTCGGATTCTTAAATAACAACTGATGGTGACTTCTTTTCCAATACCCTACTTGATATAAGTTGGACATTGTTTAGATCTAATGAAGTTATCATGTAGGTTTGGAAAAAATTTCCTTCCATATTGTAAATAGGTTCTGAAATTTTATTATTATTCGGGTTGGGAAGTGGTTGAGAGGGAAGTTGATTTGGTCTTTGAGGAACTGGTAATGAAAGTTGTGGACTTGGATTTTGAGGTTGAGTTAGTTGAACAGGCAGAGGAAAATATTTTGGCAGAAAATAAACGTAAGGTTGTTGATATTAAGGATATTGAGGGTACTTTCCATTAGAATATTTCCATCCTTTTGCCCAAGGTTGAGGCCAATATTTCCAAGGCATGGGTGCATTCCAATTTCTTTGTGATGGTTGTGCACATGTTTGAGTGTTAAAACCTTGAGTCATATTTGGTTGTGAATTTTTCCATGGTCTCTTAGTAATAAAACATAGGGTTTCTACTTTATTTGGTATTACTTCCTCTTGATAGATAGATTTAAGACCAAGTATTGAAGGACATTCCTTTGTATCATGATTTTCTAAACATATAACACAGGTTTCTACACTTTTTAAGTCAGGAAGGCATTCTCTCAAAGCATGCTTCTTTCAACATTTTGGACAAAAGATAGATAATGAAACATTTTCAACCTTTTTCTTGTTTTGTACTTTAAGAGTATCTATTTGTTCACAAATGCTCCCCAAAATATCTATTTTAAAATTGTCAAGCAAATTGCCTAATTCAACCCTACTTACTATCCCAACCACAGATTTATTAATCCTAGACATGACAGGGTCTCTTGGATTTTTCCCAGATCTTTCTTTACCTCTTGAAATGTGTATGCATAACTCACAAATATCTCCAAATGTTAACTGATAAATATCTCCCTTACCCATTAAATTGGGAAGATCAATCCACTCGTCTCTGATGGATTTTAATAAGAGAGCTTTCAAAGTTTCTTCATCTAGATTATGCATTTTAGCCCTTTTAACATTATAATAAAATATTTCATTGAAATCTTCAAGATTTTCGTCTTCTTTTTGCATCATTTTAAAGACTTCATCCTTAAGATTATGGGGCATACAACAATCCTTATATTTCTTTAAGAATATAGTTTTCATTTGTTCCCATGTTCTTATGGAATGTGTTTCTAATCCCATGAACCATTTTAATGTTGCATCCTTAAGAATTGTTGGAAACAATTTCAACTTTTCAGTGTCAAGCAAGTAGTCATAAGATCTACACAAGACTTCAAATTCAAAGAGAAATGTTTCAAGATGTTCACTCCTTAATCCATGAAAATTTGGAAGGATGGAGGGTGAGATATTTTTCATTGTGGCTGTGGTATCTTCATCGAGGATGGGAAATCCAAAAGGTTCTAGATCTCCTCTACCACCTCCTCTTCCTCTTCCTCCACCTCCTCTATTTCCTCCTCTTCCACATCCAATCCTAGGTTGTTCACCAGTGACGTTATGTACCTCTCCTTCCCCTTCTCTAGCCATTGTACATTCTTCAGAATTAATATATGGTTCCAAAATTGGATTTTCTAGTTCCTCTTTTAGTTCTTTGGGTTCTTGTATCAATGGTAGGTTAAAATAAGTTTCTTCCTCCTCTTCTTCACTAGGGATTTCTAGTTCTTGTCCTAGAAGTTTCTATCCAGTTGAAGATAGAAAAATTACTCCTTTTTTTGGGGATGTAGGATCTTTTTCTTCTATTAAAACTTTAGATGATGAATTTGGTGAATCTCTAGGTTGGATTTCCGATCTAAGTACCTTAGGAAGTTTGTGTTTTCCTATAGTAGATAGAATATGAGTTTGGGTGGATGGTGTGGAACTACGAGGTCATGGTGGGGTGGGTGATGATTGGGATTAAACTTATGACTCTACCTACAAATCTACGTCTAGAATCTCTTTCCCTATGCATATCATTTTTTTTATATGGTATTTTTTAAGTAAAAATAAAAAGACCCCAATATATACTTCCTCGATAATGGTGCCAAAATGTTTGGCAACTTAATTGACCTTAAATTACTTACATGAATTATCAACGAGGGCTAGTAAACTATTGAAGTGTATGTGCACTGTATGTGATATAAGCCTTTTATTACTCACAAAAATTCTAAATTAAATTGAGTTATTGAGATGCACATGTCTTCTATGAGTAAATTAGTTATTCCTAGAAAATAAGATTAACTCTACAACGATGATCACACTCTCTCTCTTTCAAACAAAACTACTTTTGATTATAAAATTCCACACTTTTCTTTGAAATAAAAATCTCACACTCCTACATAAATATAAATCAATCCCACACTTTCCATAAATGGAAATTATATACACACTCCATTACAGAAATGAAAATTACTCTTAATCTCATACTTAAGAAAATCACACATTTGCATAACACACTTGCATGAAAATAAAATGAAACAAACTCTTTCTTTAAACACACTCACATATGCTTAAATTAAAGATCACACATGTTTGAATTTAATAATTAATTCTGCGAATGAATCTACTGTCTATAAGAAAGATGAAATTATATCTATTTGAATAAAATATAAAGCTATGTCACTGCGGTTATGCTTTATCCATGTGCATTCAAAATTTAAATAGTAGAAATGATTAGCAAAATGATCTTGACTCAAATATAAAAGAAATCGAAAACGCAAATACTCAATTGAATAAATAGAAATCTATGAAGCTAATTACTAATTGCAAAAATGGAAATCCTTACTGTCTCGAGGGGTCCCTCCATGAGAAGTAGGAAATCACTACACTATCGATGAAACACTTAACCACGCATGGATGCTTACTGAGAAAACGAAATGATTCTTAAAAACAGAGTATCAATAACAAAATTCTGGAATTTTGTTACCACCGTTTTCATTTCTGCGGAGAGGCATATTTATATAGCTCATGGCAATTAATTGTTCAGAGCTATAAGCCCAATCCCTATCAACAAAAACTAAATTTAACTTGAAAAGGTAACATCATATAATTTGCTCATGATTTGTTATCATTGAAGAAAATCATGAGGCAAAAATCTCGTTCTCGCTCGGCTATTATCGACTACGGAGGTTGACTTCGCCTTTGACCACATTACTATGACCCGTTTCCATCAATCTGGCTCATGAGAGTAGAATGAAATCATTGAGTGCATCAATTTCCACCTACCCATATATTTCACTTCCTAGATGGCATCTTGGAACCTGTCAAACCATGAACTTGGCTGCAGAATCGTGTATTAGCTACAGAATCATTGTAAATCGGTAGCTGAAGTAAAAATTAAACTAAATAATAAAGAACAATATCACTTTATGAAATAAAATACAATTGTATACCTACCATGTAATAATTCCTGTAACTTGATGCCCAATGTGTTATTATGAATATTAAAAAGAAATAGATGGGGTGAAAAAGGATGTCAAAAAGAAGAAATTGTGAGGTTGAACATAGTCCCAGAAACTTAGACTTTTTTGGAGAAGCGATGCTTACGGCTTTATGAAGGGATGATGAAAAAATGTATATGGATGTCAAATGATCTAGTTTGCAGGACTATTGACCAGATGTGACAAAATGGTCTATAATAGATTTCCCCCGAAACTACAATGTCAGAAGCAGTGGCTGATGACTGAAGTGCTTTACCTTGTAACAAGTACGGATCAATAACAACTAGTCGAGATCATCATATGTTATAATACATTTTTCATCATGATATCACTACTGAGGGAGGCATACCTGTGATCAACATGTAAGCCAATATTACATGTATAATGATCAATAAGTCTTGTCGATTGATGACAAAGTGTGGATCCATGCTTGGATAATCTTCTTTATGATCATAACCATCATACTCTATGATCTAGTATTAATCCTGAAATCACAACCCAGATGGATGAAACTAGATCTGGGGTTTTCTATCTCATTTACTCGATAATTCAAACGTACAAGTCTAACCATTTGAATATATGAGATGATGTCAAACATGGTAGACACCATCTGATTACCGACCAATGATGTAATTTGTTAACAGACACGAGAGAAACCACCGATGATGCTAATGGTTCTCAAGGTAATACAATACAATCTATATGGTGTGAATAAGTTAGTTGAAGTTGAACACCACATAGAATATTTTGATCGAAGGTCGGTGATGAAAACCTGCCGCTGAAAGAGAGGAAACATTTCGTTAATGTATTCAGGTTCCAAGGCACTGAAGGGAGTTTCTAACTCAACTTCCTGGATATCAACGGGTATCAAGATTTGAGACAAAATCATATTGATGTGTAGCTAGTTCAGGAGCGAAAAACATGAAATGAAGGCTTGGGATTATCATAGCAGATATCAACTAAGGGACTTCTCTTGAACATACCATTGACACTTTATGGAGTTGGAAACATTGAATCAAAACCGATTATGAAGGCTTTTAATATGGTATGATTAACCAAAGAGGAAAGCAGATTTCCCAACCCAACAATCATAGAGCTGAAGTGAAAGAGTATCATGTTCAAGAGAAACATGTTCCGATTAATAGGCCAAGTACATTTTTTCCCAATTTCCCTAACCATTCGTGGTTAGTACCTCTTTATTTTTGACAAGCCCAAATAGGATAAAATATGCTTGATTTATAGGTTCATCATTCAGATGAATCCTTCTGAGTATTTTTAACGAACCTTGAGAAGGAGCAGTTCATCCCATCATGTTCGACGAGTCCATCATTTTTTGATGTTTTTACGAGTCTAGTGAAGGTGTAAATCAACTTATTTTCATGTTTATGGAGTTTGAAAAAGAGGTGAAAAGGAAAACTCCAAAGGTTCCTTTTTGTAAAATTGTCTCTTGAGTTTGAAAAGGGAGAAAATGATAGTCATGAGAACCTCTTAGCCATGTTTGACTAAGGTATTCCTCTTTCATAAATAGTTTATCCCAATCTGGAAAAGGGTTAAACTTATATTGAGTAGACATCTTTTCATTTACTTGAACGATTTCGAAAATACAAGTGCTCAACAATATTTTCATGTTTAGGGAGTCTGAAAAGAGCTAAAAGAGTACTCCTCCTGGAGGAATGAGTGGTATAAAAGGTAGAAACTAGTTTTGATAATGATGGAACTTCTCAAAACACGTAGAGGTCAAGACGTTGGCTAATAAGAACGCCCATCGTAGCGGTTCATCTGGAAAGGGTAAACTAGTCAAGTGAAAGCATTGATCAACCAAGAAGATTGTGAAAATGGAATGAGAAAACCAAGGCTCATCTGGCAGAAATAGGCTGATAAAAATGGAAATCGTGAGAGGTAGGTTGAAAATTATTTCATTTTTACAGAAGCTTCAAACGTGGGAATCTATGCTTGAAATTGGTTTCATTTTTATACAAGCTTGAAACAAGGAAAAAACTATGCTTGAGAGTACTTGAAGGTAGTTTCATTTTTACACAAGCTTGAAACAAAGGAAAACTATGCTTGATATTGGTTTTTTGCCCCTATCATAATGACTCAATTCTGGGCACATGCCCCCAAGCTTCTTTTCATTTACCTAAGTAGACTAGTTGATACAGGGTGGATGGAATGAAGGTTCATGTATGAGTTCAAGTGAAAGAATCAACTTGGAATTTATGAGATCTAATCAAAGACATGAATTGGAGGGAAATCAATTTCATTTTTTAATGATCTTGACACATGAAAAGAACTATGCTCAAGGGACATTTATTCATTTTTTAATGAGATTGACACAAGAAAAGGAACTTTGCTCTGGGAACCTTGTTTCATTTTTTAATGAGCTTGACACAAGGAAAAGAACTTTGCTCTGGGGATCAAATCATGGCCCCTAAAAGGCCATGGCTTCCACGAGGTCCTATTTAGATATGAGAATAATGCTCTGGAAGGTATCAAATGATCCAATGGAAAGATCAAACTCTAATTCCCCTAGGAATGATTTATCATATCACCTACTAGATCTCAGGTCAAAATAATTTGAGCAAGAAGTGAAAGGCTCATATTCATTAGTAGGTATGGGATGGGATAGGATGCCACATAATTAACCAGTGGTGGAGAAGATACCACTTTCATATTCAAAACATTTAGTGAAGATGATTGATTAGGAGTCAAATTAAGACCAATGAATGAATGCTGGTCAATGGTCACAATTTTTTCTTCATGTTAGAAACACATCACATGAAGGAGTGAAGAGACAAGAATTCCCATGTCATAAACATATTAATTCCCAAGGAGTAAATTAAAATCCAAAGGGAATTGAATTACCATCACATTCATATAGATAGTCTTTCCTCCCAAAGTAATAGGAAATTGAGGAAGGATCCCTAATGGTTGATTGGTTCCTCTGTTAAAAGCCAACGGATTCTGGGTTATAGGCATAAGTTACGGAGAACCTAAACCTTTCCAAGTAGTTGAGGAAAAAATAATAAAAGATGTGCCTTCATCTATAATTATGCTAGGTACGACCATATTACAAGCTAGTACTATGATATGAAAGGGCACATAAGGAGGAAGATGATATACTGCTAGTTAACTACAATCAAAGGAAGTGACCATACTACTTGGAGGGGGTATCGTGGGAATGGGAGAACTGCCCCCTTGTGATATGGGAACGGGATAAATACTCCCCTGTACTATGGGAATAACAGAATTTCCCTCCTGTGCCATGGGAATGGGATTATTGTCCCCTTGTGCTGTTGGAATGGGAGGATTTCCCCCCAATTCATTGGAACCTAAAGAAATGAGAAGAACCTGAGCAGTATGAGACTCACTCTCTATGGGAAAGGTAGGATCAATAGACGGTGGAATCAATCCAGCCTTATTCCCTACCAATGGTGGGTCAGGAATGGACTCATGGGATTCATGTTCAGAGAGAGTTAGATTGATTGGAGACGGATTTTGATCAATCACTTCATCAACTAGTGGAGGATTAGGGAAAATCTTTCGGTATCTAGTCAGAAGTTGTGGTTGAGAAATAGTAAGATTTCCAAACAATTTATACGCTTCATCCATATAAGGGAAAAAGTGAATTGGATGATTCCCTTCACATAACTTATAGGGAAACTTAACTTTATCCTTCTTTCCATGAACCTTATGATCATTAGTTGATGGTTTGTCACCAGCATGATCTCTAGAAGTTGATGACAAAGGTTGATGTGAGCTTGTGGTCCACACTTCTTGTACCATGGGAATACCAGGACACTCTCTTAGAAAGTGGTCACCCTTACATAACTTGGAAGGGAATGTAACTTTGTGGGGTTGATTGGAATGTTCCTCCATACAAGTTGCATTGGTAGCAATGGTTGCTTAGTTTCCCCCTTCTTATTTCTCTTCTTCTTCTTCTTCATCCTTTTCTTCTTCTTCTTAAATTCTTGGTTACTAGAATCAAGACTTTCACCAAGAAGGGAGGAAGAAGGGGATGAAGAAACAACATGTGAAGAAGACAAAGGGTCAACTGTAGGATCAACTTGAGGTTGGTGTTGTTCAGGTGGAGGAGAACTTGGTTGAGGAGTAGTTTGGACATTCTAACCCATAGGGTTCGAAAACAAAAACACTAACAAACCAATGGTAAATACAGGTTCAAAAACAACCGAAATGACATTCAAAACCATAGAGGTTTATCCCAATAACCTCAATCTCATTCTCAATGTGGTAGAGTATTCCTACCATACATTCAGGGGGTAATAAATAATATTGCAAAGATCTTGGGGAAGAATACATATTCAGCCAATTCACAACACCTGGAACAATAAAACAAGGTATGAGGTCTATTAAGGATAATATTGATCGACATCAACTCAAGGGAGTGTATAAAATTGACTGATCTTGTGACAAGAGTTATATTGGGGAGACTGGGTGCTCACTACAAAGAAGATTGAAAGAACATAGAGCTGATATTAAGAACGGAAGATCACGCACTTTGGCCCTTGCATAACATTCCTAAAAAACAAAGCACCATGTTTGTTTAGAGAATGCCACGATTATCGCAAGAGAAGAACAATATCAAAGAATTAGAGAGAGTCTTGAGATTATGACGCAACCCCATAATCTCAACAGGGACAACGAGATCGAGATTAGTGGAACATAGCTTCCTTTAATCAAGTAGATCAGGTCCTCCAATTCTTCTCAAGTATAACATCATAGGTATAGTTTTCTTTTCTTATCTTATTTAATAAAATAAAATAAATAAATTATCAAACCTTTTATTATAAATAAATAATTATTATTATATATAAATTGATTATTTATAATAATAATTATTTCATTTCTAATATTATTATAAATAAGCAATTATTATTAATAATAATTTATTTATTTATAATTATAAATAAATAAATAAATAATTGTTTATAATAATAATTAAATTATTATAAATAAATAATAATTATTACTTATAAATATAAAAATAATAATAATTATTAATTATTTATTTATTATAATTTTTAATAATAATTAATAAATTAATTATTTAGAGTTTTTTCTTCATAGTTTTTATTAATATCATTAATTTAGTTTTAGTTTAGACTTTATTAAAAGTATGAATTTTATTGTTAGGTTTTGCAGACCTTTTAATTTGTTCATTTATATTTTTTAATTTATTCATATAAATATTTATTCATCTTCCGCTCTAGCTCTTCTATCATTCATTCATAGTCTTGATGATGGATCCCCTTTGGGATTCGAAACGTCGACAAAATATGATTACTACTGTGGATATTCCGAAATTTAACTCAATAGAAATTAACCACAAAAGTCTAGAATCCAACTTTTATTTTGTTTTTCTCTTTTTTCTACTTAGTTTTAAATTTGCATGCATGCAATATTAATAGTAAATATATAGATCCAAAAATCTAATAAAAATATAATAGTGTAAAATTTCATATTTTAAATATTATTTTATTAGATTTGTTGTGACAAACTATCTAGTGTAATATCCAAGGTAGTTTATGGATCATTTACAGATCCAAAAATATAAAGAGAAATGAACTCTCATAGTGTAGATTTTTGGAATTTTTCTAAGTATAATTTATTAGATTTTTTGTAATGAACTGTCTAGTGGAATATGCATGAAGGTTTAAATACCATATTGGTGTCAAAGAAGGTTTCTTTGGTTGTATTATGGATATTGGAGGGGGATCTAGAATTGAGAAACTGAAAGTCATAGAACCCTAGTCATGATCGATGAATCTATGAATAACCCTTGTCCTCTTGTAGAGGAGAGGTTTTCGTGGTTGAAATAAAAGCTGCAAATATAAATCATATTGTGAACCACATCATGGTGGTGGGGGTTCTAACGTAGATTTATACTCAGAGTGGAAATTAAGAGATCGAGAAAAAATAGAGAATGAGCTGAAGGAAAGACCTGAAAATATCAACCCAGTTCAAGTGTCATGAACCATTCACAATACCTATTCCAAATGGAAGATAATATTGATATCAAGCCATACCAAGGTGAGATTGAAGCTCTAAAGCTAATTCACTAGTTACAACAATTATAATTTTATTTCAGTTTTCATCATATAGAGGAAGAAAAAAGAATTCATTTATGTGGCTAAAATTAGAGGGCCATGCCTTCACATGGTGGGAAAGCTACAAAGATTCCTTGAGGTTGGAGGGAAATCCTCTAATGAGTAAGTGGGAGGACTTTAAAACCCTCATAAAGTCCCAAATTTACCCTATTAGGTATGGAGAGGACCAATGGATCTGTTAGCACTAGTTCAAGAAAACGAAATGGAACAATGTATAGGAGTATACTATAGAGTTCAAAGACATGGACATAATGTTGGGTATCTCCCTAAAGAATTCATATGTGCTCCTAAAGTATCCAGTGGGTCTACACATCCATCTGTGGAAGCAAGTGATGTTCTTCAAACCCGTATAATTGGACGAGGCTTGTGCATAGACAAAATACCTATAGAACATAGGCTAGAAGAAAGGGAAATCAAGTGGATCGAAGCAAAAGGAGCACAAAGATGCTTTTAAGGAGGGAAGAAGAAGTGGAAATGGGTTAGATACATGGAAAATTTTAGGGGCTAATGTTCGCCCAGTGGGCTAACTTTCCTTGATTTTTCCAAAAAAAGATTCGCCAATTACCAATTTTTATAAAAGATGATTCGCCCAAATTTTAGAATATAAAATTATTTTACCTCAAAAATCGCCAACATTATATAGAGACTATATATAAAATCATTATAGATTTGAATAATTTTACAAATATATCAATACAAATTTTATAGTTTGCATATTAGGGATTAGTGAGATTCGCCAATGTTTTTAAACTTCAAGAAAATTTTCCATCCTTAAAATTTTCCTTGGTTAGATATAGAAATATAGAAACCACAACACACTGGTTCAAGGATCTCAGTAACCAATGTAACCACTATAACATTGATGATCATATAGGGGAGAAAAGTTGGAAGTTACATTAGGAGTTTAACTAGAAGAACAAAAATAAAGATAATGAGAAGAAGAATCTCATGATGACTAATTTGAAAAACCAAGTTGAAAGTATCTTAGACATGGATGAGAAGATTTTCTTCACATTAATGCATAAGGAGGTGAATTTGAGTAGTGTTTAGCAACAGAAGGAGAAAGACATGACCAAAATCTTCCACATAAAGATAAAGGTCAAGAAGAAAAAAATCAATTCTATGTTTGAGTGAGGATTGTAGGAAAATACCATTGTAGTAGTTGGTCAACTAATTGAGATTTGAAGTTTGTGATCATCCAAGCCCATATCCATTGGGATGGGAAAAAAAGGATGTAAAGTTAAAGGTAACAAAATAATGAAAAATTAGATTTGCTACAAGTTTTGATTTTGGTGGTGTTTGGAAGCCCTTATATGTATATGTGGGATGAAATATTTATGCAGAGGGCCAACCATTACCACCTCATCAAGGATGGAAACTTGTTCACCATCAACTCTCACAAAGGCAAGTCAAAAATTTCGTAAGTGCCAACCAAGCCAAGAAATTTGTCAGTTCTAGAAAAACATATGTTTTATTATTTCTAAGAGAAAATAAGTCTAAATAAGAGTCAGTGAAAGAAAAGGAATCCATGGAGGGGTGTACTAAGAAACATAAAAAAAATCTGGAAGATTTTTTATAGGCATAGATGGATGTATTCTAGGCACCTAAAGGATTACCACCCAAGAGGAAAGTGGAGCATGATATTCGACTATTGCCAGATTCCCCATTGCCAAACATTTGCTTATGATGGAAGTCTATTATAGAAGAAAGTGAGGTGAAGAGATAGTTGAATTAGCTGCTAAAATAGGGTGTCATTTGATTGAGTACATCACCATTTGGGTCACCCATTATCCTAGTTCCAAAAAAATATGGAACTTGGTAGATGTGTATTGATTACAAGGAGCTGAACAAAATCATGCTCAATAATAGGTACCTCTTTCCCAAGATTGATTGTTTTCTAGATCAGTTGCAGTAAGTGAAATACTTCACCAAGCTAGACATAAAGTCTAGATATCACCAACTTTGAGTTAGAGAAGAAGATACCTAGAAGACTGCCTTCAAAACCGAGCAACATTGGTTTGAGTGGTTAGCGATGCAATTTTGCCTATGTAATGTGCCAAATACATTTATGAGGTTAACGAATGATATGGTATGCCCTTTTATAGATTAATTTATTATTATCTATTTTGATGATATGTTGGTATATAGTGCTCCCTGGGAGGAGCATGTATAAAATTTGATGCAGGTGTTGGAGACATTAAAGAAGTATCAACTACTAGAAAATCTCAAGAAGTGTGAGTTTGCACAATAGTCTTTGGTATATCTATTGAGTAGGTTGATAGTTGGTTGTTATTGATATCAAGTCGAATCATTGATGTTTGGTTCAAGGGTAATTTTTTGTGCTTGATGATCTATTTCCAATGTTCTAATTCTATGATGCCTTGGTCATTGTTGTGTAGCCTATAAACTTTGAAGGTATTTTGTCTACAAGTAATTTTCTCAAAACCACTTGAAGTGTTCTTGGTTGGATGATCCTCTCGAAGAACTTTCCAACAATATATGGCACTTGATAAAACTCCCAAGGAATGCAAAGAAAAATAATGTTTCCTTGATTAAGTTCAAGCAAGGTTCTAATTAAGTCATGGTTCTAGCATGGGTCCCTTTCTCATTAGATGAACACCAAAACAATGAAACAAAAGCTCAATAGGAGGAGTGATGAGTAACAATTAGTAGAGTAGTAAGTCATCCATGTAGAAATTCCCACTATAGATTGATAGATTATGCAATAGACTAAAGCAAAATACAAGATCTACTTCTACAACACTTTATGGAAGCTTAATCGAATTGAGCAAGATCAAGAGAACACATATAACTGAGAATGAGAAATCAATCACACATAACACAAAAGAAATAACCCAGGGAAAGCCTCAGCCTAAAACCCCAACTTTGTATTATCATACAAGTGGAAATATATTCTGGATTACAAAAAGAATCAGCTCACAAGCTATCTTGCTCTCTCTGCAATCCCTTTGTTGCTCATAGATATTCAAAGGCCTCTCTCAAACCTTCTCCTCTGCCCTCCAAGCCTCCTATTTCTTTGCGCAATTTTCCTTGGGGTCCAATGCAGCCACTTGTGTGAATTGGCCTCTTCACACACTCACTAACCTCTGATCGAACTGTGCAATCCTAAAGGATATAAATCCTTCTCCATGGATGCACTTCCTTTATAGGAAAAATCCATCCAACTAATAGTACACTGTCCCTCTGTTACACTAAAAAATGTCACCATGACCATATACAATTAGGATGACTCTATCAACAGTCATGCTACCCTCTTAGGCAAGTCTTATGCCTCTGCTTCCCATGTCAAACTCCAAAAAAGAGAGAAAGTCTTTCTAAATGTATTTATCTCTAGGGACGCAGGTTCTCTCAACCTTATCTGCGGGGACGCACCCAATGTTCACAAAAATTGCGTCTTTGGACGCTCTGTATGTAAAGGTGCAGGTGCGTCCCCCTGAAAAGGTTAAAATGCGCAAGTTTCATCTTTAAAAAGTCACTTGTGGTCATTTCTAGAGCATTCTAGAAGGTTGTTCGACGTGTATTGAGCGCCTCCAGATGGTTCATGCACTCCTACCAAAGAGGAACTTATCCCATCAATAGAGGAGCTATCCCATCCAAAGAGGGGATTATCCCATTGATGGTGGACCTGATTAACTTCCTCTTGAGCACTATAAGTACAGGCATTGGGCCAGAAGGAGAGGAGGTTGAAAGCTATACATTTCTAAGGGTAAATGCTGCAGGAATTAGGACTCCCATTTAGAAGCTTGTGAGGAGAGATTGCCATCTTTGCTTGTTCTATTTGGAAGTGGGTGAGCTTTGTCAAAGTAAAGGAGAACTCTTGATGGACCCTGGGAGGGAATTGCACAACACCAAGGCTCAGGTTGTATTTGTTCCTTTTGTTACCTATTAATGCAAATGAGTCCATTCTTCTCAATAACTTGTTATTTATGAGTTGTTACATGTACTCCTTGGTCTATGTGTTAAATATGTTTTATTCTATGAGATTATCAAGTGCTATTTAATCGTTTGATTGTTAGTGTATGCAGGTTTCAAAGTGAAGGAGGAGCTCATCCAGATCAGCGGAGCTGGACTGCTACAACAGCGTTGGATTACAGGTAGGATCTAAACACTTGATTTCCCGTATAGTAAATGCATGTTTAGAGAAGGATTGCTCTTGTTTGTCTTGTTTGTCACTAGAGAGTCTTAGGCTCCTAGGGAGGTTGGTTGTGTCCGCACAATCGACTCTTTCCGCCTGACAAATTGGCGACTCCACTGGGGATTCCATTGATGTGAAAAGTCTTTTCCTTTGTGTGAACTTTGCTCTGAGAAAATTGGTTTATTTTTCTGGTTTTGGTTCTGTGACTTTGTCTGTGGGTGGGTTAGCTTAGGATTAGATTCTTTTTGGTTTTTCTTGAGTTTTTCAGTAGGACGCACCCTCTGAGTGTTGCACAGTGCGTCCCTGGACGCATTGTCGCTGTGTGCACAGAGCGGGCCCGCACCTGTGCTAACGGGTCGCTTGCGTCCCCTGCTAAAATTTGAGAAAATTCCATTTTTTGCATTTTTGCTCTTAGATTTAGTTTTTTCTTAGTTTTTACTGCCCAGATTCATTAGTCCTTTGTCAGAGATCTTCACCTGAACTTGTTTCGATAGCATTGAGTGTTTTAGTGGATTTCATGGAAGTTTAAGCCCTAGGGTTTGATTTTTGAGTAGGTCTTGTAGTGACTTTGGTGGTAGAAGTTGTCAAGCCTTAGATCTCTCTAGTTTTGTCAGCATTCTAAGAAGTCAGACCTGTCGTAAAGTCTACCTGTGTGAGCAACTTACCATTGAGTTGTCTCTTTGGGCAAATTTCGAAGTGCTTGTTGTTTAAGTCTTGAATTCCATTTTACAAAAAGAACAAAAAGATTTGAGTTTTGTTTTGACTAGTCTTTTGATTCTGCATTAGCTGGTCCTTGATTTGATTTTGGTCAAGTAAAACAACCTAGAATCATCTTTGTGAGCTTTTGCCTTGTTAGGTTTGCTTAGAGTAATTTCCTTTTGATTTGCTTGTGAGTCAAGTTTTCGTAGTTTTTATAGCTTTTAAGATTGATTTTCGTTACACTAGATTTATATGCTTTATTAAAAAGAGAAAATACAAAAATATCTCCTTTGAAAAGTTTTGTTTCAAGTAGCTTTGAAAAGTTTTGAAAGAAAAAGAGTTTTTCGTGCACGTAAGGAGTGGTCATGTTTGTATGCTTGAAAAGATAAAGAGAATTGTTTCTTTGATTGTCTTTATTAAGAAAGTTGTTTTCTTTAAAATTTGCATTCTCTCAACTCTCTTAGTTAAGAATTTCATTGAAAAAGGAAAAGTAGCGTAAATCATCTTAGGTGCATCTTTGTAGTGGTTTGAGTTGAGTCTACACACCATTGGTTTCACTTCCGCTACCTTTTGTCTTTAAGAAAAAACCATAAAATTAACGCTTAAAGTAAAATCAACGTAGTAACTTTTATTTACTAGGGCTCTGAAACACCAATTTAGATCAGGCTAGTGTCTTGGAGTAGGTGAGTAATTAACTCTCCAAGACAACAAAACCAAACAAGTAGCTTATCTTGTGATAGATTAAATCCAATTGTCTCATTTGTACTCTGGGAAAGCTCCTCTTAAAGGAGAAGCACGAGCTCGTGTCCGAACCAGTGAGGGGATCAATCCCCCCTCGTTGGGAACGACGCCAGACACGCACGTATTACAAACGGTAAACCTCGGATTAACCATTGTCGAGGAGCCAGGGGTCACTTGTCGGTAAACCTTGGATTATTGTCAAGGAGCCGGCAAGGGGATTGAGCTTGATACTCTGCCCTTGCGTGCTGTCGGAGTTTAGACTGTTCCCCCAGGTGCATTTGTTGCGGTTGGTAACCTTAGTGACCATTATCTTTAGGATTCTACCGAGGTGACGGTGGAGGGAAGATCCCACTGTACCTGGAGCAGACGTCGGCTAGACTCATTTGGATTTTCTGGGGGGTTCACTTCACTCGAGACGGTTAAAGTGGAGGAACTTGGTCCAGTCTATTCATTAAGCAGGTTGCCGGGGTAACTGTTCCACCCGCCACTTCTGTACTGAATCCAGCGATGTTGGGCTTCATCACCAACTAGCGCTTTCGGTCTGGAAGGCTACTGTTTGTGCTTGGTTTGACGCCCTAGATTCTTTAGGCATGTGATTCAAATTTGTTTGGTTCTTTAGAGACTTTAGGTGGTTTGATTTGAATTTTTATTTTGTTTTCGTGTGTAGTAGTTAAAAGTTTTTAGCTGTGGCGGAATTACCGAGACAGTCCCGTAGACTTCGGGGCCAGTCTCCTGAAGTTGTTTCTGTGGCCGAATTGTTGAGAAGATCCCGTAGGCTTAGGGGATCGCCTCCTCGAGACGACCCAGGTAATCTAGAAGGTTTAAAGGTCCTTGTAACTCCTCCTAGTGGCAGTAGAGTAGGTTCACCTGAAGAAGGAGAATCTTCCTTGGTAGTCCATTCAGATTACCAAGGCTTAGAGACAGGGTATAATCCCGAAGCTGTTACAGTTTCTGAGCTTGTTGGTAGTTTTTCGTCTGCTAGTGATACAGGTGAAGAACCAGAAATATCTGAACCTGTTACTCCGACTTCTAGTGTTCCTGATTCACCGAGAATAGAAAGAATTATCACCGAAAATCTTCCTACTGGTTTGATTGCTATTGAAGAACTTGCTCCAGAGGAAGAAATAGGCGTCTCTAACCTTGAAGATCAACTTACTATTGATCTAAGGGAGCGTGAATCTATCTTTTACAGTCCTCCTAGAAGTACTACTTGGTACCTTTCGTTAACCAATTATTTAGACAACTTTGGGCTAGGTTTTTCTACACCTCGTACTCCTTTTCCACCTGGAGGTATTCATACTCCTGTAAATATGTCTGGTCAGTCGTCCGTGTTTACTCAAAGTCCTGAATCTTTCTTACACGGCGGTCCTTCTGTTCCCACCGGGTATCAATCTCTTTCTGGTACTTTTGCGGGGGCATCTCCTCAACCCGTTGATCATGGGTTATTAGTTGGAAACAGTGGTAATATACCATTGGGTGTAGGAGACATTTACATGATGTCAGGTTCAGTTCCCATTTCCCAACCTCAAGGTGGCCAATTACCGCCTGGGGGGCAGCCTCAGTTAACGCCTGGGGGGCAACCTCAAGGTACATCATTTGTGTCTGGGGGACAACCTCAAGGTTAGTACGCGCCTATGGTGCAATACATACCTCAAGGTCAACCCCAGCCCCAATATGTACCCCAGGGTCAACCTCAGTATCAATATCAACCTCAAGGATGGCAACCTCAAGGATGGCAACCTCAAGGGTATCAACCCCAAGGGTATCAACCTCAAGGGTACCAACCTCAAGGTCAAGGTCAACCCCAGTATCCGTATTTACCTCAAGGTTATCAACCTCAAGGTCAATACTCGGGTCAAGGTTATCAACCACCTCAAGGTCAATCATATGGTCAAAATGTGGGAACTACACCTTACAATTATCAATCCTATCCTCAATCCGGCTATGGATCCCAGTATCCTCAACCTGTTACGGGTCAATACCCTGGAATGTTAGTGTGGGATCCGTCACAGGGTCAACAGGTGTTGCAGCCAAGTATACAGTTGGTACCTCAAGCTGGACAACCTGTAGTTTCTGGTCCACCCCAGCAACCGCAACCTGTCCAGTCAAATGTTCAAACTTCTGTAACTTCGGTAGTTACTCAGCCGCCAATTGCACCTAGTACTCCATCTCAAACGGCTGCTGCAACTACCGCCACATCTACCATACTTACTTCTGGAGTATCGACGGCTCCGGTTTCTACTGTCTCTGTAACCACTCCTCAGACATCTTTACCGTTGTCTGGATCTACGATTCAAACCACGGTCCATATGCCTGTAGGTCAGCCTGGTATAAGTACGGTTGTCACTACTCAACCTCAATTTGTTCACCAACCGTACCAGGGACAGTACCAACCTGGGCAAGCTGTCCAACAACCGGTTTACCAGTAACAACCGTATCCTGGGTACACTTATCAACAACCTCAACAACCCCAGTACGATCCGGTTAATCCTGGTTTTCCAGGAGGATATAATATCCCAAATGCGACTCCTGTTCCTAGTTATCCTAGATATCCTCCTCCTGGGGCCAGTATTGTGACCCAGAGTTTTAGAGATCCTAACCGGCAGTTACCGTTTATCGCAACTTTGGATTTACCAGACTTGACGCGCCTAACGAACGATCCAATTCAATATCTTCAGTTCTGGCCGCCAATGCCAAATAAGTTGCCCAGTGATATACCCAAGTTCGAAGGTAAGTCTGGAGAGGATCCGTCCAATCACGTGATGACTTACCACCTCTGGTGTGCTTCAAATTCTATCTCGGATGATTCGATCCGCTTACGTCGTTTCCAGCGTACACTCATTGGTCTCGCGGCCAAGTGGTACATTGAGTTACCACAGGCCTCTTTTTACAATTTTAGCCAGTTAGCTACCTCGTTCTTAACTCACTTTCAGTTGCCGGTCAGATACGATAACGGCACGGAGTTATTAACTTCACTAAAACAATCAACGTCCACGTATATTTCTGATCACATTCATGAGTGGAGACGTCGAAGAAGGCTAGTGAAAGTTTTTATCCCGGACCAAATCTTAGCTGAATGGTTTGTTAAATCATTATTACCGAAGATTATTGAAGATGTAGCTAAAGCCGGAGTAGTTACTGAGGAGCAAGTCATTGCTCAGGCGCAATACCTTGACTTAGTTTACACTCAGTCGGGTACGTTACACGAGAAGATTCCGGATCTTCCAAAGTCGAATCAAATTGCTACTGCTCCTTCGGGCTCTCATGCCGCTGATGGTATGATTGGTATCGTGAATACAAAGAGCAAGAAGAAGTCTTCCAAGGCTTCAACTACTCCTATTATCACTTTGCCTGATTCCCCGACAGGAGAGTCTTCTCCTAAACTTACCGCCGATATTCACGCTGTAGAGACATCTACGGCCAAATCAAAAAACGGTGGAAAGAAGAAAGGAAAGAAGAAGGCTAAAGCAGA
This sequence comes from Pinus tabuliformis, assembly GCA_031772625.1. Lineage (NCBI taxonomy): Eukaryota > Viridiplantae > Streptophyta > Pinopsida > Pinales > Pinaceae > Pinus > Pinus tabuliformis. The sequence continues at coordinate 103,441,605 of CM062810.1, forward strand.
CAAGGCTCCGAAGGAGAAAACGGAAAAGTCGGAAACCAATGACGAAAAGCGCAAACCTCGATATCCTTGTCTTATTTGTGAAGAGGATCATTTTACGAGAGATTGCCCTCATCGGGCCGAGGTTGTGAAAATAGTCAAAGGTTCTCCCACTCCTACTGTGTTAAAAAATCCATTTCCGGAGCAGGAGAATAAGATGATAGGTTCTTCCTCAAATGCCAGTGAAGAACCCATTTTGATGATGTCTCATGTGCGGATTGCGACTCGATCGCAAGATTATGGTAGTAAGGCTCCTGTTGATGGTAAGGAAGCAGAATCTTCTCATTCTAACCCATCAACCTCAGCTCCTGGTTCCGATCCACTACAGATCGAAAAACCTAACCTGGACTTAGTAATTAAACCGCCCGCCAAGGGTGTACTTCGAAGGTCTGCTTTCAATCCACATGCGAGAGCAGCCCAGAATTACAACATTGTTGAGGACTTAGCTGTTTCACCCTCAGCAATGTCGGCGTTAGAAGTGCTGCAATCATGCCCAGCACAACGAAAATTACTTTTGTCGGCTATCGGAGCTGTTGATGTTCAGGACCCGAACCTGATAATCTTCGATCTAGAAAATAGTACACCACGTCTCCCCCATCAAATGGCTTTCCAAATTCCAGTGATAGTCAAAAACAGGCCTATTCATCGGACTGTGATTGATGAGGGAGCCTCTACGTGTATTATGTCGATTCAATGTTGGAGATCTCTTGGTTCTCCTTCGTTGAACCAATCCCCCACCATCCTTAAGGCCTTCGATGGCCGTGGGTTCCGTCCGTTTGGTATTCTACAGGAATTGCCTATAGGGGTAGAAGGTAAAACCGTTAGTCTGGATGTGGAGGTGGTTGATGCCCCTCTAGACTACAACCTTCTTTTGGGTCGAAGTTGGTCATATGCTATGACAGCGGTCGTTTCATCGGTCTTCAGAGTAATTAAGTTTCCACATAACGGTAAGATCGTGACTATTGATCAGCTGACATACTTTTCATCCGACCCAGCCTCTTCAGAGAGTATCCAGCATGTCGGTAAGACGACAATCCCTTATAAGGACGTTGGTGTAGGTTTAGTTAAAGATTCCGGTTTACTGGGAACTTTTCCTCTCCCTCCACTCAGCGTAGATCCTTCATTTGCAACAATTCATATGATTACATCAGAAAACATTATTTATGATGATCCTTGGATTGTCCCATCTGAATCTGAGATAGACTCATTCGGTGATGCTATGCCTTTGAGTCCATATGAAATTGCTTATGAAGCTGTCATGTCTTTTACCGACTCGCATTCAACCGAAATCGACCAAATGAATGTGGTCAGTGAAGAATCACTTTTCACCTCAACCTTAGAACGGATAGCGTTTCCCGAAGTCGTGTCATCTGACGAACAACTTCGCGAAATCCTAAGTGTAGACGATCTACCATGGGAAGATCTCCATCACAGATCTTCGTTTTTACCTAAGGATGATGCTTTTGAAAATGATTTTTCATCTATCTTTACCGCTGAATATGTCAAAGACGCTCAGGATCCAACGAAACATTCTGATTCAGAGTTGAATTTAGGGAATATTTCTCGTACTATTCCCATTGATATTTCAGTGAAGCCCGGAATTAAGGAAAACATTCATATAGGTGCCACATGTACAGAAGATGAAATCCAAACTTACAAGGCCCTATTCCAAGAATTCCGCGATGTGTTTGCCTGGTCTTACGAGGAAATGCTGGGAATCGATCCTGCCATTGTTGTTCATGAAATAAAGACCTACCCGGATGCTAAACCCGTCCGGCAACGGTTGCGTCAGATTCACCCTTGAAAAGCGGCTGCGATTAAAGAAGAAGTCGAAAAGCTGTTGAAAGCAGGTTTCATATATCCGATCCCGTTAACGGATTGGGTATCGAATATTGTTCCAGTCAACAAGAAACAAGGAACAATAAGAATCTGTATCGACTATAGGGATATAAATCGAGCTTGTCCAAAAGACAACTATCCTACGCCTTATATCGATCAAATTATTGATGATTGTGCCGGAAGTGAAATGTTTTCCTTTATGGATGGTTTTTCGGGCTATAATCAAATCAATATTCTACTTGCCGACCAACCAAAAACGGCATTCATTTGTCCATGGGGGACATTTGCTTATTGCAAATTACCTTTTGGGCTTAAGAATGCCGGCGCCACTTTTCAGCGGGCGATGTCTTATGCATTTCATGACATCAAGCACATTGTGCAACCGTACCTCGATGATTTGCCTGCTCATTCTTTACATCGAGCTGATCACCTTGTCCACTTACGAGCAATCTTTATGAGGTGTAGGCATTATCGAATTCGGTTGAATCCCCACAAGTGTGTTTTCTGTATAGAAACAGGTCGATTGCTGGGATTTGTTGTTTCAAAAGCCGGCATTCGCGTCGATCCCTCGAAGGTCGAAGCTATCATCAAATTGCCTCCTCCTTCGAGTTTGCGCCAACTCCAAAGTTTGCAAGGGAAAGCGAACTTTTTACGCCGATTCATCCCAAACTACGCCGAGGTCACTAAAGGTTTTACACAGTTGTTGAAACAGAACGCTCAATTCTCTTGGGATGAGATTGCCCAACAATCTTTTGATGCACTTAAACACGCGTTGACCCATGCACCGTTGTTGCATCCTCCCAACTACAACCAGGACTACTTCTTATACCTCGCAGCTTTGCATTCCACCATTGGAATGGTGTTAGTTCAAGAAGATGAATTCGGAGCGGAACATGTGATATATTATCTTAGTAGGACCTTAAATCCCACTGAGTTAAAATATTCGCATGTGGAGAAATTGGCCCTGGCAGCCGTTCAAGCTGTCCAGCGTTTTCGTCACTACATTCTTCTCCGTAAAACTACAGTTATTTCGGATTGCAACCCTATGATTTATATTTTGACAAAACAACTGCTAGGGGGCAAGTACTCTAAATGGATCGTTTTCCTGCAAGAGTTCGACTTGGAGTTCGAGAAGTCCAAGTCTAAGAAATCCTTAGTTTTTGCGGAATTGATGTGTGATTTCCCGTGTGCTGACACAGAAACTGTGGCAGAGGAGTCCATTGCGGACGAATCTTTGTTTCTTATCAGTACTGTAGATCCGTGGTACGGAGATATAATCATCTATCTCCAAACCCAAACCTTTCGGCCTGAAGCTTCCAAAGCGGACCGTCGAAAAATTAGGTTTCAATCCCAACAATATAAAATTATTGGAGATACACTTTATCGCCGGGGGGCAGACTTAGTTTTTCGACGTTGTTTAACTCACGGAGAGGCTGAGAGGGTTTTGAATGATTGTCACTCTGGAGCATGTGGCGGTCATATGTCTGGGTATGCCACAGCTCAGAAGGTGTTGCGCGCTGGTTACTTCTGGCCATCTATGTTTAAAGATTGTATCATTGCAGTCCGGAAGTGCCACAACTGCCAAGTGTTTGATCGCAAGATGCGCGCACCACCTGCTCCTCTCCACCCTATAATTGCCGTTGGTCCATTCGCCAAATGGGGTATCGACTTTATTACTTGTAACCCTCACTCGGCCGGGGGGCATGCGTATATCATCCTCGCGGTTGATTATTTTACTAAATGGGCCGAGGCGATGCCTACATTCGACGCAAGCGGCAAAACAGCTGCAGTTTTCGTATTCAATCATATTATAACTAGGTTTGGTGTCCCACAAGCAATCATTACTGACCATGGGAGCCATTTTCGAAACATCATGATGACTGAGCTTACAAGCCAGCTTGGTTTGCGCCACGATAGCTCTACTCCTTATTATCCGCAAGCCAACGGTTTGGTTGAGTCTATCAACAAAGTTCTGGTTATCATGATTCGACGAACCATTGGTATTCATCAGTCGAATTGGCACAACATGTTATTTTCAGCGCTATGGGCATACCGAACCTCAGTGAAAAATTCAACAGGGTTCACTCCTTTCCAGCTAGTTTATGGCTTGGAAGCTGTGTTACCCATTGAATGCGAAATCCCATCACTTCAAATGGCTGTCGAATTGCTTCCAGCTACTTCCGAAGAGGAGAAACGTTTATTGTACTTAGCTAAATTAGATGAGACTCGACGTGACGCTACATTGGCAATCGAGACTCACGCAAAGCGAATGAAAGCTCAGTATGATAGAAATGTGACCCCTCGAAGTTTTTCGGAGGGAGACCTAGTACTATTATATGATCAAGCTAACGATAAGCTAGGTGCTGGAAAATTCGTTCCTATGTGGCATGGACCCTACATTGTAAAGCAAAAGCTAGCAAAAGGGGCTTATGAGCTGGTTGATTTTGATGGGGACTCTTTGGGTAAACCCAGAAATGGACTTTACCTAAAGAGGTATTATGCTTAAATGATGGGTATGGAGAAATTTTTAGATTAGGTTAGGTTTTCTTTCTAGCTAGTATGTTTGTTAGTTAGTCAGTGTGCTTAGCTTAGCGAGTGTGTTTTTCGTCGTTATTCTGGCTTATCTTGGTTTTACTCTTGATATTGCAGATGTCGACGCCTCTCCAAACATACATTGGATTTGCTGATGGTGCTTGTCGTAGTACACGGAATATCTCTTCCGCAGCTTGGGTTATCTATTCGCCCTCTGACGAGTTAGTTTCTATGCATGGGATAAGCCTCGGTCAAACAACGAGCAACATTGCAGAATACAGTGCAGTGGTTGAATTATTATCCGAATCTATTTCATTTGGAATTCGACGTTTGATAGTGAGGTTAGATTCTGAACTTGTTGTATTACAGCTTAATAGAGTTTATGCCATTAGAAATCCTGTGTTATTAAGGTTGTTTTTGAGAGTGCGTCTCTTGGAACGTGAATTTGATTACATTGAATATCAGCATATTCCAAGGTCTTTAAATACATTAGCAGATGCAATTGCTTCTCGAATGTTGGACAGACATTTACGATAATCATGCAAGTAAATTTAAAAACATTTCATCACATATGTTAAACAAGATAAGCCGGTAATAGTGATATATATATAGATAGGAGTGTGTCAAAAAATATACATCGTCTTCGATCATAGGTTGAAAAACACCTTATGATCGGCAAAAATGATAGAGTACAAAAAAGTCAAAAATGTCACAGGTGTCTACAAAGTGACTAGCCAATCACTGGTGGTGCTCCCTATACGACACCACTGCACGGGCTACCTTGCGCAAAAATCTCCTAAACGGTCCAGGGACCGCGACTACATAGCGCTGAAGCCTGATAGGAATATCATCCATGGTAGTCTCAGGCATATCCGCCGTCAGACGCTCTAGATCATGCTCCAACTCAGCCAGTACCTCTGCAGCCGCCGCGTCCTGTGGGGCCGGTACCGGTGCAACTGGATGTCTCCTCTCAAAAGGCCGGAGGTTGGCTGGGCGCTGTGGACCAACATCTGCATTTTGAAAATTTTTACTGTCAGTTTTGAGACGATATATATAAAAACAAAAAAAAAAAAAATATACATAATTTGAAAACTTGTGAAAAATAAAGTACCTCTGTCATCCCAATGTTCTCCCTGTGGAAGAACCATGTCCGGATCATGTCGAAAATCTACTCCGGCATACGGAAAGTCCTGGATCGAGAAAACCTGGTCCTCCAACCAGTGAAAGTAACTATCAGAAAATCGAACAACTGCCGCGCCCTCGTCAGGATGCCGGGCCATCACCGCAACCCATCGTACCAGCTTTGGCTCCCGAGGACCCAAGATATCAACAGTGAGTTGCTGAGGGATCAGCATCGGAACTCTCTCTAAGGCAAAGCTCACGACTAAAGGCCCATATCCAAAAGTTTTCAGTCGTCCGTTCTTTGCCTTAGTCAGTTGGCTCTTCACATTAGCCGACACAGCATCACACCAGTTGAAAATGGTGCCTTGGTAACAGTCAATTGCCATCCGCATTTGGGACCCAGAAGCAATGTGTAAAGCGGCTGCGCCGCAAATTCTGGTAACCGTGAATGCTATAACTTTGAGCTCACGCAGAGAGATGTGTTTGATCTCCACGCCTTTCGAATGGTGTGCACCAGGTGTGCACCAATCTTCCTGGAGACTAACAAGGGATTGGCCACCCGGCCTAGTCCCGGCTAGATTGAGTTGCTCGCCTCTATTTGGCAAGCCAGTGAGAAAGTATATATCAGAGGGCTCTATCTCGAGCTGGTGCCCTCCTATGTAAAAGCATTGCTCTTGAACGTTCCATCTCTCAACCAGCCATTCTAAGAATCTTACCTGAGCCCTCATGCCCGGTATGGCCCAGTATTTATATAACCCGCACGCTTTTAGGGCATCCAGGGAAGGTTGATGTTCGATTGCAGCTTCATCAACCTCCTCGTGCTCTCTTTCTCTCCAATCCAGCATGGTAAGTGCCCTACACATGAATAAATAGGCATTAGAATTAATTTTGGGAAATTTGAATGGTTGATTTTGGAGTTTGGGGTTTCAAAATCCGCGTTTTGCGGAGGACGCACCCCGCGTTTAGAACACAGGGCGTCGGGACGCAGCTGGCCTGAAGGTGGGCTGCGTCCCCCGACCTTTTTTCTGTATAGGAAAAAGTCGGGGGACGCAGGTCACCCGAAGGGCACCTGCGTCCACCGCGGAGCGCATTTTGAAACCTAAAACCCCCCAAAAAATCAAAACTAAAACCTAAAATACAATTTTAATTGGATGAAATTGAAGAGTAGGATGTTGTAAAATACCTGGAAGAGACGGCGTTCGATTCTGACGGTCGGATTTTCTGCAGCAACCACGGGAAGTTTCTTGCCAAAAGCCCTTTTTTCAACCTCAACAGTGAAATGGTAAAAATGACATGGTAAAAAGTCTTTTTTATAGGTTTTTTGGATGAATTTGTTCATTTTTCACCACGGAAAGATGTTTTTCGATGTATTTTTGCCTATCTTAAACAGGTATGAGTAATGTGTTGCTTTTGTGCAGGACAAAGGGACTTAGAGGGAAAATTGTCATTTTTCACGAACCAAAATATCAGAGTCATCTTTTAAGCCCTTTTCTGACTCCTAAAAAATGAAAAGATTGCCGAGCGTTTCTTTTACACTCGTTAAAACGGAATTAAAAGACGGTCCCCTTATAGCTCTTTTCTGACCGTAAAATCAGGAAAAGATTGCCGGGTTTTTGTTGTTTCAAACTTGATAAGGAAATAAAACGACGTGTCCTTGATCGCTTTTTACTTTTTAGGTCAGTGGCACTAATTATGAAAGTACTCCTTGGTCGCAAGATCAAGCGGTTCCCCCAGGTATTATTTTATACTTTTTCGGGCTTGAGGGACACAAATCTACGAAAAAGTTCAACTTGGAGTCTTCTTAAGTTTTTCAGACTCTCTAAAATTGAAAAACGCCGAGTTTCTCCTATACTGGGCTCGTTAAACATTTCACAGTAAAGGACCTGTTCAATTACAAACAGGAACGAACCACTCCTTCCTAGGGTTCGAATCAAAACTAGGTTGGACTCATCCGAAGGATGAGCTTATAATCAAGCATATGTTATCCTCCTCAAGCTTGTTAAAAATAAAGAGGTACTTGCCAGAAATGGTGGGGGAAAAGAGAGAAGAATGAGCCTATTTGTTACCTTTTGTCTCAGAAGAAACTTTATTACCACTCTTGAACACGACACTTTTTCATTCACCTGGGTTGGGAAATCCTTACCTCACAATTGATCAAACCACTTTGAAAGTCTTTAACCGGGTTCCGGGGATTAACTTTGAATTATTCATCACCAAGCCATCTGTCGTGCCGTTATGTGTTCAAGAGGTCTGCAAGTAAAACTTTCATCTGCAAAATACTTGTCATCCATTTGACCATCCCTGAGTCAGTCCTTACAACAACATTTCTTCAACTTGAACAATGATTTCGTGTTGCAGGCTTGCCTGCAACAAGTCGCTTTCTATCGACATCAGCACATTATCTAGAGAGATGACTTAGAGATCATCAGTACCTTGAAGTCTGCATGCATCAATGGCAGGTTTCTCGCCTTTGATGTCAGTTTACATCATTGACTTTCGATCAAAGGATTCCGTGAAATGTTCGACATCAACTCATTCATTCACATCTCATGGATTGTACTGGGTACTTTGAGAACCATTGACATTACTGGTGGTCTCTCTCACGCTTGTTAACAGTTTACATCATCGACTGGTAATCAAGTGGTTTCTACCATGTTCGACATCAACTCATTTATTCGCATGGCTAGAATCGTACCAATTCGAGAAGTAGAAATAAAGACCCTGGATCTAGTTTCTACCATCCAGGCTGCGAGGAGTTTTGTATTCATTATCTAAGTAGACTAATCACAAACAGATGGCTGCGCCCATACTGTGTCTACAAAAGTCTATGATTATGATGTACTGCAAGATCATTCCTGTATCAGAGTAGTTAGTCTGTTAGTTAAAGTTTTAATCTGAGTATGGGAATGCCTACCTCAGTGATGATATAATCTTATACATGTATTTTGTGTTGAAAATTGCAGGTTCTGACCAGGCTCTCCACGAGATAATCCTTGAAATGATAAAGCGCTTCACCCTTCCTAGATAATACAAAACCCTAATCTATTTCAGGCTTCGCACTTTAGGGGGCAATCTGTTACACTAAAAAATGTCACCATGACCATATACAGTTAGGATGACTCTACCAACAGTCATGCTACCCTCTTAGGCAAGTCTTATGCCTCTGCTTCCCATGTCAAACTCCAAAAAAGAGAGAAAGTCTTTCTAAATGTATTTATCTCTGGGGACGCAGGTTCTCTCAACCTTACCTGCGGGGACGCACCCAATGTTCACAAAAACTGCGTCTTTGGACGCTCTGTATGTAAAGGTGCAGGTGCGTCCCCCTGAAAAGGTTAAAATGCGCAAGTTTCATCTTTAAAAAGTCACTTGTGGTCATTTCTAGAGCATTCTAGAAGGTTGTTCGACGTGTATTGAGCGCCTCCAGATGGTTCATGCACTCCTACCAAAGAGGAACTTATCCCATCAATAGGGGAGCTATCCCATCCAAAGAGGGGATTATCCCATTGATGGTGGACCTGATTAACTTCCTCTTGAGCACTATAAGTACAGGCATTGGGCCAGAAGGAGAGGAGGTTGAAAGCTATACATTTCTAAGGGTAAATGCTGCAAGAATTAGGACTCCCATTTAGAAGCTTGTGAGGAGAGATTGCCATCTTTGCTTGTTCTATTTGGAAGTGGGTGAGCTTTGTCAAAGTAAAGGAGAACTCTTGATGGACCCTGGGAGGGACTTGCACAACACCAAGGCTCAGGTTGTATTTGTTCCTTTTGTTACCTATTAATGCAAATGAGTCCATTCTTCTCAATAACTTGTTATTTATGAGTTGTTACATGTACTCCTTGGTCTATGTGTTAAATATGTTTTATTCTATGAGATTATCAAGTGCTATTTAATCGTTTGATTGTTAGTGTATGCAGGTTTCAAAGTGAAGGAGGAGCTCATCCGGATCAGCGGAGCTGGACTGCTACAACAGCGTTGGATTACAGGTAGGATCTAAACACTTGATTTCTCGTATAGTAAATGCATGTTTAGAGAAGGATTGCTCTTGTTTGTCTTGTTTGTCACTAGAGAGTCTTAGGATCCTAGGGAGGTTGGTTGTGTCCGCACAATCGACTCTTTCCGCCTGACACCCTCCTCTGATCTCAACTGGGTCTCTATCTGAACTAACATGCATGAGTTATTCATGAGAGAATATTCAGTTATCTGAAGTGCATTAGTTATATGCAAGAATGCATTAACTAACTGAACTCACACTAATTTAAAAAAACTGTTTAAATCAATCTAACTGGACTTGACTCAGTTAACTGAGCCAACTAATTACAACTCAAATTAGAACTCATCCTTATCTCTTTAACTGATGGATAAATTCCTCAATTAATAGAGAAACTATTGCATGTCCTCACATAGACTTCATGTTTGATTTTTCACAACTAATTAACTCATGGTGAATTAATTAATTTATTTTCAAACAGATTTTAAGTTCAAATTTGAATTTTACTTCCTATTTTAGTCCAGGGACTGAGTAAAATTAGAATTCATCCGGAACTGCTAAAAATAACAATGCTATTTTTAGCACTTCCATTTTCATTTCCATGTTGCTCAATCTAGCATTGGTACCCAAACTGATATTTATAGCAGTGCTATTTTTAGCACTTCTATTTTTAGCATTTATTGTTGCCATTTTCAACACTCCCTCTCAACAAGAAAGGCATTCAATTTGAACCCAATCCTATACCTTTGGAATGTTCTACATGCAACACTTCTCCCAAGTGTGGTTGCTCCAGCAACTCTAGAAACAAAAAACTCTCCCAACTAACCTCTCTATTGGGCTAGAAACATACTCTAATGCTGAAGCTTTGCCTGCTGCTGACAAGTGCTCCCTCTCTGACCTATGAGCTACTACAACACTCCATGCATCTCTAACCGTTGCACAACTCTTTGTGCCATCCTGCACTGGTGCAACACTCCTGTGCCTCTCGCATTGTTGCAACCTGCTAGCTCTACACTATCTTGGGACTTCTTCACTGTAGCTCTCTCTGCTGCTCCATCCACATCTGTCTCTACCCAATCAGCTAGTCTTGCTACTCCTCGTCAAGGCTCCTGTAGAAAAGTCGAATCAAAGAGGTTGGGTACCTTAAGGATCTTGCCCCTATTCTGGTCTTCTTGGGACGATCACTCCACATAGCCCCACCTCCTACCTGGGGGTATGGATGCATGTGATCCCTATGCCCACCTGGCTCGAAATTTCCCCCTACTGGAGGTCTCTGCATGAGTAGATGTCTCTACATGATCTCCTCTCAGCTTCTCTAGTTGTGGCTGCTCCACAACCTCCTGAAGCTGCTTCACCAATCGTGGCTCCTCCACAATCGTCTGGGACTTCTTTTAGCGCTACATGTTGAGAGGTAATGTACTCTCCCTCTCAACCACCAAGTCTCCATCAATTGCCTTGCTCCTCAAGGCTTTGCATGCATCTTGAACCTCAATAGCATACAGGTTCTTGACCCGTGAATCAATCTACTTCACCTGTCTAGTGATGATGTGTCTAAGGAAAAGCTTTCCCTTACTAAAGACTACATCATAGCCTCTATATTCTAGCATCATGATTGAAACTAAATTTCTCTTCAGTCTTGGTACATACTTGACATCGGTCAAGGTAATGCGAGCTCCATGATCCCTCTAAAAAATAACCGTGCCTACACTTGATACACTATATTTTTCATCATTACCCATCGCTATGAGTATCTGGAGATTTTTCTCCTCCAAAGTACTGAACAAACTCTTATCGCCAGTCATGTGGAAAGGAGCTCCACTGTCAAGAAACCAACCACTTTCCACCATGGATGAAACCATGCATGCAAACAGTGTGAAATCCAACTCGAACTGTGAGGCTAGTGCCTCACCTTCTGATCCTTCCATGGATCCCTTCTTGGATTTCCTCAGTGGACAATTTGTAGCAAAATGGCCCATGACATGACAACGAAAGCATCTCACTTTCAATTTGTCAAACTTCTTCCCACCTTGGGAAGAACTGGATTGGGAAAGAGAATCCTTATCCTTCCCCTTCTTCGCCTTACTCGCTAAGGCATAGTTTTCTTCATCCTCCATGGATGGAGAACCATCTCTGGTGCTTCTTCTTATCTTCTCCTACATTAGACCGACCAAATTTGTTCCCAATATGGCAGTTTATCTCTTCCATCAACCGAGTCCTACTAGCTATGCAAGCTCTTAGGATGATTGAGGAGTGCAAGACTCACCATGTCATCATCAGCTGTCACGATCCCTACACTTCCAAGCTCATCCCTGCATGTGGTGAGCTTGTTTAGATACATAGAGATCATGTCGCCCTTTTCACACTTGATCTTCCGAAGCTTGTCTTTCAGTGCCAGCTTCCTCTGATCACTGCTATTCTGATATATATCTTTCAATGTTTTCCACATTGAAAATGGTGTCTCCTTCCCATAGAGACTCGAGATTATGTGATCTCGAATTCCCTCTAGAAGGGTTCTCCTTGCTCTAGCCACACATTTCTTCCATTCAGTCAATTCAGTCACACTAATCAACTTGGGGACTTCTTGATCAATGAAGTCCTTTAGACCATTATCCTCTAGTACTGCTTCCATGCGATCCTTCCAAGCTATATAATTCGAACTTCCATCAAGGGAATATTCGAATCTTAAACCATTGAATGCCATAGGTGAAATAGATATGTGATAATAACTCGATTTCTATATTCAGAAATCACAAACTTCCAACTTCTCCCTTCTTTTATACGATTCTTCCTTGATCACATTTGCTGATACCATGTAGAAATTCCCATTGTAGATCAACAGATTATGCAATAGACTAAAGCAAAATACAAGATCTACTTCTAAAACACTTTGCGGAAGCTTAATCAAATTGAGCAGGATCAAGAGAAAACATATAACTGAGAATGAGAAATCAATCACAAATAACACAGAAGAAATAACTCGAGGAAAGCCTCAGCCTAAAAGCCCAACTCTGTATTATCATACAAGTGGAAATATAGTTTGGATTACAAAACGAATCAGCTCACAAGCTATCCTGCTCTCTTTGCAATCCCTTTGCTACTCATAGACAGTCAAAGGCCTCTCTCAAACCTTCTCTTCCGCCCTCCAAGCCTCCTATTTCTTTGTGCAATTTTCCTTGGTGTCCAGTGCAGCCACTTGTGTGAATTGCCCTCTTCACACACTCACTAACCTCTAATCCAACTGCGCAATCTTGAAGGAGATAAATCCTTCTCCATGGATGAGCTTCCTTTATAGGAAAAATACATCTAACTAATAGTACAATGTCCCTCCTCTGATCTCAACTGGGTCTCTGTCTGAACTGACATGCATGAGTTATTTATGAGAGGATATTCAGTTATCTGAAGTGTAACAATTATATGCAAGCATGCATTAACTAACTGAACTCACATTAATTTAAACAAACTGTTTAAATCAATCTAACTGGACTTGACTCAATTAACTAAGCCAACTAATTACAACTCAAATTAGAACTCATCCTTATCTCTTTAACTTATGGATAAATTCCTCAATTAATAGAGAAACTGTTGCATGTCCTCACATAGACTTCATGTTTGATTTTTCACAACTAATTAACTCATGGTGAATTAATTAATTTATTTTCAAACAGCTGTTAAGTTCAAATTCGAATTTTACTTCCTATTTTAGTCCAGGGAGTCACTAAAATTGGAATCCATCCCGAACTGCTAAAAATATCAATGTTATTTTTAGCACTTCCATTTTTTATTCCCTGCTGCTCAATCCAGCACTGGTACCCAAACTGCTATTTATAGCAGTGCTATTTTTAGCACTTATATTTTTAGCATTTCTTGTCACCATTTTCAATAATCCACTCCAACCCTTGATCATAAGGAGCTATAGTAAAGAACTTAAATTCTTTGCAGACTGTCAAGTCCTATCAAAGTGAAAAAAACATTAATATCAACTAGTGGCAAGCAGTGGTCTCCGTAGCTCTTGGCCATAACCTTGGTTACTAGGTACATAAGCACCCAAGTTTTTATCAAATCACCCAATTCATTTTATGTGCAAAAATAAATAATAGGTGGTGAGCAGTGGAGTGGCAAGGTTAAATGACATTTCTAGCCATGTTGTTGTGACATAGATTCCATGTAGAAGGTACCTGTGGATCAAGGGGGTGACGTGGAAGTCACAGGAGGTGATGTGTGGTAGGTAGTTTGGGTGTTTTTGAGGGCTTAGTGGGCATCCTTTAGGTGACATGTGGCATTTCCTGGAGGATGTTGCATGGCATCACCCAGAGGATGCCACGTGGAAATGATGATGTCACAGTGATGATAGCATGATGTCTACAAGACATGGCAGAGGAAGAGTAACTCAGATCAATAGATGATGTGGATGCATGTGACAAGTGCCATATCTCGATTGGTTGAAGTTAGACAATGTGGAAGTGACATGGAAATATATATGGACACGTTGTTAGACAATCCAACAATTTTCTTAATTATGATTTAAGATAATCTAATATGGGATTAGTCTTAATCCTCGGTTGCATGACCCTGCCTAAGCTTTTAAAGGTGTTTGAATAAACTTGCCCGGGGACCCAAGATTAGAATGAATAAGCTAGATAGATGGTTGAGAGTGATTATTTTGTGACGATGGCCTAAGGGAACTTAATTAAATCTTAAGCTACCATAATTATGGATTAGCCCTATTCCTCGCTATGCGGACTTGGGTGAATAAAAAGTTTGATATATGGAATGGGATGGGGACTTAGGATCGTGAGGATGTGGCACATTGATTTTAGCTTATGACATGATGATGTTAGCATTTATTTTCCCTCGAATGGCTAAGGGCATGATTTTGACGTTATGGTCGTAAGGGAAAATTTTCATAGCCCTCAAGGGCACCAATGTCAGCTTGGTCAAATGAGTCATCGTCAGTCTTGTGATATTTGGAGTTGAATTCGTCAAATTGGTTTACCATTGTAAATTTCCATGATTTTTGCATCAAACCCAATTTGAATTATGAATAAGAAACTATATATATTATCACCAATTTAATTATTCAAGTGTGTTCTCGTGGTGTAGCATGATGATATCTGGTGTGAGGATTGTTTGACGGTGTGTAGAGATCTGAATTGGTGCAAAGAGTGTGAAATCTAATATATGTATGGTGCAAATATGTCAACAATTAATAAATCGAAAAGGAAAGAAGTAGAGTTTATATATATTATGTGTTTTGGGGACTGTAAAGATGAGACTGAGCTTATTCAAAAGTGGTTGATTTTTTGCTATAGGAAATCAAATCTGAGTTGATTTGAAGGGTGACTGAATTTTTACTACAAGGAGCCAAGTGTTTGTCTATATGATTTGGAAGCCCAAATTTATTTTATGTTTTTTGATTATTTGTTTGAATGGATTACTCGAAGAGCACATCAAAATGAAGATTTCTTATGAATTCTGGTCTACTGTCATGTTTGAGAAAAGGATATTGTTGGAGTTGTGAGTAACAAAGTCTGCTAGTTATTTCTAAGTAATGAAGTAATGCACACCTTAAGCTTTCTATTTTTTCTATAATTCCAAGGTCATGCCAATCAAGTGTGTTTTCCATAATGGTTAAGCATATAAAGTTTTAATGTGGAGTTTGTTGAATGCCAAATTCTATTGTACTAAATTTTTGAGTAATGAAGTTTTTTTTAGTATGAAGTATGATGTTTGGTCTACTTTTGATTTGAATTGGGGTGTTGTTGAGCAAAGAGGAAATTCTTATTTGAATTTAATGCATATGGATGTAGTGTGAAAATGTTATGAAATTGTAGTTCCATTGAGATTTAAGGGTTGGTGCCTCTGACAGGTTGGTGCTTGCAAATTGATTGAGGAGGTGGGTTCCTCCATTAGGTTGGATCCTACAACAGGTTGCCCACAACAAGTGGATGCTTGCAAATATTAGAGGTTGGTGCCTCAATCAGGTTGAATCCTACAACAAGTTGGTGCTTTCATATTTCTGAGATGTGTGCTTCAATCTGGTTGTAGCCTAAGGCAAGTTGGTGCTTTCATATTTCTAGGATTGGTGCCTCAATAAGGTTGTAGCCTAAAACTAGTTGGTTCTTACTTATTTTTGGGGATCAATGTCTCTTTATGGTTTGTGCCAGTAAATTATTGTAATCAAGATTGAAGAATAAGATAAGTAGATATGTGGTTTTATCCCACAAGGGTTTCCATGTATGTCTTGTATTCTCATATCTTGATGTGATGATTATTTTGTTGATGCATTATTATGTTTTTAGTTATGATGAATTTTGAAATTGTTTATATTGGCCATTATACTAATTTGCCCCCACTCACCTCTTAGTATAATCATAATTCAAACAATTGGTTTCAGGGGCGGTTCCTTTAGGAACAATTTCACAACTGGGAGGTAGATCAAAGACAATGGATAACCAAGATGGATATTACACCAATAAAGCTCCAATGTTCACTAGAATAAATTATGCATTTTGGATGTTATGAATGAGAACTTACATAATGTATTTTGGTTTAGATATGTGGAACATAGTAGAAAAAGGATATAAAAATCTGAATATATTGATTGGTAAGGATGAGAAGTCTGAATTCACTATTGTTGACAAAGGTGAATTCCCTAGATTAAGTGGTATGATCTAGAACAACATAAGACAAAAAACAAAGAGTTTTCCTTAGATAAATTAGAGAATGGGAAAGAATCCTACCTCATATCTGTAGTGATCCTTCCTTTCCTCCTCACTTGTAAGTTTCAATTCAAACTCCAAATGCTATAATTAGAACCTGCACATACGATTAAAACAAGAAAAGGATCCACAATATCCATGTAGGATAGTCTAACATCTCTATTCAATGAATCAACAAGGCATTAAAATAAATGATTGTATATTAATATATATAGGAGAGAGTTTACAACCATAAACAGAAGCTGACTTTGTGGATGTCTCTCCAAGTTGACTTGTCCTTCCTTGTCACAAAGCACACCTCAACACCAATCCTGATATATAAAAGTGATTACTCCTTAGGTTCAAACCAAAAACATGAGGGCACAATAAATCTCCAAAATCCAACCCAGACTTTATGGGAGGCAGTAAATTTATAGGAGGAGGTGGTAGTTTGGGAATTCTTATCCAACTACCAATCTAAGCTTGAGATCTAGTTAAGAGGGGAAGATGATCTCAAGGGATAACAGATAAGGTCTCCAAGATAGGATTTGATTTCTCTATCCATGGTAAATGGTTAAAACTACCTTGGAAGCTTCTAGAAGAGGAAGTTTCGAAAATATTTTTTATTTTTCCTGAACTTCTAGAATCAGCACACCTTTAGAAAGGAGCAACCTGTGTTGATAAGCGCTGGTGACTAGGCATAGAACCTACACTGAGCACATGTGGGCTAAAGGGCCAAGTGCATTGGGGCTTATAACAATGATTTTGAGCAAGCAATCCCAGAAACTTAGACTTTTTTCGGAGAAGTGATGCTTATGGATTTGTGAAGGGATGATGACAAAATGTATATGGATTTCCAATGATCTAGTTTGTAGGCCTATTCACTAGATGTAACAAAATAGCCTGTAACATATTCCCCCACAAAGTACAAAGTCAGAAGTAGTAGATGATGACTGAAGTGCTTTATCTTGTGACAAGTACAAATCAATAACAACTGGTCGATATCATCATATGTTACAATGCTTTTTTCGTCATGATATCACTGCTGAGGGAGGAATATCCATGCTCAACATGTAATCCAATATTACATGTACAATGATCAAGAAGTCTCGCTATGTGGACCCATGCTTGGATAGTCTTCTATATGATCATAACCATCATATACTGAGATCTGGTATTAATCCTGAAATCACGACCCAGATGGATGAAACTAGATCTAGGGTGTTCTATCTCATTTACTCAATCATTCAAATGTACAAGTATAAGATGAGATGATGTCGAACATGGTAGACATCATCTGATTACCGGTAAATGATGTAAGTTGTTAATAGATACGAGAGAAACCACCGATGATATTAATGGTTCTCAAGGTACTACAATACAATATATATGGTGTGAATAGATGATTTGAAGTAGTACACAACATAGAATCTTTCGGTTGAAGGCCAATGGTGAAAACATGTTTCCGAAAGCAAGGAAACGTGCCATTGATGTATGCAAGTTCCATGGCACTTAAGGGAGTTTCTAAGTCAACTTCCTGCATAATGAGCTGATGTCGACAGGAAAGGACCCATTGCAAGAGGTTCTTAATGTTGTTGGGTTGTATTATACCCCTCTATGGGGTCTGGGGCAATGCCCTGGAGAAAATTTTTTTGGACCCTATATTAGGTGGGCGAACCTACATATGGTTTTGTGCATGGTTTTTGCACATGGTTTTGGGCACGATGGTTTTCGGTCCATGGTATTGGATGCTTTGGCATGTATATATATGTATTGTAACATATGAAAGGAACATAATGAAAAATCAAGCTGGTAGTCCCATTTTGGGATCCAGGGGAAAATCTCTATGTATATTTGTTTTATGTGTTATGCTCTCACCTTTGATTATTTTCTGTTTTTTAGAATTCTTATGCATGTAATTTCTGTACGGGGTTAAAACCTACAGATGTATCCCCCATTAATGACACGAAATGGGTATCAAGATTTGAGACAAAGTCATGTTGATGTGGAGCTAGTTTAGGAATGACAGACATGAAATGAAGGCTTAGGAGTATTGTAGTAGATATCAACTAAGGGAATTATCTTGAACACACTAGCGACACTTTATGGAGTTGGAATCATTAACTCAAAATTGATTATGAAGGCTTTTAATATGGTATGATTAACCAAAGAGGAAAGAATATTTCCCCACCCAACAATCATGGAGATGAAGTGAATGAGTGTCATGTTCAAGAGCAACTTTCTACCATTAATAGGTAAAGTACCCTGTTTTCCCAATATCCCCAACCATTTCTGGTCAATAGCTCTTTTTTTTTACAAGATTGAGGAGGATAACATATGCTTGATTTATAATTTCATCCTTTATATGAATCCTTCTAAGAAATTTTAACGAATCTTGAGAAGGAGTAGTTTGATCCCAGCATGTTTGATGAGTCCATAACTGCTTGATGTTTTTATGAGTCTAGTGAAGGTGTAATTAGACTTCTTTATCATGTTTAGGGAGTTTGAGAAAGAGGTGAAAAAGAAAACTCCAAAGGTTCCTCTTTGTAAAATTGTCTCTTAAGTCTGAAAAGGGAGAAAACTATACTCATGAGAATCTCTTAGCCATGTTCGACTAAGGTATTCCTTTTTCGTAAGTAGTCTATCCCAGTCCGAAAAAGGGTTAAAATTATACTGGGTAGAATTATTTTCATTTACTTTAATGATTTCAAATAAACAAGTGCTCAACAATATCTTCATTATTAGGGAGTCAAAAAAGAGCTAAAAGAGGACCCCTCCTATAGGAATGAGTGGTATAAAAGGTAGAAAATGGTTTCGATAATGATGGAACTACTCAAAACATGTAGATTTAATGAGGTTGGCAAATAAGACCACTCATCATAATGATTCCTCAGGAAAGGGTAATACAACCAAGTGAAAGTGTATGATCGGCCAAGAAAATGGTGATGATGGAATGAGAAAACCAAGGCTCATCTGGTAGAAATATGATGATAAAAATGTAAATCATGAGAGGTAGGTTGAAACTAGTTTCATTTTTATAGAAGCTTGAAACATGGGAAACTATGCTTGAAATTGGTTTCATTTTTACACAATCTTGAAACAAGGAAAAAACTTTGCTTGAGAGTACTTGAAGGTAGTTTCATTTTTACACAAGCTTGAAACAAAGAAAAGCTATGCTTGATATTGATTATCATGCCCCTATCATAATGACTCAATTTTAGGCACATGCCCCCCAAGCTTCATTTCATTCACCTAAGTAGACTACTTGATACAGGGTGGATGGAATGAAGGTTCATGTATGAGATAAAGTGAAACACTCGACTTGGAATTTACAAGATCTAATCAAAGACTCGAATTGAAGGAAAATTAGTTTCATCTTTTAATGATCTTGACACATGAAAAGAACTACGCTCAAGGGACTTTGTTTCATTTTTTAATGAGCTTGACACAATAAAAGGAACTCTGCTCCGACAACCTTGTTTCATTTTTTAACGAGATTGACACATGAAAAATAAATCTACTCCAGGGATCAAATCATGGCCCCCAAAAGGCCATGTTTTCCAATATGTCCTCCTTAGATGGAATAACAATGCTTTGGATGGTATCAAAGGATCCAATGGAAAGATCAGACTCCAATGCCCCTAGGAAATGATTTACCATGTCACCTATTGGATCTAGGTCAAAAGAAGTTGAGTAAGCAGTGAAAGTATCATCTTCATCAGTAGGTATAGGTATGTGATAGGTTTCCACATAATTAACCATGGTGGGGGAGATAACACTTTCATATTTGG
Organism: Pinus tabuliformis; assembly: GCA_031772625.1. Taxonomy (NCBI): domain Eukaryota; kingdom Viridiplantae; phylum Streptophyta; class Pinopsida; order Pinales; family Pinaceae; genus Pinus; species Pinus tabuliformis. The sequence continues at coordinate 103,461,612 of CM062810.1, forward strand.
AACATTTAGGGAAGCTGATTGATTGGGAGTCAAATTAGGACCAATGAATGAAAGCTGGTCCATGGTCACAATTTTTTCTTCATGTCGGAAACACATCACATGAAAGAGTGAAAAGACATGAGCTCCCATGTCATAAAAATAGTAATTCCTAAGGAGTAAATTAAAATCTAAAGGGCCTTGGACTACCATCACATCGATATAGATAGAATTTCCTACCAAAGTAATGGGCAACTGAGGAAGGATCCCTAATGATTGACTGGTTCCTCTATTAAACGCAAACATATTCTGGGTAATGGACACAAGTTGTGGTGAACCTAAAGCCTTCCAAGTATTTGAGGACAAAATACTAACATACGTGCCTTCATCTATAAATATGCCAGGTATGACCATATGATCCGAGTTGACTCAACTCCTGGATTTAACCAAGATCTTTTGCTTTCATGATGTAATTAGAATTGCAATTAAAATAGCATAAAGGAACATAAATGCATGCTGTAAAGAAGAAGAAACATGACAAGAATCAACAATGTAATACACAAGATGTTGATAATGGAGTTTGTCTAGGAGGGACTACATATTCGGGCCCTGGTGTCAAGATGGTGTAGGTTGTTGCATTAAGTGTTGTCAATAGTGATGATGTACATAGGTGGTGACGTCGCTATCATACTGGGAAAATTCCCTCACACAGGAGTGGCTCCACGAGATGTTCTACTACAGGAAATCTCATGCACAAAAAGACTCCTATCAGTATGATATAAACTCATGCATGATGATAATGAGCATCCTGCCAACACGGCATCAAAGGGATCTCAATGCAAAGATACATGTCGACACATGAGTATCCCGTCAACATGACAACAAAGGGACATCAAACAAAACATGATGAATCATGACAACAAGTACATCCCACAGATGATTCTGCGTCACATCAAGCATGAACCATGAAACAAGTAAGAAAACAAGATCCCACATTAATCTTCAAATAGGGATCTATAAATCACAATGCATCTCATAGCAAAAAGAAGTACATGAACATACTACATATACCTCACATTTTGAGGCCATCTAAAGAAAAGGATGTCAAACTACTAAAGCTGGTCGTACCATCAATCTTGCGGCATCGAATCTCATGGAATGATTGCTCGCATGTTGAATGCTAACACCTGTACTACACTTTGAAAAGTGGTCGAAAAATTAAATGATCAAATGGAAAATCTAAATGCACCATGAAATTTGTGGCGTCAAATAGGGTAAAATAGACTGTCAAATTTCTGAATTCTGAGAAAGTGAAAATCTAGGGCTTAAGGAATCTTTTAGATTCCCCCTAGATTCCCTCCTCTAGGTCATCTGAAGGTCATCTTCTTAGATCAAAATTATAACTGTGCCATCAGGTTCATGTCACTGAGAGGTGTATGATCGAAATAAAGTTTGTCTAATTTGGAAATTGGCAAAATTTCGCCCTCTTGAAAATTTGGTTCAATCATGGTTCCACCTGTGCTTTTCCCATGTTCATGGTTCCACCTGCAATAAAAAATTAAAAAAAACTTCTATCTCAATTTCTATGCCTGTTCTCCCCCCTCCCCATGCAAATGAGGGCATAAAGTTTTAGTATAATTTTGCTAGGCAAAGTTTACAAGAGCCATAGTTAGCTTGTTGGTTAGGCGGAGCACTAGAAGAGGGTAGGTCAGGAGATCAATTCCCAACTCCCCCCCAAAATTACTTGCAACCATTTTAATTTTCATTAAAAATAGTGCATTTTTATAACTATTACATGTGGGTGTTTAGAGCATGGTTTGGCACATAGTTGGCACGGAGTGGTTATGTTTTAATGGCATGTGGTTTTGTATTAAGTTTGGGTTGTGACATATGGGGCCGCCATGTGGGCGGGGCCGACCCTTCCACCGGTCATGGGTTCAACTCTCACTGGCTCCGCTTTGTTTTTTAATGGGCATATATGTATTAAATGTGGTTGGGGGTGTGGGCTGGGTCCACGAGAGGTGGCCTGCGCACCCCAAATATAACATTTGTTTTAATGTTTGGTGGAGTTGGGTGGAGGGTTGGCGGGGGTCATGGCCCGTTGACCCAAATTTAATTGAACATTTGTTTTTGGTTCTGGTGGGGAGTGTAGGGGTCATGGGTTGCCACCCATTTATAATATTTTTCTTATTTTGTTTTAAATAATAACACATTTTTTGAATTTGTCTAATATAAGGGATATTAGACAAATTAATGATCCAACAAATTCACTCGTTTTTGGGAGATAGGTTTGATGCCCTGTGGTCGATCAAATTGTTGGTCACTTAAACTTGGCCCACTGCCCAACTTTGACCAAAACTTTGACTGGCTCATTCTCCCTCATACGAGCTTGGATTTGAGTGTCGTTCACACCATTGGAATCAGGGCAACGAGCACTTCGATATGGTGCTGGGTTGGGAACAATCTGGGAACTTTGAATTTTCCCCTTTCTGAGTCCTTTGGGACTTTTGCTTGTGTCTGGAGCCACCTAGATCACCATATTACAAGCTAGTGCTATGATCTTAAAGGGCATGTAAGGAGGATGACAATATCTTGCCAATGTACTCCAATCAAAGGAAGTGACCATACTACTTAAAGGGGTTGTTGTGGGAATGGGAGAACTGCCCCCTTGTGATATGGGAATGGAAGAACTACCCCCCTGTACTATGGGAATGATAGAATTTTCCCCCATGTTGCATGGGAATTGGAGGATTGTCCCCTTGTATCATTAATATGGGAGGATTTTACCCTAATTCATTGGAACCAAAAGAAACAAGAGGAACTTGAGCGGTATGAGACTCACTCTCTATGGGAAAGGTAGGATAAATAGATGGTGGAATCGAGTCAACCATGTTCTGTACCAATGGTTGGTCAGGAACAAAATCATGGGATTCATGTTTAGAGGGATTGGGATTGATTGGATACAAATTTTGATCAATTACTTCATCAACTAGTGGAGGATTAGGGTACATCTTTCTGTAGCTAGTCGGAAGTTGTCGTTGAGAAACAATAATATTTCACAAAAAATTGGATGCTTCATCCATATAAGGGAAAAGGTAAAATATAGTATTCCCTTCACATAACTTACATGGAAACTTAACTTAACCCTTCTTTCCATGAACCTTGTGACCACTAGTCGATCATTTGTCACGAGCATGATCTCTAGAAGCTTATGACAAAGGTTGATGTGAGAGTATGGACCACACTTCTAGTACCTTGGAAATGCTAGGACAATTCGTATGAAAATGGTCACCCTTACATAACTTTCAAGGGAATTTAAACTTTGCAGGGTTGATTGGAGGGTTCCTCCATACTAGTTGCATTGGTAGCAATGTTTTCTTGGTTTACTCCTACTTATTTTTCTTCTTCTTCTTCATCCTTTTCTTCTTCTTCTTAGCTTCCTGCTTACTAGAATCAAGAATTTCACTAGGCGAGGAGGAAGAAAGGGATGAAGAAAAAACAGGTGAAGAAGGAAAAGGGTAAAATATAGGATCAACTTGAGGTTGATCTTGTTCATGTGGAGGAGAACTTGGTTGAGGAGAAGTTTGTACATTCAAAACCATAGGGTTCAAAAACAACCAAACTAGAAAACCAATGGTAAATCCAGGAAGGGTCAACGTTTCCATATAAGGAGCACCAATATTTCCAAAATAAGGAAAAGGACTAGGATTACCATAAGAGGGATTTCCTTGATTGGTATACTTAGGAACTATCACCCTTAGTCTCAAAGTAAGATCCACTAAGGAGTTGTTCCACAGTGAGGATGTTGTTCTACAATCAATTAATTCATTTTTGAAATTAAAGACACAAAATAATACAAAGGGGGAACTAGGAAGATAAGGATTATCAAGTCAATGTGAACTGCAATATAACACCTTGGTAAACCAAGGATTTAAGTATGGGAAGACAATCTCCCTGAATGTTGTGTTCAATGTATCATAATGTAAAAGGCAACCGACTCAGTTACCTATGGATGGATAGTAACCTAGTCATTGGACTTCCAAAAGATACCTGAAGATATGTGGAAGCACAGTCCATAGTAATGCTATCTAATGCATAAATGTACAATGATAGCATTCCCATATACTTATCATGCATGGAGCGCCATTCGATATACCCAAAAGTACATGGAGAATGATCTTATACACTTACATATGTGGAATGGGATAGCACCCACATAATGTAACGCTAACAAAAAACGACAACTCCTATGTTTAAAGATGTCATAACATGTCTCTAGCCTAGACCTATATGAGTGACGTTAAGTTTCAAATGCTCCATAGGTTAATTGAGTGAATTTTATAGTTTATCTTAAACTATGTATCGATTTCAAGGCTCAAAACTTGATGTCACCTGAACACACCTATGATGTAACTAATATGAAAAAAAGAACTCTTTTCATTTTCCTTAGCAATGAAAGGCCTAACTAAGTAGGGGAAGAAGAAATCATTCCATAAGCTAGGTAGCCTATGATGAGAAAATCATTCCATGAGCTAGGTAGTGATAAAATAAATGTTTTTGGATTGATTTCACCTCGTCATGAATGATTTTCATTAGGATGATTACCTTCATATAATGCCAAGGTGATGATCAAGAGAATATATCAAGGAGAAAACATAAAGAAAAACCTACAGAGAAGAGGAACAAAAGAGATCTATCATGTAGACATGAAGCATATCATGGCCCAAATGGAAAGAATACATTACATGATGACTCGGAGGATTCTGATATTTATTAAATACCCTTTGGAGGGTGAAGATAAGAAACAAATAAAATCTTCCATGAAGATGAAGCATGGATCATATTTATCATTAATAATTCAAGATGAAGCAGCAAGGAAGATAAATTGGCATCACCACCTCATCTTGAAGTCCATGTCATCATTCTGAAGGTGTAAATTGTACAAGTGTCATCATAATGGTCAAGGTATGTTTCATGCCACATCACCATGTGGAGTGTAATGATGTATTTTCAAAGAAAAGGACAAAGTTTGATGTGTGGAAGTCCGAGAGTCATATGTGGAACATGAAGAGTCACATAATCATATATGGAAAAATATTGTATAGAAGTCCAAAAGTCATTGAGAAGTTCAAGAATTCTTTAGAAGTCCAAAGGACACACTAGAAGTCCAAGAGTCATTTGGGTAGTCCCAGAGCCATGAGGATATGAAAGGCCATTCCTCTTGTTATAAAAACAACCTCATAACTCAAGCAAGAGGCTTTTGGAGGATTAAGCTTTGGAGAGCTAGTCTTGGCTTCTCTATTTTGCATAGGAGAGAAAACTATTCTTTGGAGAAGCAATAAGTGACTTAATGTTCCACTATTCAAGCCAGTGTCTTATCATTGTAACTATGTTCTTGTATCTTTCACCTAATTGGAGATCTTTGAGCTGACACATTTTCATGCATGTATCACAAATGTTTTAGGAATATTCTTGGGATGTTTATGATATATGTTGTGTTCATATGTACTGGAGAAATTGAACTATTTTTGTGGCTTCGGTACTCATATTATTGAGTGTGTGTTGTATTCACTTTAACATTGTTATGTGAACTATTTTTCTTACGCATGTTTTTATACTCTCGTGTGTCTCCCTTAGGTTAGTATTATTACTTTCCTTCTAGAGGCTCACATTTTTCTTCCTCCTCATAAAAGTCTCCTTTTACACATTGCAATCAATGTTTCACAATGTCAACTTAGTTTCTTATTAAATGTTTATATATAATCTCTTATGTTATCTGTTGAAACTGAGACAAACCTTTGTGTTATGGCAACTAGGTCAATACTCTAGATGGGGCTCCTACTCCAAATGGTGTGATGTCTAAATGGGACTTCGCATCGAGGACCCCTCCTACATGTTAGCAGTATATAGCACTGTCAACACTGCCAAAAGATGATAAATAGAAAGAGAAAGTGAAAATAAAGTTTTAGGACTGTAGTTCAATGGAGACAACAAACCTAAGAAACAACAATGATCTACAAATGTCAAAAAAGAAAACCCTAATTCAAGGCCAAGACTAGAGAATTATGGAAACAAAAGAGAATTTTCAAATCTGATCAAGTATAAAGATTTGAAAGACTCAACCAAACCTCCAATATCTAGTTTTTCACAACCACAACAGATAAACGAAACACATGCTAATGAAAGCAAGCAAAACAAGGTAAATCAACCTTAATGGAAAATAAAAAAATTTGCAAAACCAGTCAAGCCCAAAGGAAAGAGCACTCTTATAAAGTTGGTTTGATACAAATATGAACCTATACAAAGAACATAGAATATATCTAAGAATAAAAATAAAAAAATTCTATAGAAAATGAAAAAAATAAAATAAATATAGTTAGAAACCTTTAAAGACATTTTTTGACTAAATACTAATAAGAAACATAACATATAATATAATAAAATAACTCTAATAAAAATTTCAATCTAATGGTTTTGGTCTCATCTAAAAAAGAAGTCCTTATGAAAATATATGGAAAAACCAAATTCCCACCATTACTACGAAAAATCTGAAAATAAGTTGAGTTTTCAATTAGTCATATCTTCCTTATCCAGACTCCACCTCAAACCTTTTTTTCTTTTGATTTTGGGTAAATGTTTGAAAATAATTCATATATCCATTCATTTCACTCATATTTTGTACAAAAAATTACAAAATATGATATGAAATCTATGATCTACTATATTCTCTAAACAAAATAAAAAATAGATTTCAATCTAATTTAAGGCCATATCTATTCAAATATGAAGCAAATAAGTATGAAAACCACCCAGGCTAAGTCAAAAATTAGTGGAGAAAACTCAAAGGCCAATAGAGAACAAAAATCAAAAGCAAAAGAGGAGATTGACAACACTAGGGTAAAATCCCCAATCACGAGTTGCCAATTCTATTGTGATCAAAATCACTTAGTCAGAAGGAGATGTTGCTTTATGAGTATTTCCTAGGATTCACTAGACCATGTGTGAATAAGTGTGAAATTATACCCATCCTAAAAACATGAAAACAAAAGTCGTAACTATAATGAAGGATGGTTGATCATTCCTATCAATCAAAGAATAAACATATGGTTGGAGCAACAAGCTTGGGGGAACACCAAAACTTTTAGCTTCCAATTTCCAATCCAAATACCTACACAAAGTCAACTAATAAGATTTCCAAAAAATTCCTATAAGATCATGTCAATATAATAATAATCGATAACCAATGAACAATCATATAATAATCAAAGGAAATCAATATGAGGGAAGGGAATTGACTTTATTATAGTATCAAAATGGTATAGTTGTAGAATTATATACCATCCATGTGAGATCCTCCTCTTCAACCTTCAATCTTCGTCTCCTTCTCTAACAAAGGACAACCTCAACAAAATAACAGATATCTTGTGCTATGTTTGAATCTCGTAATTTGGATCTAGTCCCTTTCCTCTTGATGGGGTGGAATTATATGGGTTCATTCTATCCTCTAGGAAAATGTATCTGAACACCTAATGGATTGGGAAGTTAGGAAACTTCTACAATAATAGTCCCCTCACCAACTCATACATAAGTATCTCATGTTGATCTCCTTGGGATTGATAAACTCTAGATCATTTTTCTCAATTATGAGATTTTTCTCAATATCCTAAATTACGAAATAATTATTATTTCATAATTATGAAATTCTAACAAAATAGTTATGTCAAATTACTCAATTATGTAATGTCACCCCTTTAACTTGTAATAACTCCCTTGTAATTCCCATATAAGTAAAACAAAGGGTGAAAGGGGATGCATTTTGGCCAACAACTTAGCTATGCCGATCTTGGGCCTCTCTCATTATAATGGAGTGGAAAATGGGGTTATAACAATGATTTACAGAAATATTTCATTCATGCACACTTTCCTAATGGTTCCTTGATGTGACATGGGATCCATTTAATAACTTCATTGTGTTACTCAAAACATAGCAAATAGTATATTATCCACATAGTCATAATATTTTTAAAGATTAATTACTTTTCTTCCTACTATGATGGTTCTCAACAAATGACCTTTCACATTGAATGGCATCATTATTTCCTTCTGTTAGCACCTAAATCTACCCTAGGCTGAAGGAAGAAAAAATTCAGGGTAACCACAAACCACGCTCAGTCTAGTAGCTAGCCCTACCAGAACATGAGAGGCTCTCTCCGAGTCACACTCAGTGAATAGATAATTAAAACGGTCTGAGATGACTTACAGTGAAATATTTATCTTAGGCTAGTAAGTGAATAGGGATACAAGAAACCATTTTCATGAATGACCGAGCTTCTGGGATGGTATGGGACCAACAGTCGGCAAAGAACAGAGAGTTTAATACAAAGGCACAGATTATTCCGTGAGGCAAGGCAGGCGGAAAATGTAGCAATTTAGTTTGAGGTAATGCGGAATGAATAGATTGCTTAAGAAAGTGAAAAGGGCATAGTTACATGAATCCTTTTCAACAGAAGAAAAACACTGAACGTGAAATTTTCCCACAGGCAGAGCAATAAAATTGAATTCTACCTAATCTCACTCAGAAAATTTCACTGGAAATGAACATGAATTGAATTATGAAACATAACGAAATACATATGAAAACATAAGAGACACATTTTCTACACTCACTACCACAAGAATCTCATGAAACAGAGCCGCTACCTTTCATTAATTCTCTGTCAAAATTACATAGTGAAGAAACAGAGTTTCTTTCCCACAGTCTCCCAGAAGTTGCAAGCCAACCAACCTTTGCAAATAGCTTGCATACAATATATAGAATGTGTAAGGAAGAGATAGAACGCCCAAGGGTTGGGGAGTTACTCGAATCATTGCAAAATGGAGATGGAGAGCCAACCATCAGCTACAGGTGCAGCGCTACAAACATGACATTTGGCTTGGGTGACCGTTTGCCTTCCTTCACCACTTGGATAGAAGCCAATCTGGAGAAAAAATACTTTAAATGCTGCCTTTGGTGCCAAAAAACCGAAGTGTAGATGAGCGGGCCCACTTGGAGAAGTCGCGAACCGAAATTTCGCGAAACAGAAGCAAATTCGGCAATTTTTCCTCTATGCGCTGTGCCATTTTCTCTGTGCACTGCGCTACTTTGGGACCTGTTTTGGGGCACTTTCAGATGTCCAAAATGTGCCCAAGTGGGCTTGTTAGAAAGCCTGTCCTGTCTACTTTCTAACCCAACTAGAATTTCTGAATTTGGTGCTCATTTGCCCCTCCAAATCTTCATTCTCCCAAGACTGCTTCTTGTGTGTCAAAAAAGGGGCAGAGAGGCCATTTTTTGGGTGTTTTTGACCTCCTAGAGACTCATATATTGCTCAAATTTCTTTTCCAGGCACCAGTAGTCGTGATTTTCCATGCTGAATCCAAAAATGCAAACCATTCCTCATTTGGAGCTCTAGATTTTTAGCACAGGGAGAAAAACCCTGTATTTTGCCCAAAAATTTGTCATGTGACCCAAAATGCCCCAAAAATGCTCCAAATTTCTTGTCCGGGCACCAGTAGTCATGATTTTTCATGCTGAATCCAAAAATGCAAACCATTCCTCATTTGGAGTTCTAGATTTTTAGAAGTGGTGCGGCGCACTGGGCTTGAGGCGCGACGCATATAGCCTGTGCGTAGCGGTTTTTGCAGGAGACTTTTGGAGGTCTTCCCGGTGTCCAAATTGGGCACAGGATAGCTAGTTGGAAAGGTGTTTTCAACCCAAATAAAATTTTTCAATTTGGAGTACATTTTCCTTGTTAAAAATCAAATATCCCAAGACTGGTCAAAATGTGGCAAATGAGGCTGCCTAAAGGCAGAGTGCTGTTACAGTCAATGTTTGAATGCCTTCCTCAACTCCAAATTGAGCACATGGTAGCTCATTGGAAAGATATTTGTGTCTAGTTATCATTTGATGCATCATGAAAGTCATTTAGCCAACTGAGCTAAGATAAAATTTGATTTTCCCAAGTTCACTTCAGAGGTGCATTAATTCTCCCAAGGCAACTATATTTTTGAGATTTGTCCAAAACCCTGACACATGTGTAAAAAGTGAAGGAGGTTTTTCTTTATTGGAATGTTTGGGACAAAAAAATCTCTCCGTTTTCCCAAATTCATCTTTTATTTCTCAAAAACCTCATTTGAGTGAAACCTATCCCGATGTGTGGAACAAGGGATTTGTCGAAATGAAGTGAAATGAAGGGGATAGGGAGTTTCTAAATTCTTGAGGAAATTTTGGAAGTAGGAAGGGATGTTAGGAAGTAGGAGAAAGTGTAATATCAGAGATTGAGTGAGGGGAAGGGGTCCAAAAAGGAAAAACACAGGTCCAACCTATAAAATTGCTAAGTTGTAGCAAGAAACTAGGGTTTGTGCGAAAATGAGGAATTTGGGGGATCTCAGTGATGGGAAGTGTTTGATAAGGTACTTTAAGGATAGGGGAAGGTGTATGAACATCAGGATACAAGTTTTGCCGATGATTTTTCTGTCCAAGAGAAATTTCCTTTAAAACCCTAGGAGAGGGAAATGACCTCACCTAGGCGCAACTGAAGCATGAACAAGGTGTAAAATGACCCAGTGGGACTTGACATGATAATGAAAACTCTTTGAATGATGGTACACTCAGCTGAATGGTGACATGGACCGACATTTGGACAACTTTGACAAGGGTAAAATCAAACCCTAGACCTAATGCCTAGTGACCAAATTTTGCTTGAAGACTCACTGAAATGACAAAATTTGACCTTGACACCTTAAAATCACTTTGTAAGAGCATGTTTGATCACTGGAGGAAGGTTGCAAAGACTGACACTAACATTGGCTCCAATAGGGATGGCAGCTCCTTGGAGGTGCCAAGAACTGCAGATCTTTGGGTGAGCAGACAGTGCCTTCGTCCATTGGGCTATGGAGTCCATTATTCCGCCAAACCAACATGACTCAATTTATTGGCTGAAACTTGACTCAAACTGACTTAATGCGAACTGAAATGACTGAAAAACTTGACTCTATGCAAAAGGAAATGACTCATGACTGACTTAACTAAAACAAGAACTGACAAAACTTATTCAATGGCAGCAGTCCATCAAGATTCGAGGGTTTCAAATCATGATGACAGCCACCTGCGTACTAATGCAATATGTACAATCATGTGTAATGTGTCTTCCAATGTAACCAATCAAGTAGATGCCTCCTTGATTGATTCTCCGGATCAGATCTTCTGGTCAACAACAAATACTTGTAATTGGGCCTCCAAAAACATAATTGACCATGATCTCCTTCATCACTGAATACTGCAATAATGACCTTCACTGCTGACTGTAACAGATTTTCCATTGGATCATGAAAAACATGAAGATTGACCTCCTGCTGAAAGAGCAAGGTGTCTTTCTCCTTTGATACTGATCTTTCTTCACACTGTACTTCAATAAGAGTATGTTCCTGGTCCTCAAAAAATTCTGAACAATTGGATGAGCAGATTTCCTCTTCAAAGAACACTTCAAAACATGAGACATGTGAGGAAGAATCTGAAAGAGAATCCCGAATGATCTGATCTTCTGAAGTCTGAATATATGGTAGGTCATCTTGTTGTTCATGAGCGGACTGGATTACTTCTTTATGAAGACTGTGTTCTGATGATATGAGAACATTTGGATTCATAACTCTGTTTTCTTCATTCCAGGTGATTTTAACAACAGATTTCTCTTTCATGGGACTTAGTACAAGGTTTTCTTGGTCAACATAATCCGAATCTGGATCTGAAAGGGTTGACTTAATGTTATCACATTCTGAAAGTAGAACTGGACTTCCCTGCATGCTATCTTCTTCTATGGACAGATCCAAAACGACACTTTTTCTTTCATCACTTTTAGCCATATGGAATTCTTCAACCTGCTGATCTATAAAGTTGTTCGCCGAACTGTCATCCTTTTCAAAAGAGGAAGAAGCTTCACCAACACTTTCTTGACCATGTGTGCACTGCAAATCCGCTTTAGCTTGAGCTGGAACATAACCGTGCAAGAGTTTACCTATCTCATCTTCAGACAAAGGAGATAAGACCTTTTGTTTCCTTTCGCTCAAACAATGATTGTCTTCATTAATTTCAAGTGAAGGAGTACACAAATTTTCATCATATAGCTGATCCATTTCATGTAATTCCTGTTGACTGTCAAGATGCAAAATTCTTTCCTCTTCCACCGTACTACAATCTTGATCATGCTGCAAATTTTCATGATCGTCTTTACGCTGTTGAAAGGGATTTTCATCCAGGGCTTCCATGATCTCATCATCCATAAAATTATGATCCTCATAGTATTTTTCAAGGCTTTCAATAAAAGTAGAAGCATGTTTGCAACAGTCATGAACTAGATTTAATGATGGATAAGAGTCTTTATATATTTCAATGAACATGGCATGAAAATCATTTAAACAATAAATACAAGTAGGCGGCAAACTTTCATACCAAGATTGGGCTTCACCTTCTAGAGTGGCCATGAATATCTTCATTAAGAAATCTTCAGGAAAATCAACCTTCAACTTGCGAATATGCATATGAAATCGAACTAGATGTAAAGCAACGTCCTTCTTACCATCATCTTTAAACGTAGTCAAATTCCTTGACCAATCTACTTTCGGAATCTCATTTGGAAAGCCTGGAATGTGATCTCGGCTCATGTGAGCGTATCTTCTTGCAACCCGATCCATCTTGAAAATCTCAAAGCTACTGACCTCTCTGCAGTGGAGTCACCATGAAGCACCGATTGCTGGATTCTTCAGTGAATGGAGTCGCCAGGTGAATGATTTCAGTCGTCTTCTTATGTTTGATCATTGTTCACCATCAACCATCAGATCTGAGCTTAATAGATGTACTGGGGCAAGACAATCTTCAAGCAAACCATTTTCTCCCCAGTGGAGTCACCACTATGTTAGCACCTAAATCTGCCCTAGGCTGAAGGAAGGAAAAATTCAGGGTAACCAAAAACCACGCTTAGTCTGGTAGCTAGCCCTACCAGAATAGGAGAGGGCTCTCTCCGAGTCACGCTCAGTGAATAGATAATCAAAAAAGGTCTAAGATGACTTACAGTGAAATATTGATCTTAGGCTAGTAAGTGAATAGGGATACAGGAAACCATTTTCATGAATGACCGAGCTTTTGGGATGGTATGGGACCAACAGTCAGCAAAGAACAGAGAATTTAATACAAAGGCACAGATTATTCCGTGAGGCAAGGCAGGCGGAAAATGTAGCAATTTAGTTTGAGGTAACGCGGAATGAATAGATTGCTGAAGAAAGTGAAAAGGGCATAGTTACATGAATCCTTTTCAATAGAAGAAAAACACTGAACATGAAATTTTCCCACAGGCAGAGCAATAAAATTGAATTCTACCTAATCTCACTCAGAAAATTTCACTGGAAATGAACATGAATTGAATTATGAAACATAATGAAATACATATGAAAACATAAGAGACACATTTGCTACAATCACAACCACAATAATCTCATGAAATAGAGCCGCTGCCTTTCATTAATTCTCTGTCAAAATTACATAGTGAAGAAACAGAGTTTCTTTCCCACAGTCTCCCAGAAGTTACAAGCCAACCAACCCTTTTCAAATAGCTTGCATACAATATATAGAATGTGTAAGGAAGAGATAGAACGCCCAACGGTTGGGGAGTTACTCGAATCATTGCAAAATGGAGATGGAGAGCCAACCATCAGCTACAGTTGCAATGCTACAAACATGACATTTGGCTTGGGTGACCGTTTGCCTTCCTTCCCCACTTGGATAGAAGCCAATATATAGAAAAAATAATTTAAATGCCGCCTCTAGTGCCAAAAAACCGAAGTGTAGATGAGCGGGCCCACTTGGAGAAGTCGCGAACCGAAATTTCGCGTAACGGAAGCAAATTGGGCAATTTTTCCTCTGTGCGCCATGCTACTTTGGGTCCTATTTTGGGGCACTTGAAGGTGTCCAGAATGTGCAAAAGTGGTCTTTTTGGAAAGCTTGTCCTGTCTACTTTCTAACCCAACTGGAATTTCTGAATTTGGTGCTCAATTGCCCCTCCAAATCTTCATTCTCCCAAGACTGCTTCCTGTGTGTCAAAAAAGGGGCAGAGAGGCCATTGTTTTGGGTGTTTTTGACCTCTTGGAGACTCAGATCTTGCCCAAATTTCTTTTCCTGGCACCAGTAGTCATGATTTTCCATGCTGAATCCAAAAAATGCAAACCATTCCTCATTTGGAGCTCTAGATTTTTAGCACAGGGAGAAAAACACTGTATTTTGCCCAAAAATTTGTCATGTGACCCAAAATGACCCAAAAATGCTCCAAATTTCTTGTCCGGGCACCAGTAGTCATGATGTTTCATGCTGAATCCAAAAATTCAAACCATTCCTCATTTGGAGTTCTAGATTTTTAGCGCCACGCACAGGGAAGTGGCACGACGCACTGGGCTTGAGGCGCGGCGCATATAGCCTGTGCGTAGCAGTTTTTTTAGGAGACTTTTGGATGCCTTCCCGGTGTCAAAATTGGGCGTAGGATAGTTCAGCGAAAAGGTATTTGAGTCTAATTTCCTACCCAACTGGAATTTTTCAATTTGGAGTTCATTTGCCCTGTCAAAAATCAAATCTCCCAAGACTGGTCAAAATGTGCCAAATGAGGCTGCCTAAAGGCAGAGTGCTGTTACAGTCAACTTTTGAATGCCTTCTTCAACTCAAAATTGAGCTCATGGTAGCTCATTGGAAATATATTTGTATCTAGTTATCATTTAAATCATAAAGAAATTCATTTGGCCAACTCAGCTAGAAGAAAATTTGATTTTCCCAAGGTCACTTCATAGGTGCATCAATTCTCCTAAGGCAGCTATATTTTTGAAATTTCTCCAAAACCCTGACACCTATGTAAAACGTGAAGGAGGTTTTTCTTTCTTGGAATGTTTTGGACAAAAAACTCTCTCATTTTTCCCAAATCCATATTTTATTGCTCAGAAACATCATTTGAGTGAAACCTATCCCGATGTGTGGAACAAGGAATTTGTCGAAATGAAGCGAAATGAAGGGGATAGGGAGTTTCTAAATTCTTGAGGAATTTTTGGGAAGTAGGGAGGGATGTTAGGAAGTAGGGGAAAGTGTAATCTCAGAGATTGAGTGAGGGGAAGGGGTCCGAAAAGGCAAAACACAGGTCCAACCTAGAAAATTGCCAAGTTGTAGCAAGAAACTAGGGTTTGTGCGAAAATGAGGAATTTGGGGGATCTCAATGATGGGAAGTGTTTGATAAGGTACTTTAAGGATAGGGGAAGGTGTATGAACATCAGGATACAAGTTTTGCCGATGATTTGGCCATCCAAGAGAAATTGCCTTCAAAACCCTAGGAGAGGGAAATGACCTTACCTAGGCGCAACTGAAGCATGAACAAGGTGTAAAATGACCCAGTGGGACTTGACATGATAATGAAAACTCTCTGAATGATGGTACACTCAGCTGAATGGTGACATGGACCGACATTTGGACAACTTTGACAAGGGTAAAATCAAACCCTAGACCTAATGCCTAGTGACCAAATTTTGCTTGAAGACTCACTGAAATGACAAAATTTGACCTTGACACCTTAATATCACTTTTTAAGAGCATGTTTGATCACTGGAGGAAGGCTGAAAAGACTGACACTAACACCTTCTCTCATTTTCCCATTATTCACATACTCCTAAAATGTAGAACATATATAAGCCAAGCAGTAGTTTAATTAGGGAAAATTCCTTATTATGCTATTTTCATAGTAGTCATGTCACTATCTATTTTGTTTAAGTGGCCCCATCAAGGTCCTTTTTCGCTGATCCATTTTATTCTTCTACGCTCTAATGCAATTTATCTCATTCAAAAGGTTTAATCAAGGTCTTGACTTCTAGTTGTTTTTTATGTATCTTTTCTCCATGAGCTAATTTTCATTCCTTTCCAACACCAACCAAATGAACCAAGACCAAGCCACAAAAAGGAAAGAATAAACAAAAACAAAGAAAATACCATAATAACAACATATGAGAACCACACAATGTTGCATGACCATGATCAAAGTAAAAAAAACAAAAACATGTAGCCAGAAACACATGAATAATTGAAAAACATCTCAATCCAACACATCAAACATCTTATATTTACTTCAATAAGAGCACTAAACACATTTTCATATGCATAAAATTTGAGATAGTGCCTTTCCCAAGGCCTTCAACAATTTTAAGGTTCAAAATATCCTTCTAAATAGTTTAGGAGGACATCTAAGCACTTTATATAGTTCATGCAAACTCTCCCACGTCTCTCTTCATCTTTGAGTCACTTCCTTCGGTATTATTGATTTTTGGTTCACATGTCTATAAATTACATGGTTTATCATTATTTTGTTGTTTGTAAGGGCATTCACGGATAGGGTTTTCTTCTCTGCAACCCAAACATGTCAATAGCCTCCTTTTCTTCCTAATCTCAAAATATTTCTCTCTATTTTTTTCAACATGGCATGCTTCCGTCTCTATAGATGTTGGTCCAAGTTGCAACAACCTTTGCATGTAGGACATGTTTTGTAGCAACATTATGTTTAGCTTTGCATGTTCTTCTTGTTTTCTGATGAGTTTTTCAATCTCTTCTTTGTAACATTTCAACTCAACCTTCAAGCCTCTGAGAATATCTTCTCCATTAGGTAAACATTCTTCTTCTTGTTCAAAATGATTTTGGTCCATACTATGCTACACCATACCACTATACATTCCTCTATTCCTAGTTGTAATTGTATTTCTTATGTGTTTCTCCACACACATAGTTATTAGTTATATCAAGCATAAACATATTAACTTGTTACCTTTCCATGCTAACTCTAATCATGTTGGTCTGAAGTATGTTGATAAGATGTTGTTCGCACATCTAAACCCATGTTAGTCACATTTTCCACGAGACTAGAGGACATATCATCATGTTAATGACCACATCAATGTGAGGTTTAAAATCAACATTTCATTAAGGTTAACATTTACATCATATGTAAATCAAACGAAAATTAACATGAACATTAATCAAATTTTTTTATTAATTTTTTCCCAAGAGCCTTTAAGGTCTAGTGCTAAACCGAAGTTCTAATTCTAACTTTCCCTTTCATGGCCCATCCAACTTGAGTGTTGAACCATGCAATACTAGTTAAATAAAAATAAAAATAGAGATATTTATCCATCACCTTAGCATGTTTGGAATAATAATGTTGATGTGACAGTAACTGAAACATCGAATATTAGGTTAGTATTCCAGCTAGAAGATAAATAACACATCAAAATATATCATGTCAACCATATTATCAATTAAAATTATGAAATTAGCACACATATGCATATAACAATCAATTATTAGTTTAAATACTATCCTTTGTAATTATTAATAAAGCTCTTAACATTATCCTTCTAGGCCCATTTAGTCTAAGTTCTAAACCAAGGTTCTCTAATACCAAAATATGTCAAAGCTCCAAATTTTATCTCCAAAGGTCCAATGTAGAACCTTCGTTCTAATACCAAACTGTAATGCTCCCTTCCACCCTCTTTGACCTTCTTGGGTTGTGGGAGGTGTTACTTTATAATTAACATGATCTCCTAGTTTTGTTATGAAGATGGGATTACAAAAATCCTTCAATAATTTTTTTGAAATTGATTTATGATATTGCCATTGTGTCCAACTCATTGAGAGCTTCTTGATGATATAAATTTTATCTCAATCTGACTCCTAGATTGAAATTTGTGCCCATTTAAAATTTAACTAATTAAACTTTACCAAATCAGTAAAGGACCATAATGTGGCATCCACATGTGACCCATGTTGCCTTTCCACGTCACTCTGAATAAACCCTCATCATCCATGGCACCTATGTGGCATCCATGTAGTCTCACTAGGCCTCTATGGTACTTTCCATCTTGACCCAAGCTAGTGGGTTCCATAGGGTCCAGTCCCATTATGCTTCATTCCTCTCCTTCATTAAATCTAGTTCAAGGGGAATCTAAGGTTCATAGAAGTATGCACTCTTGACACACCCTTGGATCCCCTAGACCCTTGGATCACCCACAAATTGAAATAGAATTTTGGCGCTATGAACCTCTAGTAATCTAATTATATACACCAAAAAATAACCCATATTAGGCAATTGAAATCACGTACTCTAAGATAGTAGCTAAGGCACATCAATAAATTATGCATATTCATGTAATTAAATATAAAACTTATGAGAATGAAAACAAACACATATATCTACAAGTTCAACATAATCATGAGAACATATAACCAAATAATTCTTCATAAATAAGCAAGAACATGAACATTCCTCCATTGTTAGTGTCGATCCATACAATTTCATATCACATACTTGTTGGGAATCATGATTGCTGTTAGACCAAAACCTGCAGGTGTTAGTCAATGATCGCATCGCCAGCGATAAGGATCCACAAGAGGTGGTTAGTCCATGTCGTGAAACACATGGGGAGTGTTTTTTTATCCAATGTCCAACAATCTCCCCCCCAACATGAGTTATGTGTGTATCGAACAAGTGACCTATGCTTTGATACCACTTGTTGGGAATCACGATTATTGTTAGACCAAAACCCGTAGATGTTAGTCAACAATCACATTGCCAGAGATAAGGATCCATGTGAGGTGGTTATTCAATGTCGCAAAGCACACGGGGAGCGTTGGTTTATCCAATGTCCAACAATACTAGACATTTCTCATTATCTAGAGTATAGTGGATACTAGTAACTATACTTATTTATTCAACTTTAGTGGATGACAACTGAAGGAGGGCCTTTAACTCTCCACCCAACCATAGGATAGCTAAAATACTATCATTTTTGTAGTTTAACACCCCTGAGCCAAATTCAATTTCTTAGGAGTTAATTTCTCAAGTGAATTGCACACTAACATCTAGTCAACCAGATGATAGAGGGAGTGCATTGTTGACGTGGTTTATCAACTTCCTTATGTTGTAAGCACCACATTGACTCTTTTGTCTCTCTAAAGTCAATCACAGGGATTTTTCCAAGCCTCAATGAAGTTCTACTCAGTCCAAGAGAATTATCTCACTCTAAGAGTGGTTTATCATGTTATTTGGAAAACACTTAAGCGGTTATTAACCCCAAGACAAGCACTTGAGTGTCTCAACCTACCAAGTGGTTTATCAACATTCCAACAAGCAACCTAGTTGTTTATCAACCCATTCAACAAGCTCTAAGTGATTTATCAGCTCTAAGGCAAGAACTTAGAGGTTTATCAGATAAGACATGAAGAATTGATGATTCAATATCTACAATGAGTCTTCACTGACCCATTACAACACCTATAAACAACATTGGCCACACACAAATTACAGTGAATGAAATCTCACAACAAAGTATTTCCTTATATCCATATTATCTTCTTTTTTATTCAGTGCTTCCTCCTCACTCTACATGCTCCTACACATCCTCATCTTTCCCTTTTCTTCTACGATGTTATTCCCCCACATACTACACTCTTTCTCTTGCTATAATTTGTGTGTGTTATGCATCACACTTCCTCCCATATTCCATTTTCTGTGTGGACTTCCTTCTAACATGTCCCACAAGAAGGGATCAACATGGGGCCTTGTCCTTCACTCAAGCTACCCATACTCAACTTCACTATTTGTTGTGCATACCATTTAATTAGTCAAGGGATAGGTAGAATGAAGTTTCTAGGGTTAATAACATCCCAAGCAACCTCTCCTCCTCAGATACTTGAATTAGTGTACATTCCCCTAGCTTAACCTTTGAATTTTTACATTTATTTACATAAACTAAAATATATAGTAGTATTCACATGAGGGGCAATAAAAAGGGTCATTATAGAAAGGTGCTGGCATCCCCTTCATCCCATCTAGGGGGTTTGCATAATTAAATTCAAGAAAGAAAGAAAAAGAAAATACTATATTTATAATTAATTGATCCATTTTGGGGCAAAGGATAATTATCTTTTAATGATGCTTTATTCAAATTTCTAAAGTCTAGACAAAGTCTTATTTCTCCATTTTTCTTTCTAACAGGAACTAGATTTGCAACCCAATTAGAATATCTAAGAGGGAGGATGATCTAAGCATCTAGAATTTTCTTAATCTCCCTTTCTACAGTTGGTAGAAGGGCTAGATTTATCCTTCTAAGTTTCTGTTGGTAAGGTTTTGCTTTTGGCTTCAAAGGAATCTTATGTTGTATTAATGAAGTATCATAGGTATTTAGATCAGCATAAGTCCAAGCAAAAAATCCTTATAATTTTGCAGTAACTTAAGATATTGAGCTTTGATCTCAGGGTCTAGAGATGCACATAATTTGATGTTTTTGATATCTTCATTAGTTCCAATGTTAATCTCTTCTATGTCATCTTCTAAAGAAATGGACTGAGGGTTTCGAAGGACATGATTTTGATCAAATAATTTTTTTAAAGGAATGAGTCCTTTTGGAATAAAATTATTAGATAATTGAACAATGGCATGATTAGCAATTTGGGTTTTAAAATCTTAAGTATCATTTCCATCTGCATTTTCATTTATTTCAGTTATGTCTTCATCAATTTGTAGAAGTGAAAAATCATCTATTACCTGCAGAAATGATTTCAAATGTTCATCATCTTCAAATATTTGCCAATGTTTCAGATTATCTGGGATAGATGGCCTATATTTGACTTGTATCTGATAGAGTACATCAATATGATCAGGAATTTTAAAAGAACTGGCAGAGACAGCTAAGGCATCTACATGAATATTCTGATCTATGGGAATATGAGTCAAATTAAAAGCATCAAAGAAGTTTTCAACTGAATCCCATACTTCATTTCGGTAGGACCTAAGTCTAGGGTGCTTGGTCCGGTAAGGATTTCTTACTTGCTTAACAATAAGCTCTGAATTAGTAAAAACACTTAAATTTTGGACTTTTAAGCTTTTGGCTAATTGCAATCCTAAAAGGAAAGCTTCATATTTAGCAACATTATTGGTAACTTCAAAATCTAATTTACATGATTGAGTTATATTTTCTTTTTCAGGTGAAATTAAAACTACTCCAGCTCCTGCCCCATCTTTCGTGCAAGAGCCATCAAAGAACAGTTTCCAACTATCAGTTTGGTTTGGTTCAAGACTTTCAACTACCTCTTCAATTTTGACTTGAGTTTTATGTTGGTTTGAAGTGAGTTGAAAACAACCAAAGTCTTGATCTATTGCATAAATTCGATGGTTCCTTGGCTGGTCAATTTTACAACAAGTATGTATAAATATTACCTCTCTATATATCTTAATTGCTCTCCTCCATAAATAGGAATATTAGCATATGACATATCCATATGTAGAGTTCCCCCTAATTTGGCACCGCAAGACCTAGAAAGTAGCATTCCAAACTTGGGAGGGATATCTGTGACAACAATATCAAGTACTACACTTTTCACTGGAATTTGGGCAAGGGTAACCACCAGATCCTTAATCAATCCTAAACATGGCACCTTTTTAGAATAAAAGGTGTACAGGTCATGGTAGGATCTAGTTATGTAAAGTTTTAAATGATCCATGATAGATTTTGGCATAAGGTTGTGTGATGCTCTTGAATGAAGCATACAATTATATAACATGGAATCATTTGTTTTAAGAGTTACATAGAAAGGAGGCACTATCTCATCTATCATGTCTGAACTAGGGCCAAAAACTACTGCTGGTTTTTCATCTTGCAGACTTATGACATCACCTTCAGCATCAACTGAGGTATTTTGTATCCATTTTGTGACTTGGATTTTGTAACCAGGGTTTTTCAAAAGCTTTGACAATGGAATTGGGATCTTAACCCTCTCTAATTCTTTTTCAACATTCAATGTAGTCAAAATGTTTTTACCAGCGTGGGTAGTATCAATTGACTGATCTAAGGGCTGAATAAGAGTTGTTTGAGCTTCAACAGTTTTGGTACGTGGTGCAATTACTGGAGTTTCCTTTGGAGGTCTCCCAGGACCAAATCTAGGCCTAAGATCATACCTTTTGTTTAATTCTGCAATTAGAAATTCAGAGAAAACATGATAGTTAGAGACTTGTGAAGCTTCCCGATCTTCTTGAACTTGATTCTGTTGTAAGAGAGGAATGATAGCTATTTGATTGGAAGAAGAATCCATACTATTAATATCTTCAGTAATTGTCATAGTATTATCATCAGATTGTTATTCATCTATCAGTAGAGGAGTAGGAACTTGTTTATCATTGCTAGGTCTCTGAAGAATTTGTAGTGGTGGATTTATTTTATACTGACCTTGATTTTGGTTTTGAGGTCTAGTAACCGTTTGTTGTATTGTTCTAGGTTGGGTCTCAATCTTTGAAATTCTAGTTGATAGGTTTCTAAGAAGAGATATTATTTCATCTATTTTTGAGTCTTCTAATTTAGTCTCAGAGGAACTAGAGGCTTCTTGAACATATTTGAGTTTTCTTTGGGCCTTTTCTTCCTTAAGTTTTAAAGAGTTGAGGCTGCCCTATTTGCTTCTACTTCTGTAGCGTTTGTTTGCATATCTTCAAGAGTTCTTGAAGTTCTCTCTCGTAGCATAACAACAAAGTCATCATCAAAAGATTTAGAAAATCTAGACTTAGCTACAGCTACAGGGGGCTTACAATCAGAAGGCATTTTGTGATAGAGTTTATTGAATCTTTTGAGAAAAACTGATACTGTTTCACCGAAGTTCCTTTTAAGCTCTTCAAATTTTATGAGGAAGTAAAGAGGATCCTTTTTGACACCCCATTGATTTTTAAATATGTTTGAAAGATCTTCCCAATTTCTAATGGCAGCTACTGGTAACTGCCTAAACCATGAAGGTTTTAACCCCGCACATAAATTACCTGCATATGAATTCTAAAACACAGAAAATAAATAATGTGAGAGTAGAACACATACAACACATATACACAAAGATTTTCCCCTGGATCCCAAAACTGGGACTACCAGCTTGATTTTTCATTATATTCCTTTCAATGTTATAATACATATTTATACATGCCGAAGCATCTAACACCATGGACCAAAAACCATCGCATCCAATACCATGGACCGAAAACCATCGCGTCCAAAAAACATCTGTGAAAATCATGCACAAAACCATAGGTGGGTCTGCCCAACCTAACATAGGGTCCAAAACCAAAATTTTCTGGGGCGCTGCCTCGGACCCCATAAAGTGGGGTTACGGGTGCCCCTCAAACCCCCTATTAACTATGTGGAAAGAATATAACACAACCCAACATTCTCCCACTTGTTGTTTTCTTTCCATAGGGGGCCATAAGAGAGCTTAGTAATTTTTCCAGCCCTGAAATGCCCATTGTCTCTCTACACCAAGAGAACTTCTCAGAGATCACAGATTTTGTCAATGCATCTGTAGTATTCTTCAAAGTGTCCACCTTTACCAGCAACACCTTTTTGTCTTCTATCATATTCCTCACAAAGTGATACTAAACATCAATGTGCTTTGTCTTTGAATGATATGTGGGGTTCTTTTCCAAGAAAATTTCACTTTGGCTGTCACAGCCTATCCTTATAGCTTCCTGTACTAACCCCATACTTGAACACAATCTCTACAACCAAACTACTTCCTTGCTTGTATGAGTGGCTACCATGTATTCTACCTCTGTAGTTGATAGTGCCACTATAGATTGTTTCTTACTCATCCAACTAGCTACACTTCCAAATAGGTTAAACACATACCTACTTGTAGATATTCTTTGATCCAGATCTCTAGCCCAGTCTGCATCAACAAAGCCATGAATATCCAACACTCTGTCCAATCCTGGTCTTCCTTGGTAGCACAAACCATAATCACTAGTGCCACACAAATACCTGAAAACCCGCTTCACTGCTGTCTAGTGCTCCTTCCCTGGTTTTGACATAAACCTGCTCAATTCTCCTACTTCATGTGCAATGTCTGGTCTAGTACAGACCATTGAATACATCAGGCTACCGACTGCACTTGCATATGGAACATGGGACATGTCCTCTTCCTCTTCTTGTGTCTTGGGACACTGTTCAGCAGATAACCTCACACCTACAGGAATAGGAACCTTCACCGGTTTACTATCCTGCATATTAAACCTCTGCAATATTGTCTCGACATACTTCCTCTGGTTTAACCAGAGCTTCCTCTTTGCCCAATCTCTTTTAATTTCCATGCCCAAAATATAGTTTGCAGCTCCAATATCTTTCATGTCGAATTTGGAGGACAATTGGGTCTTCAAATCCTGGATAACGTCTTTGTCATTTTCAACCAACAACATATCATCCACATACAAGACCAGATAGATAACACGGTCACCAATTAATTTAAAATACACACAGTGATCTGCTTTGCTTCTAGTGAAGCCAAGTCCCCGTATAAATGTATCGAATTTCCGATACCACATCCTTGGTGACTGTTTTAACCCATATGGAGACTTCTTTAACTTACATACCAGTGCTTTCTTACCCTTCACCGCAAAGCCTTCAAGTTGCTTCACGTAGATCTCCTCTTCCAAATCCTTGTGAAGAAATGTTGTCTTCACTTCCCTCTATTCTACCTCATAATCAAAAGCAGCAGCAACAGATAAAAAGTAATATAATAGAAGTTACCTTGGCAACAGGAGAAAAAATATCACCAAAATCAATTCCCGGAACCTAGAAATAACCTTTTGCTACCAACTAAGCTTTGTATTTCTCCACTTTTCCTTCTGCATTTTTCTTCTTTTTGAACACCCATTTGTTGCCAATGGGTTTCCTTCCAGCTGGAAACTCCACCAGATCCCAAGCCTCATTTTTGTGCAAAGATGCCATTTCATCAACCATGGCCTCTTTCTAGAGTTTTCCATCCTCTGAATCCACTGCTTCCTTCACAGTTCTGGGAACATCATTAGTAACGGACAAAGAAAAATTTGAATAGAAAGAAGATGGACTATACCTTTTTGGCTGCCTTCTTTCTCAAACTGATCTTCTCAGAGCCGGAGTTTGTGGTTCTTCATCTTCTGATTCCTCCTCTGCTGTAGAGTCTGATTCTTCCTCCTTTAGATCCAACTCTACCTTCTCAGGTTCCTTTGTTTGGGCTTCATGTTTAATAACATCTTTCACCTCTATGAACACCACATCTCAGCTATACATAACCTTCCTTGTTACTGGGTTCCAAAGCTTATAACCCTTTAAACCATCCTTATACCCAATAAAGATGCACTTTTCAAATTTACTATCCAACTTTTTTCTTTTCTCCTTTGGAACATGTACATATGCATCACATCCAAATACCCTCAGATGTGAAAGAGAGGGTTTCTTACCAGTCCATACCTCTTATGGAGTCTTATCCTCCAACGCTGATGAAGGTGACCTGTTGACCAGGTAACATGTAGTATCCACCGCCTTTGCCCAAAATTCCTGTCCTAACCCGACACCACTGAGCATGCTTCTTGCCCTTTCCATCAACGTCTTGTTCATTCTTTCTGCAACTCCATTTTGCTGAGGTGTATATGGAGTAGTCTTCTGCCGTGCTATACCACACTTCTTGCAAAATTCTTCAAATTCCTTACTGCAAAACTTTCCACCATTATCTGTCCTCAGCACCTTTATCTTCTTCTCTGTCTGGTTTTCCACTAGAGCCTTAAATTCTTTAAACCTATCAAAGACTTTAGATTTATGCTTAAGGAAATATATCCATGTATTCCTTGAGAAGTCATCTATAAATGGTAAATAGTACACAGATCTACCCAATGATGGAACCTTCACAGGTCCAAACACATCACTGTGCACCAGCTCTAATATATGTTTCACCCTCTTGCTACCAGAGGGGAAACTCACCCGATTCTTACAGAAATCAAAATCTAGAGAGCTATTACTCATACCTTCTACCATACCTTTACCATGAAGTATTCGAAGGCCCTTCTCTCCAATATGTCCAAGCCTTTGACACCACAACATGGTCTTTTCTCCAAAGACCACTAGATTTTCTGCTCCACTTTCAGGAACCACGGAACTGTTGCACCCATCAACAATAGTGCTACCTTGCAGCTTGTACAGAGTTCCAATCTGAACTCCCTGTATCAGTACCAGTGCTCCCCGAACCATCTTTCAGGTATCCTTCTCGAACACTGTTTTTACACCTGCATCATCCAACTTACTAACAGAAATCAGATTTCTGGCTAATGCAGGAATATGTAGAACACCTGGAAGTGTTCTAACCCTCCCACCTTCCAGCTTCAACTTTACTTTTCCATGACCAATGATTCTAGCCTTCCTATCATCCCCCAAGAAGACATCACCACCATCATATTTCTCATACTCACAGAACCACTCTCCATGGGGAGTGAAGTGAAAGGATGCACCTGAGTCAATCAACCATGCCTCATGATCTACATGTGTACTTGAAGAAGCCAAATACACATCCCCACCTTCATTTGAGGTGGTTTTCACCTCTGTAGAAGGAGCCTCATCAGATCCCTTCCCTTTGTCAGGAGCTTTAGATTTACAGTCCCTTTTGAAGTGGCATTCCTTTCCGCATTTCCAACACACCACCTTTACAGGTTTTCCTAGAGATTTAGATCTCCCACTCGATGACTTATTTTTGTTTCTGTTCTGGGACCATCCTCGCATAGATAAGGCATCACCATTTTGGCTCTCTATAATTTTCCGTCTCATCTCCTCCGTCAGCAAGGCTGAGACTATTTCATCAAACTACAAGGCAGTTGCATTGCTACCTATTGCAATAACCAGACCATCCCACGAATCTAGTAGAGAACACAACAAATTGATGCACTTATCTTCATCTAAAATTTTAATATCAACAGATGCTAACTGACTTACCACAGTATTAAATGCGTTCAGATGCTCTGTCACCGAATCTCCATCTTTCATCCTCAGGTTATATAGCCTTTTCCGTAGGAACAGCTTATTCACCAGAGACTTAGATTGGTAGAAAGTCCCTAACTTGTCCCACAAAGCCTTTGTTGTAGCTTGTTAGTGCCTAGATTTACCTTAGGCTAAGGAAGGTAGGATCCAGGGCCAACATCAAACCACACTTAACCTGGTAGCTAGCCCTACCAGGTCGGGAGAGGGCTCTCTCCGAGTCAATCTCAACAAATTATAATGGATGAGGGCTTGAGATGACTGATAGGAATACTAATCTTAGGCTAGGTATATGTGTGAAAAAGTTTGATTGAATAAAATGATGTTTTTGCTGGCTCAAATGGAAAGGTATATTTGGGGTGTGGGGAATGAGGCTCAGTCTTGCAGAGATCTCAATGGGGCAAGGTAGGCAATTGTTTTTGGCACTTAAAATTGAATGAGATGGAAGGATTAGACAGGTGAGGAGTTGAAGAGGACAATAAAACTCATGGATCCTCTCCAAACAGCTGAAAACATCAAAGACTAAAGAAAACCTCAATTAGAGCACTGCAATTTCAATGGATTCTACTTACACTCTTGTTTGATTTAGCTGAGAAGAAATAAGAGAGATAATGGCATAA
The DNA here is from genome assembly GCA_031772625.1 of Pinus tabuliformis. NCBI lineage: Eukaryota > Viridiplantae > Streptophyta > Pinopsida > Pinales > Pinaceae > Pinus > Pinus tabuliformis. Next base: position 103,489,115 of record CM062810.1, read on the forward strand.
AATCACATAAATAAATGCACAATTACAAAGGAAAGCATTGTACCAAGACAAATTTCCACATGGGTCCCAAAGAGTGCTGCAAACCTTGGTCTCAATTCCTTAGCGAAAATGCTGATATGAGTGTACAATGAAGCTCAAGGCTTTCTCAAAAGTCCAACCATGCTAATGACTGAAAAAGCATAAGATATAGGCAAACAACAACTCATCCTAGCCTCTAGGGGTCAAGCTCATGAGTTTAGGAGCTGTTCCAACTAATTATAAACTGAGAACTACAAATTAGGCAATGGAACAGCTTGCCTCTATAAACTAGGGAACTTATTTATTCAGTTGAAAACAACCTTTTCATGTATGAATCTACCTCCATAAGTGAAAATTTGACATATTTACCTCATGGTCCATCAATGTACATTAAATTACATCACAAATTTGACATTAAGAAGGTGAAAAAGTCAAAATGGCAAAATCTAGGTGAAAAACAGAGTATACTTGGTCAAACTGGCAAAATTTTCCGTATGCGCCGCGCTTGATTCTCTATGCATAGCGCCTGTTTGGACCCACTTTTGAAGGCCTTCCTGGTGTCCAAATTCACTCCAAGTGTGCTTGTTGGAAAGGTCTGCCTGTCTATTTTCCAACCCAAGTGGAATTTTTCAATTTGGCCTCCATTTACCCACCACACCCCCCCCCCCCCCCCCCCCCCCACAATTCAGTTCTCCCAACACTTCTTCTTGTGTGTCAAAATAGGGGCAGTAAGGTCATTTTTTAAGTGTTTTTGACCTTTTTGAGGGCTCAAAACCTGTCAAAATTTCTTGGCCATTGGTAGGAAAACATATTTTTCCATGCCAAATCAAAAAATGCTAATTTTTTATCATTTGGAGGCTCCAATCAAAAGCGAGCGCCAGGTGGTGTGGCGCATAGGACAAAACATTTTGTGTTTTAGTCCAAAAAATTCAAAAATACAAAAAGTGTCCCAAATTTTTTGAAATTTGGGCTTAGTCTTCTCCATCAAGTGTTGTGATGGGCCAAGGAAGCCTCATCCAAGATCTAAAGTTTATCTTGCGCTTTTTGCCTCCTCGATGCTCTTTTCAACTTTGCTTTCAAGCTTCTGATTCTTGCCTTGCAACTCATATTCCTCGCCATGTAATGGTAGGCCACGCACCTCAACATTGTTTTTTCCCTATTGGCCTTCTCCAACATCCTTTCCCAAGTGCAAGTTTGTCCTCTCAAGCCAAGATTCATGATCAGCCTGAATTTCTTGCTCAAGTGTGGTCAATTTGATTTTCCTCCTCTTGGCAGCTTGCTGGTTTTGCCTTCATGTTTTTGAGTGCCATGGATGAGTGGGACTGATGAGGGGAGGGTTTGATGCTAGCTGTAGGGTTTTAGGGAATGAAAGGGTTTAAGGGATGATATTTAGGGTTTGGGATGGCAATTAGGGTTTGGATATTTGTAGTTATGATTTGGGAAAATGGGAATTGGGGATAGGGATGACTGAATATGGGAGTTAGGGAATGGGTGGATAAGATGAGAAAATGAATGGAGGAGTGAAAAAATGAGGGAGTGGTAGAACAAACTTGGCAGAAAAATGACAAGTACAAACCCTAGGAAATGGATTTTAAGAAATTGCAAGGTATTAGTGTTTGAATTTTCTTTTACACAACCACCATAAACTTTAAGAAAAACTCCTCTACTAGCAAGGAAAAGATCTTGAATTACTTGCATACTAGAAGAGTTGAGTGATTTTGGCAATTTGAGGGAGTTTTTGAGAGAATCAGGCTTGGAAGCTCTATGCACTCTACCTCAAACCCAATGTTCCATTCCTTCTCTATGCGCCGTGCCAGTGTATTTTTTGCGTTGTGGAGGGCAGCCTAATGCGCCATGCCAGCTCTATGCACCGCACCAGTGACCCAATGCATAGCGCTTTTTCAGGAGACTTTTTGAGGCCTTCCTAATGTCCAAATTGGGTGTGGGATATCTCATTGGAAATATTATTGGGTCTACTTTCCAAACCAACTAGAATTTTTCAATTTGGAGTTCATTTGCCATGTCAAAAATCAAATCTCCCAAGACTGGTCAAAATGTGCCAAATGAGGCTGCCTCAAGGCAGAGTGCTATTGCAGTCAACTTTTGAATTTCTTCCTCAACTAAAAATTGAGCTCATGATAGCTAATTGGAAAGCTCCTTGTGTATAGTTATCATTTGACTCATCAAGCAAGTCATTTGGCTAACCAAGCTAGGAGAAAACTTGATTTGCCCAAGGTCACTTCAGAGGTACATCAATTCTCCTGAGGCAACTGTATTTTTGATATTTCTCTAAAACCATGACACCTGTGTAAAAATTGGAGGTTTTTCTTCCTAGGCCTATTGTGGACAAAGTTTTCCAAAATTCATCTTTTCTTGCTCAGAAACATCATTTGAGTAAAACCTACCGTGATGTGTGGAACAGGGGATTTGTTGAAATGAAGCAAAATGAAGGGGATAAGGGGCTTCTAAATTCTTGAGAAAATTTTGGGAAGTAGGGAGAGATTTTAGGAAGCAGGAGAAAGTGGAATTTCAAAGATTGAGTGAGGGGAAGGGGTCCAAAAAGGCAAAACATAGGCCCAACCTAGAAAATTGTCAAGTTGTAGCAAGAAACTAGGGTTTGCGGAAAAATGAGGAATTTGGGGGATCTCAGTGATGGGAAGTGTTTAATAAGATACATTAAGGATAGGGAAAGGTGTATGAACATTAGGATACAATTTTTTCTGATGATTTTACCATCCAAGAGAAATTACCTTCAAAACCGTAGGAGAGGGAAATGAACCTTACCTAGGCACAACTGAAGCATGAACAAGGTGTAAAATGACCCAGTGGAACTTGACATGATGATGACAACCCCCTGAATGATGGTACACTCAGCTAAATGGTGACATGGACCGACATTTGGAAAACTTTGAAAGGAGTGAAAGCAAACCCTAGACCTAATAACTAGTGACCAAATTTTACTTGAAGACTCACTGAAATGACAAAATTTGACCTTGACACCTTAAAATCACTTTGTAAGAGCATGTTTGATCACTGGAGGAAGGCTGCAAAGATTGACACTAACATTGGCTCCAATGGGGATGGTAGCTCCTTGGAGGTGCCAAGAATGGCAGATCTTTGGGAGAGCAGACCAGTGCCTTCTCCATTGAGCAATGGAGTCAAAAACTCAAGCTGAAATGCATGACTGAAAAATGATGACTTGACGACACAAACTGACTCTCACTCAACTAAAAACTGACTCGATACTTAAACAAAATCAACAAACTGGAAATGATGCTCAAAGTAGAGCTTATTCATGAAAACCTACTCTAACAGTTTCATTCATCACCTGATCAAGTGAAATGAAACAACCAATGCAACCAAGTAAGTATTCATGTTGTTGTTTGAATTCTCTGCAAGTGCTTGCTTATGAACAACAAGAGAGAACTACTGAAAGGCAACTCCCATGAAAACTTGTGAACAGATCCATTGAATACTATGGATTCTCTATCCGCCTCCAAAAACACTACATAAGGATCTTGAAGTTCATGCACACTGGGACTTAGCTCATCCAATGGATTACTTCTCTTCTCCTCATACCGTGAATGCAAACTTTGTTTTGAGTTTTGTGACGAGACTCCTGCTAAAAATGACAAACAAACCAGCTGCCGAATCAAATTTATATCAGCACACGTTTCAAGCTCACATGTAGTCAATGGAGAAGGACTTTGACTACAGAAATCATCCAACACATCAGCTATTGGATCGTGAAAAACTTGAAAAGACTGCTGCAACCCATTTTCTATTGGTTTCGATTAGATTACATGATTTCCTACAGGTTTCTCACTCGAAGATATACTATGCAATTTCCCCTTCAAAAATTGAAATGATTCAAAACAAAATGGTACGGAATCATCTTGTATCATTTGATCATATGTGCAAACTTCCATGTCTTCATGTGCAACTTGACAATCAATGGCATTCGGGGGCTGCAAATCTAGGTATGAAAAGTCTTGAACAAGGTTTTCATTGCCCTCAAGATGGTCCATATCAAGACTTGTCAGTTGATTTCTGATTGCATGAATGTTGTCTCTGATGAACTGAAATGAAGCAAAAAAAAAAGGCAAAGATCCTTCACTTACTTCAAAATTTGTTGCACTTTGCTCCTCACTTCCATGACTGATATGCATCGACTGAACATTGTATTCGAGCTACTGAAAATGAACTTCCTCCTTCCACAAACTAGATGCTGATTTGTCTGCAAGATTAGCTTCTGTTTGGCGAACATAATCATCATCATCATATTGATCAAACTGAGGCAAATCATCAGTGTAAAAGACATCATCAAGCATACATGTCATATCAACAGATCTCTCTTATCCAAGATGATCTACAAAACAATCATTATCAGATCTATGACAACTGGGATAAGAAACAAAATGTTTTGGATCAGCAACTTGTTCTTCTTCAATCAACGAGCCATGGGCTTGAACATTATACTCATTCCTTGTGATGATCTTCTGCATCATCTCTTCCACTGCACTTACCAAAATGTCAAGCTTTACCTCTAGAGATGACGATTCCTCTGGATCTATGTTTTTCATCTCTTCTTCTTTCAACTTTGCCCTTCGGATCAGCAAATGAGCCTCTACATGTATTGCACTTTTCTTCATCTCTTCAAGTGTTGCAAGATTCCTTTATCTCAGCTGAAACTCCGTTTCCAGTTCAAAGGCACCTGGGTAATGCAAGAAATCAGATCCAAGAGGAGGTCTTATATTAACCGGCATTGAAAAATAGACTTGGTTAAACCTGGCAGAAAACTATTGTACTGTCTCCCTTGGCAATATTTTCAGCTGGTTATACTCTTCTATAATCAAGAAAGGGTTTTGTCTTACCACCCAGCTGTCGAGGAAAACTTTGACGAACTGCTGGAAATCTGAGATGCTTGCACTAGGTAGGGTTTTGAACCAACTCTTGACTTTGCCTTGCAAAGAAAGAGCAAAACGCCTAATACTGACATCTTCTTCATCAACTTCAAAAAGGTCAAGAAAGGACTCAAAATTCAATACATGTCTCTCAGCAATGATATTGTCGCGTTCACCATCAAATCTTGGTAGATATAGGTCGTGATTTTTAGGGAAAGCATGGGATATAGGAGGTAAAATCAGAGGCTTGTATCGATCTGAAATTTTACAAGGTGTAGGAGTAAATACAGAAGGTATAGAATTAGTCTTGGTCTCTTGGGGCTCATCAGTTTTAAGACGGTCATCACAAGATTCAGAAGAAAGGTCTTTATCAAGCTCAAAGGCATGCAAATATTTGGTATTCACAATCTTCAAAGGGAAAGAATCAACTACAGGCCTGGGATCTTTTCTCAAGCATAGTATACTTTACAAAGCCTTCTTGACATTCTCAGGAAAAGAGAAGAAATAAATTAGAACAAAGAACAAAATGTCTTCGATGAAATTCCAACTTGAATACCTGATCTTTCCATATTGTCCTTTCATGTTTCTGCTGGTCAGGTTCGTCCTCCAGTGGAGTCCATGGATCTGATCTTGAAACTGATTTGGAATCGCCAGGCGAATGATTTTAGCCTTTCCAGTGTCTGATCATTGTCCACCATCAACAATCAGATCTAAACTTGATACATGTTACTGGGGCAATTTGCAAGTCAGATGTTCAACTTATAAGACTAGACTAGAGATTGACTGAAGCAACTTTTATCTACTTATGCACTCGCAAAGCAATGTGTAGTTCGAAGGCTACCTAGCTAACTTCAGGCTCCGTTTGTAGTTTATAAAATGAAGAACACTAAAAAATAAACAATTTCTTCCCCAGTGGAGTTGCCACTATGTTAGTGCCTAGATTTACCTTAGGCTGAGGAAGGTAGGATCCATGGCCAACATCAAACCACGCTTAACCTGGTAGCTAGCCCTACCAGGTCGAGAGAGGGCTCTCTCCGGGTCAATCTCAAAAAATTATAATCGATAAGGGCTTGAGATGACTGATAGGAATACTAATCTTAGGCTAGGTATATGTGTGAAAAATTTTGATTGAATAAAATGATGTTTTTGTTAGCTCAGACGAAAAGGTAGATTTTGGGTGCGGGGAATGAGGCTCAGTCTTGCAGAGATCTCAATGGGGCAAGGTAGGCAATCGTTTTTGGCACTTAAAATTGAATGAGATGGAAGGATTAAACATGTGAGGAGTTGAAGAGGGCAAGAAAATTCATGGATCCTCTCCAAACAGCTGAAAACATCAAAGACTAAAGCAAACCTCAAGTAGATCACTTCAATTTCAATGGATTCTACTTACACTCTTGTTTGATTTAGCTGAGAAGAAATAAGAGAGATAATGGCATAGAATCACATAAATAAATGCACAATTACAAAGGAAATCATTTTACCAAGACAAATTGCCACATGGATCCCAAAGAGTGCTGCAAACCCTGGTCTCAGTTCCTTAGCAAAAATGCTGATATGAGTGTACAATGAAGCTCAAGGCTTTCTCAAAAGTCCAACCATGCTAATGACTGAAAAAAATAAGATATAGGCAAACAAAAACTCATCCTATCCTCTAGGGGTCGAGCTCATAAGTTTAGGATCTGTTCCAACTAATTCTAAACTAAGAACTACAAATTAGGCAATGGAATAGCTTGACTCTATAAACTAGGGAACCGATTCATTCAGTTGCAAACTACCTTTTCATGGATGAATCTACCTCCATAAGTGAAAATTTGACAGATTAACCTCATGATCCATCAATGTACATTAAATTACATCACAAATTTTACATTAAGAAGGTGAAAAGGTCAAACTGGCAAAAGCTAGGCGAAAAACAAAGTATACTTGGTCAAACTGGCAAAATTTTCCCTATGTGCCGCACGTGATTCTCTATGCGTAGCGCCTTTTTGGACCCAATTTTGAAGGCCTTCCTAGTGCCCAAATTCACTCCAAGTGTCCTTGTTGGAAAGGTCTACCTATCTACTTTCCAACCCAAGTGAAATTTTCAAATTTGGCCTCCATTCCCCCCCACAAAATTCAGTTCTCCCAACACTGCTTCTTGTGTGTCAAAATACAGGCCGTAAGGTCATTTTTTAAGTGTTTTTGACCTTTTTGAGGGCTCAAAACCCATCAAAATTTCTTGGCCATTGTTAGGCAAGCATATTTTTCCATTCAAAATCCAAAAACGTTGAGTTTTTATCATTTTGAGGCTCCCATCAAAAGCGAGCGCCAAGTGGCGCTGTGCATAGGGCAGAAAATTCTGTGTTTTAGTCCAAAAATTTCAAAAATGCAAAAAGTGTCCCAATTTTTTTGAAATTTGGGTTGATTCTTCTCCATAAAGTGTTGTGATGGGCCAAGGAAGTGTCAACCAATATCTGAAGTTTATCTTGCACTCTTTGCCTCCTCGATGCCCTTTTCAACTTTGCTTCCAAGCTTTTGATTCTTGCCTTGCAACTCATATTCCTCGCCATGTAATGGTAGGCCACGCACCTCAACATTGTTTTCTCCCTATTGGCCTTCTCCAACATCCTTTCCCAAGTGAAATTTTGTTCTCTCAAGCCAAGATTCATGATCAGCTTGAATTTCTTGCTCAAGTGTGGTCAATTTGATTTTCCTCCTCTTAGCAGCTTGTCGGTTTTGCCTTCATGTTTTTGAGCGCCATGGATGAGTGGGACTGATGAGGGGAGTGTTTGATGCTAGCTGTAGGGTTTTTTGGAATGAAAGGGTTTATGGGATGATATTTAGGGTTTTGGATGGCAATTAGGGTTTGGAGATTTGTAGTTAGGATTTGGGAAAATGGAAATTGGGGATAGGGATGACTGAATATGGGAGTTAGGGAATGGGTGGATAAGCTGAGAAAATGAATGGAGGAGTGAAAAAATGAGGGAGTGGTAGAACAAACTTGGCAGAAAAATGAAAAGTACAAACCCTAGGCAATGGATTTTGAGAAATTGCAAGGTATTATGGTTTGAATTTTCTTTTACACAACCACCATAAACTTTAAGAAAAACTCCTTTACTAGCAATGAAAATATCTTGACTTACTTGCACACTAGAAGAGTTGAGTGATTTTGGCAATTTGAGGGAGTTTTTGAGAGAATCGAGCTTGGTAGCTCTATGCGCCGAGCCTCAAACCCAATGCGCTGCGCCTTCTCTAGGCACTGCACCAGTGTATTTTTTGCACTGTGGAGGGCAGCCCAATGCGCCGCGGTAGCTCTATGTGCCGTGCCAGTGACCCAATGCATAACGCTTTTTACAGGAGACTTTTGGAGGCCTTCACAGTGTCAAAATTGGGCATGGGATAGCTATTTGAAAATTTTATTGTGTCTACTTTCCAACCCAATTGGAATTTTTCAATTTGGAGTTTATTTTCCCTGTCAAAAATCAAATCTCCCAAGACTGGTCAAAATGTTCCAAATGAGGCTGCCTCAAGGAAGAGTGTTGTTGCAGTCAACTTTGAAGGTCTTCCTCAACTTAAAATTGAGCTCATGATAGCTCATTGGAAATATCTTTGTGTCTAGTTATCATTTGACTCATCAAGCAAGTCATTTGGCCAACCAAGATAGGAGAAAACTTGATTTTCCCAAGGTCACTTCAGAGGTAGATCAATTCTCTTGAGGCAACTGTAGTTTTGACATTTCTCTAAAACCATGACACCTGTGTAAAAATTGAAGGAGGTTTTTCTTCCTTGGCCTATTTTGACAAAAACCTCTCTTAGTTTTCCAAAATTCATCTTTTCTTGCTCAAAAACATTATTTGAGTAAAACCTACCCCAATGTGTGGAACAGGGGATTTGTTGAAATGAAGCAAAATGAAGGGGATAAGGGGCTTCTAGGTTCTTGAGAAAATTTTGGGAAGTAGGGAGAGATGTTAGGAAGTAGGGGAAAGTAGAATTTGAAATATTGAGTGAGGGGAAGGGGTCCAAAAGGGAAAAACATAGGCCCAACCTAGAAAATTGTCAAGTTGTAGCAAGAAACTAGGGTTTGCAGAAAAATGAGGAATTTGGGGGATCTCAGTGATGGGAAGTGTTTAATAAGATACATTAAGGATAGGGGAAGGTGTATGAACATCAGGATACAATTTTTGTTGATGATTTGACCATCCAAGAGAAATTACCTTCAAAACCCTAGGAGGGGGAAATGAACCTTAGCTAGGCACAATTGAAGCATGAACGAGGTGTAAAATGACCCAATGGAACTTGACATGATGATGGCAACCCTCTGAAAGATGGTACACTCAGCTGAATGGTGACATGGACCGACATTTGGACAATTTTGAAAGGAGTGAAAGCAAATCCTAGGCCTAATACCTAGTGACCAAATTTTACTTGAAGACTCACTGAAATGGCAAAATTTGACCTTGACACCTTAAAATCACTTTGTAAGAGCATGTTTGATCACTGGAGGAAGGCTGCAAAGACTGACACTAACATAGCTTCCCTTGATACATTCAGCAATACAGAATCTGAGACACACAATCGTATTGCGCTCTTTGCCTTTCGATGCAACTTCTTCCATTCTTTATTGGACACTCCCGTTGGTTTAGTACTCAGATCTACCACGATCCACTGATCTTTATCCACCAACAGATCCTCCATCTTTAGTTTCCACAACTCAAAACTCTGACCATTAAATTTCTCGATCTCTATCTTTCCACTACTCGCCATCTTCTTTCACAACCAGAATCGATCTTGTAGATCTCCCACTGAACAGGGTCTACCATAGGCCCGAGCAAAACCCCTCAGCAACAAAGGTGTCCCCTTGAAGCCAAATATGCTCTGATACTAAATGTAGGTTTTAACCCCGTATAGAAATTACCTGTATACGAATTATAAAACACAGAAAATAAATAATGCGAGAGTAGAACAAATAAAACACATATACACATAGATTTTCCCCTAGATCCCAAAACCGGGACTACCAGCTTGATTTTTCATTAAATTCCTTTCAATGTTATAATACATATTTATACATGCCAAAGCATCCAATACCATGGACCAAAAACCATCGCGTCCAATACCATGGACTGAAAACCATCGCGTCCAAAAAACATGTGCGAAAATCATGCACAAAACCATAGGTGGGTCCGCCCAACCTAACATAGGGTCCAAAACCAAAATTTTCTGGGGTGCTACCCCGGACCCCATAAAGTGGGGTTACGGGTGCCCCTCAAACCCCCTGTTAACTACGTGGAAAGAATATAACACAACCCAACAAACCAAATCCTCACATTTCCTTCTAGTGACTGTACAAACAATCTCATATAAACATTTTCTTGTTCAATATTCATGTTGTCTGCAAAGTCAAGGAAAGCTTGAAGATGGTCCTCAGCTGAGGGACCAGTTTCTCCATTATACCTGGGAAGGTATTTTAAGTATCCAGCTAGGAATGCATCAAGGTTATTAGGTAAGACTAAGGTAGCATATCTATCCTGTACAATAGGTCGGAGAGCCATGACAACAGGTGGTGTATGAGGTGCTTGAGGTATATGAGATGCTTGAGGTGTATGAAGTTGTCCAAGTGGAGTATGAGGTGTTTGTGTGGATGTAGAGGATGAAGAAGAAGTAGAGGAAGAAGATGGTGATTTAGGAGTTGATAAACTAGTTGGAGGTGAAGGAGGAGGAGATCTCCTGAAAGACTTCAAAGGAGTCTTAAGAACTAGATTTGGGACCTATAAAGGAATACCTTCTTTTGTTTCAAAGAGAGGATTGGTATATATAGAGAAAGTCTCCTCAGATTGTTTAGAAGAAGAAGCTTTAGGTCGGTCAAAAATGGAAGGAAATGGATAGGTGGTAGGGGATATGAAATATGTGGGTTTATATTCTGGTAGATCAACACCCAACTCAGATTTAGTTTTAGGTGATCTTGGTGGTAATGTGGGTATCAGATGAGATTCTAATGAATGAATAAGGTAGGTTGACTTAAAATTGACTCCTGTATTTAGAAGTTCAACAACCCTAAGTGATAAATGGGAGTAATCGTGATCAGATGGGACATTACTATAGGGGTCAAATGATTCTACTTCTTCATAACGTAGGACTGAAGAGGAAGAAGAAGATGATCGGTGGTGTCCCCTTTTAGAACTGGCTTTTCTCAGAAGCCTTTCAGGATCTGAAAGAGGATTAACTATGTCAGCTTCTGAACGAGATCTGGTATGTTTAAAAGGTGCCAGCATGGAAGTGTGGAGTCACCAAGGTGAATGATTTTATCCCTTCTAAACCTTTAATCACCTTTAAAGGAAAAGAATGAATTAATATCATTGTCCCAAGGGAAACTTTAATGAAATTCGAATCCCCAGTAATGGCGCTAATTTGATGTTCTACCTCTGAGATAGTAGTAGGTCAGCTACCAATGCCAAAGCATCTAAAATAATTGTTTTGGGGTTTTTGGTTTTAATTTTGGAAGACCAGTGAATGAAGACAGATGTAGAATTGAAGTAATTAATCCTTTGGGTTATATTAATACTTCAACAAAGGCTTGCTATAAAGCATTACACAGTGATATAGATCAAAAATAGTGGTGAGAAGAAGACATCAAAAAAAATGATTATCATAGTTTCCAGACTGTAAAACAGAACAATCATAAGTAAGAAAACCTTCTAAACTACGTTCCAAAGGTTCAAGGCAGTATACTTAAGCTTACACAAGATTTTGATGATTTATTGATTAGAGGGGATTAGCTAAATAGATACTTCATTTATCCATTCTCTTAATAGATGATCACTTCAGGAGCTTATAAGAAGTAATTGAGACATAATTATTCCTACCTAGAAATCTCTATAAGTCATAATCATATGAAGAAAAACAAAATGATTGATAACTGGAAAAACTTACAGGATAACACAAACTGTGTAAAACCATATTCAGAATCCTCTTCTTTGTATTAAGGTTCCAGAAAGATTGAGTACATCAAGTGTCTAGAAGAGCTTCTTTCAAAGGTGGCTTCCAAGTTCAAAGTAGTATTAACAGTCAAGACTTTACAAGCAATGAACTATGAATCTTGAACTCCGAACCTATAAAATCTCGAGAAGAGAGTTATTTATACAATAATAAAACTAAGAAATATCCTAAAACTGATTAATATTTATTCTAGGAAAGGAAAAGATCTTCATGCAAAAAGATAGGGGCAGCATTTGAACTGCTTCTTATTGTCCCTTTTATTGAGGTTGTGCAGGCTTTGTTGGTAGATATTTTGCCATTTAAGCTGCTAAATCATTTGTATCCTTTGTGCTCGATCAATTTCTTCATTTATTCTTTCATCTGATACTCTTTAAACTATGTAAATATACTTTAATCCTACTGAGTAACCTTCACTATTTCTTTTTACCTTTACAGTGCTTTTCAGGTTTTTACTCTGTTTTTCAACAGTAAATACTTTTGAATTTATGTCACATGGAAAAGTATGGTGGTATGATCTTCATATTTGTCTTCCAATTATACGGAGGCTTTTTCTTTGTAAGCCTGGAACAGGGGTCTTTACCTGGAAAACACAAAAACTATTAAGAAAAACTAGGTGATAGAGAAGGTCTTCAATGGATTTATAGAGGTTAAAAGGACATTGGAAGGAGTCCAGAGCATATCAGAAGGCAAAATGATGGTTTTATTGGTCGCAAAGGCATATGGAAGGTTTATTGGGAAAACAGGCGAAAACAAATCAAAATGGTCATTTTGGCATTTAAACGGGAAAAATAGTTTTCCATTTAAATTATGGCGGGATAGTGAACAGTGACTATTTTGTCGTTTTGTCGAAGGCGGTTTTCATTGCACCACTTATGAAGGACGAGATGTTTTGGGAAGTGTTAGTGTTAGTCTTTGTAGCCTTCCTCCAGTGATCAAAGATGCTCTTACAAAGTGATTTTAAGGTGTCAAGGTCAAATTTTGTCATTTCAGTGAGTCTTCAAGTAAAATTTGGTCACTAGGTATTAGGTTTAGGGTTTGCTTTTATTCCTTTCAAAATTGTCCAAATGTCTGTCCATGTCACCCTTCAGCTGAGTGTACCATCATTCAGAGGGTTTTCATCATCATGTCAAGTTCCAATGGGTCATTTTACACCTTGTTCATGCTTTAGTTGTACCTAGGTAAGGTTCATTTCCCTCTCCTAGGGTTTTGAAGGTAATTTCTCTTGGATGGTCAAATCACCAGCAAAACTTGCATCCTGATGTTCATACACCTTCCCCTATCCTTAATGTACCTTATTAAACACTTCCCATCACTGATATCCTTCAAATTCCTCATTTTCGCACAAACCCTACTTTCTTGCTACAATTTGACAATTTTCTAGGCTAGGCTTGTGTTTTGCGCTTTTGGAACCCCTCCCCTCACTCAATATTTTAAATTCCACTTTCCCCTACTTCCTAACATCCCTCCCTACTTCCAAATTTTTTCTCAAGAATTTAGAAGCCCCTTATCCCCTTCATTTCACTTCATTTCGACAAATCCCTGTTCCACACATCGGGATAGGTTTTACTCCAATGATGTTTCTGAGCAAGAAAATAGGAATTTGGGAAACCTGAGAGAGATTTTTGTCCAAAATAGGCCAAGGAGGAAAAAATTCCTTCACCTTTTACATAGGTATCATGGTTTTAGAGAAATGTCAAAAATATAGTTGCCTTAGCAGAATTGATGCACCTTTGGAGTGACCTTCGGCAAATCAAGATTTCTCCTAGCTTGGTTGGCCTAATGATTTTATTGATGAGTCAAATGATACATAGATTCAATAAGCTTTTGAACGTGCTATCCTGCACCCAATTTGGACACTGGGAAGGCCTCCAAAACTGGTCTGCAAAAAGGCGCAATACACCTGGGTAGTGGCGCGTCGCACTTGCCTACTTAGCCAAAGTTTCACTCAAATCATCTTGAAAAGCCTCCAAATCTTGCAAAATTCTTCCTTTCAAGTAAGTGAAACATCCTAAAGTGCCTTTGCAAGATTTTTCATCACCCTTGATGGTGTTTAGATAGGTGCAAATTCAAACCCTAGTTTTTTGCATAGTCCCTTGAAAAAGTTGTCGAGGGTTTGCAAAAATTGCCATTGTTGTTGTTTGCTCCTTGCAATCATTTTCACATTCCTCCACTACACTCCCCTCATTTCATATCGCTTACCCATCTCATTCAAACTCATCTATCCCCCTATCCCCAAAACCCTAATACACTCCATTTATCCTATTTTCCCATATCCCACCCCCCTAAAGTAACTAATTCACTCATAAAACCCTTAATCCCTCACTACACCCCAATCTCCCAAAACTATTCCCTTCTTTCCCCAAATTCATTTCCCAAGAGTAAAATATTTTCATACTCATGACCATTGTCCTCTTTCATCCCTCTTTCATCATCATTTTTTCCACCATACCTTCAGCTCATCATTTTCCTAAGACAAGTACTATGAGGAAGAGACACTCAGTGATAGTTCTATGGAGAAACATAAGCAGCAAAGTAGGTACAGGACAAGGGTAAGCAGCCATTGCATGATGAGGGGCCTTTAGAAGGTCAAGAGAGATTTCATTCTCATTCAGGATGATGACACTGATTTGAGCTCACAAAGCTCAAAGCTCAAGGAGATCATTCATGAACAGCAAGTTGACATTCATGACTTGTCTCTCAACCTAGAAAGAGCCAAGTGGATAATCAACTATCTTGAGTAGAGGAACAAACAGTTAGAGGACCAAAAAACCATCATGGAGCTCCAAAACATAAGAGAAAACCGGAAAACTGCCAAGAGGAAGAAAATCAAGTTGACACCACTTGAACAAGAAATTGAAGCTGATCATGAATCTTGGCTTGAGAGTGAAAACATGCACTTGGAAAAGATGCTGGAGAAGGCCAACAAAGAGAAAAAGATGTTGAGGCACATGGCCTATCACTATTTAGTGAGAAACAAAGTTTGCAAAGCGAGAATTAGGACTTTGAAGGCCAAGTTGAGCAAAGATTTGAGGAAGAGCAAAGAGAAATACAAGCTCAATATTTTTTCTGAGACTTCCTTAGCCCAACATAGCACTTGATGCAGGACACTCAGCCCAAATTTTAAGAAATTTGGGATACTTTTTGTCAATTTTGAATTTTTGGAGAAAAACATAAGTTTTTCTGCCTAGTGCGCAGTATTTTTGGATCCCTCATGCAAAAATATGAATGCCCACAAATGGCCAAGAAATTTTGTCAAGTTTTGAGCTTCCAAAAGGGTCAAAAACACCTCAAAAATTCCCTTTCTGCCCCTTTTTGGCCACACAGGAAGCAGTGTTGGGAGAACTCACTTTTGGAGAGGAAAATGGACACTGAATTCAGAAACTCCACCTATTCTGGAACGTAGACAGACAGAAATTTTCAACAAGTAAACTTGGAGCAAATCTGGTGCATGGGAAGGCCTCCAAAATCAGCTGCAAAAATGCATGATGCACAGGGACAGAGGCGCGACGCAGAGGATGGAAAGTTGACTCTTTTGCCAAAAAAACTCTATTTTTTTCACCTAGTTTTTTCTCAGTTTGACTTTTCTCTCTCTCATGGTCAAACTCATGATTTCATTTGATGTAAATTGATGTAAATATGTTAAATTTCACTCATGGAGGTCGATACATCATGAAAAGGTAGTTTGAAACTGAATGAATCAGTTTCCTAGGTTTTAGAGGCAAGCTGTTCCACTGCCTACTTTTCAGTCCTTAGTTTAGATCTTGTTGAAACAGCTCCTAAACTCATGAATTTGACCCCTAAAGCCTAGCATGAGTTGTTTTTTTCCTATATCTAGTAGTTTTTCAGTCATTGGTAAAGGTTGGACTCTTGTGAATGCTTTGAGCATTATTGTACATTCTTCTTTGCAGTTTAGCAAAGGAATAGACCAAGGTTTGCAGCATTTTGTTGGATTCTTATGGCAACTTGATTTGGTATTGTTTTTCCTTCTGTAATGCAAGTTTACATGTGTTTATGTATGCCATGATCTCTTTCTGTTCAGCTTAACTAAATGAATCAAGGATAAAGGTAGAATTCATTGATGTTGCAGTGCTCTACCTAGGGTTTGTTTAGTTATTTATGTTTTCAGCAATTTGAAGAGGATCCTTGAGAATTTCATGCCCTCTCCAACTCCTCACCAGTCTTAAGACTCTCCATTTCACTTATTTCAAAGTACTAAACCATTTGCCTACCACGCCCCACAGAAACCTCTGCAAGATTGTGTCCATTCCCTGGACCCAAATCTACCTTTCACAAATGAAGCAGCGAATCAAAATTAAATTCAATCAAACTCCTCTGAGCATATACCTAGCCTAAAATTAGTCTTTATATCAGTCATCTCAAATCTCATTGATCATATCTTCCTGAGATTGACAAGGAGAGAGCCCTCTCCCGACCTGGTAGGGCTAGCTACCAGGTTAAGCGTGGTTTGATGTTACCCTAGATCCTGCCTTTCTCAGCCTGAGGTAGATTTAGACCCTAACATATTGGCAACTCTGCTGGGGAAAAAAGTTTGTTATCGTTATTTTGCTTTATAAACTACAGATGGAGCCTAAAGTTAGCCAGGTAGCCTTTGAAATTCTCTTGCTTTGCAATTGCAAAAGTAGATGAATGCTGCTTTAGTCAATCTTCGATTTCGTTTATGAAATGAACATCTGGTTTCCTCAGCAAATGTAATCAAGTTCAGATCTGATTGTTAATGGTGAACAACGATCAGACATAACAAGGCTAAAATCATTCACCTGGCAACTCTAAATCAGTTTCAAGATCAGATCCAAGGACTCCACTGGAGGATGAACCTGACCAGCAGAAACATGAAAGGACAATATGCAAAGGTCAGGTATTCAAGCTGGAATTTCAACCAAGACATTTTGTTCTTTGTCATAAATTATTTCTTCTCTTTTCCCGAGAATGTCAAGAAGGCTTTGCAAAGTATATTGTATTTGAGAAAAGATCCTTGGCCTGCATTTGATTCCTTCCCTTTGAAGATTGTGAATACCAAAGATTTGCATGCCTTTGAGCTTGATCAAGACCCTTTTTCTGAATCTTGTGATGACCATCTTCAAACTGATGAGCCTCATGAGACCAAGGCTGATTCTATACTTTCTGTACATACCCCTATACCTTGTAAAATTCTAGATTGATACAAGCCTCTGATTTTACCTCCTATATCCCATGCTTTCCCTAAAAATCATGATCTATATCTACCAAGATTTGATGGTGAATGCGACAATATCACTGCTGAGAGACATGTATTGAATTTTGAGTCTTTTCTTGACCTTTTTGAAGTTGATGAAGAAGATGTCAGTATTAGGCTTTTTGCTCTTTCTTTGCAAGGCAAAGCCAAGAGTTGGTTCAAAACCCTGCTTGATGCGAGCATCTCAGATTTCTAGCAATTCGTCAACGCTTTCCTCGACAGGTGGATGATCATACAAAACCCTTTCTTGATTATAGAAGAGTATAACCAGCTGAAAAGATTGCCAGGGGAGATAGTACAACAATTTTCTGTCAGATTTAACAAAGTCTATTTTTTGATGCCGGTTAATATAAGACCTCCTCTTGGATCCGCTCTCTTGCACTACCCGGGTGTTTTTGATCTAGAAATGGAGTTTTAGCTGAGAGAAAGGAACCTTGCAACACTTGAAGAGATGCAGAACAGTGCAGTACATGTAGACGCTCATTTGTTGATCCGAAGGGAAAAGTGATGGAAGAAGAGATGAAGAAAATAGATCCAGAGGAATCGACATCTTTGGATGTAAATCTTGACATTTTGATAAGTGTAGTGGAATATATGATGCAAAGGATCATCACAAGGAATGAGTATAATGTTCAAGCCCATGGCTCACTGATTGAAGAGGAACAAGTTGCTGATCTACAACATTTTCTTTCTTATCCCAGTTGTCATAGACTTGATAATGATTGTTTTATAGATCATCTTGGAGAAGAGAGATCTGTTGATATGACATGTATGCAGCCTTCCTCCAGTGATCAAACATGCTCTTACAAAGTGATTTTAAGGTGTCAAGGTCAAATTTTGTCATTTCAATGAGTCTTCAAGTAAAATTTGGTCACTAGGTATTAGGTCTAGGGTTTGCTTTTACTCCTTTCAAAGTTGTCCAAATGTCGGTCCATGTCACCATTCAGCTGAGTGTACCATCATTTAGAGGGTTTTCATCATCATGTCAGGTTCCAATGGGTCATTTTACACCTTGTTCATGCTTCAGTTGTGCCTAGGTAAGGTTCATTTCCCTCTCCTAGGGTTTTGAAGGTAATTTCTCTTGGATGGTCAAATCATCAGCAAAACTTGTATCCTAATGTTCATACACCTTCCCCTATCCTTAATGTACCTTATTAAACACTTCCCATCACTGATATCCCTCAAATTCCTCATTTTTGCATAAACCCTAGTTTCTTGCTACAATTTGACAATTTTCTAGGCTAGGCCTATGTTTTGCCCTTTTGGACCCCTTCCCCTCACTCAATATTTGAAATTCCACTTTCCCCTACTTCCTAACATCCCTCCCTACTTCCCAAAATTTTCTCAAGAATTTAGAAGCCCCTTATCCCCTTCATTTCACTTCATTTTGACAAATCCCATGTTCCACACATCGGGATATGTTTTATTCCAATGATGTTTCTGAGCAATAAAAGAGGAATTTGGGAAACCTGAGAGAGGTTTTTGTCAAAAATAGGCCAAGGAAGAAAAACCTCCTTCAATTTTTACATAGGTATCACGGTTTTAGACAAATATCAAACATACAATTGCCTCAGGAGAATTGATGCACCTCTGAAGTGACCTTGGAAAAATCAAGCTTTCTCCTAGCTTGGTTGGCCTAATGAATTTCTTGATGAGTCAATAATAATTATACTAAATAATATTTTGAACGATCTATCCCATGCCAAATTTGGAAACCAGGAAGGCCTCCAAAACTTGTCTGCAAAAAGGCGTAACGCACTTGGGTAGTGGCGCGGCGCACCTGCCTGCATAGCCCAAATTTCACTCAAATCATCTTACAAAGCCTCTAATCCTTGCAAACTTCTTCCTTCCAAGTAAGTGAAACATCATCAAGTTCCTTTGCAAGATTTTTCATCCTCCTTGATGGTGTTTAGATAGGTGTAAATTCAAACCCTAGTTTTTTGCACAGTCCCTTGAAAAATTTGTCTAGGGTTTGCAAAAATTGGCATTATTGTTGTTTTCTCGCTGCAATCATTTTCACATTTCTCCACTACACTCCCCTCATTTCATATCCCTTACCCCTCTCATTCACACTCATCTATCCCCTTATCCCCAAAACCCTAATACCTAATTCCTACTATTCCAAAACCCTATCACTCCCTAAAAACCACTATATCAAGCATCAAAACCCCTTTTCACTCTTTTATTACCCTAATAGACTCCATTTATCCTATTTTCACATATCCCACTCCCCTAAAGTAACTAATTCCCTCATAAAACCCTAAATCCCTCACTAAACCCTAATCTCCCAATAATATTCCCTTCTTTCCCCAATTTCATTTCCCAAGAGTAAAATCTCTTCATACTCATCACCATTGTCCTCTTTCATCCCTCTTTCATCATCATTTTTTCCACCATACCTTCATATCATCATTTTCCTAAGACAAGCACTATGAGGAAGAGACACTCAGTGATAGTTCTATGTAGAAACATAAGAAGAAAAGAAGGTACAGGACAAGGGTAAGCAGCCATTGCATGATGAGGGGCCTTCAGAAGGTCAAGAGAGAGATTTCATTCCAATTCAGGATGATGACACTGATTTGGGCTCACAAAGCTCAAGGCTCAAGGAGATCATTCATGAAAAGCAAGATGACATTCATGACTTTTCTCTCAACCTAGAAAGAGCCATGTGGATAATCACCTATCTTGAGCAGAGGAACAAATAGTTAGAGGACCAGCAAACCATCATGGAGCTCCAAAACATAAGAGAAAACCAGCAAAACTACCAAGAGGAAGAAAATCAAGTTGACACCACTTGAACAAGAAATTGAAGTTGATCGTGAATCTTGGCTTGAGAGAGAAAACATGAACTTGGAAAAGGTGCTGGAGAAGGCCAACAAAGAGAAAAAGATGTTGAGGCACATGGCCTATCACTCTTTAGCGAGAAACAAAGTTTGCAAAGCGAGAATTAGGACTTTGATGGCCAAGTTGAGGAAAGCTTTGAGGAAGAGCAAAGAGCAAGACAAGCTCAAGATTTTGGCTGAGGCTTCCTTAGCACAAGATAGCACTTGATGCAGGACACTTAGCCCAAATTTTCAGAAATTTGGGATACTTTTTGTCAATTTTGAATTTTTGGAGCAAAACACAGGTTTTTCTGCCTGGTGCGCCGTGCCACCTGGCGTGCGCTTTTGCTAGGGACCTCCTTTGGAAGAAAACTCATCATTTTTGGATTCCTCATGTACAAATATGAATGTCCACAAATGACCAAGAAATTTTGTCAAGGTTTGAGCTTCCAAAAGGGTCAAAAGAACCTCTAAAATGCCCTTTCTGCCCCTTTTTGGCAACACAGGAAGCAGTGTTGGGAGAACTCACTTTTGGATGGGCAAATAGAGACCAAATTTAGAAATTCCACCTGTTTTGGAAAGCAGACAGACAGGCCTTTCTAAAAATCCCACTTAGAGAAAATTTGGTGCAAGGGAAGGCCTCCAAAATCAGCTGCAAAAGGGTGTGATGCACAGGGACAGAGGCGTGGCATGCAGGATGGAAAATTGACTTTTTTGCCAAAAAAACTCTATTTTTTTCGCCTAGTTTTTTTTCAGTTTGACTTTTCTCTCTCTCATGGTCAAACTCATGATGTCATTTGATGTAAATTGATGTAAATATGTTAAATTTCACTCATGGAGGTAGATACATCATGAAAAGGTAGTTTGAAACCGAATGAATCAGTTTCCTAGGTTTTAGAGGCAAGCTGTTCCACTGCCAGCTTTTCAGTCCTTAGTTTAGATCTGGTTGAAATAGCTCCTAAACTCATGAATTTGACCCCTAAAGCCTAGCATGAGTTGTTTGTTGCCTATATCTAGTAGTTTTTTAGTCATTGGTAAAGGTTGGACTCTTGTGAATGCTTTGAGCATTATTGTACATTCTTCTCTGCAGTTTGGCAAAGGAATAGACCAAGGTTTGCAGCATTTTGTGGGATTCTTGTGGCGACTTGATTTGGTATTGTTTTTCCTTCTGTAATATAAGTTTACATGTGTTTATGTATGCCATCATCTCTTTCTATTTAGCTTAACTAAATGAATCAAAGATAAAGGTATAATTCATTGATGTTGCAGTGCTCTACCTAGGGTTTGTTTAGTTATTTATGTTTTCAATAGTTTGAAGCGGATCCTTGAGAATTTCATGCCCTCTCCAACTCCTCACTAGTCTTAAGACTCTCCATCTCACTTATTTCAAAGTACTAAACCATTTGCCTACTTTGCCCCATAGAAACCTCTGCAAGATTGTGTCCATTCCCCGGACCCAAATCTACCTTTCACAATTGAGCCAGCAAATCAAAATTAAATTCAATCAAACTCCTCTGAGCATATACCTTGCCCAAAATTAGTCTTTATATCAGTCATCTTAAATCTCATTGATCATATCTTCCTAAGATTTATAAGGAGAGAGCCCTCTCCTGACCTTGTAGGACTAGCTACCAGGTTAAATGTGGTTTGATGTTACCGTAGATCCTGCCTTTCTTACCCTGAGGTAGATTTAGGCCCTAACATATTGGCGAGTCTGCTAGGGAAAAAAGTTTCTTATTGTTGTTTTGCTTTATAAACTACAGATGGATCCTGAAGTTAGCCAGGTAGCCTTCGAAATGCACTTGCTTTGCAATTGCAAAAGTATATGAATGTTGCTTCAGTCAATCTCCGGTTTATTTTATGAAATGAACATTGGGTTTCCTTAGCAAATGTAATCAAGTTCAGATCTGATGGTTAATGGTGAACAATGATCAGACATAACAAGGCTTAAATCATTCACCTGGCGACTCTAAATCAGTTTCAAGGTCAGATCCAAGGACTCCACTAGAGGATGAACCTGACCAGCAGAAACATGAAAGGACAATATGGAAAGACCAGGTATTCAAGTTGGAATTTCATCCAAGACATTTTGTTCTTTGTCATAAATTATTTCTTCTCTTTTCCCGATAATTTCAAGAAGGCTTTGCAAAGTATATTGTATTTGAGAAAAGATCCTCGGCCTGCATTTTATTCCTTCCCTTTGAAGATTGTGAATACCAAAGATTTGCATGCCTTTGAGCTTGATCAAGACCCTTTTTCTGAATCTTGTGATGACCGTATTCAAACTGATGAGCCTCATGAGACCAAGACTCATTCTATACTTTCTGTACATACCCCTATACCTTGTAAAATTCTAGAACAATACAAGCCTCTGATTTTACCTCCTCTATCCCATGCTTTCCCTAAAAATCATGATCTATATCTACCAAGATTTGATGGTGATCGCGACAATATCACTGCTGAGAGACATGTATTGAATTTTGAGTCCTTTCTTAACCTATTTGAAGTTGATGAAGAAGATGCCAGTATTAGGCTTTTTTCTCTTTCTTTACAAGGCAAAGTCAAGAGTTGGTTCAAAACACTGCCTGATGTGAGAATCTCAAATTTCCAGCAATTTGTCAACATTTTCCTCGACAGGTGGATGATTAGAAAAAGCCCTTTCTTGATTATAGAAGAGTATAACCAGCTGAAAAGATTGCCAGGGGAGATAGTACAACAATTTTCTGCCAGATTTAACAAAGTATATTTTTTGATGCTGGTTAGTATAAGACCTCCTCTTGGATTCGCTCTCTTGCACTACCTGGGTGCCTTTCATCTGGAAATGGAGTTTCAGCTGAGAGAAAGGAACCTTGCAACACTTGAAGAGATGCAGTACAGTGCAGTAGATGTAGAGGCTTATTTGCTGATCCGAAGGGAAAAGTTGATGGAAGAAGAGATGAAGAACATAGATCTAGAGGAATTGACATCTTTAGATGTAAAGCTTGACATTTTGGTAAGTGCAGTGGAAGAGATGATGAAAAGGATCATCACAAGGAATGAGTATAATTTTCAAGCCCATGGCTCGCTAATTGAAGAGGAACAAGTTGCTGATCTAGAACATTTTCTTTCTTATCCTAGTTGTTATAGACTTGATAATGATTGTTTTATAGATCATCTTGGAGAAGAGAGATCTGTTGATATGACATGTATGCTTGATGATGTCTTTTATACTGATGATTTGCCTCAGTTTGATCAGTATGATGATGATTATGTTCTCCAAACAGAAGCTAATCTTGCAGACAAATCAACAACTAGTTTGTGGAAGGAGGAAGTTCATTTCCAGCAGCTCGAATACAATGTCTAGCCATCACATATCAGCTATGGAAATGACAAGGAAAGTGCAGAAAATTTTGAAGTAAGTGAAGGATCATTGCCTTTTTGTTTTGCTTCGTTTCAGTTCATCAGAGACAACTTTCATGCAATAAAAAATCAACTAATGACAAGTCTTGATTTGGACCATCTTGAGAATAATGAAAACCTTGTTCAAGACTTTTCATATCCAGAGTTGCAACCCCCGAATCCCATTGATTGTCAAGTTGCAGATGAAGACTTGGAAGCTGGACCATATGATCAAATGATGCAAGATGATTCCGTACCTTTTTGTTTTGAATCATTTCAGTTTCTGAAGGGAAAAATGCATAGTATATCTTCAAATGTGTAGCCTGTAGGAAATCATGTAATCTCATCGGAAACAATATAAAATGGGTTGCAACAATCTTTTCAAGTTTTTCAAGATCCAATAGCTGATGTGATGGATGATGTCTATAGTCAAAGTCCTTCTCATATCTGTGAGCTTGAAAAAAGTATTGATACAAAGCTGACCCGGCAGCTGGTTTATTTGTCATTTTTAGTAGGAGTCTCGTTACAAATCTTAGATCAAAGTTTTCATTCATTGTATGAAGAGAAGAGAAGTAATCCATTGGATGAGCTAAGTCCCAGTGTGCATGGATTTCGAGGTCCTTATGCAATGTTTTTGGAGGTGGATAGAGAATCCATAGTATTCAACGGATCTATTCACAAGTTTTCATGGGAGTTGCCTTTCAGTAGTTCTCTCTTGTTGTTCATAAGCAAGCACTTGTGGAGAATTCAAACAGCAGTTGGAATACTTACTTGGTTGCATTGGTTGTTTCATTTCACTTGATCAGGTGATGAATGAAACTGTTAGAGTAGGTTTTGATGAATAAGCTCTACTTTGAGCATCATTTCCATTTTGTTGGTTGTGTTTAAGTATCGAGTCAATTTTTAGTTGAGTGAGAGTTAGTTTGTGTTGTTAAGTCGTCAGTTTTCAGTCATGCATTTCAGCTTGCGTTTTTGACTCCATTGCCCAATGGATAAGACACTGGTCTGCTCTCCTAAAGATCTGTTGTTCTTGGCACCTCCAAGGAGCTACCATCCCCATTGGAGCCAATGTTAGTTTCAGTCTTTGCAACCTTCCTCCAGTGATCAAACATGCTCTTACAAAGTGATTTTAAGGTGTCAAGGTCAAATTTTGTCATTTCAGTGAGTCTTCAAGTAAAATTTGGTCACTAGGTATTAGGTCTAGGGTTTTCTTTTACTCCTTTCAAAGTTGTCCAAATGTCATTCCATGTCACCATTCAGCTGAGTGTACCATCATTCAGAGGGTTGTCATCATCATGTCAGGTTCCAATGGGTCATTTTACACCTTGTTCATGCTTCAATTGTGCCTAGGTAAGGTTCATTTCCCTCTCCTAGGGTTTTGAAGGTAATTTCTCTTGGATGGTCAAATCATTATCAAAACTTGTATCCTAATGTTCATACACCTTCCCCTATCCTTAATGTACCTTATTAAACACTTCCCATCACTGATATCCCTCAAATTCCTCTTTTTCGCACAAACCCTACTTTCTTTCTACAATTTGACAATTTTCTAGGCTAGGTCTGTGTTTTGTGCTTTTGGACCCCTTCCCCTCACTCAATCTTTGAAATTACACTTTCCCCTACTTCCTAACATCCCTCCCTGCTTCCCAAAATTTTCTCAGGAATTTAGAAGCCCCTTATCCCCTTCATTTCACTTCATTTCGACAAATCCCCTATTCCACACATCGGGATAGGTTTTACTCCAATGATGCTCAAGAAAAGAGGAATTTGGGAAACTGGAGAGACGTTTTTGTCCATAGTAGGCCAAGGAAGAAAAAACTCCTTCACTTTTTACACAGGTATCATGGTTTTAGAGAAATGTCAAAAATGCAGTTGCCTCAGGAGAATTGATGCACCTCTAAAGTGACCTTGGGAAAATCAAGATTTCTCTTAGCTTGGTTGACCTAATGACTTTCTTGATTAGTCAAATGATAATTAGACTCAATAAGCTTTCGAACGAGCTATCCTGCACCCAATTTGGACACTGGGAAGGTCTACAAAACTGGTCTGCAAAAAGGCACAGCGCACCTGGGTAGTGGCGTGACACACTTGCCTGCTTAGCCCAAATTTTACTCAAATCATCTTGCAAAGCCTCCAAATATTGCAAACTTCTTCCTTCCACGTAAGTGAAACATCCTAAAGTGCCTTTGCAAGAGTTTTCATCCTCCTTGATGGTGTTTAGATACGTGAAAATTCAAACCCTAGTTTGTTGCACAGTCCCCTTAAAAGGTTGTCTAGGGTTTGCAAAAATTGTCATTGTTGTTGTTTTCTCCCTACAATCATTTTCACATTCCTCCACTACACTCGCCTCATTTCATATCCCTTACCCCTCTCATTCACACTCATCTATCCCCCTATCTCCATAACCCTAATACCTAATTCCTAATATTCCCAAACCCTATCACTCCCTAAAAACCACTATATCAAGCATCAAAACCCCTTTTCACTCTTTTATTACCCTAATAGACTCCATTTATCCTATTTTCACATATCCCACTCCCCTAAAGTAACTAATTCCCTCATAAAACCCTAAATACCTCACTAACCCTAATCTCCCAAAACTATTCCCTTCTTTCCCCAATTTCATTTCCCAAGAGTAAAATCTCTTCATACTCATCACCATTGTCCTCTTTCATCCCTCTTTCATCATCATTTTTTCCACCATACCTTCATCTCATCATTTTCCTAAGACAAGCACTATGAGGAAGAGACACTCAGTGATAGTTCTATGTAGAAACATAAGCAGAAAAGAAGGTACAGGACAAGGGTAAGCAACCATTGCATGATGAGGGGCCTTCAGAAGGTCAAGAGAGAGATTTCATTCTCATTCAGGATGATGACACTGATTTGGGCTCACAAAGCTCAAAGCTAAAGGAGATCATTCATGAACAGCAAGCTGACATTCATGACTTGTCTCTCAACCTAGAAAGAGCCAAGTGGATAATCAACTATTTTGAGTAGA
The DNA here is from genome assembly GCA_031772625.1 of Pinus tabuliformis. Classification (NCBI taxonomy): domain Eukaryota; kingdom Viridiplantae; phylum Streptophyta; class Pinopsida; order Pinales; family Pinaceae; genus Pinus; species Pinus tabuliformis. The sequence goes on from CM062810.1 coordinate 103,515,446, forward strand.
GGAACAAATAGTTAGAGGACCAACAAACCATCATGGAGCTACAAAACATAAGAGAAAACCGACAAATTTCCAAGAGGAAGAAAATCAAGTTGAAACCACTTGAACAAGAAATTGAAGCTAATCATGAATCTTGGTTTGAAAGGGAAAACATGCACTTGGAAAAGATGTTGAGGCACATGGCCTATCACTATTTGGCGAGAAACAAAGTTTGCAAAGAGAGAATTAGGACTTTAAAGGCCAAGTTGAGGAAAGCTTTGAGGAAGAGCAAAGAGCAAGACAAGCTCAAGATTTTGGCTGAGGATTCATTAGCCCAACATAGCACTTGATGCAAGACACTCAGCCCAAATTTTAAGAATTTTGGGATACTTTTTGTCAATTTTGAATTTTTGGAGCAAAACACAGGTTTTTCTGCCTAGTGTGCCACGCCACCTGGCACACGCTTTTCCTAGGGACCTCCTTTGGAGGAAAACTCAGCATTTTTGGATTCCTCATGAAAAAATATGAATTCTCACAAATGGACAAGAAATTTTGTCAAGTTTTGAGCTTCCAAAAGGGTCAAAAACACCTCAAAAATGCCCTTTCTGCCCCTTTTTCGCCACATAGGGAGTAATGTTGGGAGAACTCACTTTTGGAGTGTGAAATGGACACCAAATTCAGAAATTACACTTGTTCTGGAAAGTAGACAGATAGACCTTTACAAAAAGACCACTTGGAGAAAATGTGGTGCACGGGAAGGCCTCCAAAATAAGCTACAAAAGGGCGTGATGCACAGGGACAGAGGTGCAACGCACAGGGTGGAAAATTGACTTTTTTGCCAAAAAACTCTGTTTTTTTTGCCTAGTTTTTTCTCAGTTTGACTTTTCTCTCCCTCATGGTCAAAATAATGATGTAATTTGATGTAAATTGATGGAATTTGATGTAAATATGTTAAAATTTCACTCATGGAGGTAGAGACATCATGAAAAGGTAGTTTGAAACTGAATGAATCAGTTTTCTAGGTTTTAGAGGCAAGTTGTTCCACTGCCTACTTTTCAGTTCTTAGTTTAGATCTTGTTGAAATAGCTCCTAAACTAATGAATTCGACCCCTAAATCCTAGCATGAGTTGTTTTTTTCCTATATCTAGTAGTTTTTCAGTCAATGGTAAAGGTTGGACTCTTGTGAATGCTTTGAGCATTATTGTACATTCTTCTCTGTAGTTTGGCAAAGGAATAGGCCAGGGTTTCTGGCATTTTGTGGGATTCTTGTGGAAACTTGATTTGGTATTGTTTTTCCTTCTATATTGCAAGTTTACATGTGTTTATGTATGCCATCATCTCTTTCTTTTCAACTTAACCAAATGAATCAATGATAAAGGTAAAATTCATTGATGTTGCAGTGCTCTACCTAGGGTTTGTTTAGTTATTTATGTTTTCAATAGTTTGAAGAGGATCCCTGAGAATTCCATGCCCTATTCAACTCCTCACCAGTCTTAAGACTCTCCATTTCACTTATTTCAAAGTACTAAACCATTTGCCTACCTCGACCCACAGAAACCTCTGCAAGACTGTGTCCATTCCCCGGACCCAAATATGCCTTTCACAATTGAGCCAGCAAATCAAAATTAAATTCAATCAAACTCCTTTGAGCATATACCTAGCCTTAAATTAGTCTTTATATCATTCATCTGAAATCTCATTGATCATATCTTCCTGAGATTGACAAGGATAGAGCCCTCTCCTGACCTGGTAGGGCTAGCTACCAGGTTAAGCGTGGTTTGATGTTACCCTAGATCCTGCCTTTCTCAGCCTTAGGTAGATTTAGGCCCTAATAGGAAGGGTCACCCAAAATGATTTGAGCTTGACACATAGCAAGGGAATTCAACAGAATACCACTTTTAAGGTGGGTAATGTTTGTACAGAGAGCATACTCGAAATCGCTGAGGACCGTTGGATTTGAATGGCTTAGATTAGATGGTGGTGTAGTGAAGGAGAAATACAGAGGGTATGAATGATTAAATGTGGCAGAAATGGCTTTATTATGTGTTAAAACCCAGATTAGCAGTGAAATGGAGGTTTAAGGTTAATTCTTCTTTTAAATTGTAAAAACAATTTAATAAAGAAAACCTTCGCAAAACACATATGGTGGATTAGAAATTTTATGAACTCCGACAGATAATGATATCGAGTCTAGGTTTATATCACATATTGCAATCACAGCTTAGCGGAGGACAACCCTGTAGGAATTTACAGGGTAAGTTCCTCAGAAAGAATACCAAAAGGACACCGCTCACAACCAGATCTCAAATCAATACACCAGTATTTTTGACGTGGTTAAAACCCTCAAAGTGCAAGGAGGGAAACAGTCCACGGCCTGTCCCAACGTGGGTACTACAGGCAATTTATTAATCAAAGAATGAAAATTTACATAAGCTTCTCTCATGCACGGATTACTCGAACAATGACCCTCCATGCGCTTTAAATAGAACTCATGGACCAATCGGGTGTCAAGCCACGGATCAAGTGTCGGTAATACCGAGGTGAGAGTGAACCGTCGGATCACTACATATCGTGACCGTCGGATTGTAAGTTACAAAATGTACAACGGTAAAGAAACACACTTTACCTAACTCTAACCTAACTCTATACTAGACCAAGTTGAACTTAACTATATCCTATGTGTCGGAATATCCTAACATCCCCCCTTAAGAATTACTTGGGATAGGATTGAAGGATTTACAAATATGACACAATAGGAGAAGGAAGGAGGCACTAGAGCCTATCCCCCCTTAGTGACAACTTCCTGAACTCCAAGCATATATCGAAGTTTAGTGAACTTCGCCTCTGTGAGAGCCTTTGTGAAGATGTCTGCAACCTGATCATCTGTTGGACAATATTGCACTTCAAGAACATGGTCATGAATGAGCTTTCTGATGAAGTGCATGTGTAGTTCAATGTGTTTTCTGCGCTGATGCTGGACTGGATCTTTGCATAGCTGAATGGCACTTTGATTATCACACCAAAGTGTGGTTGGATGCTGCTGCTCAAAGCCAAACTCTGATAGGATCTGACGAAGCCACAAGGCTTCCTTACTAGCTTCCACGGCACCACGATACTCTGCTTCTGCTGACGAAAGAGAAATGGCAGCCTGTTTCTTACAAGCCCATGTAATAGGTCCTGAACCAAGAGTGAAGACATAACCGGCAGTAGACTTCCGATCATCATGGTCACCAGCCCAATCAGAATCAGTGAAACCAACTAACAGAGGAGCTGCTTTGGCACTGTAATGAATCCCAAACTGTACTGTACCTCGAACATAACGAAGTATTCTTTTAGCTGCTTTCCAATGACTTTCACGGGGGTTTTGCATAAAACGAGCAACAAGGCCAACAGCAAAGGAAAGATCAGGACGAGTATGGGTTAAATACAAGAGTTTTCCGACAAGTTGACGGTATAAGGTAGCATCAACTTCAGGAGAAGTACAAGAGACTGAAAGTTTGACTCCAGACTGAAAGGGAGAAGGGGCTGGCTTACAGTCTTCCATGTGAAAATGACGAAGAATATCACAAGCATACTTGGACTGGGAAAGGAAAATACCCTCCTGGGATTGCAAGACTTGAAGACCGAGAAAATAGTGTAAGTGTCCTAAGTCTGTCATTTCAAATTTCTTTTTAAGGCTGGACTTCACATGGTTTATAAGGTTGGGATCACTACCAGTAAGAATAAGATCATCAACATAAAGAACAAGGATGATAAGAGAGTTGCCCACTTTCTTGGTGTAGACAGTATAGTCAGAATGACACCTAGAAAAGCCAGATTCTAAAAGAAAGCTATCCATTTTGGCATACCAAGCCCGAGGATCTTGCTTGAGGCCATAAAGGGATTTCTTAAGTCGACAAACAAGGCTGGAGTCTGTTTGTATGAAGCCAATGGGTTGTTCCATATAGATTTCTTCCTGCAAGTCCCCATGCAAGAAGGCAGATTTAACATCCATCTGATGGACTTCCCATTTTAAAGAGGCAGCAAGGGAAAGAACAAGGCGGATAGAGTTCATTTTGGCAAAAGGGGAGAAGGTTTCAGTGTAGTCAATGCCTTCAACCTGTGAAAAGCCCTTAGCAACGAGACGAGCTTTATGTTTATCAACTTTCCCATCTGGTCCATACTTGGTTCTGTAAACCCATTTACATCTAACAAGTTTGCGTCCCTTTGGTAGAGGAACAAGATCCCATGTATCATTTGTCATCAATGAATTATATTCTTCATTCATAGCTGCTTCCCAATGTGGATGGCCTGAAGCTTCTGCAAAAGTGTCAGGATCATGATTTACTGGAGCTTGAGCCAGTAAAGAAGAGGCTCTTTCAAACTGAGAACGTGTCCGTCGCTGATCTGTAGGATCACCGGCAAGATCACCTGCTGCATCCCGAGTAGCACGGACCCATCTTGGAAGTTGAGGATCCTGAGAAGGTGGGGGAGGATTATCATCCTCGCTTTCATCATCTGAAGAAGAAATGTTTTCAAAGGTAGAAGAGATAGGAAGAGGTGGCACATCCGCCGGACTAGGCTCGCAGGCCGATTTATTTTCATCAAATTTTACATCTCTTCTAATGATAACATTTTTGGACTTAAATGGAATAAGTCGATAACCTTTTACATCTTCAGAATATCCAACAAAAGTACATTTCTCACTCTTAGGTTCTAAATCTTTATGCTTTTCGTCTGGAATATGAGCCCATGCTTCACTTCCAAACACACGAAAGTGACTTACATCTGGTTTAATGGAACTCCAAGCTTCTTCTGGAGTGATATTCTCTAGAACCTTAGTAGGAGTGCGATTGATTATATAATTTGCACAATTAATTGCTTCGGCCCAAAAACTAAGACTGAGTCCTTTAGATTGCAGCATACAATTAGCCATTTCCTTTAAGGTGCGATTTTTCCTTTCAGCGACACCATTTTGTTGTGGAGTGTATGGAACAGTATGTTGCATTTGAATTCCATTTTCGGTGCAAAAGTTTATGAATGTGTTTTTAACATATTCTCCACCATTATTAGTTCTTAGCTTAAGAATTTGATGTCCAGATTGTTTTTCAACAAAGGCTTTGAAGGCCAAAAAAGTGTTAAATACTTCGCTCTTGAGTTTTAAGAAGTATACCCAAGTGCGTCTGGAGAAATCATCAATGAAAGTTAAGAAGTACTTGCAGCCAGAGAATGAAGCAACAGGAAGAGGACCACATAAATCACTGTGCACAAGCTGTAAAGGGGCTGAGGCGTGCCAAGAGGCACGTTTGTCAAAACTGTCCCGATGATGTTTTCCGAGTACACATCCGGAACAAACACCATCTCTGCAAGATACCATAGGAAGACCTGTCACCATATTTTCTTTACATAGATGCTGAAGGGAGCGATAGTTTAAGTGACCAAATCGCTCATGCCAAAGTTTGCTCACTTCATCATTATGAGCAACAAATACTGAGGGAAGATTTGATGACCCAAAGTTGTGAAACTTATACAACCTTTTGGAATCATCAGCAAGACCAGTAGCTAGAATCTGTTTAGGATCTTTTAGATCCTTGATTACAACATCATGAGGTGAAAATTCAACAATTTTACCTTCACCTGAATGAGTTATATGATAGACAGATAGAAGGTTGCAGGATAAGGTTGGAACACATAATACATCATTAAACTGACCATTGTCTAGATGAACAGTTCCAGTCCCTACAACATTAAGAGATCTATCATCACCAATATATATATTTTTGGTGTTACAATCATTTAAAGAAGAAAACATGGCTTGGTTTTTGGCCATGTGACAAGAGGCTCCAGAATCAATGAGCCACTCATGAGAATGAGAAGAAGAAGAAGATACATTTAATGCATAACCAGACTGAGATGATTGATAATGACATGCAGAAAGTGCCATTCCGGAAGTTGAAGTTGAAGTAGGCTCCACATGGATGTTATGTTTCTTCATTGCGGCTTCCAAGGCTTCCATCTTCTTAAAGCATTTAGATTCTAAGTGGCCATCTCGATTACAAAAGTTACAATGTCTATCAGTCTTCTTCCATTTGTTTTTATTGGTTTTATCATTTTGCTGAAATGATCTTTCATTTTGAGGCTGAGATGGTTTAGGACCATTCTTTTGAGGATATGACTTCTTAGGATTCTTTGAATTTGGTTGCTGCTGGGCGGCTAACGCTTTCGTGGAAGAGTTTCCAAGATTAAGAAGACCAAGGTGTAAGAGTTTTTCTTGTTCTCTTATTAAGGAATCACAAAAGGAGTCAAAGGAAGGGGCCTTGTATTCTTGTCCTTGACAAATGAAAGCTTCCCTTGTAGAATGGAAAGTGGAAACAAATACAGAGTAGGATGGTCCCAACTTAGTAAGGATGGAATAAATAAGGTTACCATCTTGTTTCTTAACTTTAACACCTTCCAAGAGATATCTAAGGGTCTTGAATTTGGACAAGAAATCTTCAATGCAAGAAAAATTATTAGGATCCAAAGCAAGCAGCTCATTTTCAAGTTGATGGGCTCTAATTTCATTTTTAATCCCAAAAACTTTAGCAAGTTTTTCTAATGCTTCATGAGGAGTCTCAAGTTCTGCAATGTGGAATCTAAGATCAGGAGAAATAGACATCCCTATCAAACCACGTGCTTGATCTTGTCTATTTTCCCATTTTGCCGCCTTGTCTTCATCTTTTGGTTTCTTCTCTTGGTCTGTGGCTATTCTGTAGAGACCTTTACTTCTAAGTAAATCTTCCATGTAGGCTACCCATTGGAAGTAGTTAGTGCTGTCAAGAATGACTTGGCATGGACTTTCCATTTTAAAAAAAAACTGAAGCTGAAGATGCTGAAAGTAAGTGTTCCAATGGATAGATCTCGAAAAAATAGGTGGTTTTAAAAAAAACGGCTCTGAAAAAGGCTTCCGGATGAAGAAGTTATGGCTTTTTGAAAAACAATTGTTGACGTTGCCAGCAAAGTGCGCGAATGTGCGGGAATGAAAAAATCCGCCCCCACAAAATGGAGACTTGAACCCAAGACCTCTACTCTCTTAAAATAGCTTTGAACCAATTGATCTATACAAAAAATTTGAGAGAGAGAGAGAGGGGGGGGGGGGGGGGGGGGCTTGGTTTGCGTGCTTGCCTTGAGAAAGCTCTTTTTCCCTACAAAACACAAAACACAAAACCCAACACGAATATGCAAAGAAAAACGAACCTTGTGGCTCGAAGTTAGCTTTAGCCAAAAAACTAGAAATTTTAAAAAAAAATCTCAAGTTTAGCTTTAGCCGAAAAACTAAATATTTTTCTCAATGTTTCTGATTTTCCGAGATCACACTAAGGTGCAGGGAAAAGAGCATACGCATGAGAAAAATCCTTCCTTTCTGTTTCTGATTTGCCCAGATCGCACAGAGTCGCAGGGCAAAGAGCATACGCAGAAATGAAAGGTATAGATCCGGTAAAAAAAAAGGCTAAATAAACTGAGACTGAAATAAGCAGAGAGAAAATAACAGTAAACTGCAAAAAAAACACTGTATACCTCCCGATCTGAAAAATGACGCAGCTAGGGCTACCGGAAACCTTTTCGCGTGAAACGAAAGGGGTTCCTCACTGGAACAGATGCTCCGAACGCAACAGAGCAGTCCTCTCGGCCGAAAGCAGTCAGAAACAGCAGATCTAGGAAACGACAGCCGCATGCAGTTCTACCGGCTTCAGATTTGGATCACCAACGGACGCGGCCCTCAAATAGCTCTGATACCATGTGGAATTTATAGGGTAAGTTCCTCAGAAAGAATACCAAAAGGACACCGCTCACAACCAGATCTCAAATCAATACACCAGTATTTTTGACGTGGTTAAAACCCTCAAAGTGCAAGGAGGGAAACAGTCCACAGCCTGTCCCAACGTGGGTACTACAGGCAATTTATTAATCAAAGAATGAAAATTTACATAAGCTTCTCTCATGCACGGATTACCAGAACAATGACCCTCCATGCGCTTTAAATAGAACTCACGGACCAATCGGGTGTCAAGCCACGAATCAAGTGTCGGTAATACCGAGGTGAGAGTGAACCGTCGGATCACTACATATCGTGACCGTCGGATTGTAAGTTACAAAATGTACAACGGTAAAGAAACACACTTTACCTAACTCTAACCTAACTCTATACTAGACCAAGTTGAACTTAACTATATCCTATGTGTCGGAATATCCTAACAAACCCATTGGAAAGGAATGCGATAGATTTCCGACATGACGTGGGAATAAACGATATATGATATGTGATTGGGTCTGGGTCCCAATCACAATCGGAGATCACAATTGGTGGAGGTTTATGCTATTAGTGGGACTTTCGATGAGGGGCGGATGCGATATGGGTATATATTATAATATATATTTGGTCGGGTCCGGGCCCATCGTTGATTGCATATCGCAATCGGGGAAGAGTGTATTCATATGAAAGGCTTGCGATGCAATATTAAAATACATAGTTTTATTATAAAACTAAGGTTTCGGGATATTTAATAAAGAAGTTAATAATATATGGGAAAGTGGAATTTTAGGGGTTTAATACTATAGTTAGTGTTAATATGGAAAATGAGTGGAAAAAGGGTAAATATATGTGAAAAGGGGATTTATAGGTGGAAAAGGGAATTATATGAAATATGAGTGGAAAAGGGGAAATACACTAAGTAAAGTGCTTTTTAATGATTTATTTGCTTTTCATATATGCATCAATACTTAGGGAAAACATATTTTTGTGGGTTTTTTATGTAAAAAGGGATTTTACATGGGATTTTCACTTTTCCTAGGCAAAAAGGGTTTTGACCTTAGGAAAAGGGGTTTTTGTGGAAAATGAGTAAATATGAAGGTATGAAGGTGGGAAGGGGTAATTAGCGAATATAGGGATGAATGTGAATGAATGGGAAGTTAAATAATCTATGTTGTAGAACTTTGTTTGCTTTGTGTAATTGAATCATGGACATAGAAACACATGGTGAAACATGATAATGTACCTTTAGTCCAATGAATAATCAAACTTCTGCAACATTTCTCTGCTTACTCTTTTCTTATCCTATCATTTTTTCTTCACCTAATGGGGCATTTAAGCTAGCAAACCCTTTTCCTTTCTTTTTATTTTACAAAAAAAAACAATCTAAATCTACCCTTATAACCTCCAAGGGCTTAGATTAAACTGATGAGCACATTATTATTCTCTACCTAACTACTAATCAGCCAATATTAAACAGTTTGGACAGATATTTATTCTCTAACTATAACATCAAATTTAAAACATGAAGTAGTCAAGATTAAACTATTTGACTGTCATGGGTCATGGCATTTAACACAAGCTACACACAACCATTATTTTGTAGAAACAGAGTAGTGGCATTTAGACTTACTCACTTTCAGAGTTTATTGGTTTTCTTTTCTTTCTAACCTAACATTTTATTTTTGCCTTGATTTTTTAGAGCATCTACCCTAACATTTTCTTTGATATGGACATTATCATTAAGATATTTTCTCTTACTAACATTTTATTCACTATTGTTATGTCCATATCCTAACTTAACATTTTCTCAAATATTCTATCTTATCAAAACTAAAAAATGCTACAACACTCAGTCTACAAGTCAAGGAAACCCCTCTAATGGGAATCCTAGTCCTTTTCCTTCTTTTGGAAATATTGGTGCTCCTATATGGCAACATTGTCCCTTCCTGGATTGACCATTGGTCTTCCAGTTTCGTTGTTTTCGACCTCGGTTATTTCGAGTGTCGAAATTAATTTTCAACTGAGTTCTCCTCCACTTGAAAAACATCAACCTCATGTTGATCCTAAAGTTGACCCCTCGCCTTCTTCATTGTTCTTCACCCAATTCTTCCTCTTTGCTTGGAGAAAGTCTAGATTCTAGTAATCAGGAAGCTAAGAAGAAGAAGAAGAAAAATAAGCAAGGGTGCATTCGAGTAGCCATTGCTACGGATGCAACTAATGAAGAAAAATCTTCCAATGAGCCCCAGAAAGTAAAATTCCATTGAATGTTATGTAGGGTGACCACCTTCTTCAGAATTGTCCTGGTATTCCCAAGATATTAGATGTATGGTCTATAGGTTCACATTGACCTTTGTCATCAACCTTTGGTGATCATGCTAGTGATAAAACTTCAACTAGTAAATCACATGGAAAAAAGGGAATAGTCAAATTTCCCTGTAAGTTGTGTAAAGGTAATAATCCCATTCACCTTTGTCCTTTACTATATGAATCTTGCAAAGAGTTGGAAAACCTTACAGCTTCTCAACCTCATCTTCCAACTCAGTATCGAAAGATTTCCCCTGATCCTTCACTAGCTGATCCAGTGACTGATCAAAAGTCATATTTGGTCAACCCTACTCTCTCTGAAAGTGAGTCTCATGAGTCTGTTCTTGATCAACCATTGGTTGAGAAAATGATAGACTTGACTCCACCTTCAGTTAACCGTACCTTTTTGGTAGAGAGTGAGCCTCATACTTCTCAGGATCTTTTGGTTTCTTCAGTTTCGAATGAATTGGAGGGAAATCCTCCTGTTCATGAGGTGCATGAGAGTAATTCTCCTATTCCCATAAAGCAAGAGGGTATCTCTCACATTCCTACAACACCCCCTCCAAGTAGTTTAGTCACTTATTTTGATTGGAGTCTACTAGAAGGATATCATCTTCCGTCTTATCTGCCTTTCCATATTACAGTACATGCTTACCATATGGACGAACCTAACACAATCATAGACGAGGGCGCATCTATTTGCATCATGTTCTCAACTGCTTGGCAAGATTTAGGTTCTCCTTAGCTTGTCCCCATTACCCAGAATCTGTTAGAATTTAACAGAGGAACTAGTCAACCATTAGGGATCCTTCCTATGTTACCTATTACTTTGCAAGGTAAGACTGTCTATATAGACTTCATGGTTGTCCAAGGTCCATTGGATTTTAATTTACTCCTTGGTCGTGACTATGTTTATGTCATGGGAGCTCTTGTTTCTTCCCTCTTTCGAGTGATGTGTTTCCCGCATGAAGGAAGCATTGTGATCATTGATCAGCTTACATTCATTGGTCTTGAATCAACTCCCACTCAACCATCATCCCTAAATGGTTCTTATATGCAAGCAGTATCACCCCCGCCACAGGTTAATTACATGGCCACCTATTCCATGCCCACATCTACTGATGATCTAGTAGGTGATGTAGTACACCATGTACTGGGGGCATTGGAGCCCGATTTTTCATTTGGATCCCTGGACATGTATCCCTTCCAGAGTTTTGTTCTCCCATATGATGAGAACCTCTTGGAAGCCATGGCCTCTTTTGGGTTGTGATAAGATGTTTTGGAACAGATTTCCTTGTCTTGTGCCAAGCTCCTTAAAAAATGAAAAGGGATATGAGGATAGTTCTTTTACTATGTCAACCTCATTTAAAAAATGAAATAGGTCCCCATGAGGATAGTTCTTTTACTATGTCAACCTCGCTAAAAAATGAAATAGGTATCCATGAGCATGGTTCTTTTCCTATGTCAAGCTCATTAAAAAATGAAACAAATCCCCTTACAATTCGAGTCTTTCATTAGATCTCGTAAAATACCAGTCGAGTCTTTCACTTGATCTTGTAAGTAAACCTTCATTCCATCCACCTGTTAGTAACCAGTAGTCTTCTTAGATGAATGTGGTGAAGCTTAGGGGACATGTACCTTGAATTGAGTCATTATGCTGGGGGTATGCAAACCAAACTCAAGCATATTTTATCTTTGTTTCAAGCTTGTGTAAAAATGAAACCAAATCCAAGGATAGTTTGTTTCTGTTTCAATCTTGTGTAAAAATGAAACCAAATCCAAGTATAATTTATCTTTGTTTCAAGCTTGTGTAAAAATGAAGCCATCGTCAAGTGTACTCAAGCATAGTTTCCCTTGTTTCAAGCTTGTGAAAAAATGAAACCATGCCAACTTTACTTCTTGTGATTGTCATTTTTATTAGCATATTTTACCAAATGAGCCTTGTTTTTTTCATTCCATCATCACCATCTCTTTGGCTGATCATATGTTTTCACTTGGTCATTTTACCCTTTCCTGAGGAACATCTACGATGGGTGGTATTATTAGACAGGCTCTTGACCATTACATGTTTTGAGCAGTTCCATTATCACCAGAACCAGTTGTATCCTTTTATACCACTCGTTCCTCCAGGAGGAGTCACCTTTAAGATCTTTTCTGACTCTCAAAAAATGAAAATATTGCTGAGTACTTGTCATTTTGAACTTGTAAAAGGAAATGAATGACATCTACTTAGTATAAGTTTAACCCTTTTCTAGACTGAGATTGACTATTTACGAAAAATGAACACCTTAGTCGAACATGGCTAGGAGGCTCTCTCAAATATTGTTTTCTACCTTTTCAGTTTTGAGAGACAAATTAAAAAAAGGTACATGATGGAGTTTTATTTTTCGTCTCTTTTTAAAAATCTCTAAATATGAAAAAGACATTGAGTTACTCTTCCGCTGGACTCATAAAAATTAAACGACAAAATACTTGTCACCATGATAAGACCGAGTTTCTCCTTCCTAGGACTCATAAAACTTACTAGGATGGATTCATCCGAAGGGTGAACTTATATGACAAGCATATGGTATCCTCTTCATGCTTGTGTAAAAATAAAGAGGTACTCGCTAGAAATAACAAGGAAAAATGAAGGTGAAACATCCTTTGTATAAGCAGCATGTCACTCTTGAACATGACACTCTTCTGCTCTCGTGTCAGGTTTGGGATATCCTCACTCAGTCACTTTTCCTCCCGGGTTTGGGAGATCCATTTTTCCTCTCATATGACTATTCCACTTCATCATTATGAACCTTGGTCTTATGTTGAGTCAAATGTTGCCACACTCTAGAGTCATGTCCCTGATATGTTCAATAGAATTCCTATCTGCAGTTATTTACCTATACACTATTTGAGTCATTGTTACAATCTTGAAACTTATTCCACTTTATTCCTTGTTTCATGTCGATGATTCGGGATTCATCATTTCCCTCCTTTGATGGGTCGCTTCCTATCGACTTCAGCTCCTTATCCAAGAGGATGACTTAGAAACTCCCTTTTAGTACCTTAGCGTTGGCATGCTCTGATGGCCAGTTCTTTGCATCCAATGACAGGTCTTCATCATTGGCTTTTGATCAGGTGATTCCACAAGTGTTCAACCTCAACTTCATTATCACAATCACGGATTGTACTATTGTACCTTGAGATCCATTGTCATTATTGGTGGTTTCTCTCGTACCTGTTAACGGTCCACATCATTGGGTAGTAATTAGGTGTTTTTCTAGCATATTCGACTTCAACACACTTATTCACATGTTAGGATTCATACATTGATCGAGTCGGGATGGAGTGCAAGGCCCTGAGTCTTGTTTGATATGACTTAGGCTGCATGGAGTTATATGTTATTCATGATTGTACACATGTTTCTGCTATACGGATGGTTGTAACCATGTCGTGGGACTTTATATTTATGATGCTAATCCTTCTATATTGGATGGTTGCACCCAGGCTAGTCTTCATCATTTGAATGGCTTCATCCATGCCATGGATTCATGTCTTGATCTCATATATGTATATGTATATGTGTCATATATTTGTAGGTCTCCTAATAGTGCGTGTCCTCGTCCTTACAAGAGCTCGTAAAGCATCTCAGCCATCACTCCTTGTTTTGACTTCATGCTTTAGGGGGCATCTGTTACACAGTATTTTGTCACACCTCTTGCACTTCCCTGTGACATACCCTGAAGTGCCCAAAACAAGACTATTATACAGTATACTCATCCAAGTATACAACTCAGATCCCTCCTAAGACTTCATTTGGAAAATGTCTTGATATTTCCCTGAAGAAATAACTCTTAAAACCCTAAAATGAGAGTCATCACTCTTATGAAGCTCAAAATAGTGATGGTCACCTATTGCACTATGTATTACCCATGATGGAATCACTATGTTCCCTTGCATACTCGTGATTATCGAAAAAAAGGTAATTTTCCCAAAGGAGATGAGAAGCTTCGTGACCGAGAAGTTTCTAGAGTGGCAAGCTAAAGGTGGTTTCCCATAGATGAGGTCGAATGCTCCTAACTTGACCTCTTTGTCTTATCAACATGAGCTACCTCCTAGAGATGTGGGCCTAATCCTATCTTTGGAGAAGTCATAACTCCCTCTCCCTACCTATAAATTCCTCCTCTCCCATGATTCCCAAATGGTTGGTCTATGTCCATTTGCACCCATATGCTGAGCTTGTGCTTAGAGGTTATTCATTAGACTTGAAGAAGGATTGTTTGGAGAGTTTATTAGATTTGACCTGGACTACCATAGAGCCTTTCAACATAAAGGCTATGGTTGTAAGCTTCCCTTAATTCTTTAAATAATATACAACTGTTGGTTCATCTTCCAAAAATATATATGTCCATGTATGTATTAGCTTGGCATTCCTTGATCAGCTAAGCAGGATATTATTGGGTTTGCTATTGGTTTTGGTATGATTTGTTGTCTCTTAATCACTTGTGCACGTACATAAGCACTGAGAGAAGTAGGAACAAGTCTATGACACAAGCAGTTTGAGGCTCTCAACAAAGGAAATCGGATTAGCATCAAAATGAGGTAGGTCATCTCTTTCGTTCTACTTTTCAATCATAACCTAGGAAGATGTCTAGTTGATTGTCACTTCAGTTGCTAGACCCACTCATTGGGATAGACAGATCGTCTCTGTCCACAGAGAGGATTAACCTTGTCAACAACAAGTGTTATAATTTTAATATAATATTTAATTTTTAATATTTATTGTAATTTTGAATATTTTATAGAAAATTTTATTAGTTAACAACTTTATAGTCATATTAATAGGTTTGAATTTAGTAGGTATGTATTCATATTTTGTATTTTTAATACATTTTTATCTTTTGAAACCAAGTTTGAAATTTCGACCTATTATAAAGGACATTTTTTTTCCATGTTACTTAAATTTTATTAGAGAATAATGATTTTAAGTACCATATGTATGCCAAAATCTAAATATATCTTTATTTCTTTATATAATTAATTTAAGGTCATGGTCGATCCATACATCAAATTGGTGTATGAAATCCCCTTATTTCAAGTTGGCATATGATGTTTCCCTATTTGTGTTCCCTTGTTTCAAATTGATGTATGGAACTCCCTTATTTTTGGGGCAAGGGACCCACCTTCATGCAATTATTTGACTATTAAAGTCTATGGAGTTGTACATACTTTATCCCCCTCTAGATTTTGAACCTATTACCTCTTATGAGGAAGAAAATACTCTAGCTCTTACGCCCACTCACGGTGTACATGCCCAAAAAATTTCATAAACAAAATTATAGAGTTTAAGGGCTGCACCTAATCCATAAAAATATGATGTAAAACTCATATTTCCTTCTACATGTATTTTTTTCCAATATGAATTTGAATTTTCAAACCTTGGAGATTGTATTACATTTGGCACTTTAGTGGGTTCTTAATAACTATGTAAAGATGAGACTAATTAGATACATATTTGGTTTACCTTGAGAAATGAAATGACTTGGAAACAAAATAGTGATCACCTCATATTTTAAATAATTGAAATATTGATGTAATGGGTGTAGGATTTTTAGAATAAGTGCAAGATTTGTGTGTGAAAAATGTATTAGAGTAGCTACTAGAAAACATGAGTGAAGAGAACAAAACTAATGAGAAAATTGACTAAATAACCAAGAAGACAATTTGAATTACTCATGAAAATTTGGTTTGATAATATTTTTGAAAATTAACTCAATAAATAACCTCTCCAAGAGAGAAAAGCAATTAAAACTAGGTTGGGGTCATTTGTGCATGCACTCACTTAACTAGTGTAGCATTTCTACAATAGATGGTAAGCCAAAAAAGGAAGGGAGACCCTAAATTAGAAAAATGTCTAATTATAGGGTTAACTAAAATTAACTGAAGTAAAAAGTTAGTTAGAATTGATATAAATTCTCACATGCAATAATGATCCACACAAACTCAAAGATTTAAGATTAAAAGTTAATATATAAGGTTGGTAGGTGAAAGGATAAGGTTGCGGATAGGTTTAGTCTCCAAAACTAAGATGGAAGTGTGCATTCACTATAGTACAACCTATGTGTGAGTTAACACACATTAATGAAGTGGAAATAGCCATGCCATAGCCCAATTAGTGCCTCCTCACCACCACATGTCATCCTAGGTGTCTATAACATATTGATCCCCTTAATGCCAAATTAAGGCTTTAATGTATCTAGAATCAACCTCCTTGATCACCTTAAAGAAGTGGGGTTATCAAAATTCTTCCTCCAATTAACTTCTTAAAACTCAATTTTGATACCAGCAATGCCTTCTGTTGATCAAGGTATTTTTTATGGTATAAATTTTATCCAAAATTGTTCTTAGGACATGAATTTATGACCATTTGGAAAATGACCCCCCCCCCCACAACCACTTCATCATCCATAGTTCCATGTGCCTTTACCTCACTGTCCCATATCATCCATCCTATTCTGCTAGCAAGAATATTGGTCTCTACCTCCCTAGACTAAGTTTTCATTGAGTTAACTTATGTATGAGATTTCTTCCTTACTCCAAAATGGGTCGTCAATTGATGGACCCAATCCTTCCATCATATACAATTTCTATCCACTAGGTTACAAGGACCTTGATCCAATAAGGAGCCTATTTAACTCTTTTGTGAATTGACTTGACTTGATAATGGACATCCATAGAGGGAAATATCATTGTTAGTTAATAGTCTTATTGATATTTTCCAATATAATGGAATTCTCAGTATAGGTTATTTGATGTGGCACCCAACACCCCATCATTTGACATCACTGTACTTGATATCTAATATCATGATATTATGAGGTTCATGTCACCTCTGCCTTGGTTTATGTAGAAATTAATGTGTAGATTCTAAATTGTTGATGAATTTTACTAAATCACGAGACTAGAAGCTACTCTATTGATCTGTGGAAGTATATTCATGATCTAGAAATGAATCATTAACAACCATCAATATTTAACACACATAAAAAAATATTTATCTAGGGGAAAACAATTTCTCAAAACCCCTTACTATCTGTATTGCATTAATCAAAGTATTTAGATGAATACAATATGCTCTGCTCAACCTTGAGCTCAACTTGCACCTATATCTTCAATCCTCTTCCTGACTCACCTTAGCCAATACTTAGCCAAAGTTTCGAGCCTGCAAGCCCCTATTTCCTTTTTGTTCCTCAAGGAATTAGCCCCCTATTATTTAGTAAATTGCTCAATCTAGATTGTGTAATTCCTATAGGTCCTTCTCTAACTGCATGCATGACCTGTATAACTTGGAATAGTTTACAACTGATAGTACACTACCATTGAACTCCAATCTCAACTGGGTAACTTGAATTCTCTGCATGCAACAAATATTTTAGTCTGATTGATTAGTTAACTGGTTGATGACTTAGTGTGAAAAAATCTACACAACCTTGACTGAACCTCCACTAGTTCTACTGGCAGTGAGAACTAGTTACATTGACAATAACTAAAATTAACTGAAATAGATTGCTACAAATTAGCAATCAATCATGTAGAAATGAACTCAAGTGTCTCCAACTCAAATTTAATGAGTTAAATGAGTGACAAGAGCCATGTCACCTCAGTTAACTAACTCCAAGTACTCTACTGAAATTGAAATTCGAATTTCTCCTAATTTAATCGAGGGAAAATTAATTAGGAAATTCTTGCTCCATTTTCAATAGTTTCCACCTAGCTACAACCATATCATCACTAAACATTGTGATCCATGAAATCCTACCACGCCATATTGCCACATTTGCACAATGTTAGCATGCCACATAATCAAAGATGTCTTCATGTCACATCATGATGACACATTGGCATGCCATGTTATCTCCACATTAGCATGCTATGTTAATCCCATGTTAGCAATATGCCACATCATTTGATACCTTTGTCATGCCACATTGTCTTGCTATATCAACATTTCATGTCAACTTCCACGTGGATGATATGCGGTGGCCTTGGTCCATGTTCAACTCCTTATCAGTTCCAATAGTGTGAGGAGGACATTCTGATAAAAAAAAAATTAATCCTAATATTGAACACCAAAATTTCTGATAATTCAATGCGCCTCAGTCATTTGATGGGTAAGCTAAACTCTTTGAGCATCAATAAACTTGTTTATTATTTTTAATATGAGAAGTTCACGCTAGTGCAGTATTTTTGAATCACTAGCACACAATTCCCAATCTCTTAAAAGTCAAAATAATGGGGTTTTTAAAAACCATCATGATTCTATTATACTCATTGATTATTACTCCTCCTAGATTACTAGAACACTGACCCAATGGCGAAATGTATCTCACCACATTTTTTCCAACCCGATCATTGGTTGTCAGTCGATGGGTACAAATTCATTAACTAGTAGACTTGTTGAGTCTATCAATATTAGGGATTAGTATTTTTTGAACACTCGAGGAATCTTCTCATAACTAATAAGATAATTCTTAATAGTCCTTTAATTGATGCCCATTGATGAAAACAAAACCATTCTAATGGAAAGGTCCTCATTGACTGTAGATGAATCGGGGATCATAATGTTGAGGAACCATATGATGGTGATGTGTTGTAGCACCCAAAACCTAATACCCAACACTCCAGGATTCTAAAGTCCCAATAATGAACTCATTATCTAATAGAGAAATTCTTTGACAACCAATGTATAATTTGTTAGTATTAACCCTTCCTAAAGGAGATGCTTTCTTATAAGGTTTTGATGCTTTACTCCTAATGATTAGAGACTCCAGTAATATATCTTCTTGTGGCTTAAAATCCTTTCCTATTAGGCTCCTATTCATTACCTCATATCAATCATGTGACCAAGGGTTGAGGATAGAGTCTTCAAACCCAAAATTTTATAAAATATCGAAATATTTCTCAGGCTTGCCTCTAAGGCCTAAAAATAACTCCAACAAGACAAATACTTGCCCAAAATGCTTCTGAAGTCTCAAACATGTTCACCAAAATCAAAGGAATCAAAACAATGCTTTTAACTAGACTACTCTCTAGAATAAAAAAATTTAATGATCAATGGTTACATCATTTTGACCTTATCAAGAAAGACAAAGAGATTTCCTTGGGCCAATCCACAACTTCTCTCAAATAAGAAGCTAATTCTCACTTCTTTAGGACTGTTAGTACACCACATTGCTAATTCTAACACATGCACATCGAAAAGGAAATATCCTAAATTATCTCAAAAGGAAAAAAGTTTCCATAAACAAAGAGGAACACCCAATACTTCTCACACTACAATACTTAAAGACTACTTACAAGGAACAAACATTAAAGGATGTATTTGTATACTAAATTTATTCTCGTAAGAAACAACAAATAGTGACTAAACATTAAAGCACCTTGATTTATCTCATCTTCACATATTATTCATTCAATATACAATATTCAACATATACATACTTAGGAACCATCATAATTAATTCCTAGCTATATCCTTATAAACATGCACAATAATCTAGTCATGACAATTTTAGGAAAATATGAACCAACAAAGTCAGAATAGCCAAGTCTACAATTTCATTTCTTGAACATGGAAAACCTATAATAACTAACATATGTGGAATGTTACCTATGCATACAACATTCATTCATGAAAGAAGCATTAGTTAATATTAAAGAAAATTGTATACTGCCCTTAGCTCATTGCTTATGCATATTCAATAAAACATCATAGCAATGCTTAGCTTATTATTTCCACATAAGGGGGTTGGTAAATTATTTTAGTTAGATAGGAATTTTCTCTAATCCCCCTCACAAATTTCGTCTCATTCAAGCTTCCCTCGTAGGAAACAATATCCCCATTGGTTTCTTTGTTGTTCAAGTTTAGTATATTAAATAAAGATGAATATTAGATAAATTAAAATTTGGAAAAATTTATAGGCTTTCCATCCAAACTTTATAAGTCTCAATTACATATTACAAAAATGTGGGGATTTAAAAAGGATGTTATTGTGTCCCTCCTTGC
This sequence comes from Pinus tabuliformis, assembly GCA_031772625.1. Taxonomy (NCBI): domain Eukaryota; kingdom Viridiplantae; phylum Streptophyta; class Pinopsida; order Pinales; family Pinaceae; genus Pinus; species Pinus tabuliformis. The sequence continues at coordinate 103,535,542 of CM062810.1, forward strand.
TAAAAATAAACTTACTAAGAATGGAAGATGCCAAATTTAGGTGATGATCCCAAATGGTAGGGAAGGCCTTGTAGTTAAAACAAATGTTCATATGTGCCATTAATATTGTATATAAGAGCGGCCAATAATTGCCTAAGTGAGTTCCTAAGGAGAACCTATTGAAATATTGAGTATAATGTATCCCAACACCCCTGTTGAAGCACAACCGAGAAGTATGCTAGTAATTGAGTTTTGATAATTTTCAGCCATATTAGGTACAAATGGATAACTAAATAGAACATAAATTGAAGTAAAGAGGGAAAACAAATTGGGAAGAAAATCCCCCTCAAAATAGCAATGTTAATGTTAGAAAGTTTAGCTATTAGGCAATTGTGTCCTTCACTCCTAATGTTACCTATTAGGCACTAGTGATTATGGTTTGTGCTATGAAGGAAGACCAGGATTGGACAAAGTGTTGGATATTCGTGGCTTTGTTGATGCAGATTGGGCTAGAGATCTAGATCAAAGAAGATCTACAAGTGGCATGTGTTTAACCTATTTTGAGGTGCAATCAATTGGATGAGTAAGAAACAATTTGTAGTGGCACTATTAACTACAGAGGCAGAATACATGGCAGCCACTCATGCTAGCAAGGAATTAGTTTGGTTGCAGAGATTGTGTTCAAGTATGGGGTTAGTACAGGGAGCTATAAGGATAGACTGTGACAGCCGAAGTGCAATTTTCTTGTCAAAGAACCCTGCATATCATTCAAAGACAAAGCACATTGATGTTTAGTATCACTTTGTGAGGGATATGATAGAAGACAAAAAGGTGTTGTTGGTAAAGGTGGACACTTTGAAGAATACTGCAGATGTATTGACAAAATCTGTGAGCTCTGAGAAGTTCTCTTGGTGTAGATAAACAATGGGTGTTGTAGGGCTGGATAAATGACTAAGCTCTCTTGTGGCCCCCTGTGGAAATAAAACAACAAGTGGGAGAATGTTGGGTTGTGTTATATTCTTTCCACGATTAGCCCACGTAGCTAACCATGGGGTTAGAAGGGTGGTGAAGCCCCCCTTCGTTGCACCATTTACGTAGCGAGGGAAGTCACAAGGGGTTTAAGGGGTGCAGGTAACCCCACTCTATGGGGTCTAGGGCAGCGCCCTGGAAAATTTTGGTTTTGGACCCTATACTAGGTTGGGCGAACCTACCTATGGTTTTGTGCATGTTTTTCACACATGGTTTTGGACACGATGGTTTTTTGATACATGGTATCGGATGCTTCGGCATGTATAAATATGTATTGTAACATTAAAAGGAACATTATGAAAAATCAAGCTGGTAGTCTCGGTTTTCGGATCCAGGAGAAAATCTCTGTGTATATGTGTTTTATGTGTTATGCTCTCACATTGTTTATTTTATATGTTTAGAATTCGTATGCAAGTAATTTTTTGTACGGGGTTAAAACCTACATTTTTTACTTCTCCATCTTCTTCTTTTCATTTTGATAATCAACATAGAAACTATTCTAAAATCCATTTTAAAGTTGGATGTAAAATTGGATTTTACCATTTTTACTAGAGAATCTAATGCAAAAAAGCTAAACAATTGGATCAAATAGATTGAAGTATATTGTTGAATAAAACAAATCAAAGAATATGATTCAAAGATCTAGTTAGCATCTCTTCCACTATGCAACACTACTCTTGTGTTGTGCGAGAGAAAACTTCTAAAAGGTAGAAAGCATATGGGTAAACTCCTTTCTTTTTGGTCTAAATTTGTTTCTTCATTAAGAGGGAAATTTTATCCTTTAGGTTATTGGAAAAAAGGAAAGATGAAATGGAAAAATATAAGACAAGCAAAAGTTTAAAATGTTCAAAGTTTCATAAATTAATTTAGGAAGTAAAAATTGGCATTGGGCATTACTTTAGATTCACTTGATACTTTGATGAAATATACTGGTGCTTTACATGGTTATCTTCAACATTATTTGTCATTGTTTGAACCCATTACTCTTGAAGTGGCTAGTGCGAAAGCCATTCGTATTGAAAATAGGGGTAAGCATGGATAGGAATATCATCCAAAGAAGTCATCATCCAAGCCTCAAAACAACAAACTCAAATGTAAAGGAAAAGGAAAGTACAAGAAGACAACTATGAAAAACAAGGAAGAAGGAAAGCCATGTTTCACGCATTGCAAGAAAGAAGGACACCATGAAGAACCATTAGGAGAATTTTTAGGTGTAAAATGGGCCTCCTAAGAAAAATGTACAGCCCATATATAATTTATAAAAACCAATAGGATTCAAGATGATGATGTCAACCATGGGGGATGATTCAGCATTTTTGGAGTAAAAAAGTAAAAATATTAAAAAATAATAAAATAATAGAACTACTTTTTGAACTCATATTTTCTACTTATCTCCCTAACGTTTTAATCAAATTTTGAGTGGGAGTACTCGTTGGATGAAAAAATTAATTCCTCATCCAAGGAGTACCCATGTTGCATACTTTTGATGGACACTGCTACACGAAAAACAATAAATACATGAAAAACGTGACTGCAATCACATTTTTCATGTATTTATCATTTTTTTGTATAGGAGGCTCCATCCAAAGTATGCAACATGGGTACTCCTTGGATGAGGAATCAAATTCTTCATCCAACGAGTGTTTCCTCTTGAAACTTGAGTAAACCCATAAGAAGATAAGTTGAAAATGCGAGTTGAAAAAATAATTATTTCTTTTTTCCCTCTAAAATTTGATAATGTAATATAATATTATTTTATTATTTCCACTATTGTTTTATAATTTCCTTATGATGTGTCATTTAGACCTCAAAATTCCCCTAATGCATTGTTGTAAGTTGCATCCAGATTTGAAGCCAAAGAACTATGGCGGAAAAAGGAAGCAAAAACCAGTTGCTACAGTGAAACAAGACCTTAGATCTGATTATGGTGATGAGTTAAGGATTAAAATTGTTGGAATACAAGGTAACAATTCCCTTCATGTTAATTCAAGCTCTAAGAAACATGCTAGTTCAAGTTCTACAAATGAATCTCATGTTGATGAAAAAAAGAATTGAATTGTTCCATATTAGGGTTGTATCTAGGCATATCAAAATAGATACATCATTTGACTCGAGTGTAACAACCGTGGTGAAAATTCCATGTAATAAAAGTTAAGAAAGGAAAAATAATAACCACGGTTGATGGGATACTTATTCCAAGTTGAATGTTGGGCAAGATATCCTAGTGTGGGTGTTAATTGGTTTATTATGGCTAAGGAAATTGTCAAAGGCAAGGTATTGTGTGCCTCGGTGGGCCTAGGAATCCTCAACCGGTTAATGGTGGGATATACGGTAAATCTTAGAGGTGGTTTCCCTTGATTAGGCCTAGGAGTCCTTGCTCGTGAATGGCAAGATATATGGTAAAACCTAGAGGGTGGAGTCTCAGTTAAGACCTAGTGATCTAGTGTGGATTGATGTAAAGCCTAGAGACTAGGAGATGGGGAAATTTCTCACGGTGTAGGTGGAGAAACCGGTGGCATTCATGCTTGTTTTATGGACTAATGATCTAGGATGGATTGCGGTAAAGACTGATTCTATTAATGAGGGTGAGGTGGTGTAGCCTCGAGAAGCCCTAGTTGAGTTTGGTTTTAAGTCCCACATTTATGCTTGGAATATGGCACGGGGGTTATTGGTTGAAAGAAATATTTGGTTCAGCCAATCTATGGTCAGGTGGTTCACGGAAGTCCCAATCCTAGTTGGTCATTGCATTCATTAATATGAAGTTATTTCTCTTTTTTATCTCATGAGTATTATACTGGTTCATATGTGGATTATGTGGTTGTTGTTTATGTTGAAAATAGCAATAAGAAATGTTAAAAATATCATTGCTATAGATAGAATTTCAGGATATATTACAATTTTAATTTGTCCTTGAATTAAAATTTAGAATTAAAATTCGAATTTAGTCTCACCATTTGTTTGAAAAATAATTAATTAATTCATCTTGAGTTAATTAGTTGGTGAAAATCAAACATGAAGTCTTTGTGAAGACATGCAACAGTTATCCCTTTGATTGAGGAAGTTATCCCTTAATTAATGAGATAAGGGTGAGTTGTATTTGAGTTGTAATTAGTTAGCTCAGTTAACTGAGTTAAGTTTAGTTAAATTAGTTCCAAACAACTTGAGGAAGTAATTGTGAGTTCAGTGAGTTAACGCATTCATTCATGCAACTAGTGTTCTCCAGACAACTGAATATTCTCTCATAAATAACTCATGCATGTCAGTTCAAACAAAGACCAGTTTAGATTAAAGGTAGGGGCAGTGTACTATCAATTGCTAGAATATTCCCATGTGAATATCCCTTGCATGCAGAAGGAATTCATTCCTTGAGGATTGCGTAGTTACTATAGAGGTCAGAGTAGTGTGTGAGGTGAGAATCACACAGGTGGCAGCTGGAGGACCTAGGAGAAACTGCGCAAGGAAATAGGAGGCTTGGAGGACTGAAGGAAGGCATATGTGTTGTCTATTCTGTGTATGACCAGCAGTGAGTGATTGTACTGAGATCTGGATAGCTTGAGAGCTAAAACTTTGTGTAATCCTGAGATATTTCCACTTGTATGATAATACAGATAGCGAGGTTTTTAGCTAAGGCTTTTGTAGGTTTTAACCCCATACAAAAATTACCTACATACGAATTCTAAAACACAGAAAATAAACAATGCGAGAGCATAACACATAAAAAACATATACACAGAGATTTTCCCCTAGATCCCAAAACCAGGACTACCAGCTTGATTTTTCATTATATTCCTTTCAATGTTACAATACATATTTATACATGCCAAAACATCCAATACCATGTACTAAAAACCATCGTGTCCAAAACCATGGACTGAAAACCATCACGTCCAAAACCATGTGTGAAAACCATGCACAAAATCATAGGTAGGTCCGCCCAACCTAATATAGGGTCCAAAAGAAAATTTCGCGGGGCGTTGCCTCGGACCCTGTAGAGGGGGCCCACCCGCCCCCCTCAAACCCCCTGCTCCACACTTGCCGCAACCAAGGGGGGGCTCCGCCCCCCGTCTAACCCCCCAGTTCATTACGTGGCCTAGTCGTGGAAAGAATAACACAACCCAACATTCTCCCACTTGTTGTTTCCTTTCCACAGGGGGCCATAAGAGAGCTTAGTCATTTATCTAGACCTACAATGCCCATTGTTTCTTTACACCAAGAGAACTTCTTAAAGCTCACAAATTTTGTCAATGCATCTGCAGTATTCTTCAAAGTGTCCACCTTTACCAGAAACACCTTTTTGTCTTCTATCATATCCCTCACAAAGTGATACTAAACATCAATGTGCTTTGTCTTTGAATGGTAAGCAGGGTTCTTTGCCAAGAAAATTGCACTTTGGCTGTCACAGTCTATCCTTATAGATCCCTGTACTAACCCCATACTTAAACATAATCTCTGCAACCAAACTACTTCCTTGCTTACATAAGTGGCTGCCATGTATTCTGCCTCTGTAGTTGATATTTCCACTAGAGATTGTTTCTTACTCATCCAACTGACTGCAACTCCAAATAGGTTAAACACATACCCACTTGTAGATCTTCTCTGATCTAGATCTCCAGCCCAGTCTGCATCAACAAAGCCATGGATATCCAAAACTTTGTCTAATCCTGGTCTTCCTTGGTAGCACAAACCATAATCACTAGTGCCATGCAAATACCTAAAAACCTGCTTCAGTGTTGTCCAATGCTCCTTCCCTAGTTTTGACATAAACTTGCTCAATACTTCCACTGCATGTGCAATGTCTGGTCTAGTACAGACCATCGCATACATCAGGCTCACGGGACATCTCCTCTTCCTCTTATTGTGTCTTGGGACACTGTTCAGTAGATAACTTTACACCTACAAGAATAGGAACCTTCACTGGTTTACAATTTTGATGCAGGAAAGTGTTCCCTCTGTGGACAAAGGCAACCCCTCTAGCCCTAGAGTGGGTCTAGTAATAGCAAGGACAGATCAACAATAGATTTCCTTAAACAGTCATAGTTGGAGGCCTACCTCAACTGGTGGTCGATGGAGTTCCGTTGCGCTGCTCCAGCTTTCACTTCCTTCTTCTCAATGAGTGATCAAATTGAAAAAATGCAAAGGAAATACAACAAAGCACGTAACTAGAAAACAACAATGATCTATTTACTCACAAAGTCAAGAAGTCATGAGCTATCAAGTAAATTACATACAAGACATAGGAAAACATCATTAATTGTATTAATAATGAAATAAGGGCAAGCTTACAACCAAAGTCTTGATGTCGTAAGCCTTCTCAGAGGGTCCAACCAGTGTATTTCTCAAACATTCACTCCTTGAAGATGGATATCCTAACACACAAAGTTTCTCTCTCACTCATAAGTTTTAGCACAAAGTTAAGGGCACTTCACAACCTTCTACAAGCTATCAACAATCCCACACTTGTCATACCCACACCAGCTATCTATCAAACTCAAAAGCGCTAATAGCACTGCTCAATCCAAAGAATTACCAACTAGCTGATCATAGCAATGGTGAGTATTTAAATAGGAGAAGGAGTCTCCATGAAAGTTGGAAGAGAGATCTTATCCCCAAGGAAGGTAGCACAAATATCTGGAAGGGCAACACAAACTATGCCAACAACCAGGTCTGGAGACATCCAGAAGGTCGACTGTTGGAATGAATTCACCCAATCTGGATCATTGCAAGTTTATAACTAAGCTTTAGTGCTGACATCACTAGTAGGAAATGTAGCCAGTCAAACCGTCGCTAAAGATAGCAAGTAGCTTCACGCTGGAGCATGAAATCATACCGTCATGGGAAACAGATGTACTTCCACACTAGAAGCGCGGCTGGACTATTTACAACCACTGTTCATCACATATATTAGGTCCATTCTTGCGATGAGGTAGAAAACTTAGGAAAAGTGGGTCACTTGGCAACATAAGAGAGCATCTGTTCAGTATGAGCATGCTTCACTGGGACACATGACACAGTAGAAGGACTGGGGCGAAGGCAGTGACAAATTACTGTGTAACAGATGCCCCCTAAAGTATGAAGCCCGAGAGAGTGGGAGGGGTGAAATGATTTATGAAACTGACTAAGCTGGAACACCATCTGGAAGAACCTACAGGCGCAAGTACAACTGATATCTCTGATAGTGAAATACATGTAGTCTAGGCATGGGCGTAGCCATCCAAAAGACATACGAACTAGGTCTGTGGTATGGACGCAGCCATCTAATTAATAAGACCATGATAATGATAAAGGTATGGTCACAACCATCCATGAAGACTCAGGTATGGTCACAGCCATCCATCAATGAATCATGTAATCACGAACCAATCCACGCAGCCCAAACATGTGTGATCTGAGTTCAGGGTCTTGAACCCAGCCGATCATAGTACAAATGCTAGCATGCGAATAGATGTGCTGAGGTCAAGCATGATAGAAAGTCACTTAAGTACTGGTCAATGATGAAAACTATTAACAAGTGTGAGAGAAACCACCAATAATGCCAATGGTTCTCAAGGTACTGTCTAGTACAATCCACGAAGTGTGAAGAAGGAGCTGAAGTCGAACACTCATGGAATCACCCAATCGATGACCAATGATGAAAGTCGACTGTCAGGCGCAAAGAACTTGCCATTGAGGCATGCAAGCTCTAAGGTACTAAAGGGGATCTCTAGGTCAATCTCCTGGATAATGAGCTGATGTCGATAGGAGATGATCTGTCACAGGAGGGCCATAATGTTTCCCCTATCAATGACACGAGATAAGGAACAAGCGTAGATGGCGAAACAGAGTATCAGAAGAGGAGGCAAGGATGTAAACTGCAGAAGGATTATACTCTTGAACATGTCGGCGACACGACTCCAGACGGTGGCAGCATTCAGATACCAAGGGATCAAAGGCTTGATGGAGATAGCATGGATCAGATGGAATGAGGCTAAATGGCAACCCAAACCCATAGAAGGCCAAATGACTATGTATGGATGTCCCAACCCTACAAGAAGCAAAAGCGTCGATGTTTAAGAATGACTAGCTGCCATAGACAATGATGATTTCCAAATTTTCCCCCACCATTGCTGGTGAGTACCCCAATTATTTTTTAAAACAAGCTTGAAGGGGATAGCATATGCTTGTAATATAAGTTTGACCTTCGGTCGAATCCAACTTAGTAATAGTTTAACGAGCCCTAGGGAGGAGAAGATCAAGTCTCGTCATGGTGACGAGTCCAATGTCGTCAGGGTTTAACGAGTCTGACATAGGTAAAACTCAGAGTCTTTTTCATGTTTAGAGAGTTTGAAAAAGACACGGAAAAGAAAACACCAGGGGAGTCCTTTTTCGTAGATTTGTGTCTCTCGAGCTCGAAAAAGTATAAAATGATACTTGAAAGAACCACTTGACCATTACGATCAAGGGTACTTTTCATGATTAGTGACCTCGACCCGAAAAAGTAAAAAAGTGATCGAAACCACGTCGTTTCGTAACCAATAACGAACCCGAAATGACAAAGGCCCAACAATCTTTTCACGTTTATACAGTCGGAAAAGAGCTTAAAGCAGACCACCTCTTATTTTGTTTAACGAGTCAAAAGGAATAACTCGGCTATCTTTTCATCTTTTAAGTCGGAAAAGAGCATTAAAGAGGACTTTATGGATCAAGTGTAGATGAAGTATGACGTATCCCCACTACCTGTAGTTCTGCACAAAACACGTCAAACATAAAACCCATTCGACATAAAATTATTAATATATGCAGAAACATAGTTAAAAATCCAAAACTTTAATTAACCATGTGATAAAAATGAGAAAAACCCACATTCTAAAGTATAATTTTTTAATTTTCAAAAATTACTATAAAAAGGGTGGGGTAAATCATTTGTTTTTACCATTTGCACTATTCATTTTTACCTTGGAGCATTTCGAGCACCAACCTAAGCAAAGTTCTCAAGCTGGTTTCGGCCTCATCCGTCCATGGTTCGTCTTGAAACCTTCACCAAGTAAGTACATTTCATCCTGCGCTGCATTTTAGTAGTTTTTTCATGCAATTTGGCGTTGGGTAGGTGAATTTAGATGGATTTTTGAATCAGAGTCCGCCTCTCGGTCATCGTGGGAAAACCGCTCAGGTCCGCGATGACCGAGTGTGATTTACATGTAACACCTTCGGATCGTCGCGAGAAACTGATGTATTCTCGCGATGATCGCAAGAAAAATGAACTGTGAACTGAGTGCCATCACGGCTATTTTAAAAACAGTCGTGATGGTGACGTAAAATTAATTTTTTGTGTAAATTATGAATTTAAATTTATAGAAGGAGTTCTAATTCATTTTTTCTTGTCATGCAGGGCATCATGGCATTTGTTTGGCAGGAACGAACTCACGATGTCAATGATGAGGAAGCCTTTGCTGATGCTAGGTGCCGAAATGCTTTACGTGCATGCGGGTTGCTAAAATTCTTCCTTACTCCGCACCTTCGGGCCCAACCTGATTTGTTAGAGTTGTTGATTCGTGCCTGGAACCCAACAGACGAAAATTCATTATCTATGGTAGAGACATTGAGTTTGATGCTACAGACATATATTTCCTAACCGGATTATCCTGTCGCGGCGAGAGGCCGATTCTAGAGGGCCAATGGGTCATGGGTGAGTCATTAGATATGATGATGGCACGAGTGTGCCCACGGGCACGCAAATCAAAAAGCGAGAAGGTGGCAATTCCGACGGTGGAAGACTTGGTTCTTCGTGCAATTCTATTCATGGTGACGAGGGTAGCGGGCTCCCAAGCCCAACACGAGGCATCAAAGACCCAACTCCGGTTGGCTCTTGAATTCCTCAACCCGACCATGTTCAAATGGGTGGAAACAGTGACGGCGAACATGAAAAGACAACTCACCAACTGTCGCCATAGGGAGGCGAAGAAGTTTTGCTATGGGTCTATTTTGATCCCACTTATGCTGGAGCAGGTGCCAGCACTGTAGTTACAGGATATGGACTTGGATGTGCCCAGACCACGGGAGACCAGGATCACACGGTGGGCACATGTTATGCCACGAGGAGGTGGTGGACGACCAGTGTCATGGGGGACACTATTCCATGAGTAGCTGGATCGCCAGATGATTTTTGTCGAGGACTGGCCATATGCTGGTATGGACTTTCGCGGAGACCCCAACATGCAGCTACCCACTGGCGAGTAGTGGGACGATGGTGGTAAAACACTTGATCACATTATTTTTGTATTTTATCTTTTATGATGTTTTTTAGATTTTTCATGCATATGTCCTCATGATGTACTCCATGGTATTTGCAGATGTGGGACTAGTGAGGCCTGTAGGACTGGCTCCAGAGGCATGGAGGGATCCAAAGCGTATCAGAGAGCTGGCCTTTGCTCCCCCAGCTGGCAATCCGATGGAGACAGTGGACCAAAATCTTGAGGGCCTGACGGCAGGGATCCCTAATTACATGGGAGTTGAGGAGGTCCCCATAGAGTTCCAAATACATACAGTAGGGGTGATACCCAGGGTACATCGCCTGTTGAGGCAAGTCGCATGAGTGATGGTGTGCTATAGGGAGCATAACCCACCACAGTAGATGCCTAGGTTTTATTTCCTACTGATTATTTTTTTGAGACACGTGTCTCGAATGTATGGAGAACACAGACTCTATTTGGACATATACACCTATTTTTTGAACACCTCAGTGCACCACACGAGATATATATATATATATATATATATATATATATATATATATATATATATCCTATGGTTCATTATTGTGTTTCGAATGCTTCTATATGCTGTTTTGATTACATGTTACGCAAATGTTTGTCTAATACATGGTTTGCTAATGCATCATTTAATGTGTTTAATCTTCTTGGAATGTGTTGATATGTAATAAAATCAAAATTCCTTTCTAACAATTTAACACATAAATACAACCTTAAAATCCGATGATCTCTGACGAAATAGTGCCAATTAAGCTGGTGGACAACAAGCTGAGAATCTAGATTCACAACCAATGTACGAATGCCGAGGTTAATAGCCTCGGTCAATAATTCAATAACAACACTATATTCAGTGACATTGTTTGTGGTGCAACCTAGACAAACACCTTGAAGGTCTACTAACTCACCATGAGGATCATAGATCACCCATGCCGTAGAAGAAAGGTTGTAGGTACTTCGGCAGGCACCATCAGCGAAACCAACGTAAGGTGTACCAGACATCTACACAAGAAGCAAAAGACACAATAAGCGGCAATTAAGCCTACACACCAAGCCAAACATGAAAACACACATACAACACACCTGCTGAAAACACACGTATGTACAAATTAGATTGCATGGGGTTCGCGCATAATATTTTCTTAGATAAAGCCCATTTCGGGGCTTATCTAGAGGGTTCCCTTCATAATCAATCAGCTCATATGCCCCTTTTTGCAAAACTCGCTTTACAATATAAGGCCTGTGCCACATAAGCTCGAATTTTCCTACCCCAGCTTATCTTTTACTTGATCATAAAGCAGGACTAAGTCTCCTTCAATGAAAGAACGAGGATGGACAATATGATCGAAGTGAGTTTTCACTTTCTTCTTCTGTGCTTCAATGGCTAGAGAGGCTAGTCGACGGGTCAAGTCTAGTCACTCTAGATAGAGAATACGTTCTTCTATCGAGGTAGTGTTGGGGAGTAATTCAACGACTAATTTCAGAGAAGGGATCTCACACTCAATCGGAAGGGTAGCCTCCAGACCGTAAACTAATTGGAAGGGGGTGAACGCGGTGGCATCTTTCCCTAAAGTTCAATAGGCCCATAAGGCAGAGAACAACATCAAGTGCTAGTTGGACTTGTGCATGCCGATGGTGCGTTGAAGCATCGTAACTAGAACTTTGTTGATGGCTTCTACTTGGCTATTGGCCTGAGGATAGTACAGTGTCGAGCTATCATGCTGCAAGCCCAACTGGGTTGTTAACTCAATCATCATATGATTACGGAAATGTTTTCCGTGATCAGTCACGATAGCCTGAGGGACTCCGAACCGTGAGATGACATGATTAAATAAAAATTGCGCCGCTGTGTGACCGTCTTCAGATAGTGTAGGCATCGCCTCAGCCCATTTTGTGAAATAATCAACAACAATGATGATATACCCATGCCCCCCGGTCGAGCAAGGGTTAGAGGTCATATAATCAATGCCCCATTTGGCAAAAGGGCCGAAGGTAACGACAGGGTGCAATGGAGTAGGAGGCGCGCGCATCTTCTATTGGTAGATTTGGCACTCATGACATGAACGGACGACAAGAATGCAATCCTTGAAGATGGATGGCCAAAAATAACTAGTACGGAGGATCTTCTGAGCAATAGCATATCTAGACATGTGACCACCACAGGCGCCAGAATGGAAGTCATTTAGAACTCATTCAGCTTCCTCGAATGTTAAGAATCAGCGGAGAGCATAGTCGGTGCCGAGACAGTACAGGGTGTCCCCAATAATGCGAGAGGGTTGAGAATGATGACGAATCCATCGTCGAGCATCTTTGGACAAATCAGGACAAAAAGAGGACATCTGAAGATAGACAATAATATCCCCATACCTAGGATCGAGGGTACTAATCAAGAACAGAGTTTCATCTGGAATATGGTCCTCTAACAGAGAGGGTGTGGTAACAGATGGCAGAGAGCAGAGCAACTCAACAAAGACGAGGGATTTCTTAGACTTGGTAGTGGTGAACTCCAAGTCGAACTCTTGGAGGATGACAATCCACTTTGAGTATTTGCTCCCCAGTAACTGATGTGACAAAATGTACGTCATTGGGTTGCAATCAGAAACCACCGTCGTGGTACGCAATAAAATATAGTGGCAAAAACGTTGAATGGGCCAAGGCCAACTTCTCAACATATACATATCGAGTTTTCGTATCTAATAAATTGTGGCTGAGATAGTAAACGACATGCTCAGTGTCATCGTCATCATCTTGAACTAGAACCATTCCAATAGTGGTATCGGCAACGGCTAAATACAGAGTGTAGTCATGATGATAATCAAGAGGACGTAACAACGAAGCAGAAACAAGGAGGGCCTCGAGGCACTCGAATGACTCTTGTGCAGCGGCATCCCAAAGGAAAGGGGTATCTCGCTTTAATAACCACGTATAGCCTTTAGCCACTTTGGCATAATTCAGAGTAAATCATCATAAAAAATTCACTTTACCTTGCAAACTCTGCAATTTCTACAAAGAAGCAGGGGGAGGAAGATTCAGGATGGCTTCGACTTTAAGGGGATCAAGACGGATACCCACTCCAGAGATGATGAACCCAAGAAGTCTACCTGACTCAATGCAGAAGACACACTTATGCAGATTAAGCCGGATACGATAGTGTCAGCAGTGGAGGAAGATTTCGTGAAGGTGAGCTGGATGGTCCTGGAGCTTTGTTGAATGAGCTAGCAGATCATCCAGGTAAGGCTACACAATGTGTCGAATATCATGGAACGCATAAGACATTGCACGCTGGAAGGTGGCACCGACATTTTTTAAACCGAAGGGGAGCTTTTTATAAGCGAAAGTGCCCCACGGACAGATAAAGGCGGTCTTGTGTTGATCTGCAGGTGCAATATTAATCTGGTTATAACCAGAAAAACCATCCATGAATGAGTATATTTCACTCCCGGCACACTCATCAATGAGTTGGTCAATGAAGGGTGTAGGGTAGTTATCTTTGGGACAGGCACGATTAATATCATGATAATCAACACATACCCTAATAGTACCCTATTTTTTAGTCACAAGGACAATATTAGAGACCCAATCTGTGAGTGGGATGGGGTATATAAAACTAGCTTTAAGAAGCTTTTCAACTTCCGCTTTAATAGCTGCAGCCTTTTGGGGGTGCACGGGGCATAGACGCTACCAAACAGGTTTAGCACTTGGATAGGTAAGTATCTCATGCACCAGGATGCTAGGATTGGTGCTAGGCATCTCTTCATAAGACCAAGCAAACACATCACGGAATTCACGAAAAAGATCAGTATAAAGATGAATCTCCTTCGGAGTACAAGTTAATCCAACATGATGTGCTTGAAAATCCCTGGTTTAACAGAGATGTCAATTGGTTGAGTTTGCGTAATGTTTCCCATATTCCCTTCAGAAGACACTTGATGAACTTGGATGGGTGTCTGAATGGGTTGAGATGAGAGACACGGAGCAAACCACTCGAGACATGTAAGCATTTCCTGATGGGCAGGAAGAAACGAGGAATGATGGTGAGGATTAGACCATGGGGGTTCCTCGAAATACATGGTGTCAATAATGACTTCATCAGAAGGAAAAATTTCCTTTAAAGGGTCTGAAGAAGTGCCATCTCCAAGCCAAGGGTTTTGAACGTACGAGTGGAGAGCTCTGCTTGAAGGAGCAGATTCAGAGGAGGGAGTCGATGCAGAAACAATTTCGACGTAGTTGAGCTTGACAGGACTCAACAACATCTCATTGCCCTAGGACTCTATCTGATCAGTGGAGGGAAGAACCCAAGGATCGGAGCGAACATAAATCATATTAATGGGAGCGATGTTGGGAGGTGGGAGCGAAAAAAAACCCATGAGGGCAAGATCTTTAAAGAGCCTAGCACCCACACTCTCACACGGAATGGAGGTATGCTCCACAAAAGGCACGTTGCCATCGGAGGAGGAGGAGGTGAAGAAGGATAGCTGGTCTACTGTGATGATCTTCCCCTGATGAGGAAAACAAATGACATGAAATAGAGATGAAGCCACGACTCGCACGGCATATGTCTAGGTTCGTCCTAAAGGGAGGTTGTAAGTTAAATTGGCATCAATGACTTCAACCTCCACTTCGACCATCTTCCCTTCCAAAGTAATAGGCAAGCGTTGGAGTATACCATAAGGATGAGACTCTCTCCCATCAAAGGCTTCCAAGGTCATAGGAGATTGGCTCAAAGTTGGAGAACCAATAGCCTTCCAACAAGCAATAGAAATTATGCAAGTAGAAGCGGCTTCATCAAGGATGGTATGATGAATAGTTTTAGAATTGATGATGACCTGGATAAGGAAGGCAATTTGGTGAGGCAGTCTCGGTATATGACTGTCTAGGTCAAAAGTGATCAAATCTGAATCGGCCGGGTCAATGCCACCGATGGCCGATAGCAAGGACTTCCTCTGAGAGGGGCAGCTCTGGAGAACTTCCAATGCGGACATAGCTGATGGAGCCTGGGCTAAGTCCTCAACAATGCTATAGTGATGAGCAGCACGAGCATTAGGGTTGTAAGAAGACTTTTGGAGCACACCCTTGGGGGGAGGTCAGATGACCGCTTCAGTATTAGGCTGCTCGATATGAAGGGGACCAGAACTAGACAGAGGAGCATCAGAGAGGACCTCAGGGTCCTTCCCGGCAAGCAACAGATACTCTTTTGCCCGAGTACTAATGTGGATGGGAATCGTCCCAGCCATAAATACCTGAGAACCAAAGGGAGAAGAGGATTGAGATGGATCAACCACCATTTGAGTTTGCTTCAAGGGAAAAGGCTCTTTGAGGATGGCAGGAGTCCCGG
Source organism: Pinus tabuliformis (assembly GCA_031772625.1). Lineage (NCBI taxonomy): Eukaryota > Viridiplantae > Streptophyta > Pinopsida > Pinales > Pinaceae > Pinus > Pinus tabuliformis. The sequence continues at coordinate 103,551,127 of CM062810.1, forward strand.
GGGCACCTTTCAGCAAACGACTAACTTCAAACCACCTAGGCAGTATTTTGTATAGTGATCCTCGTCATGGATAAGGCAATGATACTTAGGCTTGCGTTTGGTACCTTCCTCGGGTGGAGGTTTAGGGGAATCCTGCTTCGGTTGATTAGCCTTATTCTTTCCTTTTCCCTTCTTTTTCCCTTTTGAGGCTTTATCTACCATGGTGGACTCGATGATGTTAACCTCGAAAGTGTTATTAGAATTGGATACAGCCTGAGAAGTATTTTCATTCGAAGCCTTCGACTTTTTCTTCCCAGAGTTCACGGAAGATTTCTTAGAGGACGTATTAACAGAACCAATGATGCCGTCAACAGATGATGTTGGCGGGGCTTTGGAAGTTCCAGGCCTCAGAGCATCAAGCAAATAATCATATAGTGTATCAGACTGGGAGTAAACCAAGTCCAGGTACTGAGCATGTGCAATAGTCTGTTCTTCAGTCACACATGCCCCCATAGCAATGTCCCGGACTATTGGACTGACAAACAAGGTTGTGAACCAGTCAGTCAGAAGCTGATCGGGAATCCAAAACTTAATCAAACAGCAATGTCGTCTCCATTCATGGATATGATCAGAGATACGCATGGCCATTGTTTGTTTTAAGGATGTCAGGAGATGTGTGCCCATCTCATATCGAATCAGCAACTGAAAATGAGTTAAAAATGCCATAGCCAATGAGTTAAAGTCCTAAAAAGATCCGTGAGCTAACTCAATATACCATTTAGCAGTAGAGTCAGTGAGGGTCCATTGAAAAAGGCAGAGTCGCATTGAATCATCAAGCCACGAGTTTGACGAGCACCATAGATGATAAGTCATGACGTGGGCTTAGGGATCTTCTCCAGCTTTACCGCCAAACTTGGGACAATCACCGGGAATCTTAGTTGGAACTGGAAACCAATACGGATTATGAAGAATAGGATCATTTGTCGGTTTGGACACATTCGGTAACTCCAACGTTGCTAAAAAGGGTAATTGAGGGTTAAAGGACATTTGAGGCCACGAGTAGGAGGTAGCACCAGAGTTCCAGTCAGTTGCTTGTTGCCCCCATTGATTTTGTCCGAATAGATTTGGCCCAGAAGGGTTTTGTCCGTAGGGATTTTGTCCATAGGGGTTATAGCTGTAACTGGACGGCTGACCCTAGATCTACCCCCCAACATTCCATTGATTACCAACTTGGCCTGTAGGAGCAACATATGGTTGCTGGTAATTCTGGTAAGGACTCACCTGCAGTTGTTGATAATTTTGGTACGGGGAAAATTGGGTTTGCCCTTGGGATTGCTGGAAACCATAAGGTGGCTGGGCTCCAAACTGAGCCTGACAGATAGATTGCATTTGATAAGCAAGTTGAGATTAGGATCCAACCTGAATTTGAGGACCAGATTGGGTCTGGAGCCCAGACTGAGGCTAAAAACCCAGTGGAGCTTGAGAAGCAACAATCATTTGAGTGCCCAGATGAGCAGGCCCAGACGGATGTCCTTGAGAGGACTGAGGTTGAGCCATCTGGCCAGAAGGTTGACCTAGTTGAGATTGAGGTTGACCCATTTGCCCAGAAGGTTGAGTTTGCTGGGTACTCGGTTTTCCTTGCACAACTGAGGGTTGTCCTGATGGGCCAGATGGCTAAGCAGACTAGACAGTTGGTTGGCCTGGTTGGATTTGAGGCTAACCAATTTGTCCAGATGGTTGACTAGACTAGACAGTGGGTTGGCCTTGCTGAACGTAAGGCTGACCGACTTGCCCAGAAGGGTAGCCTTGTTGGACACCAGGTTGGCCTTGTTGTATGTAAGGTTGTCTCGGATTACCAAAAGGTTGCCCGAAATAGGTAAAGGAGGAACCACCAAAGGCCGAAGGTTGTCCCTGGAAGGGTTGTCCTTGTGGGCCTCTAGGTTTCCCTGGATAAGGTTGTCCATAAGACGGCTGACCTTGATAGGGTGGTCCTTGAAAATTTGCAGGGGGTACTTGGCCACCATGATAGGCGGTGGTACCCCAAGCAACGGACAATGGAACCGAGACCTCAACCACAGGTTGAGATGGCAAAGGTCCGGGGTAATAAATATGAGCTCCTCGAGAATTGTAATAATGAAATGGATCTTGGGGATCCGGATTCTGAAGAGCTTGTAAATATTGATCGTATGCCCCCCCCACTGGAATGGAACCAGAAGAAGGTGGGGCACTTAGTGTAGGATCAACAACCCCAGATGTAGATGCCGATGGGCCACTATTTGCCGGTCCAGACGAAGGTCCAACAACAGTGGTCACAACTGAGGATGCAGTGACGACGCTAACAATAGGGGCTGAAGAAGCCACACAAATAGTTGGAATAGTCGGGACTGAGGTGACAGACACATTGTGAATTTGAGGGGTAAAAGGCTCCAAAGTCAGAGTGACGATACGAGACCACATGGAACTCGTAAGGGGAGTTCTAGAACCCATAATATCCTTCAAAGCCTTATAGCGTAAAGGCAGCGTGACACCGAGAGGGGTGACACGGAAGGGCGAAGTTTCCATTGGGATAGGAATTTCACCACTCGTCACAAAGGACTCTTCACTCGTGATGGGGGATGTGTCATCCATGTCAGAAGAAGACATTGGGACTGAGACACTAGGAGGAGTAACGGGAATATTTTCTTCGGAAGGCTCCCAAACGGGGTTCCAATGAATATCATAAGACTCGTACTTTAGAAGCTACAGAGGATGGAGACCCTTGGTCACTTGGAACGGGGGACGTGATCAGTGATTCCGCTAGGATGATTTAATTCAAAATCCTAAGAAAACTAACGAGAAATAACCCTACACAAGCTAAAACACAAACAAGATCTATCCAGATAAATGTGAACGTGGCCAAATAAATTTTAAGACACAGGAACAAAACTTGACCTTTTCATCTTTAAAGGTTCGAGAAAAGGACGAAAAGATGACTCTAGTCACCTTTGAATATTTAATGAGCCTGAAGTGACAAGTGCTCAGATGGACCTTTTCTTTTAGGGAGTCCGAAAAGGAACGAAAGTGACTACTCTAGAGAACTAGGCAAAAGGTTTACCAAACAACCCATAAAACTACATATACACCTTGGCAGTCATATGAAAACCAAGGACTTTCTGTATGGCAGTGAATCTTCCCGAATGCTGTGTTCGGTGCATTATAGTTTGCAAGGCGACAGACATGGCTTCCTAAGGATATAGGATGATAACCTAGTGGGGTCTCCCAACATATACTCGACGGTACATGGGAGCACAATTTTGTACTAGACCGCTATTGAGTCACAGAAGGAGGAATCACCCAACCTTGAGTGAAAGCAATAGTGACTAGGTTTAACGATGCTGGAGCACGTCTCTAGCCCAGACCTCTAAATAGTGCGCATTATGTTCCAATGTGTTGTTATGTTTATTCAATTCATTTTAGAGTTGATCTTGAATTATGTTTCAGTTTTCAGGCCTTACCGTATGTATACAACAAATCCTAGGATGCAGCTAGAATGAGCAAAATATCCTTTTACTTCAATGAACACCTACCTACAGGAGGGTAGAGAGATCATTCCCAAACCAAGAAAACCAAGATAAACAAATGCAGTCACTCAATGCATACAGACATCAATTCCTAAAGTGCACGGGTACTACTAATGAGAGATTTTATCATTCGCTTTCCAATATGCAAACTTGAAATGCAAATTCACTTTCACTTTCGTATACTAAATGAATGCAATATTTTGATTTTGATGTCTTTAAATCTAAAAGAAACAAACGAGCAAGCGTGGAAAAAACTGGTTGATCCAAACAATTGTGATCTATGTTCGATAGTGAAAAGAAATCGAATCAATACCAAAGATTGGTTCAATAATTGTCACTAAAAATCAACCAGAAACAAGCGATGGGAAAGGTTGAATCAAACCAACAGGAAAGTTACAAACGAACCTTGGGCAAACCAGGAACGATGCCAATTGATTCAAGAACTTGAAAGAATGAACTAGGTAACATAGGCAAAAATGAAAGATTTATTCAATAGAGCCAAAGAAAGAGTGCCTTAACTATAAACAGTGAAAAAAAAGCTACTGAGCAAGAGGAAAAAAAAGTAAAGGATCAACAGGACTGGTGAAAGGAGGCAGAATTGAAAAAATCAATTCTACAGGAATTGTCATGAGGACAACACAAGCAACTAGCGCTGATAAGCAACTAGCTATAACAACAGAGTGACGTCATCGTGGAAGTACACATTTTTCCCGCGACGTATCGATTTCAGAAGTCGCGACTGTGCGACGATATTCAACGACGCACAGGACTTTACAAAAGAGTGAGTGCGACGTCAACGCTACTATTAAGCTATTTTTCATGATGATGTTAAAAACAATGACAAATGAACAAAAGAATCCCAAACAAAAACCAGTCAATCCAACAGACAATAGAGGAATTTCCTATATTGATCTGGGTAACCCAAAAGACTGATAGTTAATCCCCAAAATTCAAGAGAGACCAAATCAAGATCAAAACAAGAGAATAACATAGGACAGACTCCCTAGCAAAGTCGCCAACTTGTGATGAAGGAAAGTGTTCCCTCTACGGACAGAGGCAACCCCTCTAGCCCTAGAGTGGGTCTAGTCACAGCAAGGACAGATCAACAATAGATTTCCTTAAACAATCATAGTTGGAGGCCTACCTCAACCAGTGGTCGATGGAGTTCTGTTTCGCTGCTCCAACTTTTGCTTCCTTCTCCTCAATGAGTGATCAAACTGAAACAATGCAAAGGAAATACAACAAAGCACGTAACCGGAAAACAACAATGATCTATTTACTCACAAAGTCAAGAAGTCATGAGCTATCAAGTAAATTACATACAAGACATAGGAAAACATCATTGATTGTATTAATAATGAAATAAGATCAAGCTTACAACCAAATTCTTGACGTCGCAAGCCTTCTCAGGGGGTCCAACCAGTGTATTTCTCAAGCATCCACTCCTTGAAGATGGATCTCCCAACACACAAAGTTTCTCTCTCACTCATAAGTTTTAGCACAAATTTAAGGGCACTTCACAACCTTCCAAAAGCTATCAACAATTCCACACTTGTCACACCCACACTAGCTATCTATCAAACTCAAAAGCACTAACATCAATTCTCAATCCAAAGAATTACCAACTAGCTGATCATATCAATGGTGAGTGTTTAAATAGGAGAAGGAGTCTCCATGAAAGGTGGAAGAGAGAGCTTATCCCTAAGGAAGGTAGCACAAATGATGGAACTGCCATACCAAAGGAGGAAGGGCAACACAAACTATGACAACAACCAAGTTTGGAGACATCCAGAAGGCCGACTGTTGGAACGAATTCGCCCAATCTGGATCATTGCGAGTTTATAACTAAGCTTTAGCGTTGACATTGCTAGTAGGTAATGTAGCCAGTCAGACCGTCGCTAAAGATAGCAAGTAGCCTCGCGCCGAAGCATGAAATCAGATCGTCACGGGAAACAAATGTACTTCCACGCTGAAAGCATGGTTGGACTATTTACAACCGTTGTTCATCGCGTATATTAGGTCCATTCTTGCGATGAGGCAGAAAACTTAGGAAAAGTGGGTCACTTGGCAACATAAGAGAGCATTTGTTCAGTATGGGCATGTTTCACTGGGACACATGACACTATAGAAGGATTGGGATGAAGGCCTTGACAAATTACTGTGTAACAACTATCCTGCATATTAAACCTCTACAATATTGTCTCGACATGCTTCCTCTGGTTTAACCGAATCTTCCTCTTTGCCCGATCTCTTTTAATTTCCATGCCCAAAATATAGTTTACAGCACCAAGATCTTTCATGTCCAATTTCGAGGACAATTGGGTCTTCAAATCCTAGATAAGTTCTTTGTCATTTCCAACCAGCAACATATCATCCACATACAAGACTAGATAAATAACATGGTCACCAATTGATTTAAAATACACACAATGATCTACATTACTTCTAGTGAAGCCAAGTCCCCATATAAATGTATCAAATTTCTGATACCACATCCTTAGTGACTGTTTTAACCCATACAGACACTTCTTTAACTTGCATACCAGTTATTTCTTACCCTTCACCACAAAGCCTTCAGGTTGCTTCATCTAGATCTCCTCTTCCAGATCCCTGTGAAGAAATGTTGTATTCACATCCATCTGTTCTATCTCAAAATCAAAACCAACAGAAACAGATAAAAGTAATCTAATAGAAGCTACCTTGGCAACAGGGGAAAAAATATCACCAAAATCAATTCCCGGCACCTGGGAATAACCTTTTACTACCAACTGAGCTTTGTATTTCTCCACTTTTCCTTCTACATTTGTCAACTTCTTGAACACCCATTTGCTGCCAATGGGTTTCCTTCCAGCCGGAAACTCCACCAGATACCAAGCCTAATTTTTGTGCAAAGATGCCATTTCATCAACCATGGCCTCTTTCCAGAGTTTTCCATCCTCTGAATCTACTGCTGCCTTCATAGTTCTGGGATCAACATCAATAATAGATAAAGCAAAATTTGAAGAGAAAGAAGATGGACTATACCTTTCTAGTTGCCTTCTTTCTCGAACTAATATTCTCACACCCGAAGTTTGTGGCTCTTCATATTCTGATTCCTCCTCTGCTGTAGAGTCTGATTCTTCCTCCTTTAGCTCAAACTCTATCTTCTCAGGTTCCTTTGGTTGGAATTTATGTTTAATAACATCTTTCACCTTTGTGAGAGATTTTTCGGTGAAAATCACATGGAATACCATTTGTCGACACGTTTCGAACCAACTAATGTGGTTCATCGTCAAGACAAGTTGAAGAAACAGATCCAGCTTAGCAAGTTAAATAGTCTGAGCAGAGCCTCCAACGGCTAACTTGACCAATGGCTAATTTGACTCTAGGACCAGGGTCAAAATTATTTTATTAATTTAATTAGTAATATTTAGGACCAATCCCTTAAAAATATATATAAAAATATATATAATATTTTTAATGGGTATTTAGTTCAAAAAATATTATTAAAAATTATAAGTTAAATAGTATTTAAAAGGAAATTTAGTTAAATAAAGGACCTTATAATATATGAATAAATTAAATGCCTAAATACAAATATATAAAGTAAAAAAGTATTATCAAAGATTATAAGTTAATTAATAATTAAATGGAAAATTAGTTACATAAAGGACTTTATAATATCTGAATAAAATAAAGTAAAATCAAAAGGATGCTAATTAGTTAGAAAATTAGTTAAAAAGTATAAGTTGATTAGAATTTAAATGGAAATTTAGTTATATAAAGGACCTTCTATATATATAAAAATAATTGAAATGGGTGTTTATTTAGAATAATTATTAAAATTATAAGCTAATTAGAATTCACATGGAAAATTAGTCACAAAGGACCTTATAATAATAAATGAAAAAATTAACTCTCTAAAAATAAATAAATAATTAAATGAAAGGAGAAAATAATGATGAGAAAACATAAAAGTCATTAAAAATAATAATAATAATAATAATAATAATAAAAATAAAAATATATAAAAATAAAAATAAATAAATAAAAAGTAAAAATTAAAAAATAATAATAATAATAATAATAATAATAAAGAGGAGGGCGGAAAACCGACTAGGAAGAGAGTGCTGGGGCCCAACACCTACTGATTTTGTAGCCATCCTCTCTATTGAGATTGCTTGGCCTCTTTTCAATCTCAAGCGCTTCCCTAAATTTTCGTTAATGGAAATGTGAAACCCTAGCAATAACTCTAGCCTCCTCAATACAAACATGATGATTGGTTTTCTCAGCATGTTCAGCTAAAGCGGAAGACTTAGCTCTCCTATGCTTAAGGTCCGCTGCGTTCTCGCTAATCCTTTGATTGATGGAGCGACCAATCTCCCCAATATAGGGGGTCCCACAGGAACAAGGGATCATATAAACACCTTTCATATCCTTAGGGTCGATAGGATCCTTCACCGATCTGAGGGACATACGAAGGGTGTTCAGGGGCCTAAAGGTCACAGGGATACTAACCAATCATCATGTTTGTATTGAGGAGGCTAGTGTTATTGCTAGGGTTTCGCATTTCCATCATCGAAAATTCAGGGAAGCGCTTGAGATTGAAAAGAGGCCAAGCAATCTCAATAGAGAGGATCACTGGAAAATCAGTAGGTGTTGGGCCCCAGCACTCTCTTCCTAGTCGGTTTTCCGCCCTCCTCTTTAGGATTTATTATTATTATTATTATTATTATTATTATTATTATATTATTATTTATTATTTTATTTTTTATTTTTTATTTTTTATTTTTTATTTTTATTTATTTATTTTAATTTTTATTTATTTATTTTTATGTTTATTTTTATATATTTTTATTTTTATTTTATTTTATTTATTTATTTATTTTTTATTATTATTATTATTATTATTATTATTTTATTTTTTTTAATGACTTTTATGTTTTCTCATCATTATTTTCTCCTTTCATTTAATTATTTATTTATTTTTAGAGAGTTAATTTTTTCATTTCTTATTATAAGGTCCTTTGTGACTAATTTTCCATGTGAATTCTAATTAGCTTATAATTTTAATAATTCTTCTAAATAAACACCCATTTCAATTATTTTTATATATATAGAAGGTCCTTTATATAACTAAATTTCCATTTAAATTCTAATCAACTTATACTTTTAAACTAATTTTCTAACTAACCTAGCATCCTTTCGATTATACTTTATTTTATTCAGATATTATAAAGTCCTTTATGTAACTAATTTTCCATTTAATTATTAATTAACTTATAATCTTTGATAATACTTTTTTACTTTATATATTTGTATTTAGGCATTTAATTTATTCATATATTATAAGGTCCTTTATTTAACTAAATTTCCTTTTAAATACTATTTAACTTATAATTTTTAATAATATTTTTTGAACTAAATACCCATTAAAAATATTTTATATATTTTTTAAGGGATTGGTCCTAAATATTACTAATTAAATTAATAAAATAATTTTGACCCCGGTCCTAGAGTCAAACTAGTCGTTGGTCAAGTTAGCCGTTGGAGGCTCTGCTCAGACTATTTAACTTGCTAAGCTGGATCTGTTTCTTCAACTTGTCCTGATGATGAACCACACTAGTTGGTTCGAAACGCGTTGACAAATGGTATTCCATGTGATTTTCGCCGAAAAATCTCTCACAAACTTGATATGGATCACAGAAGCCTGAACTCTATAACATCTTTCACCTCTCTGACACTACATCTGGGTTGTACACAACATTCCTTGTTATTGGGTTCCAAATATTATAACCCTTAAACAATCCTTATACCCAATAAAGATGCACTTTTCAGATTTACTATCCAACTTGGTGTTCGGCACTAAATTGGCCTATCTTTGCCCTACATTTCCACTCCTCTTTTCATCCCTTTTGTATTCATTCGCATATATTTATTGTGTAGAATTATGAGCAAATTCCCCTTTATCGTCTCTTGGGATATTTAATTAATGAAGTAGAGTCATGAGTATTTTACCTATGCGAACCACTGAAACATGTTATGGCCGCATATTATGGAGGGCAGGTGTTAACCGCATGGCATATCACAGCAGTTCCGCGATTCACAGCAGCTGATCAACCATGATGAAACAACATAACTAATTTGTAGTTCGGCACTAGTGCTGTGATGGAATTGATGTATGTCTTTGGGAATATAGTTGCCAAGTTTTGGGGAGAGATGTTATTCCCCTTTGTACTGTATAAAATACGGGTCATTCTTGTATTAGGGGTTAGTCAGACCATGCATTGTATTGTAACAACATTATTCAGATTAATAAGATATAAACCTTTTTACTAATCTATCGTTCACTGTGAGTAACGCAGCCCTAATCAGAGAGTTGGGCCCACTCTTCTGATCAGGTGTTGTGTGTTTCCTTGTTTTGTGAGTATTTTTTATTTCTATGTTTATTTCTTGATTGTTGTTGCAGATTCCTTAGATAACTGTGAATACCTTTTTGAGTTCTGCAGTTCAGTTTCTATTTCTATTTCAGCAGTGCTTTGATTGGTAATCATGAACCCTTGGTCGATGACAGATTGTAACCTTGCCCCTACATATACCTTGCGTGTTGCCTTGAAAAGAATACACATTCGGATTGATACATTAATGTAGGAAAAGGGGTGGATAAATTGTTCATACCTGGACGCCAACATTTTGGCGCCGTTGTCGGGGAGGCTAACGAGGTCCAAGACATGATCTGTATTAACCAGAGGGTCAATCTCTTGTCTTGGGGAGAGAACGAGCTTTCTCACTCTGCTCCAGGTCCTGAGCATAGGTATTTTGTTTATTTCACACTTTTATTGTTTTCCTATTTTATTAGGACCGATCTCTTGCCCTAGGGAGGGAGGAGTCCTTTGATGCCCTACTCTAGGCCCTGAGCATAGATTTACCTAGCATTTTTGTTGTTTCGATTTTGAGAAACCCAATCTCTCGCCTTGGGGAGGGAGGGGTCCTCTGACGCCCTACTTTAGGTCCTGAAGTGTAGGTTTTCTCATGTGTGTGTTATTTTCTTGATTGGGTTCTTGTCTCAGGGAGGGAGGAGTCTTTTAACGCCCTACACCAAGCCCTAAACCCTAGGTTCCTGTTTTCTTTTTTTTCTTTTTTTTTCTGTTAACTATCCTCTTTTCAACGTGATTTCTCATCCTAGGGAGGGAATGGTCTTTTCACCCCCTACTCCAGGCCTTAAGCATTGTGGTTTGATCGCAACATTTGTCATCACACCAACTTGTATGATTAGAGAGCCAAATAAAAGGGGTAAAGGGAGAGCCCCAAAGAAGGGAGGACAAGATTTGGGAAGGAACACTTATATCTAGCAAATCATTGCAAAAGTTGAGTTAGAGGCGTCTTCCCATGTAGCCGTGAGGCCAAGTGCGTAGACAAAATTTGAGGGACAATCTGTAGATCAACTAGTGCTTTCCACAACACCCCCTGCTAATTCGATACAACAAATCCTTCCAGTAGACGGAGAGACAAGCAACAGTATGCCCATTAAAGGGATCTCATTGCTTGTAACAGAAGAAGAAGAAGAAGTTGCAAGTAAAGTGTTCGAAGGAACGGTCCATCCCAGTAGGGAAGAAGGAGTTACATAGAGGAGATCTGAAGGGTCCAGCCACTGTGACAGGGAGGAAGAGATTGTAGAGACATTTCTATCACCAAAGGATAGAGGGAGAATTGTTAAGGCAACTTGAACCCCTATGATAAAATCCCTTCTTGTGGAGTCTGCTAAAATCCCTAGCGAGTATTGGAGGATATTCATGGAACCTACAACCTCTACTATTGACTTCCCAATCGGGGATTTAGGGACTGGCACACCAACAAAGCCTATTCCTTTAACAACTTTACCCAGTTTCCATGGGCTTACTTCAGAATACCCTGACACGTTTTTGTTTGAATTTGACATTGTGTGTCAAGGGTATGATTACATAATAGATGCTCAGAAATTGAAAATCTTCCCTGCTATTCTAAAAGGGACAGCCCTGCAGTGGTTTATGGGTCTCGGGGGAAGGTCTATCACCACATCGGAGGAGATGAGAACTACTTTCTTGTAGAAGTACCAGGACTACTGTAAATCACAGGATATTAAAGAAGTGCTTTTTAAATTTACACAGAATGAGGACAAAAATATGGAAGACTATGTGGAATGCTTTAAATACACATTGCAGAGATCAGGTCACTCTGACCTGGATAAGGACATTTTGAAAATTATCCTTCTTCGAGCCTCCCGAGAAGACTCTTTGGAACTATTGAATATAGTTGGAAAGGGAGATATGTCAAAGGAGAACTTTGATACCATCTGCGAGTTGTGTATCCAGTACTCAAGAGGAGTTGCAAGGAATAAACAAGGGATTCGATTAGCAAAAGTATTTGGTGGAGGTGTGTTGATGCCTTGAAAATCGCTGCAACAACATCGGGGAAACCACCCGGTCCGGACCTTAGTACAGCTCCTTTTCCGTTTGGAATAGTGGCTCCGACTGGGGATAATGGGACCAGTTTCCCAAAAATAGATAAAATGGGATGGATGGATGACTTGTGGATTATGCTAGTGATAAACAAACAACTAAAACTATCGGCATGAATATAATACTTATAATCTACCCCGGGGTTTTATCGATCTCTAAAGTGTAGCGTTTGATGATCTGGGCTTTTAGACAGGCATATAGATGACTCTGTCTTCAAACATAGATATTAAATTGTTCAAGATTGTTGTGCATAAGAAGTTATACAAAGTGATAACAGCGAAATTACTACACTATCATTTATATCATTGTTACATACATGATTAAAAGAAATGCAAATCACAAAACATCCAATAGTGGGCTGAGATAGAGATTTGTTGTTATAGCGCATGCATGTATTCAATAATAGCAAGAAGTAATAACACAGCAATTCATATAAGAGGAATGAATACAGATGCAGATAAAAGTACCATGTAAGCTGCTTAACACTCCCATATATTAATCGCTACGTCGCAGTCCTTCCTTCAACTCAGAAAGCATTCCAGACAACAGACAATAGTGCGCAATTGCATAAAACAACTTTCCCATTAAATTAAGAACCATTGGTCGAGTTTCACAAAAGAATATAGGCTGAAGCACAGTAGTGCAAACTTCAGCCTTTAAGTCTGTTACAAAATTTTACGACCCTTTCCAAAACAATGAAAGGGTCTATAAATACTAATCTAACTTAAATATCTACTTAAACAGAAATCCTACTAAGCTGGTATCAATAACTCTTGATCCTGTTTTGGCTGGCGATCTGGCAAGCGGGAGGGTGACTCATTAAGTCGGCTGCTTTCCTTTGAATCTGAGTTGATTAATTGCAAGCATTGGCTCAACTTCCGGAGGTTTGTTGAGGCATGAACTGAGCTGTGCAGCGTAGGTGGCATCTTGGATATCGGGAATTAAACACCCGATTGCGTCTGTAAGGCACTTTAGGGCAGATCTCTGTGTATGTGGCTTGATCAAAAAGAGCCAATATGCATCCATGGATAAGGTTTTAACTCCAGCAATTAATCTTCCTTTTTCTTCTAATTCAGGGTAGCATGTTAGCTCCAATGCATTTGGAGTTGTTATCTTTCCCGGCGTACATTGAGAAATCATATTGGCCAGGTAAAGAGTGTTATTGACTAGATCCACTAGATTGCTGGCGGTTGTTTTACATCTTGAAGCCGCCCTTTCTGCTTTCATCACTTGGGTGTGCCACTCTGTAAAAAGTATATCTTTCTGTGTTTCATTAATCCTGGGCAATTTCGCTGCTTTTCCCAAATCGGTATCTTGCCAGTCAAGATATGAAGTAATAGCCTCATCCGCTTGATCTAGTTCAGTCCTGGCCTTTTCTACCTGTTGATTTATCGCTGTAGTTAGCTCACATAGGGACTCGGCTTGATCCATCTGTTGACATAAGAGTCTGACCTGAGCTATCAACGCATTGTTTATCAATAATGCCTCTGTTTTAAACTCTTTTACCTACGATGCACCCTTCATCTTTTCCAGCTGCGATGACATTTGAGCAATCTGCTCGTCTTTGGTCTTCATCATTTGCTCATTCGCCACTCTCAAATTCTCCAACGCCTCCGACAATTCTTTTTGTTTCTGGATCGCACCCTAATCGATCCTTTGCCTTTCTGCTTGCAATTGTTGAGTCAACTGATTGTTCTCTTGCTGTTGCGCCAGCAACTGTTCTTCAGCTTGTGTTGCTTTTTGCCTTGCTTCAACCAATTCTGCCTGTAACGCAAGGATTTCTTGGTCCTTATTCTTCAATAGAAGGCTCACCTCCGATGCTTTGTCAATTGTTGCCGCCGAATAAGCGCCTGCATACTGAGATAGCTTTGTTAAGTCATCGGAGGGATCCAATTCCTCCTTCCATACTACATTACCCGTGACCGTTTGTTCGGGGAAGATAGAAGGTTGATCAATCCTTCGTCTCTTCCTTGACCGCTTTACAACTGCTCTGTGTCTTGGGCTGTAGAAAACATCCAATGGCAGAATATCTTCTATCTGTAGAATAATTTGGTCAAAGGGGTCTTTTGGAATAACTTCAACTTCTTTAGAACTTGGTGGGCCGTTGGTTCCACTTAGAACCTGAGGAGAGGTAACATCCTGTGTATCGCTTGTCTTAGAATTATCCCCATTTTTTGAACATTCCAATCCACTGATGATGGAGTGAAATTGCTGCCATTCTTGTAATAAATTGGGGTCTATAGTAGTGTCTACATTGGTGGTTTGCTTCTGCTGCTCTTTCTCCTGCTCTTTCCTCTGCTGCTCCTCTTTTTCTCTCCTCTGTTTTTCTTCCTGTTCCTTCTTTTGCTGTTCTTCTTGCTCCCTTTTCTCCCTATCTACCAGTTCTTTCTTCCTTCTTTCTTCTTGTTCCATTTGTGTTCTATGCTATTTCTCGGCTTGTTCTTTCTCTAGCCTTTCTGCCTGTTCTTTTCTCTGCTGATCCTCCTGTTGCTTCTTTTGCTGCTCCTCCTGTTCTTGAACAGGTCGGCTTGATGATGTTGCTGGGGATGTTGCCAGTAAATGCAGAGGCAGAGTTTGCAACCTCTGTTCTCTGAGTTTATTGAACTCAGTTAATCCCTCATCATTATATCGCATTCTAGCGAGTCCTTTAACATGACCAATTGTCTCAGCGGCAATGAACAAGTCATCGAACATATCCTTCTGATGTTCAAATCTTGTTAATCTGGCCTGCTCTAATGCATTGTAAGCAGTGTTTTTTGGGTTGTATGGTCTGTTTGGGATCGTGGCCAGCGTTAAAGACTGGATCTTCGTGGCTTCCTTTTCTGCATGTTTAAGATCATGCAGAGTATAAACACCACATCTGAAGGGAAATGATGGCCATCCTCTCTTCTTTTCTATTTTGAGAGTCTGTGTAGTACTCTCAGCCATGATCTGATATGCAATCTCCCTTGCTAGCAGCTTATCTGGAACATAAAGAGGAAGAACATGTGGGTCGGCTTTGCTGCCGAAAACTCTGATGTAGGTGAAATTTTCTTCTCCAAACCAACTTGCTACTACTGGTAAATCGAAGGAAGCTTGATAGGAATTTTTTGAAATGGGTTTATCAAAAATGGAATAGTAAATGGGCACCATGAAACCATTACAGATTTGATACAGTTGGTCTTTATAAGAAGATTTCCACAATTTTTGATGATATATATGAATGGGTGAAGGGTCCTGTGCAGTCCACCTCCACCCGAGAACAGGAAATTCAGAATTGAAACAAAGAGTGTCTAAGATATATGCACTATAGTAGAACGGGGGCATTTTCCTTTCTGAAACAACATACTGAGACCTAAAATCACGAACAACTACTGCTAATTTATCTGAAAGAATAGTAGCCCAATCCATAATCCAACTGTTTACTGCTACCTCCATTAAAGGAACCATTTCAATGGTAAAATTGGCAGAATCATGCAATCCCCACAGCTTACACATCATAATCCCCGCATAACAATAAGGAGAAGCCAAAGAATCGACCGAGTACTTACCGGAGGATTCATGCTTGTGCTTGTCGGGGTTTTGCCTCCAATCTTTGATAGGTTCAGATTCGATCTCATTCTCGCTTGCGAACTTCTCCAAGAAGTCTTTGTTATATGTTTTCTATGGTTCAGGCAAATGATACATTTGCCTTAGGTCTTCTGGCTTGAATGATCCGAAAATCCTCCCATCTCTTGTATTAAAAGTTCTGTCCAAAATGGGGATTTCTTCAATCGCCCATCGCACAACATCAGTATAAGGAAGAATTTGATCTCTGGCCGCTATCCTGTGAAGGAAAGAGTCGGCCAAATCTTTGAGAGTTGCATCAGACTTCTTGAGTAAGTCCACACTAGCTTCTATCACTATCCTTTGTGGTTTCTCAGCTTCAATTAGGTTATAAGTGCCCTGCCAAGTCACTCTGGTGAGTCCCGTGCATGTGGTATCGGATATTAGTCCCTTCTTCTTGTTTGCGGCCGCTTGTCCCGCAGTTGGTGTTGCGGAAGAACCTGCAGTCTTCTTGGACTTCTTTCCCATCTTCTCAGGCCTAGCTTCCGTGAATGAATTCTGCACAAAGAGGCAATTGGGCGTAATACACAGAGATAGCGATTAAAAACTCTTAAGTGATACAGCACATATGAATAGATGCGTAACTGAAGGATTTAGCTTTTAAAAAGGTCGCGTATACAATCCGTGAAAAGATTTTAGGACATGATCTATTAATTAGCCGTTTTCACTCCGTCATTCCTTAAATGCCCATTATATCATTACTCGGGTGAACGATTCACTTAAGCATGCAATGGACGTTTTGGCGGTTGAGTGTAGATGAAGGATTGCACGAGAGATCAAGCCTTTATTACAAATGAATGGTGCCATCCCATCACTTAACAGCTTTTTGTTGAAAACCGCGCTTTATCGGATCGCAATCGGGGATGTAATTAGTGCGCTTTAATGGCGTGTATTGGATATCACCGATTGCCGAATGCGATATCGCATCGGGACTATTGGCATGGAGCATTATAACATGTACATGGAATATCACCGATCGCCGATCGCCGAATGCGCCGAATGCGCATCGGCGGAAAACTTTGGGGTGCTTAATTATAATTCATGTGTCATTGTGATATGCGATCGCGATCGCTTTATCGCAATGACAAATCATTACATGATTTCTTTTAAGGGTTTTCCCAGAAAGTTTTATAAAGTGCATTTATTCATTTTTTTGGATTTTTTCGGATTATAATAGCATTGATACCAAATCAAATTTTAAAGGGACCCATTTCATACGTTAATGTTTATAAGTAAAAATGATATGAAATGGGGGGTTGTTGTAGAGCACAACAATTGGCGATTCGCTGGAAGAACCAGTTATCTCTTTCAAAAATAGAAACACTTAAGCTTTTTCAAAAATAGAGTTTCAATCAATGGGGAAATTTCTAATATAACTAGATTTCAATATATTCTGATAAAAATGAAACTATTTTGTTAAGTCCCTCTTTTCTATGAAAATAAAAACATTCTAAGCTTTGAAATCCGTCTTTATTGGTTTGTAATGATAAAATAGAATACCTTTCCATATCAACCTTTTATAGTAAACTCATCTGTCACAAGTAGAGCCTCTGCTGCCAGCAAACATCTATAGTTTCGACAGGGATACCTTTTAACCATGTGATTGTCCATTGTCCCATCCAATTAAGAGTGTGATTAACAGAATGAATTCAAAATATTTTTGCATATTTTGTATTTCATTTCCTTTTTTCTTCTTTGTCAATGATAAGATAAAAAGCCAGTGTCCTGGTTTGGTGGCCAGCTGTTTGACAATGCCACTCACTGATAGTAGCTTAGCTGAACAAGCTGGCTCGTGATGAGACCCCTTGTCTTGAAATTTCAAGCCATTACCCTGTTTTGGTTTGCAGTATTGGTAATGTCAGATAAACTGTTTCTCGATGAACGTGGTAAGCAGGCTTGTAATAAGACCTCTTATCTTAAATATCTTATATTTTAGAATTACACTCTGAAAAATCATAAACTTTAGTGAATGGGGTGAACAATCTTCTTCTTAAGAGTAATGGATGACAGAGTAAGAGTTGAAGATGCTGAGATTGGATTGATTCCTATCTTAGTATGGATAACCTTTAGAGACCAATTTGAAAAACAGAAAATGGTTTACAATATTTCTATGATTGGAGGGGAGTTGACAAAAATTTGAATTGTGATTTCAGAATACAAAGACATCTAATTTCCTAGAAATTATCCTTTTTGGTTAAAAATTCTATCATTTTAAAAGCAAATGTTTATATTCATTCTATGGGACAGCTTTTTAGATACAGCAAAAGGTCAATTGGAGACATCTCACAACCTTATTTGCTAAAATCCTACAAACTATTAAAATCCTACTGAAATGAAAGGAGAAGGGGTTACCTCCTCAGTGAAAGAATTTCTTCAAGACAAGGCCATTAACAGCGAGAGAATCTCTCGAACCTGCTAAATCTTGCAATATAAAGGTTGAATGGCCTATCTTCTCACAGATCTGAAATGGTCCAAGCCACAACTTCTGGAACTTGGAGTGTTTACCCTTGTCCTCATGGGCTTTGTCCCATTTCAGAACTAAATCACCGACTTGGAACTGCTTTGAACCGGATGAGGCTGAATCAAAAGCTGCTTTGATGACTTGCTGGTGTTTGGCATGAGTAACTTTGGCTTTTTCTCTTTCCTCTTCTAATTTTAGGATTTGGTCATGTCTAAACTGAATAGAAGAGGAATGATTTTCCTCAATGAACTGCACTAGGGCTAAAGAAGGAAGAATAAGATTTGTGGGTAAGATTGCTTCTTTTCCATAAACAAGATTAAATGGAGAAGTTCCAATAGAAGCTTTCTGTGTTATCCTATCAGCCCATAATGCGAACACTAAGGATTTGTGCCAATTCCTGTGATTTTGTTCGATGGTTCACTTAATGATTTTAATCAGATTCTTATTAGTAGATTCTGCTAAACCATTTCCTTGGGGATAATAATTAGCAGAATATTTTAACTTAAATCCTCTTTTAATAGCGAAATCAAACATAGCATTGCCTGAAAAGTAAGATGCATTATCAAAAACAAGAGCATTTGGGACACCAAACCTGGTAATGATGAATTGATCTATGAATTCAATGATTGCTTCAGAGTTTGTTGTCTTTAAAGGGATTTCCTCAACCCACTTTGTGAAGTAATCGGTAGCAGTAAGGATATACTTATGCTGTTTGGAAGATGCTGGAGTAATCTCTCCAATGATATCCAATCCCCATTGCTCAAATGGCTGTTCAATGTTGATTGGTTGCAAGGGGAAAGCAGATTTACGTTGTCTTCCGCTAGCAGTTTGACAGTTTAGACATTTCCTTACGTACTCGTGAGCATCTTTAAACAAAGTAGTCCAATAGTAACCAGCACGAATAATTTTGTGAGCTGTTGTGTCAGCTCCGAAATGTCCTCCTGCTGGTCCGTCATGTAGCTCCTGCAAAACCTTTTGAGCTTCAGGTTTTTCAAGGCATCTTAACAAGATAGAATCGTAATTCTGTCTAAAAAGCACGTCATCAATGATTGTAAAATTCTTTGCTTTTAATCTAATGGCCCTTTTGTTTTTGTAAGACAAATTCGGAGGTGCATAACCATTCTTTAGATAATAGATTAAATCTGCATATTGAGATCCAGAATCAGTAACACTTATCTGATTAATTCTTTGAGTTTGATCTGCATCGCTTGATTCTGGAATGTTGGATGCTCCAGCCAATATCCTGCAAAAACCTTGGCCCCTAACAATCTTTGCTGGCTTAATTTCTAGGTCATATTCTTGAAGCGCTGTGACCCAATTTGCCCTTTTTTCACCCAGCTCTTTCTGGATTAATAGTTGCCTAACTGCCGGGAAAGGAACTATTATTTTTGTATGGGTTTTTAAAAGAAAGGGTCGATAATGTTTGACCGCTTTGAATACAACAAAAGCTTGTTTTTCTACATCGGAATAATTTAATTCGGCATCCTGAATATTTGAACTGAAGAATGATATTGGTGCCTCTAAATTGTGAGCATTTGGCTGCGTGAGAACTGCAGCATAAGATACATCGGACGCAATGGTATATAATGTAAAATGATTAGAAAAATTTGGAGTATTCAAGGATGGGGCATTGACTATTGATTGCTTGATAACATCAAAAGCTTGCTTTTCTTCTGATCCCCACTTGAAGACTGAATTCTTCTTGATCATTTTTTGAAGTGGTAATACAATTTGAGAAAAATCTGGAACAAATCGTTTAACAAAATTAATCTGGCCCAAAAATGACTGCATCGACTTTTTATTGTGTGGGAAAGGAATTTCAGAAATTTCCTTGATCCGATCAGGATCAATATAAATGCCATCTTTGGATACTATAAAGCCTAAGAGTTTTCCTTGATCAAGGGCAAAGAAAGACTTCTTTGGGTTCAGAGAAATACCATATCTGTTGCATCGCTGAAATATCTGATTTAATTCATGCAAATGATTATATCTCTTCTTAGAATATACAGTAATATCGTCTAGATAGACGACTACTGATCGATTAATCAACCCTTTAAAGGCTATATCCATGGCTCTCTGGAATGTCGCTCCTGCATTTATGAGTCCAAAAGGCATTTTCTGATATGCATATTTTCCCCATTTTGTTCTGAATGTGGTTTTAAGTTGGTCATCGGGATGAACCAGAACTTGGTTGTATCCTGAGAATCCATCAAGAAAGGACATCAATTCAGAGCCTGCCACTGATTGGAGGATTTGCTCCATAGTCGGTAATGGGAAGTTATCTTTCAAGCTCGCTTTGTTCAGGTTCCTGAAATCAATACAGATTCGAATGTCGCCATTTTTATTTCTGACTGGCACCATATTAGAGACCCAGTTTGAATGTCGGACCGGAAAAATAATCTTGGCTTTCAAGAGCTTGTTAAGCTCCGACTTTATCTGGCTCTCCAAATTTGGATGTATTTTTCTTAACTTTTGCTGAATCGGTTTCTGATCAGGAAGCATAGGAATGGTATGCTGGATAATAGATGTATTATATGTCTTCAAGTCATCATACTTCCAAGCAAATACCTGTTTGTTTTTTCTTAACAGTTTAATAAATGCTTCCTTTTCTTCCTGGGAAAGTCTTAATCCTAAGTTGATGTTTTGAGGAACATCATCTGTGCCTAGATTTATCAATTCAAACCTAAGGGTAGAACTTTGAAGCTTTGCATTAATTACAGGTTTAAACCTGTCTTTGATATCATAAAGGTCTTCAAGCTTCACCACTGGTTTAGGAATTGAATTTTCTTGAGGCGTTTCTTTCATCTGTAGATCATGATCATCTTCCTCAATAACTTGATTATCATAGGATTTTTCGGAAGTTAGAAACTGCAAGATATCTTCGTCATGGTTAAATACTCTCCAATTAGTGACATTGTCGGGAATTGACGGCCTAAAAGGTAATTCTACCGAAAATCTATCAAGGCTGTAGTCTTCAGAAGGTAGAAGCTTAGAAGCTACATTGGCTAGTAGGTCGGCTGCCGAATTTTGTGACCTAGGAATGGAAGAAATGTTAAATGCTGAAAAAAGTGAGGTAAGATCCTGTACTAGCGATTGATAATGCTTGAGGTGACTTGAAAGACAATGAATTGCATTCCTCACCTGTTTGACAATGATTTCCGAATCGCCGAATACTTTTAGATATTGCACTTCGAGGCCGATTGCTTTATATAATCCTTGGACTAAAGCTTCATATTCGGCAGTGTTATTAGTGCACTCAAATTCTAACCTACAAGACAGCATTGTCTTTTCTCCTTGCGGACTAACCAAAATGCAACCTGATCCTGAGCCCTCGCTGGACTTAGAGCCATCAAAATATAAAGACCAAAATAAAGGAGTATTAACAAAAATATTTACATTTTTCTCAGCATCATAAAAACATCTGGACTTATCAGTTTGTGAAAATTTTTCAATCTGGGATGTAAAATGATTGACTGAAAAAGGAGATGGTTGGGCAACAAAGTTGCCAAAGAATGATTCTGACGAATAGTTCCCCAAGATGTTGTTGTTGAATGCCACAGGTTGGTTTTCTTGCTCAAATTCAGTAACTGTGTGGGTCATATGCTTCTCTCGATCGATCCTTATTTGATTTGGTTTTCCCTTATAGGGAAGCCACATATGTGACCAATCTGTGGAAATGTACCCATGCAGTTTTTCGGACCAATCTCTGCTCAAAATTAAACCATAAAACTCAGGTATATCAGCAATTAGGATATCTATCCTCTGTACAATCCTGGGATCAGCAGACAACCTGATGGTTACAGAATTAATTTCCCCCACAACCTGCACTTTGGTCCTGTCCAACTGTACAATATGAATAGCAGACTTCTGGGGTTCAATATTCAGTTTAGAGCAAACTGAAGCTGGCATTATATTAGATGATGCCCCTGAATCAATTAAACAGTTGTGCAGGTTCCTGTTATAAATCTCATAAGTCAGCAGGAAGGGTGGAGTGTGAGAATTCGATTTATCTCCAATTAGAACTGAATCGGTAGCTTCAACCATACCTGCGGGAGGCTGGCCTGAATCGTTGGCAGCTCTTGCACTGGGAAGGGGAGTAGAGGGAACAGCATTCAATTCTTTAAGAAGTAATTTTTGTTGATGTTTTAATTTACTAAGCTCAAACATAGTTATATTTGCTTTAGTTTTCTTCATGTCATCAACAATGTTATATTCCATTGAATCAGATACCACTAATGTCTTGGATGTTGAAGGAGAATTAGAAGTTGAAGGCTGGTTTAGGGGAACTACTACAGGCACCTTCTTTGGGGGAACTTTTTCCTTTGCTGTGGCAGGACCTGCGCTCCTCTTCTTTGAAGTTGCCTGAGCAGGTTCAGAAGTACTTTTACTTCTTGTAGTAACTGGAAAGGCTTCTTCTTCATTCTCGGTATCAGAGTTTGGGAGTATAAAATCCCACATCCCATGGCATTCAGCTAGTTCTTCTTCATCATCGGTTTGTGAGGTTGTTTCCTCTTCCTCTTCTTCTTGCTCCGAATCTGCGTTAGATATAACATTGGGCGGCTTCGTTTCAGTTTTCTTAAAAGTCCTAAATGGTCTTTTGTTTGAGGTTTCGGCCACCTGTTTCTTTATTTCGACCATTTCGTTAGACAACGTTTTAAGGACCTTTTGTAAACCTTCCATGTCGTACGGGTCCTTTGGGGTTTTCTTCTTGGAATCTTCTTTAAATGAGACCTTTTTAGCTTTTCTATCTTCCAAAGCAGCTTTCTTTTCTAGAGCATTGATGCGCTTTTCAACAGCAAGTGCTTCTCTCATGTTTTCAGCTAAGGTAGGTTTCCCAGCCCTGTCTACAAAAATAGCTATGTTGGCAGGTAGGGCGGTAATATACCATTCACTTCGGATTTGTTCACTTGGTTTAGAAGCGGTAGGGATTTTATTCAGGAGTTTATTAAATCTGGCATTAAACTCCTTTATTGGTTCCTTGTGCTCTATTCTCAGATTGGAGAGGTTGTTTATTAAAGTGGCTAAGGACCTATCATCTCCATATTTGGTAAGGAACTGCTCTTGGCATGTGTTCCAACTGGTAATTGAACCAGAAGGTAAGGAAAAATACCAGGATCCTGCTGATCCTTGTAAGGTGTAGGGGAAGAGTCTTACAACAACATCTTGCTCTGTCACTCCTTTTAAGTTAACTGCTAACATAAAATTGTTAATGTGTTCTTCAGCCTGGGTCCCGTCATCTGGGTTAAATTTAGGCAGCCATTTTTCGGGAGCATCTGGTAGATCATGCAATGGTGCAGGCATGTTGACTGCACCTGGTCTAGTCCATGGGTCTGCCATTGTGATAGCTACAGTGGTTGACACTACTGTTGGGATTCCAGATGTATAGGAAGGGATCGAAGATGAGGAGTGAACAGGTTGGGATATTGAGGCTTCTAATCCCTGATGAACGACAATTTGTAATGGGGGAGTGGATGGTTGACCTCGCAGAGGGGAAAATGCAATGGAAGACGTGGATGAGAGCTCTTCACTATCAGATCCTTCAGTAATTTTCTTCGCCTTTTTCCTTTTGGGTAAAGGAAACTCAGTGGGTTCAATACCGAGTTTTTCGCTCTGAAGTCTGGTGAGAGGGTGAGTGAGATTGAACTGCGAAGTCGCACTGCTTTCTGATACCTCAGATTTCTGTGGTGAAATCGAGAAGCTCTGAAGTTTATGGATTAGAGACTGGACTTCAGGTGATTCAAGACTTAATTGTTCTGTGGTATGATGGGTTTGAGCAGTGGTAGTTGATTCCCCTTCTCCTTGTTTGGATACCGGCGAACCAGTATGCAAATGGGAAGGTCGAGGGGATTCGGAGGGAGAATTACTCTTGGAATGGCTTATAGGTTTGGACTTATGTGCCATTCACAGTCAGGCCCTCTTTCTAGCACCAATTATGTTGATGCCTCAAAAATCGCTGCAACAACATAGGGGAAACCACCCGGTCCGGACCTTAGTACAGCTCCTTTTCTGTTTGGAATAGTGGCTCCGACTGGGGATAATGGGACCAGTTTCCCAAAAATAGATAAAATGGGATGGATAGATGACTTGTGGATTATGCTAGTGATAAACAAACAACTAAAACTATCGGCATGAATATAATACTTATAATCTACCCCGGGGTTTTATCGATCTCTAAAGTGTAGCGTTTGATGATCTGGGCTTTTAGACAGGCATATAGATGACTCTGTCTTCAAACATAGATATTAAATTGTTCAAGATTGTTGTGCATAAGAAGTTATACAAAGCGATAACAGCGAAATTACTACACTATCATTTATATCATTGTTACATACATGATTAAAAGAAATGCAAATAACAAAACATCCAATAGTGGGCTGAGATAGAGATTTGCTGTTATAGCGCATGCATGTATTCAATAATAGCAAGAAGTAATAACACAGCAATTCATATAAGAGGAATGAATACAGATGCAGATAAAAGTACCATGTAAGCTGCTTAACACTCCCATATATTAATCGCTACGTCGCAGTCCTTCCTTCAACTCAGAAAGCATTCCAGACAACAGACAATAGTGCGCAATTGCATAAAACAGCTTTCCCATTAAATTAAGAACCATTGGTCGAGTTTCACAAAAGAATATAGGCTGAAGCACAGTAGTGCAAACTTCAGCCTTTAAGTCTGTTACAAAATTTTACGACCCTTTCCAAAACAATGAAAGGGTCTATAAATACTAATCTAACTTAAATGTCTACTTAAACAGAAATCCTACTAAGCTGGTATCAATAACTCTTGATCCTGTTTTGGCTGGCGATCTGGCAAGCGGGAGGGTGACTCATTAAGTCGGCTACTTTCCTTTGAATCTGAGTTGATTAATTGCAAGCATTGGCTCAACTTCCGGAGGTTTGTTGAGGTGCGAACTGAGCTGTGCAGCATAGGTGGCATCTTGGATATCGGGAATTAAACACCCGATTGCGTCTGTAAGGCACTTTAGGGCAGATCTCTGTGTATGTGGCTTGATCAAAAAGAGCCAATATGCATCCATGGATAAGGTTTTAACTCCAGCGATTAATCTTCCTTTTTATTCTAATTCAGGGTAGCATTTTAGCTCCAATGCATTTGGAGTTGTTATCTTTCCGGGCGTACATTGAGAAATCATATTGGCCAGGTAAAGAGTGTTATTGACTAGATCCACTAGATTGCTGGCGGTTGTTTTACATCTTGAAGCCGCCCTTTCTGCTTTCATCACTTGGGTGTGCCATTCTGTAAAAAGTATATCTTTCTGTGTTTCATTAATCCTGGGCAATTTCGCTGCTTTTCCCAAATCGGTATCTTTCCAGTCAAGATATGAAGTAATAGCCTCATCCGCTTGATCTAGTGCAGTCCTGGCCTTTTCTACCTGTTCATTTATCGTTGTAGTTAGCTCACATAGGGACTCGACTTGATCCATCTGTTGACATAAGAGTCTGACCTGAGCTATCAATGCATTGTTTATCAATAATGCCTCTGTTTTAAACTCTTTTACCTGCGATGCACCCTTCATCTTTTCCAGCTGCGATGACATTTGAGCAATCTGCTCGTCTTTGGTCTTCATCATTTGCTCATTCGCCACTCTCAAATTCTCCAACGCCTCCGACAATTCTTTTTGTTTCTGGATCGCACCCTGATCGATCCTTTGCCTTTCTGCTTGCAATTGTTGAGTCAACTGATTGTTCTCTTGCTGTTGCGCCAGCAACTGTTCTTCAGCTTGTGCTGCTTTTTGCCTTGCTTCAACCAATTCTGCCTGTAACGCAAGGATTTATTGGTCCTTATTCTTCAATAGAAGGCTCACCTCCGATGCTTTGTCAATTGTTTCCGCCGAATAAGCACCTGCATACTGAGATAGCTTTGTTAAGTCATCGGAGGGATCCAATTCCTCCTTCCATACTACATTACCCGTGACCGTTTGTTCGAGGAAGATAGAAGGTTGATCAATCCTTCGTCTCTTCCTTGACCGCTTTACAACTGCTCTGTGTCTTGGGCTGTAGAAAACATCCAATGGCGGAATATCTTCTATCTGTAGAATAATTTGGTCAGAGGGGTCTTTTGGAATAACTTCAACTTCTTTAGAACTTGGTGGGCCGCTGGTTCCACTTAGAACCTGAGGAGAGGTAACATCCTGTGTATCGCTTGTCTTAGAATTATCCCCATTTTTTTAACATTCCAATCCACTGATGATGGAGTGAAATTGCTGCCATTCTTGTAATAAATTGGGGTCTATAGTAGTGTCTACATTGGTGGTTTGCTTCTGCTGCTCTTTCTCCTGCTCTTTCCTCTGCTGCTCCTCTTTTTCTCTCCTCTGTTTTTCTTCCTGTTCC
Source organism: Pinus tabuliformis (assembly GCA_031772625.1). Classification (NCBI taxonomy): domain Eukaryota; kingdom Viridiplantae; phylum Streptophyta; class Pinopsida; order Pinales; family Pinaceae; genus Pinus; species Pinus tabuliformis. The sequence continues at coordinate 103,577,543 of CM062810.1, forward strand.
TTCTTTTGTTGTTCTTCTTGCTCCCTTTTCTGCCTATCTGCCAGTTCTTTCTTCCTTCTTTCTTCTTGTTCCATTTGTGTTCTATGCTGTTTCTCGGCTTGTTCTTTCTCTAGCCTTTCTGCCTGTTCTTTTCTCTGCTGCTCCTCCTGTTGCTTCTTCTGCTGCTCCTCCTGTTCTTGAACAGGTCGGCTTGATGATGTTGCTGGGGATGTTGCCAGTAAATGCAGAGGCAGAGTTTGCAACCTCTGTTCTCTGAGTTTATTGAACTCAGTTAATCCCTCATCATTATATCGCATTCTAGCGAGTCCTTTAACATGACCAATTGTCTCAGCGGCAATGAACAAGTCATCGAAAATATCCTTCTGATGTTCAAATCTTGTTAATTTGGCCTGCTCTAATGCATTGTAAGCAGTCTTTTTTGGGTCGTATGGTCTGTTTGGGATCGTGGCCAGCGTTAAAGACTGGAGCTTCGTGGCTTCCTTTTCTGCATGTTTAAGATCATGTAGAGTATAAACGCCACATCTGAAGGGAAATGATGGCCATCCTCTCTTCTTTTCTATTTTGAGAGTCTGTGTAGTACTCTCAGCCATGATCTGATATGCAATCTCCCTTGCTAGCAGCTTATCTGGAACATAAAGAGGAAGAACATGTGGGTCGGCTTTGCTGTCGAAAACTCTGATGTAGGTGAAATTTTCTTCTCCAAACCAACTTGCTACCGCTGGTAAATCGAAGGAAGCTTGATAGGAAATTTTTGAAATGGGTTTATCAAAAATGGAATAGTAAATGGGCACCATGAAACCATTACAGATTTGATACAGGTGGTCTTTATAATAAGACTTCCACAATTTTTGATGATATATATGAATGGGTGAAGGGTCCTGTGCAGTCCACCTCCACCCGAGAATAGGAAATTCAGAATTGAAACAAAGAGTGTCTAAGATATATGCACTATAGTAGAACGGGGGCATTTTCCTTTCTGAAACAACATACTGAGACCTAAAATCACGAACAGCTACTGCTAATTTATCTGAAAGAATAGTAGCCCAATCCATAATCCAACTGTTTACTACTACCTCCATTAAAGGAACCATTTCAATGGTAAAACTGGCAGAATCATGCAATCCCCACAGCCTACACATCATAATCCCCGCATAACAATAAGGAGAAGCCAAAGAATCGACCGAGTACTTACCGGAGGATTCATGCTTGTGCTTGTTGGGGTTTTGCCTCCAATCTTTGATAGGTTCAGATTCGATCTCATTCTCGCTTGCGAACTTCTCCAAGAAGTCTTTGTTATATATTTTCTCTGGTTCAGGCAAATGATACATTTGCCTTAGGTCTTCTGGCTTGAATGATCCGAAAATCCTCCCATCTCTTGTATTAAAAGTTCTGTCCAAAATGGGGATTTCTTCAATCGCCCATCGCACAATGTCAGTATAAGGAAGAATTTGATCTCTGGCCACTATCCTGTGAAGGAAAGAGTCGGCCAAATCTTTGAGAGTTGCATCAGACTTCTTGAGTAAGTCCACACTAGCTTCTGTCACTATCCTTTGTGGTTGCTCAGCTTCAATTAGGTTATAAGTGCCCTGCCAAGTCACTCTGGTGAGTCCCGTGCATGTGGTATCGGATATTAGTCCCTTCTTCTTGTTTGCGGCCGCTTGTCCCGCAGTTGGTGTTGCGGAAGAACCTGCAGTCTTCTTGGACTTCTTTCCCATCTTCTCAGGCCTAGCTTCCATGAATGAATTCTGCACAAAGAGGCAATTGGGCGTAATACACAGAGATAGCGATTAAAAACTCTTAAGTGATACAGCACATATGAATAGATGCGTAACTGAAGGATTTAGCTTTTAAAATGGGCGCGTATACAATCCGTGAAAAGATTTTAGGACATGATCTTATTAATTAGCCGTTTTCACTCCGTCATTCCTTAAATGCCCATTATATCATTACTCGGGTGAACGATTCACTTAAGCATGCAATGGACGTTTTGGCGGTTGAGCGTAGATGAAGGATTGCGCGAGAGATCAAGCCTTTATTACAAATGAATGGTGCCATCCCATCACTTAACGGCTTTTTGTTGAAAACCGCGCTTTATCGGATCGCAATCGGGGATGTAATTAGTGCGCTTTAATGGTGTGTATTGGATATCACCGATCGCCGAATGTGATATCGCATCGGGACTATTGGCATGGAGCATTATAACATGTACATGGAATATCGCCGATCGCCGAATGCGCCGAATGCGCATCGGCGGAAAACTTTGGGGTGCTTAATTATAATTCATGTGTCATTGCGATATGCGATCTTGCGATCGCTTTATCGCAATGACAAATCATTACATGATTTCTTTTAAGGGTTTGCCCAGAAAGTTTTATAAAGTGCATTTATTCATTTTTTTGGATTTTTTCGGATTATAATAGCATTGATACCAAATCAAATTTTAAAGGGACCCATTTCATACGTTAATGTTTATAAGTAAAAATGATATGAAATGGGGGGTTGTTGTAGAGCACAACAAGGTGTTACAAAAGAAGAAATTGGGAATCTATTGGATAGCCTAAGGATTGATATCTAGAGTACCTTGTCTGAATAGATAGACATGCTGCAGGTAAAACAAAAACATCTAGAATTGGAAAGAACTATTGTCATATTTTGCCCAACATACAGGAAGAAACACCCATGGAGGGAATTTCCATTAAACTTTGTAGAGAAGTGTGCAATCTGTGAGCTGAATCATGTAACAAGTTCATGCCCATCCTTGCCAGGACTAAAAGCGGTTTTTCAAGGGACAGGTGAAGAGATGGAGCAGTTGTACTTTATGGGACCTAAAAGGCCATGGAAACCTCGGTCATCAATGGGAAATCAAGGTATGTTTCCAGATCCATCTCAATATTTTAGCAATTTGGTCCCCAGACCATGCCTTATTTTCCCATGTGGCCCCAATACCAGTTTCCACCTTGGCAGTAGTGGGCTCCTCAAGCTAGTTCAAGTTCCTCATGGGCTTCGAACTGGTGGGGACCTTCTCCTCCTGGTCAATTTCCCTAGTCAATGCCACAACAACAACTTCAGTTGCCCTCTAATGTGCCTCCTGGTAATCAGCCTGTTCGTTCCCAACTCCCTATCCAACCCAATATGAATCATAACAATAAAGGGGCTCAGTAAGCTGACACCCTCAACCTACCTTCCTACAACATCTCTATCGCAAAATTCTATGAGATGAATTTACGATCTGGGCAGATAGTAGATGCTCAACCCTCACCACTCATTGAATAGATTGAAAGTGAGGAAAAGGAACCAAAAATGGTTAAAGAGGAACCAAACCGAGCCAACAAAAATCATACACCTCCTCAACCGCCAATTACTCAAAAACAACAAGCTAAACTGCCCTATACAGAAAGGTTAGTTGTGAGTAAACCAACCCCTCAAGCTGAGTTTAACCTATTAGGGGAGTTACAGATTTTATTTGTCAAGATTCCCCTGTTGCAAGCTATGAGGGACGTACCTATATATGTGAAAACTCTTAGGGAATATTGTGCTAAGAAGCCTAAAAAGTAATCAAGAGACCCACTCACCATTCACATAATGGGGAAGCTATCAGATTTCATGATGGGAAGGTCCATGCCTGTAATGTATGGGGATCCTAGGAACCCAATTTTAACCATGCAAATTAATGGGGTAGAAATTCCAAATGTACTGGTAGATTTGGGTGCTGCCATAAATGTCATCACTGCTGAAACCATGTGTGCATTAGGTCTTTGTAACTTGAAACACACACCTACAGTGTTAGAATTGGCAGATCGATTTACAGTGAAACCAACAGGGAAGTTAAAATATATCACGATTCCAGTTGATTCATGGCACTACCCTGTGGACTTCCTAATACTCCAAATGCAATCTCCAACTAGAGGCCATCCCCTGATTCTGGGAAGACCATGGCTGGCAAGCGCAGATGCTTATATTGGGTGTCGGTCTAGACATATGATCATTTTGAATGGGAAAAACACTAAGAATCTAGTGTTATATCCTCCCACAGAACCTAACCCATCAGCAAAATCAGTAGGCCGCAAGAAATATTTATACAAGAAAGAGTCTGAATCAGAAAATGAGGAGTTAAGATCAATTCTCACTATTGGACAGGCCCTCCAGTTGAAAGCCAAAATAGAAGATGATGCAATTACTACCTTTATCAGTGATCCTTGTTTTGTTTCATATTTGAATCAGTGAATCCTGGAGTCTGTCTTGAGCTATGAGACTCAGGAAAGTATTGGAACAATAGATGCATTCAATGAGCTACCTATAGGTGTGCTCCATGCCAGTATTTCCATGGAAACAGAACCAGGAAAATCCCTGAATATCAATCCAGATCTGTCAGATTCCCAGAAAAATAACTCCTAGATGTTCTTCGGAAACACAAAAAAGCCTTCGCCTAGGACTACTCAGATATGAAGGGAATTCCTGCTAATCTATGCACCCATCACATATACAACAAGGAGGACTATCGTCCTGTGAGGCAACCCCAGAGAAGAATGAACCCTGCTATGAAAAACATTGTTAAGGAAGAGCTCAAAAATCTATTGGATGTGGGATTTATCTACCCCATTTTAGATAGCAAATGGGTTTCTCCATTGGTAGTGGTCCCTAAGAAAAATGGTAAATGGTGAATATGCATGGACTACAGAGAATTAAATAAGGCAACTCAGAAAGACCATTTTTCGTTACCATTCATTGACTAAGTCTTGGATACATTAGTTGGGAAGAAGTTTTTCTCCTTCCTAGATAGATTTAGTGGGTACAACCAGATCCAGATAGCTCCTGAAGATTAGGATAGGACCACATTTACATGCCCTTGGGGAAGGTTCACATACAGAGTCCTCCCATTTGGTCTCTGTAATGCACCTGCAACATTCCAAAGGGCAATTTTAGGGATTTTCTCTGATATGATGGATGATAGTGTTGAAATTTATATGGATGATTTCACGGCATATGGAGATTCATTCAAAGAAGCATTGGGGAAGCTAGAAAAAGTTCTTGAAAGATGCAAGCATGCACATGTCTCTTTAAGTACAGAAAAATGCCATATGATGATGAATGAAGGAATAGTCTTGGGACACTTGCTTTCGGCTGCAGGAATCTAGATGGACCCAGCCAAGATAAAGGTAATACAACATTTTCCAATACCCAAAACACCCACTCAGGTACATAGCTTTATTGGTTGTGCTGGTTATTACAGGTGCTTTATAGAAAATTTTGCTAAAACAACACATCCACTTTTTCAATTACTGACAAAAGATGCAGACTTTGTGTGGATAGATGATTGTGATGCAGCCTTTGTGAAGATCAAGGAACTGGTCTATAGTGCTCCGATCCTTAGAGGACCAGACTGGACATTACCATTCCATATTCATGCTGATGCTTCCCAAACAATAGTTGGGGAAGTTTTGGGGCAGCAAGTGGATAAGGTACCATATGCAGTTTACTATGTTAGTAAGAACTTGGCTCCTGAGTTAAACTACAAAGTGACTGAAAAAGAATTCCTTGTTGTCATCTATGCCATCAACAAGTTCCAACACTATATCACTGGTTACCCCACCTTTGTACACACGGATCATGCAACCATTAGGTATCTGATGAATAAACCCATTACTCCTGGTCGTATTACAAGATGGCTTTTGCTACTTCAAGAATTTGATATTACCATAGTAGATAAACTAGGGAAGGACAAGGTGGTTGTTGATTTACTATCTAGATTAGAAAATAATGCCAAAGGTACACCTATTGAAGATAGCTTTCCAGATGAATATCTCTTTGAAATTTCTGCTAACACTCCATGGTATGCAGATATTGCTAACTATCTTGCTACAGGGAAGGTAGATCGTCATTTGTCATATAAGGACCAACAAAAAATTATTCATCATAGTACTCGATATTCACGGATGGCAGGATACCTCTTTCATACAGGGGTTGATCAACAGATGCGGTACTGTGTATCAAAGGATGATATCTATGAGATATTGAAGGCAACCCATAGTGGACCTTATGGAGGAAATTTTGTAGATAAAAGAGCAGGCCACAAGGTGCTGCAAATGGGATACTACTGGCCTTCTATCTTTTGTGATGCTAGAGATTATGTCCGAAGATTTGATAGCTGTCAACGGATGGGACAACCTGGGAAGTTGGACAAAATGCCATTACAGCCCTAGATAGTCCTTGAATGTTTTGAGAAGTGGGCCATCGATTTCGTTGGACCCATCAACCCACCTTCCCATCAGAAGGTTCACATCCTAGCTTGTACTAATTATGTGACTAAGTGGGTGGAAGCCAGAGCGGTTGCGAAAGCAATAGAACAAGTGGTGGAAAATTTTATTTTTGAAGAGATTTTTGCCCGATATGGTGCCCCAAGAGAAATTGTTTTAGATGGAGGAGCACAGTTCACATCCCACATGATAGAGAGGCTTATGTAGAAATATGCGGTTAAACACAGAGTGAAAACTCCTTACCATCCCCAAGTGAATGGACAGGTAGAAAGCACAAATAAGGTATTGGAAAATATCTTGACAAAAACAGTAGCAAGTCATTGCTGGGATTGGTCATAGAAACTTCAAGAAGCTCTTTGGGTGTATAGGATGACATGGAAGAATATAATCGAGTTTTCACCATTTGAAATAGTCTACGGGAAATCCCCCTTGTTTCCGGTTGAATTCGAGATCAGTACGCTCATAATATCTTTGGAAGTGGGATTAGAATTATCAGAGGCCTAGAAAAACTGGTTGGAATAGCTTAATGAGTTAGAGGAGATTCATTCAGTAGCTGTCCAGAGAACCACTGCTATCCAACAGCAGAGAACGAAATGGCACGATAAATTTATCAAGATTAAGGTGTTTCATACAGGGGATTGGGCATTGTTATATGACTCCCAGATTAAAGATTTTAAAGGAAAGCTTCACACTCATTGGATGGGAACCTATGAAGTGGACTCTATATTCGACAATGGCACAGTCAAATTGGTTACAGTAGATGAAAATCATACTTCCTTCCTAGTGAACAAACACCATATGAAATTATACCACCGTCCAACTTCTAAAGATGCCTTCATCAAACATCTTTCTGATACATCTGGTTTGATGGTTGTTGGAGTAGAGAATGCTCCCTCTACCTTCTGTTGAAATAAATAAATAAATAAATATATATATATATATATATATATATATATATGTTGTTACTACTTACTTGTTTCTCTTTTTGTAGGAATAAGAATTGAATTGTGACAAGGAGAAACCGAAATTTTTTTCAAGTAACAGTCATTACTGTTACTCCGCCGGTTATTTTTGTTGTTACTCCACCACTAGGTAGGTCACCAGGTACACCTTCATTGACTCTTACGGATTTAATTAAAATATTCAAAAGAAGAGACTTGTATGTGCCACAGACAACCGCATTTAAGTTGGGGGGGATCTCGTCATAAAGTAATTAAAGTGTGCCTAAAATTGTAATCATATCACATAATTACCAAATCCAATGAGAATGAAAACCAAAAATTGTGCGATTTTGTAATCATGATTCCTACGCATTGGAATTTGAAATCATATGCCAAGAACTTTACCGGTCCTTTCCCCAGTACGTTGTATTCAATTACCATAATCATTCACTTGTACTGCCATACCCTGCCATTATTTGCTGTGTTTTTTGAGGTGTACCAGCCATTATTACCATTCTTTTACCGGTAGCCACCATGTTAACAATATTGTCATCGTCAGTTGGGTTGTTGTTACTCTCCCCCTACTAGCCGACTCTATCCATTGTGTTGATCCAATTCGTACAGCGATGGGTGGGTTGGTTATGTGCCATGAGTCAGAGGGCACGATAATGGTCCGAAATAATCAAGAATTATGGCAGGTTTTTTAAAATGCAGGGCGGAATGTCTATTTCAACAGATTGCAAGGGTTTAACGAGGCGATTGTGATTGAATTTGCACAAAATTTGGAGGAAGGGAGATCTCGGGTCTGGGGGATAGAAATCCCTGTTATAGAAGAAACCATTGCAAAGGTCAGCGAGCTACCCTAACAGGGGCAGAAATGGTTTTCATGAAGAACCACCCTTCCAAAGTTCCCTGAAGCATTCTTGCAGGCCGGAGAAAATGTTGTTCCGAAGGTCCAGGGGTATGACCGAAATTCATTACCACACCCATGGGGTGAGGTAGCAGGTTTTGTAATGAGATACATAACCTGCGAGGGGAGGTATGCCACCATGTTTGAATACCATTTCAGAATATTGGCTCACCTCCTATTGCCATAGGTGGAAGCCTTCTCATTGAATATACCTTTCTTCTTGTTAAGGAGTCTCTAGCTGATGGGGCACTCTGCTCGGCATTCACAACAAGTGGCAGTAGTCATTACCAACCATGGTTTGGTCTAGTTGTTAGTCATGCATGCAATCAGTCAATTTCAAATCTCGTGGGAAACATTCTGGGATTCTACAAAGGAAGAGATAGCAACTGCTAGAGCCGCTAGGGAAGAAGAGACGAAAGCGATGGAGGAAGGAACCGGAGCAAAGGATGAATACATAGATCAAGAGGAACCAGAGGAAATGGAGATGGAACTTGGGGGGATGGAACATAATCAAAAGCATGAAGTAGGGAGGATAGTCGAGGCTGCTCCACAAGAACCAGTCTTGACCACTGAACTGATGGAAGAAGAAGTGCTGCAGCTAGGGGCCAATATAGAAATGGCCATCAGCACCACGATCGAGGCTATCCCTCAAGAACCAATCTTGACCATGGAGCCAGTGGAGCAAATTAGTAGCACTATAATAAGCAAGGAGGGGTCACATTAGGCTGATGTGGAAGAATTCATTAATATTGCGGCTAGGGGTGTCCCACAATAACCACCCTTGACCATAGAACCAATGGAGGAAGATGAACCAGGACGAGAAGGACCCGAAGCTGAAAGAACTGTGGGGCCAACAGAAGAAGAGGCTATGTGTATAATGGATGGAATTGATGTGATTATGCAAGAATCCATTTGTATCAATGTCATGCTAGAAGAAACAGTGCCAACATCGTCTATTCAAGAACTGCTGGACACAGAAGGTGGTGTTACACAAGAACCACCATCAACCTGTCCGACCTTGGAGACCACAGAGGAATTAGATGTTGGGACTAATGTTGTTCCACAAGAACCAACATCAACCTCAGAATAGGGGACTGCACAGGCAGGGGTTTTAACCTAGAGCAAAGACGCTGCAGACAGAGGAAAAGAGCTTGAGGCCACAACTGGGGCCGAGATAGATCAGATAGGAAAATTCTTTCAATTTTCCTCTTACTTCTCCATTACAAAAGGGGTGAGGGTGTCTCACTCCGCTTAACAAACAGAAGAGGATGTGGTCGTTCCACTGATTTTAAAGTATGATGGTTCGAAGAAGGAACCAGCTGCCATAGGTTTGTTGGCCGTAGATCCCCACAGAGACCTTTCCTAGGAACCCATAATAGAGGAAGAGGTAGATGTTTTTGAAATGAGGGAACCTGGTGTGGAGTACTGAAGAAGGTATGTTTTATTGATTATTTTGTCATCTTTTCTTTAAAAACTCATAATCCCTTTGCATCATGAACTAGGTAAATAATAAGAAAATATGGCAAAATCTATGAGATTTGTATGTAACGCAAGATAACTAATAATCGCCATTTTCTTATGCAGAAAAAGGGAAAAACGAAAGATTGTCGTCCCAAGGAAAAAGACAGAGCAGAGTTAACTGCTATCCCTGTGGCAGGAAACCATATGTAGACAAGGCAATCCAAACTGAAGCATATCAGCCAAGGAAAGGAAAAGGAAATATCGAATCGATGCAAGAGAACAAAGGGATAATTGGAATTAATAGTTTGGAATCCCTTAGGATCCTCTAATCCTGAGGGATCGCAATCTTAACTATTTTTGCATCATTGATATCTCCGCTCGGCTGTTACAAAAAGGGGCAGCACTGCTAGCCCAGGAGACCGGTTGTTGTTACTCTTATGTAATTTCTCTTTGTATTTAAAACTTTGATCATCGACTCTCATTGAGAAGTGATCCACTGTAACTTTGTTTGGATGCTTTATTATAAATCTGGTTGCCGTTCCATCTTTGATCCTGGCATAATCTCAAGCGGTGTCTCCCTAGAGGCTAAGGGCCCGGTCCTGGTGGAACACTTGCTCTTGTACCGTTATCTTTAATTCGTGTGTGGTTTTCATTATCAACTTTGATTGGTAATCTGGTGTGTTTTGTTATTTTATATTACAGCTCTGTTATATTTACAAGATCGTTCTCTATAACAGGAATGTCATATTGTTCATTCTGACTTCATAATGCATTGTTATTCCTTTAAATCATTGATGTAACATTATTGTTCTTTACAGAATGCTATTTCTATTCAATTACAGAGTAACCGAGCTGTAATATTCTTAAGTTGGTATTACTGTATTCATCTATGGTTTATACTTAATTATGATTGTTGTTCAATTGACATTGCTGTTCCATTATGAATTGCGATCGTTATCCTTTATAACTGAGATTAATATTTGTGGTATCAGAGTCAGATTACTATTTCTCTCAATATAAATATGTGTTGTGTGTGATATTTATTTCGGTTTACTGTACATCCACAATTGGCTCTAAGTGTTGTTTTACATTTCATTGCTAATTGGTTGCCGTTCTATTTCCATTCGCTGTCCAATTTCTTCTTAGAGTAAGGATTTCTCTCTGATTTCTGTAGGATATGGTTGCTGCCTTTATTTCCTTAGAGTAAGGTTTCACTGTTTATCAAGACTAGTTGTTGTTCCATTTCCTAGTTTCTGTTTCAATTATAGTTGTTGTTCCATTTCCTGTTATTTGCATTGCCATTGCGTTGAACAATCTGAAACTATAGTGAGCATTGACATTCGTTGTCTAGTTCCCAGGTTGATGATCTATTCCTTGATTGTCTTTAGTTACATCAGTTTAAAAAGGGATTAGTTACTGTTACTGTACCCTTGATTGATAATTTACTTAGTCTTCTGAATACATGATTTAAGTCCTAAAGTGCTTTGTTGTAAGTAGATCTTATTTTAAGCATTCGTTTACTCTTGTATTTTCTTGAGCACTATACTACTAACATTACTCTGACAAATGACCACCTCAAACTGAGTACACTCTTTGAGATAACAAATCATTCCTGGATTGATAAGTTAATGTGAGGTAAATAGAGGTGAAAAAGACCCTTTTTGCGGTTCGACATTTTGGCACCGTTGTCGGGGAAGAGTGTAGCCATTTGTTTCTTTTCCAGAGTAGTGCAAGAACTTGTTAGGAAAGAACTGGGGTTTAAAAACGAAAGGTAAGAACCTGCGTGTGGAGTATGTAATAGCCCTGCTCCCCTGCCCACTTTCCTGCAAATTTGTTTCTATTTTGTTTGGGTAGAAATTAGTAGTTGATTTGAGTGCATGACTAAGCAGAAAAAGCCTGAAAAAATCCCAAACCTCTACCCAAGCCTGATAAAGCTAAGGGACCGGTGACCCTTGGTCGATCGACCTTTATAGACGAAATCCTTAAAAAAGAAGAATGCCAACTTTCAGTAGGACCTAGAAAAGTTGCTTCTAGATAGCCTACTAGTTCCCTTCATGCCACAGGATCACCATCTGTAGACTTTGCTGAGGTGCACAGTCAAACCGAAGAGAAATATTTTCAAGAAATTGAAAATTCTAGCCCAAAATCATTGCAAGAAGGGAACCTTAGCAATCTTTGTGAAGGAAGAGGAGAAACAGGGGAAACTGAAGAACCAAAATCTCCTCTTGGGGTAATATAGCCATTAAGCAGCCCAGATAAGGGAAGTGCTGCAAAAATCATTTACAACGAAGTTGAAGAAATTCAAGAACCTGAACCCTCCCAAACATTAGACACTCTCATCATCCCAGATAAAGGAAGTGTTGTTAAGGTCATTCCCATTAGAGCCATTCCCCCTCGATAACCTAGGAATACCCTCCTAGACATCCCAGAAGGTTATTGGCATATATCTGACCAAATTGCCCAGAACTAGCCAAACACCTAAACCTCTACATTGCAATACCCCATTGTGGATACTACAGCTAATGCACCTATGAAAGCAATTCTTCTCCAGCATATCCCTACATTCCATGGCCTTATATCAGAAGACCCGTATGCATTTTTATTTGAATTTGATGTGCTATGTAGAGGATATGACTATACCACCGACCCCCAGAAACTGAAATTATTTCCCTCCACATTAAAACGGGCTGCTCTAAGATAGTTTATGGGATTAGGTGGTGGTGTTATAAAGAACTGGGACCAAATGAAAGAGTCTTTTCTAAAAAAAGATCAGGACTATTGCAGGTCTAGAGAGTTAAAAGATAAAATATTTCAGATGGCAGCTAGACCAAATGAAACATTAGAAGAATATGTAGAGCATTTCTAGTACAATCTTCAAAGGTCTCTTTATGCATCATTACCCTTACCTAATAATGTATTAAAAACAACATTAATTAGGGGAATGAAGGAACAATGGATTGAAACACTAAAAATTATGGGGAAAGGAGATATTTATCAGGAAAATTTTGCTGACATTATTGATTTATGTATCAGGAGCTCGAGAGGCAGCACAAGACTAAAACCAGCAGAACATGATCGGTTTGCAAGAGATAACAGAACTTTGGCAGAAGGAGTAACTCGTGCAAAAATTGGAAATTTATTAGAAAATTTTAAAACTGACATATTGGGGACACTGACAACACAACTTGATATTATGCAGGCCAAACAAAAGCAAGCAAAAGCATAACAGAATTTGGTAATCTTCTGTCCCAGATGCAGAAAGAAACACAGCCATAAGGAGTGTCCATTAGATGCAGTCCAAGTTTGTGCCATTTTTACAAAAGACCACTCCACAGAGAGCTGCCCCTCACTTCCTGGATTGAGAGCACTATACAAGGAAGCAGAAGAAGAGCCAGAATTGGTGTATCTACTTAATCATTGCTGTCAATGTAGCCGCGACAATTAGGTATGTTTTCAAACCCAGCTTCTTCTTTTCAGCCTCCATAATATCATGCTCAACAATATAATACAATGTGGCAAAATCAACCTCCCTTCTCGAATTGGTCACAACAATCATTTCCTTCATCATCTCCATGGCCAAATCAACCAAGCCAACCCGATTGGCCAAATTTTCCCTATACCCCACCATATTGGCAAACTAATGCATATTCAGCACAATGGGCTCCTCCTACTTCACAGAATCAAGCCTGGCAGACAAACTGGCAAAGACCGATGAATCAGCCAGTAGGAACTATCCCACTCCCTCAACCTACACTGCCAGCATTACAACAAAACCCCCAGCCTAATTTAAGACCGCAACTCCCAGCCCAACCCAACCCCAATCCAAATAATAGACCGGTCCAATCCATTCAAATAATTGAGACACCAGAGATAGGAACCGATCTAAGGGAGTGTAATGATCTTCAATTAAGATCTAGGCGTATCATTGAAACAGAGGGAGATAAAACAGCTCAAGTTGAAAATCAATTACCTATGGAACAACCCCCACAAGAAGAGGAAGTGACCAGACAACGAATTCATAATCCAGCAACCACATCCTCTCCATTCCCAGAATGCCTAATTATACCTTGACCTATACAATACTTTGATTTTTATATTTTGGGAGAACTACAAAACTTGTACATAAAAATCCCACTCCTCGAAGCCATTCAAGACATTCTGATATATGCAAAGACTATCAAAGAGCTATGTATAAAGAAACCAAGGAGGAAAATAACAAGCAACCCAAGTCGAAGTAGTTGGCACTCTATCCGATTTATTATCAGGGAAAGAAACACTCGTTAAATACGAAGAACCAGGAAATCCAATAGTAACTATACACATCAATGGACAAACCTTCTCAAATTCCTTAGTTGATGTAGGAGCTGCAATTAATATCTTAACAACCACCACTTGCCAAAATCTGGGCATTACATTAGTAGAACCGACCTCCACTTTATTAGAACTAGCTAACCGATCTGTGGTTCGGCCAAAAGGCACACTACATGATGTCATGGTATCTGTTGACTCCTGGGAGTATCCAGCCGATTTTCTGATAATAAACCCCAAAAACCGACTTGATGGACATCCGTTGAATTTAGGCAGACCTTGCCTTGCAACTTCCGATGCTTATATTGGCTGCCAACAAGGTAGTATGACCATAGCTAGGGTGGCAAATATCAAGGATCTAGCTTTATATCCCCCAGCGCAGCCAAGTGTCACAATAATAAAAACTAACAAGCATCCTGTATCATACCTTATCGAAAATGTTATATCTCCATTAACCATAGAAGACACCCTCGATTTCCAAGACCAAACAGAAGATGATTCCATTAACAATTTTATTAGCCAAACTAAAACCAGATCCCGCATACAATGTCACATGATAGAAGCAGCATTTGATAATGAATTAGAAGAAGATCCTATTAAATATGCGCATGATCAAACAATACCTACTACCTCTGTCTCAAATAGTAAAGTTGTAGAAATTGACCCAGGAAAGACTTTAAACATTAATGCCAACCTGACTCCCGAACAAGAAGAGAAGCTCATCCAACTACCGAGGAAATACAAAGAATCATTTGCATGGGACTATCCAGATATGAAAGGAATTGATCCCCAGTTATGTATACACCACATTTACATAGAAAAAGATGTGAGACCTGTTCGTCAACCACAAAGCAGACTTAATCCTCACCTAAAAGACATTGTAAAAGTTGAACTTCAAAAACTTCTAGATGTGAACTTCATCTATCCTATCTCCGATAGTAAATGGGTCTCTCCACTTGTCGTGGTACTAAAGAAGAATGGGAAGTGGAGGATTTGTGTAGATTATAGAGAACTAAATAAAGCAACACAAAAATACCACTTTCCCCTTCCATTCATTGACCAAGTATTAGACACTCTAGTAGGAAAGAAATTCTTTTCTTTCTTAGATGGCTTCACTGGATACAATCAGATTCAGATTGCCCCTGAAGACCAAGACAAAACCACTTTTACTTGTCCTTGGGGAACATTTGCCTACAGAGTCTTACCTTTTGGCTTATGCAATGCTCCTGCCACATTTCAAAGGACTATCCTCAGAATCTTTTCAGATTTAATAAATGAAGGACTCGAAGTATACATGGATGATTTTACACCATACGGAGACAATTTTGACCTAGCATTGGACACACTGGAAAAAGTTCTCTAGCACTGCATTGCCACTAGGCTCTGTTTGAGGCATGAAAAATGTTATATGATGATGACTAAAGGACTTATTATAGGCCATTATATCTTAGTAGCTGACATACAGGTAGACCAGCCAAAATTCAAATAATTTTACTAATTCCCACTCCCACCACTCAAATAGAGGTATGTAGTTTTCTTGGATTTTCTGGTTACTATAGAATATTTATAGAACATTTTTCGCATATTGCTGCACCTCTATATGCATTAACAGGTAATGTTGAATTTCTTTGGACAGAAAAGTGTGACCATGCTTTCCAAGATCTGAAGAGGCTTGTGTCAATAGCCCCAATCCTTAGAGGACCAAATTGGGACCTGCCAATTCATCAAATGCCTCAGATACAACTATTGGAGCATTCCTTGGGCAGGAAGAAGATAAAAGACCTTATGCAATTTATTATATTAGCAAGAATTTATCCCCTTCTGAATTAAATTATACCGTTACTGAAAAGGAATTTCTAGCTGTAATACATGCTGTCAATAAGTCTAGGAATTACATTACTGGATATCCTGTTATCTTGTATACAGATCACTCTGCCATAAAGTATTTAGAAAATAAACAAATCACAAATGGTAGAATAACCAGATGGCTGATTTTATTGCAAGAATTTGATATCACAATCAAGGACCACCATGGAAAAGAAAATCTTGTAGCTGACTTTCTCTCACGGATGCCCAAACCTGTGGATGCAGCAACAGTTGAAGATCAATTTCCAGATGAGCATCTATTCGTTGTTACTGTTAAAACACCCTGGTATGCTGATGTTGTGAATTACTTAGCAGTAGGCAAATTACCAAAACATCTAACCCCCAATGAACGAAAATAGATTGTCCAGCAAAGTGCTCGATTTTCATAGATTGGGGGCTACCTGTTCCATACAGGAGCAGATATGCACATCAGGAGATGCATCTGGGAGGATGAAATTTTTGACATTTTGAAAGCTTGTCACGACAGAGCATGTGGCAGACACTTTGCGGATCGGAGAACTGGACATAAGGTGCTCCAAACAGGGTATTATTGGCCTACGATCTTCAAAGATGCAAAGAAGTTTGTTCAAGCTTGTGATAGTTGCCAAAGAACAGGACACCTTGGTCAGTATGACGAAATGCCCCTGAATCCACAGCTGGTTATTGAACCATTAAAGTGATGGGCACTTGATTTTGTTGGTCCAATTAACCCATCCTCGAACCAGGAAACATATATTCTAGTGGCAAGAGAATATGTCACCAAATGGGTTGAAGCAGAGGCATTGCCAAGAGCTACAGAGGATTCCGTCATACAGTTCCTGTTCCATATATTTGTGCGATATGGACTTCCAAGAGACATAATTACAGATGGTGGACCATAGTTTGCTAGTAACAAAATTTCCAAAACACTAAAAAACTATCATATCCAGCATAAAATTACTACTCCATACCACCCATAGACAAACGGTCAAGTAGAAAGCAGCAATAAAATAATAGAAGTAATCTTGACAAAAACCATTGCGTCACATAGACGTGACTGGGATGCAAGATTACCAGAAGCCTTGTGAGCTTACAAAACAACATGGAGAAGCACTACTGGCTATTCACCATACCAATTGGTATTTGGAAAGGAACCCATTTTTCCCATAAAATTTGAAATCCAAACATTGCGAACAGCACAAGAAGTTGGTCTAGATTTAAACGAGGCATAGATTAATAGATTACAGCAGATCAATGAGCTAGATGAGATTAGGCTCTCTACCCTTTAACACACTGCATTAATCCAATAGCAGCGAGCTAAATGGCATGATGCTCTCATTAAAACGAAATTCTTCCGCGAAGGGGATTGGGCGCTCTTATATGATTCTAGGTTTCAGGATTTTCCCGGGAAGCTTCAGACTTGTTGGCGGGGGCCATACGAAATCCAAAAGGTACATGATAATGGCACCCTTATCCTGATCACCATTGATGGATCTGGACATACCTTCAAGGCAAACACCACCGAGTTTGACTATACCGCAAACCACTTACTCAAGAATCCTTCTACCAGCAACTCCACGAAGACTCTGACATGCAAATTTTGGTGGAGGAAGAGAAATCTTCCTCACCTCTGGTTCATTAAAGTGATTTAACTGTTTTTACATTTTGTACATAATTCTTTTGCTTTGTTAGCATAAATTATTCTCTGTACATATTTTTTGCACTTTGCTGTTCCTTTTCGAAGAATCAACAATTCTATTGTTTTTTCTATTCCTTTTAGAAGGAACAGCACCTTCACTATCTTGCTAATTCCTTTCTTTGAGCTTGCATTTTTCTGCTGTTCCTTTTTCAAAAGGGACAACACTTTTGTGTGCACTTTTGTTTTTCTGTTGTTCCTCTTTCAAAAGAACCACACTTTTTGTATTAGTTGTTCCTTTTTCACTTTGTTGTTCCTTTTCCGAAGGAACAACACTTTTGGTTTTTGATGTTCCTTTTCCAAAGGAACGACACTTGCGTTTTTTGTTGTTCATTTTCCAAAGGAACAACACTTTTGGTTTTTGCTGTTCCTTTTCCAAATCAATGACACTTGCGTTTTTTGTTGTTCCTTTTCCAAAGGAACAACACTTTTCGTTTTTGCTGTTCCTTTTCCAAAGGAACAGCACTTGCGTTTTTTGTTGTTCCTTTTCCAAAGGAACAACACTCTTGGTTTTTGTTGTTCCTTTTCCAAAGGAACAAAACTTGTGTTTTTGCTATTCCTTTTTCAAAGGAATAACACTCTTGGTTTTTGGTGTTCCTTTTCCAAAGGAACGACACTTGTGTTTTTGTTGTTCCTTTTTCAAAGGAACAACACTCTTGTTTTTTGCTGTTTCTTTTCCAAAGGAACGACACTTGTGTTTTTTGTTGTTCCTTTTTCAAAGGAACATCACTTTTGGTTTTCGCTGTTCCTTTTCCAAAGGAACAACAGTTGCATTTTTTTGTTGTTCCTTCTCTGAAGGAACGACAATGGCATTTTCTACTGTTCCTTTTCCAAAGGAACAACACTTGTACTTTTTGCTCTTCCTTTTTGAAATAACAACATTCTCGTATTCCTTTTATTGATGCTTGTTCTCCTTGCTGTTCCAATTAAAGGACAGTTGTTGTTCTTCTCAATATATGATAATTTCGAGTCTTTTTAGAGCACAGTTATACACTCATGCAATGGATACAAAACTAGAGCATACTGAAATCAGTGAATCATATGAAATCACTATTTTTACAAGAAATTGCTTTGAATTGATAAGAGGAAAGAGGAAAGGACACAATTATCCATCACTTTTGCTGTCATTATCCTACTAATACTAATATGATTGCTTATCTTTATCATGGTGGTTTTTTTTTTTAAATTCCCATAATCCTCTTTCATCATTATTAAGGAATAAGAACAAAGGGTATATTTTTCTATTGAGATGTTAAGACTTCTTCCACCATTCCTACTCTTAAGGAGTGTTGAACCACCCTTTGTGTATGCATAGGAAAGTACTTCATAAAAAGAAAAAAAAGGAGAAAAATGATTATATAACTTATGGGTTTTCAAATGCAGGATAGGGGGTGTCATCAAGAGCCAACCTACCATGATCATAAGGAAGAAAGTGAAGTGGCATTCCCACTATGGCCACCACGCCAGGGATATGATCCAAGAGGCACATCAGAAAAGATAAAGAGTCCTTGGAACAGGAGGTCTCATCATGAGGCAACCTGCACACCTTTCACTCCTTCCTGGTGAATGGCATTATGGTTTAACTGGTTACCAAGCCAGCATAATGGCCTCCATTTTGACATTGTACAACACTTCCTAAGCATACACAAAGGATCATGGTTCCATGGGTGAAACAAACAACTCTGTCAAGGTTATGGACACCTGTCGGCAGCAGAGCTCTGTTAATGGTATTGAAGTCACATTCCTTATACACCAATAGTAATCATTAACACCCTTCTTTGTCTTATACCTATGTAATATGTCACATGAGATTATGTATATCATTTCCCCGAACCATTAAACACATGAAAATCTATTACAGCTAATCATGATGGAAAAAGTTGATAATGACCGCATCGGACTTTTTGTGCACATTAGCTGTCCTATCCTCCCAGCCTCGCATCATATCATAGCATTCTCTTATTTGTTAAGCGATCCTACTATATACCTTGATTTCGGCAACCCTCTCCTTTTGTAAAACATGGCATTTCGGTATACGTTGTTCCTTTATGACTCTGTACTATGGCAAGTTGGCACACCACTCCCTCATTTGATGGCCGAGGGTGGCCTATCACATTGCAGGGGGGAGGCAGGTGACCTCATAATTTACTAGTATACGTGTCAGACTATTATTCGGAAAACTGTTTACTTGGAAATAGCAAGGCTCAATGGTATATTGTTTTTCAATCTGCATGGCTTGCTATTCCTAAGCCGTTTCTATATTATTCTCTGTAGCAATTAGCAAGTAACCTAGGATTCGAACGAGCCTTGCTGTTTCGTTATTTCCTCTGTATTTCTAACAGTTTGAACAGCCTGCTGTTCCATTACTGTCTCTACGTTTTTATAGTGAGCTAAAGCATAGGAGGAAGATCAATTCGGAGAGAACCACAGGTATTGACAGCTTCTAATGTTGCACAGGAAATCTTGGCAAGGGCAGGATGGCTAGTTTATCTTAATCGTTTACAGGAATCCAATGAGACCGTAGCAATAGAATTCTTGCAGAACTTGCAAGAATATCACTCCACAATAAGGGGGAGACACATAGCAGTCACCGATGATGTAAGTACATAGGTCTCAGGACTGCCAGCCACTGGACTTGTGTGGACTCTAAAAAAGGAGAGACTGCGAAAGATCATGAAGATCTTCCAAGATGAAGGCCAGAACCTGATAGTCAGAGGAAACGGAGTCCTACCAGTAGCATTGGGTGAGCCGTGGGCAGAATTGATGAAGATCATCCAGAGCTACATCACCTGTGAAGGCAGGAAAGATGTGGTAAGACCACGACACCTTAAACTCTTAGCTGTATTAAAAGAGAAATGCTCTGTGAACTTACCTGCATTTTTAAATTCATTACTTCATGATGTCGCCCGAAGTATGAGGAAATCACAACATGTAGAATCGGTAGTAAGTCACCATGGGTTGATACGGCTAATAGTTAGCCACAGTCTTGCTCAGCAACAGAGTAGCTGGGAAGAGCTAATTGCCACGATAGAAGGGGGACTGACTATGTCAGCCCCAAAACATAAGCATGCTACCAGTACACCAGATAGACCATTGAAACGGAGGAAATCAGTCAGATTGGCACAGATTAGAGGGAGGCTGGAAAATTCCCAAGGGGATACTAGCCAACCAGTGGAAATAGATGATTCAGGGATGAGCAACCCCCGCAATTGGAAGGAGAAGAGAATGAGAAAGGATTGGAAGGAAATGAGGAAGGAGAGATGGAGGAAAAGGCCGAGCAGCCTGGGCAGGAGGAGGTAGGAACAAAGCAACGCGAAGATAGCCCATTGCAAAATCCATTGCAAGAGGATGAATTGGCCAAAATTCTAGCCAATATGGGCAAATATGCCCAACCTCTCAGCCCGCTAGGCCTCCATATTGAAGAAGAACCAAAAGAGCATTTTGCTCAGGACAAAAATGCACCCGAAGAATTACGTGATAGGGAAGTAGAAGAAGAGAATCATCCTGTTCATGATGAAAGTATGACAGGATAGAAAAGTGATACAGAGGAAGAACAATCTGTTCCCAGCTAGACTACACCGGAAGAATTCCAGGAAGAAGAAGGGGTGGAAAAATAAGTCACCCAGGAAATAATAGAGCCAACTAGGGTTTTTACTCCTGAGCAACCTAAACAAAACAGCGAAGGAGCACCCCAAGAAGAAAACTAGGGAATTGGCCAAGGTGACAGCCCAGGCCTGACTAAACATACAACTGTTCTTTCTAAGAAAATAGAAGAAATTAGAAGACTACGAAAAGAATAGCAAAGATTGTTGAATGTGATAGCACGACTTCGACAACAAATTAGGGTTTTGAAAATGAGAAAGGGAGCAAAAAGGACATCAGGGGGAAGACATGCGACCACTCAGGTGAGACCCCCCAAGAAAAAGGTTCGGAGGACCCATGTCCAGCCTGTTGTTCAAAACCCTATTGAACAATAGTCTGCTATTCAAAACACTGTTGAAGAATAGTTTGCCATTCAAAACCCTGTTGAAGTGCAGACTGCCATTCAAAAGCAAAAGGAACAGCATTCAACTGTTGCCCATGTTGAAGTGCAAACAGATGACATATCGGCCTGTGACAAAGAATTTCAGATAGGGCACAGTCCTCTAAAGGAATGCAGACTATAAACACGAGGCGACGCAATAAGAAGATTCAAGTAAATCTTCCACTTGCCACTACTACGTGGGATAGTGATCCAAGGACAATAACCCTACGAGAGGGTTTGATGCAAGCTCAGCAAGCAGTAGAAAAACTCACAAAACAAACAGTTTCTCAAGAAAAGTATGAAGAATTACAACAATAGCTAAGGAATGTCAATTTATCTGAAAGCCAGGCTTTTGAAGGATGGCGAAAGGAAGAAGAGAAAGTCACAAAGGTAACTCATAGCTTAGATGTAGTTATCAAGCAGATGGATACCTCATGCTCTTTGTACACTAACGTCCTAGCATGTAGAGCCCCTACTAAGAATTATGCCTTGTTTTTAATGGAAAGATATTTGCAATTGAAAATTAAGGCTGTCAAAGCAGGAGCTCCTATACAAATTAATACTATTGATGATTTTATAAATTGTTGTAAGCACTATGGAGTAAAGTTTTAAAGACTACTATGTGAATTCTATCTGCATAACCTCGTGTTAGATCAAGAGACAGAGTAGAACCCCGGCCCTTTCGTTGGGGATATCCAACTGCAGGCATTTGTTTCATTTGGGGTTAATTAAATCAAATGGCTTAAAGCCTATAATGCCTTCCAAAGACAAGAAAATGGATTAGACTTATGGGTAAGAGCTGAGCCTAGAGATCCATTACAGTTATGGAATAAACATAGGAGTCTCATGAGGACTCCGGGCGTGATTGAAGCATTAGGACCCATTCATATAGCAATCAATCGACAAGGGATAGAATACTTCTTTACCATTAAGGACCTTGCCATTGCAGCTGCTAAATTTCGATATCAGACCTCTAATCTGAATATCCAACTAAGGGAACCATTTAATTATGAAAACTTTAAGTTAGCTGCTAATCGCTTGAGCCTCTAGGGTGAACTTATCTTGAGGGCAGGGCCATCTTGGTTAGGATATAGGTTTAGGAGTCTGATTATTTGGCAGCCTGCACTTGGGTACCAAGCCCTCTATGAGATGCCTGAGGGCCAGACAAGCCATCTTTTTGAACACCTAGTTAGGCATCATGGTTGTAGACCACCACATGAGATCACGTCTCTAGCTTACTCTCTCACTGTCTTACATGTCAAATACAATGTTTTCATGAGGGCATGAAAAAGAGTAAGCAGGGGGGTGTGTGGAGTACTGAAGAAGGTATGTTTTATTGATTATTTTGTCATATTTTCTTTAAAAATTCATAATCTCTTTGCATCATGAACTAGGTAAATAATAAGAAAATATCGAAAAATCTATGAGATTTGTATGTAACGCAAGATAAATAATAATCGCCATTTTCTTATGCAAAAAAAGGGAAAACCGAAAGATTGTCGTCCCAAGGAAAAAGACAAAGCAGAGTTAATTGTTGTTCATGTGGCAGGAAACCATATACAGACAGGGCGATCTAAACTAAAGCATATCAGCCAAGGAAAGGAAAAGGAGATATCAAATCGGCACAAGAGAATAAAGGGATAACTGGAATTAACTATTTGGCGAATCCCTTAGGATCCTCTGATCCTGAGGGATCGCAAGCTTAACTATTTTTGCATCATTGATATCTCCGCTCGGCTGTTATAAAAAGGGGCAGCACTGCTAGCCTAGGGGACCAGTTGTTGTTACTCTTATGTAATTTCTCTTTGTATTTAAAACTTTGATCATCGACTCTCATTGAGAAGTGATCCACTATAACTTTTTTGGATGCTTTAATATAAATCTGGCTGCTGTTCCATCTTTGATCCTAGAATAATCTCAAGCGGTGTCTCCCTGGAGACTAAGGGCCCGGCCCTGGTGGAACACTTGCTCTTGTACCATTATCTTTAATTCGTGTGTGGTTTTCATTATCAACTTTGATCAGTAATCGGGTGTGTTTTGTTATTTTATATTACGGCTTTGTTATATTTACAATATCGTTCTCTGTAACAAGAATGTCATATTGTTCATTCTCACTTCATAACGCATTGTTGTTCCTTTAAATCATTGATGTAACATTATTGTTCTTTACAGAATGCTATTATTGTTCAATTATAGAGTAACCGGGCTGTAATATTCTTAATTTGGTATCACTGTATTCATCTATGGTTTATACTTAATTACGATTGTTGTTCAATTGACATTGTTGTTCCATTATGAATTGCGATCGTTATCCTTTATAACTGAGATTAATATTTGTGGTATCGGAGTCAAATTACTATTTCTCTCAATATCAATGTGTGTTGTGTGTGATATTTATTTTGGCTTACTGTACATTCATAATTGGCTCTAAGCATTGTTCTACATTTCATTTCTAATTGGTTTCCATTCTATTTCTATTTGATGTTCGATTTATTCTTAGAGTAAGGATTGCTCTATGATTTTTGTAGGATACGATTGTTGCCTTTATTTCCTTAGAGTAAGGTTTCGCTATTTATCAAGACTAGTTGCTATTCCATTTCCTAGTTGATGTTCCATTTCCTGTTATTTGCATTGCCATTGTGTTAAATGATCTAAAATTGTAGTGAGCATTGACATTCGTTGTCTAGTTCCTAGGTTGATGATTTGTTCCTTGATTTTCTTCAGTCACATCAGTTTACAGAGGGATGAGTTATTGTTACTATACCCTTGACTGATAATTTACTCAGTCTTCTGAATGCATGATTTAAGTCTTAAAGTTCTTTGTTGTAAGTAGATCTTATTTTAAGCATCCGTTTACTCTTGTATTTTCTTGAGCACTACACTACTAGCATTACTCTGACAAATGACTGCCTCAAACTGAGTACACTCTTTGAGATAACAAATCGTTCCTGGATTGATAAGTTAATGTGAGGTAAATAGAGGTGAAAAAGACCCTTTTATGGTTCGACACCTAGAAGGGAAGGTTTGGCTGAACCACCGATGGACATCCATCGAGTGAGCCTACCACCCATTAAGATAGCTTCACAGCAGGACGAGGTAAGAGATAGTAAGGAAGTGGCTGCTCCCCAAGAAGGGGGACCAAGCAAAGAAGCCCCATCGATTAACAATGTGGATACTCCCTCGAGTAATCCACCACTTGTCGAACCCGCTGTAGTACCAGATGAGGTGGTGGTCAAATACGAATGGGTAGAATTGTGTGAACAATGAAGGCTGCCTATGAAGCAGAAATATCAATTGCAATTCAATGAAACAATGGTTCTCAAAACAGAGGTTAAGAGGTTGAGAAAACAGATGCATCGGTTGAAGAAACAGGTGAAGAAATACAAGCGGCGGGCTAAGAAGCCCAAAACCATGATGGCCGAAGTAGGGACATAGGTAGATGAAGTGGCAAAAACTTTTGTTTCCACTTAGACAGACCCGATAGAATATCTGTTTGAAGGTCGTGAGTTTTCTTTGATGGTTGAGGTACAAACCTGGAAATCCACCGCTGCGCAATATTATAATGAAGCGAAGAAAGCCCAAGAACAAGCATCCACAACTATCTTTGAATATGTGGAGTGCATTGATATAATTCGATTTAGGCATGCAAAGCAACAACTCAAGGTGGAGAGGCTGGAAAGGCAAGTAGCTAATCTGAAAATAACCCTATGAATGATCTCAGTTAAGAATTATTAATTGAAGGTATTACAGACTCATGTTTTGGTGTGTGTCTATGTTATTTAGGCAACGAATCGATTAGATTGCAAATACAGAGACACTAGAAATGGAAAACAACAAAGAAATATAGTAAGCAAATACAAGAATACAAGAAATTAATAAGAAGTTCACCCTATCCTCCAGGGCTACATCTCCAGTCCAACTCTCATTGGTGGCCTTCTTTTATTGTGTCCTAAAGCAGAGAATTACAATGAAGGAGCTCAATATGAGTCTCCTGAAATAGAATTTGCTTGGCAGGGTGGTTCTTGGATGCCCCAAGCCACTAGAGTGCACAGACTCTTTCCCTTGCCAGCTTCTTTGACCTCTTTGGTCTTTAATGGAAGGAGCCCAATGTGGTGCTCAGTCCTGACAGATCCTCTCGGGGATGGCTTGAATCTCTCAAGCTCTCTGGTGCTCGATGCTAACTTTGGTCAGCTCAGCAATCTGTCTTCTTTCTCCTTTTTGCTTCATTGTCTTCATTTTCTCTATTCTCTTCCTTTTCTTCTCCGTCTTCCTCTCGGTGTTTAGGGTCTTCTGCTTTGTCTATGCATGGCTTTAAATCCATTTGAGCTCATAGCTATTTGGTTCCCCTTCCACTTTCGTCAGATCGCTTGCTACAACTTCAATTGGAGTTCATTGTCTCGACGTCATCATCAGGCTCACAAGGAGTGGCAACTTGTCCTCCTACGACTGCACTAGCTTACTTCGTTGGTTCAGTTTTTCAATTACGTCATGGAATCAGTCATATGCCACCTTGGCAGTCAAATCGGACGTCAAATTCTTATAAATCGTGGCTTAATCCCCTATCGATTCTAGCTTTCCCATTGGGTGTGAACTCAGACGTTAGATCTGGATCCCCCAGATCCGATGCCATTTGCTCATTTCTCACAGTTGACTTGCTCGACCATTAGTGCGCGATGAGGGTAGTTTTCTCTCTCCTCCGCTTGCCACATGTTGGGTGTTGAGTGGAATCGCTCCGTTTTTGCCAAATATGCTTACTGCCCAAGGGTGCCCCCGATTAATACCACCGTTTTTGGGAGCGCGGGTCCCACCTTTGCCTTTAGCCTTTTCCCCATGGTTTTCCTGGCTCTCATGTGACCGAGCACTCGAGGTCTCTCCTTCTTGAGGCGTTTTACCCAGCGATACTAATCGCGCATCAAAAACTACCTCCTTTTCCAGATCCGAGCTTCCCAGGGGCTAGTTTTGCCTCCTGCGCGGTCTCCATGGGCCTTGATTAGTGCACTTTGACAGAGGTCCTCATCGTTCCACACTGGCTGCTAACTGCCACTATTTAGAGGTGTTTCTGATTGCTACTCTTAATTCCTTGAAGTCGAAGTTTTGTCCCGATTTTATATAGTCACGGTTCTCTAATTTTTCTTCATGGATCCAATTTGGATCATGGCCTTCCCACTGAAAAGATTTTGGACCACCAAAAGTTGGTTTTTTTTCAAGCATCGACTAAGTGAGGGTATTGTTTTCTCACTTGTCCAATCTCAATCCACCTTGCACTGCTCAACTTTGAACCCTTGAGCCCTACTCTGAGGTACTCAACATCTCCCCTGTGCATTGTCATCACCTTCCTATCCAACACTGTGTCTTCCTGCAGTTCATTAAGATATTCAGGTAGCAGGTCATCAATAGAAGGCAATTGACTCTGCTCTTCAGGATCCTCAATCATTGAAGGTTCAAACAATCTCAAGCAATCTGCATTTACAACTGAGTAGATGTGCATGTAAGCTGGTAGATCAAGGCGAAAAGAATTTTCACCAATCTTCTCAAGTATCTTGAAGGGTCCATAGGATTTAGCTTCTTACCTTCACCTTGCGTCCTATCCTTGCTAATATACAGCCAGACCTGGTCACCAACATGGAAACTATGCTCTATCCGATGCTTGTCATGCCTAGCCTTGTATTTGGCTTGGCTCTTTTCTAGCTGTTCTTGTACTGCCTGGTGGATCTCCTGGATTTGTTCAATGAACCTAGTTGCCATGTCCACATCACTATGTCCCTCAATTGTGGTATCTTTACCAAAGACAAAATCCAAAGGAGACCTTGGTATGAATCCAAAACAGGTCTCAAAAGGAGATCTTTCTGTAGAAGAATGTTTTGCTCTATGTCGAGCGATAAAAAGGTGTATTTTTAACTCCTAATTATCTTCACATTAATTATCAACCCAGGGACGAATTTTTATTTCAAGAGTGTACTCAGTCTGAAGCGGCTATTTACTCAAGAGTAATGTTTTGCAGTATAGTGCTTAAAATCCACAAGTAAATAAAAGATGGAAATAAAATCTACTTACAATTAAAAGAAACTTATCACTCTGAAACTTAAATCATTCACTCAGAAAACTACAACAATTCATCAGTCGAGGGTACAGTAACAGTAACTCTTCCCTCTGTAAACTAATGCAATTAAAAAGGCACTCAAAAGAAGGATCATCAAACTGGGAATTAGACAGCATATGCCAATGTTCACTACAGTCTCAGACCTTCTGCACACCAAAGCAATGATGATTTTCAAATGACAAGAAATGGAACACCATCTACTTCTATAAATAGGATTGAACAACAAAACTCTATCCTTGTTTAACTGATATAAATTAAATCAAGCATAAATAAGATCCACAATCTGAGAACTTAGGCAGCGATAGCCAATGTCCTTTACAGTTGTTGATCTCACACACAACACTAAATAACCAATTGGAAAGTGCAAAGAATTAAATCAATCGTATTACTACAACTTAATGAAAATGAAACAATTGTGCTAACTAGAAGAATGCTGAAAGGCAAGCTTAAATAATTGCAGAAAGTAAATGAACAATAGTGCTAAGTATTAGAAATGAGCAGCCAAACTTATATAACTGTAATGAACAGAAAACTGTTAAATTACTGGAGTGATCAACGCAGCTTTGAAGATGAAATGAATAGCATAGCGACATGCTTGCGAAAAGCAGTGATCTTTGTTAAGAAATAAATGAACAGCAACGCAATTTAAATACAGTATATAAAACAGATCAATTCATTAAATCTAGCAATACGAAACAGTGAAGTAATATGATTACGATAAATATAAATGAAACAAAACCATCACACGGCAGAAATTGGAAAGATATAATACAGCAGCAACATACTCCACCGGAGGCTGGGCCCTTAGCCGCCAGCGGATGCTGCTAGGCTACTTCAAACGAGAAGAATGAACAACAACTCCCAAATCATATATTAATCATCAAATTGTGAAATCATTACAGTAGCTGAAGCTTTGAGAATTACAACATGCAACAATCCCTTTTTTCTCCTATCCTATCATGAATCATGAATCCTTAATTCTGAATTTCTAATTCTCAAATCATAATTCTGAATCCATCATTCCCAATTCTACATTCTCTCAGCCATCCTCAATTCTGAATCTCTAATCCTTCATCCCCCTCTCTGATCTCTATTTTCATTTAAATAGAGAGAGAGCAGAGAGCAGTTACAATAGAGATAATCACAACATGATTTCTATTAAAAAATTGGTTTGATTTTAACTAATTGATCAACAAGAAAATATATTTCCATCTATCTTTCAACAAGAGCAAGGCGAATTTGGCTTTGCAGCTGAGATTTGGAAAATGGCCGCACAACAAATCTGTGAAAATCGTGCTCAAAGAACCCTGTGTTTCTCTCAATACAAGTCGAATTTAGGCAAACCGTTCCTCAAAAAAGTTAATTTGGTCCGTTCTGGACAAAACCCATGTTCCAAATTTTCCAGATTCTTCTTCATTTGCCCAGAATCGCAACTGCAAAATTGTCACTTCTTATTCCAGCGAATTTTTGAGTTAGAATATTTAATGATCAGATCTTCAATTTGGAAATTGTATTGGAGGCTAAAAATGGTGAATAGTGTTACAACCAATTTATTAAAACTATCATTGATAAAATCATGCATAATCATCAATTTATTAGAAATAAAGGAGAATAAATAATATTTTTACATAAGAGCATAAATCATTGTAAAATAGAATTATATGATAAATTATGATAAATGACGTAATGAAGAATGGTAGAAATGGGTGGAATAAATGTTCAAAACTGATAATAATAATGGCATATTAATGGCCCAACATACCCCCACACTCAATATGTTGCATGTCCTCATGCAACAAAAACTGAATATATTGCATGTCCAAAGACAAAACCCATGTGTTAACCAAGCAATAAAAATTTGTTCATCTCGGCTCATGAAATAGATAGAACAAATAAATTCTTCCTAAATTAATAAATATTCAATTTTAGCAATCTTGATGAATGCATAACAATGAAGTTGCAGCAAAATATGATATAAGTGTCAGCAACCTTCATTAACCATTTTCCCAAAAACTACAAACCAGCTTTTGTTGAAACGTTGCAAGTAAATTTGTAATATATGAATGCCTCTATGATCCAAGAAATCATATCATTTTGATACATGGATCATGAGATATAAACAAAATGGCTGTAGGTGAGAGTGCATGATTTCTGAAATTTTATGAACCAATTTATCTTGAAATTATCTGGGTATGTGTAGTTTAATAATATGTCTGTGTTATCCAGAAATCACAAGAATTGAGTTCATAGTTTTAAAATTATGTGGAAATCAATTTTTGCACTAAAATTATATGCCTTAAGAAATAAAGTAGAAAACATCCATCATGCGTAGCAATTCCTCCCCCTCTCTGAAAAATTAGCATGCCCTCATGTGATGCTAGAAAACAAATAGAGGTAGTTGCTACCATCTGTTGAATGCTATGCTTGGTGTAAAACAACATGGAATAAGGGAGGTGTTGAGAATGAATAAGAATAGCAATGGATGATAAAGACTATGAATCATGGTTATAAGAAAGAAATGAATGAAAGCAACATTCCCTCAAGATGATATGGTGCTGAAAAAATGGGAAGTGGTAAAGATGTGGAATGAAGGATGATAAATAATGCTCAATGGATTTTCATTAAATTCTCCTAAATTCGTAATAAATCAGAAAATTATGCTATTTTACCTCAAGTTTTACCTAAAAAAAGAAAAATGTGGAATGACATATATGTACTGGCAGTTGTTGAAGCTGATGTAGGCAAAGTTGGTGCTAAAAGTGATGCAAAAGTTGGAATCCAGGTAAGCACATCATGTTCGAACAATTGTTCACGTTCGCAAGTTGCTCGAGCCTCTTCTATTAGTTGCAATAGTGTGTTCATGCTACGAATATAGTTTCCCCCCATACTTGTTGTTCTCCTGCAAACAAAGCACTATTTTGCATACAATGTTCTTGAATCCATAGTGTTAGTTTTGAATAGCAATAGATTAAGATGCATGCAAAAATTTCAATCAGATATTCTATCAAATTAACAAGTCATGGTAGAGTGTAGTAATCATATCGCATGCAATCCCATAATGCATACATTCCCCCTCCAATTGGAAAAGGGATTTCATAACCATAAAGCCTATGAAAGGTGTTATGATGACAACAAGGCAAGGGAATGAACAATACAATAGTAAATGAAGCAGAGTACACATATCAATGATAGGACAGTGAGAGTTATGGTGATAATGAGAGCAAAGTGTGTAAAGATAGTTATGAATAAAAGATAGGATGCTTTGGATTGATGATAAGTTATGCGAAAAATGACAACAATATGCCAAAAAGATGCTTTGCTGACAGTATTCTAGCTAAAAAATGATATGATTGATTAGAAAATAATTTCTCATGCATAAAGGTTCAAAATAAGGAAAAATTAAGGAAATAACTTCTCTGATAAAAAAAAAATTAAAAATAAGAAAAGGGTATTATAGTAATAATTGACAATAAAATATAACTTCAATACCATAAGCAGAGCCTCTGCTGCCAGCAGGCGTCCATAGCCTCGGCAGGGTTGCTTTTTAACCCATATGAGCCAGGATCCTCAATTTATAAATGGAGAGTTACAGTGTTGTTCTACAGAAAAGATCAGTGTGCTGGCGTGGTATCCAGATAACCACACTGCCATTCACTAGGATGTAGCAAAAGTGATTAGGCTAGCTCATGATGAGACCTCCTATTCCAAGGATAATTTGTGTATCCAATGGATCATAACCCTGGTGTGGTGGCCATAATGGGAATGTCATTTTGTTACAGCCTTATGAACATGGTAGGCTGGCTCGTAATAAGACCCCCTATCCTCCATCTGCAAACAAAATTTTGCTGTTCTGACACATTTTTAAGATAAAAAGAGAGAGGCTCAATACTCCTTAAGAGCAGGGATGGTGGAAGAAGTTGAACATGTCAATAGAAAAAAATATACCCATAATCTCATGTATTATAGACAGAGAAGATTATAACCAGAAAGGGTTGAACCAACATGGTATTAAGATAATCAATCAGTATCATGTACATCAGAAAACAATGCAGTAAAGTAGTATACAAATAATTGTGTCCCTTTTGAAAATAAGCTATCATCAAGGTGTTGTCTTGTTAAAGATCATAACGTGAATGATATTAACTCACTTCAATAGAATCCATAATTCTTGTCCTCATAAAAATAATGTACTCCATACCATGAAAGGGAATCAGTAAAATGTGGTTGAGATGAACTAAGAATAATCCCACAAGAGGAAGGAAGGGTTGCTCTAAAAAATACTCCCAAAGTGTTGTTTCTTTGAAGGAACAACAAAAATACATCAAAAAGTGTTGTTCCTTATAGGGAACAACAAAGGAAATTCACACCAAAAAGCAAAAATACACATGAAAAAGTGTTGTTCCCTATAGGGAACATCAAAAAAATGTATGTGAAAAGTGTCATTCCTTAAGAGGAACAAAAAAATGTGAAAATGTTGTTCCTTTGAAAAGGAACAACAAAAATGTAAAAGTGTTGTTCCTTTGGAAAGGAACAGCAAAAATGTGAAAGTGCAGAAGTGCGGTTCCATTTCGAAAAGGAACAGCAAAATGTGAAAGTGCAGAAGTGTTGTTCCATTCGAAAAGGAACAACGAAATGTGAAAGTGTAGAAGTGTTATTCCATTCGAAAAGGAACAGCAAAACGTGAAAATGCAGAAGTGTTGTTCCATTTCGAAAAGGAACAACAAAACGTGAAAGTGCAAAAGTGTTGTTCCATTCGAAAAGGAACAACAAAACGTGAAAGTGCAGAAGTGTTGTTCCATTCGAAAAGGAACAACAAAACGTGAAAGTGCAGAAGTGTTGTTCCATTTGGAAAGGAACAACAAAATGTGAAAGTGCAGAAGTGTTGTTCCATTCGAAAAAGAACAATAGAACGTGAAAAAGGAACAACAAAATGAACCGTGGAAAAGGAACAACAAAATGAACTGTGGAAAAGGAACGGCAAAGTGAACCGTGGGAAAGGAACAGCTGACACAAAAGGTGTTATTCTTTTGAAAAAGGAATAGCAAAATGAAAATGCTGTCCCTTTGGAAAAGGAACAGAAAAAACAAAAAAAGTGCACACAAATGTTGTCCCTTCAGAAAAGGAACAGCAAAATGCACAAGCATAAAATGCAAGCATGCAAAGAATGAATTAGCTGTTCACTGTATTGATGCTAAGGATGGGTTACAATTTGAATGAAGCAACACCTGAAACACAAAATATAAGAGAGATAAGAAAAGAAACAACATTTTATTTAAAAACAATATGTAAATAAATAAATTAAGTTACAACAGCTATGATATTATGTAAAAAAAATGACCTCTTCGAAAAATGTTTTGGCAGCAAAGACATGACATGAATCTTCAAATGGAAATCAATTCTTCTATTATGAATCCGTTGGGTAATAATTTGGATGAAATTCCCTTGTTTCATTAAAATTTCTTTCAAGAATCATTTGTCCATAAATTGACCTTCTTTTTCTTCTAGGACCTGCAAAAAACGAGTATCTACCTGCAATAAAACATTAAATCATGGAGAAAGAGAGGTGTGCGGGCTCCCCTAATCCAAGAATTATGCAAAAAAATAACAAGTAGTTACTCTGTAGAACAAAGCCACGGAGAAAATAACAAAGTAATATTTATTTGTCACTTGCGGGAGAGAAGTGGCCAATCATGCTAACCTACAGTGTTTTGATCAAAACTTCTTTTTTTTCGTCAAAATTGAGTGATTCTAAAGCCAAATGAGAGCTAATTCAAAGGTATATCTCCAATAGAAATAGGTTTTAAAAATTCAATGATATAATATGTCAATTTTAGATAGAACAACCTGCATAACAGAGTCATTTTCGATTACCTAGCTTAGACCAATAGTTGATATTTCAAGCATAAATGTTTTGTTTGATGCCAGATTAAAATGATTCAAATTGGAAATGAAAGTAGATTCATTTTTTTATCTGCAATAGAAACAAGTCTTGAACACAAGCAGAATTGATAGGTCAAATACTGTAAGGAACAACTAGAAAGACAGAGTTTTAAGAGAGCTGATTTATGATAGGCAGTCAGTATTTTGATCATAACTTCCTCATATGATATCAAAAATGAGTGATTCCAATTGATTTGTAAACTAGATTCATAGGGTAATCTACCATAGAAACAATTTTTAAAAATTCATTCATTTAGGCCTCCAAAAACGGACTGGCCCAACTCTGTTCCTGAGCTGCCTGCTAGACACGCTGTCAATATTTCAGTTCTAACTTTTTTGTTTCAAATCAAAATTGAGTGATTCAAATTGTTTTGGAAATTAGACATCAAGGGATACCTAATATGGAAATAGGTTTTAAAAATATTGCATTTTGGTCCCTAAAAACATGACTGTCTCGACTGTTTTTCCAGAAATTTCATCAAGCCCGCAAGCCAAAAAAAATATGATATTCAAGCATTTTTTCAAATTGGTGATAAAAGTGAATATGAGTGTTTGTAGAACTATTATTTCCATTATAATTCATCTACATACACAAGTGAATTAAAAAATTATCACCGATGTTGACTGCGATAGCGTGTTGTAACAAAAAACAACTAGTTTTTCATAAAAAAACAAAATGCATTTATTTATTTTATTTATTTTATTTTATACACTAACCTATTTTGATTTGAAAAATGAATATGACTATGTATATGATTACTTCCAGTGGATCCATTTTCGAAATAAGACTTCATGTATACGCATACCCAAATTTGAAAAATGCATATTAATGAATATTAGGGTATGAGAAGTCAACTTCCCTTGAAAAGATGGTATCAAAAATTGTTGAAGTATGGAGTGATGCTGAAAACAAGTGATGGAGTGAAACCAATCTTCAATGTATCCGTTACTTTCTTGATTTCCCATAACCATCATATCATGAAGTTCTTGAGCTTTTAAAATGACTTGTTGATGCATACTAATAGAAACCTCATTTTCTTCCATAGCTTCCACAATTTTTGAATTTCAAACATTTTGAATCTCATTGTAAGTTTTCTCTAATGGCACATGTGAGATAGAATGGGTGGGAAGGGTGCGTAAATTTTGTAGTTCAACATTGTAAGCATGTTGTACTGGTTTATTGTGGTGAGGGTGTGGAATTAGTTGAGCAGGAAATTGTGTATGGAATGGAGCATTTTGATGATGTGGTTGGTTGGGTTGAGTGGATGGTTTTTATGGGCAAACAAGATGTTGTGGGAGAGCTGGTGAAGAATATGGAGAATATGTTTGTGTTACAAGATAAGGGAGAGTAGTCATGCAATCATAAGGTGAACCATGCCAAATTTGTAGATAATATTGATGGTGGTTATATTGAGATTGACATGGCTGCCCTAACACATTAGTATTCCATAATGGATTATGCAAGTAAGAGAATGGAGAAGAAGTGTTTTGAACCATACTTGTAGGCCATGATTTCCATGGTTTTGACCTTGTTGTAGCTTCCTCATTTCTTTGAAATGATACTTCCATCCTAGATAAGGAAGAACAACTATCTATGGGATGCTCCTTTCGGTCATGAGGGAAAAACACTTCATCAAAATCTTGATTTTTATGAACCTGCAAAACATCCAATTTTTCATTTAGAGAGCTAATAAAATCAACTTTAAAATTTTCAAATAAAGCATTGATTTTAGCTCTTATGTCCCCTATTCTTGTAGCAGATCTGGAAAACAAAGAACAAACATCTCTAGGATTCTTACCAGCCTTGGAGATTCCTCTTGAATACCTCATGCACAACTCACAAACATCATCATATGATAACTGAAAAACATCACCTTTTCCTATCAGATTTAAGAGTTCTAAAAATTCATCTTTGATTCCTTTAAGAAGAAGTGTTTTTAAGATTTCTTTTTCCAAATGCTTATGCTTTGATTTTTGAAGGTTGTATTGAAATCGATCTACATAATCCTCCAAGCTTTCATTTTCCCCTTGTATCATATTGAAAATATCTTCATTGGTCTTGCAATAGTCTTGGTACTTCTTCAAGAATATGTTCTTCATGTCCTCCCATGTTTGGATGCAATTCCCACCTAGGCTCATGAACCATTAGAGAGCTGCTCCTTTTAGAATAAGAGGAAACACTTTCAACCTTTGATCGTTAGTGTAATAATCATATCCCCTACAAAGTATTTCGAACTCAAATAAGAATGTATCTGGATCTTCATTTGTCAAGCCATGAAAATTTGGTAGAGAAGATGGGGGAATTCTATGCATTTGTGTCACTCCTCCTAGATCTTTGATAGGAAATTCAAAAGTAGAAATGTGAGCCATTTCTTACCATAGTAAAAGATGTTCTTCATGTGTTTCTTTGAGGCTCCTTCTTCAAATGTTCCTGTCAATTGGTTAGTGAAATGGGTGGTGCTTACATCACCACTTGAGAAAAATCATGAGATTTGTTTTTCAAAATTTCTATTTTTTTTTTTTTAGTCATTCACACAAAAATTCAAACATTTACTCTAAGTTTGTTAACAATTTTGTTGGAAAGTGGGTGGGGAAGCAAGGCTTTTACATGCTCCTATACACAAGTTATTACCTTTCGTTTTTAATACCCAATTCTTTTCCTAACAGGGACTCGTCAGATGCACACTACTCTTTAAAAATGGCTACACTCTCCCCGGCAACGACGCCAAAATGTGGAGCGATAAAAAGGTGTATTTTTAACTACTAATTATATTCACATTAATTTTCAACCCAGGGACGACTTTTTATTTCAAGAGTGTACTCAGTCTGAGGCGGCTATTTACTCAGGATTAATGTTTTGCAGTATAGTGCTTAAAATCCAAAAGGAAATAAAAGCTAGAAATAAAATCTACTTACAATTAAAAAAAAATTATCACTCTGAAACTTAAATCATTCACTCAGAAAACTATAGCAATTTATCAGTCGAGGGTACAGTAACAGTAAATATTCCCTCTATAAACTAATGCAATTAAAAAGGCACTCAAAAGAAGGATCATCAAACTGGGAATTAGACAACATATGCCAATGTTCACTACAGTCTCAGACCTTCTGCACACCAAAGCAATGATGATTTTCGAATGACAAGAAATGGAACATCATCTACTTCTATAAATAGGATTGAACAGCAAAACTCTATCCTTGTTTAACTGATATAAATTAAATCAAGCATAAATAAGATCCACAATCTGAGAACTTAGGCAGCGATAGCCAATGTCCTTTACAGTTGTTGATCTCACACACAACACTAAATAACAAATAGGAAAGTGCAAAGAATTAAATCAATCGTATTACTACAACTTAATGAAAATGAGACAATTGTGCTAACTAGAAGAATGCTGAAAGGCAAGCTTAAATAATTGCAGAAAGTAAATGAACAACAATGCTAAGTATTAGAAACGAGCAGCCAAAATTATATAACTGTAATGAACAGAAAACTGTTAAATTACTGGAGTGATCAGCGCAGCTTTGAAGATGAAATGAACAGCACAGCGACATGCTTGCAAAAAGCAGTGGTCTTTGTTAAGAAATAAATGAACAGCAATGCAATTTAACTACAGTATATAAAATAGATCAATTCATTAAATCTAGCAATACGAAACAGTGAAGTAATATGATTACGATAAATATAAATGAAACCAAACCATCACACGGCATAAATTGGAAAGATATAATACAGCAGTAGCATACTCCACCGGAGGCTGGGCCCTTAGCCGCCAGCGGATGCTGCTAGGCTACTTCAGACGAGAAGAATGAACAACAACTCCCAAATCATATATTAATCATCAAATTGTGAAATCATTACAGTAGCTGAAGCTTTGAGAATTACAACATGCAACAATCCCTTTTTTCTCCTATCCTATCATGAATCATGAATCCTTAATTCTAAATTTATAATTCTCAAATCATAATTCTGAATCCATCATTCCCAATTCTACATTCTCTCAGCCATCCTCAATTCTGAATCTCTAATCCTTCATCCCCCTCTCTGATCTCTATTTTCATTTAAATAGAGAGAGAGCAGAGAGAAGTTACAATAGAGATAATTACAACATGATTTCTATTAAAAAATTGGTTTGCTTCTAACTAATTGATCAACAAGAAAATATATTTCCATCTATCTTTCAACAAGAGCAAGGCGAATTTGGCTTTGCAGCTGAGATTTGGAAAACGGCTGCACAACAAATCTGAGAAAATCGTGCTCAAAGAACCCTGTGTTTCTCTCAGTACAAGTCGAATTTGGGCAAACCGTTTTGTAATAAAGTTAATTTGGTCCGTTCTGGACAAAACCCTTGTTCCAAATTTTCCAGATTCTTCTTCATTTGCCCAAAATCGCAACCGAAAACTTGTCACTTATTATTCCAGCGAATTTCTGAGTTGGAATATTTAATGATCAGATCTTCAATTTGGAAATTGTATTGGAGGCTAAAAATGGTGAATAGTGTTAGAACCAATTTATTAAAACTATCATTGATAAAATCATGCATAATCATCAATTTATTAGAAATAAAGGAGAATAAATAATATTTTTACATAAGAGCATAAATCATTGTAAAATAGAATTATATGATAAATTATGATAAATGACGTAATGAAGAATGGTAGAAATGGGTGGAATAAGTGTTCAAAACTGATAATAATAATGGCATATTAACGGCCCAACACTCTATTGTAAGCATGTTGCACATAACACAAATGTTCATCCCAAAGCTTAAGATGTTTGTTGCAATCTCCTCTGAGTAACTAGATCACTGTCCTATTAACTACTTCTGTCTGGCCATCAGTTTGTGGATGAAAATTTGTGCTTTTCTTCAGTTTGGTGTCCATCAGTTCCCATAGAATTGACCAAAACTTCCCCACAAATTGGGTGTCTCGATCAGATACAATAGAAGTGGGCAATCCAAAATGAACCCATACATGTTCAAAGAACAATTTTGCAGTCTGTTCAGTTGTAATCTGTTTATTACAAGGTATCAAAATACACATTTTGTTGAACCTATCCACAACAACATATAGATAATCATGACCTTTCCTAGATTTAGGCAATCCTCCCACAAAATCCATGGAAACACTTT
Organism: Pinus tabuliformis; assembly: GCA_031772625.1. NCBI lineage: Eukaryota > Viridiplantae > Streptophyta > Pinopsida > Pinales > Pinaceae > Pinus > Pinus tabuliformis. The sequence goes on from CM062810.1 coordinate 103,616,154, forward strand.
CCCAAGGGTGAGAAGGTACTGGTAATGGAGTGTACAAGCCTAGTTTTTTGTTGCTGGGCGTGCTTTTTGCACACATAATACACCGTCTTACATATCTAGAAACTGTCTCATTCATTTTTGGCCAATAACAAAATCTTTGCAGCTGTGAAACTATTTTACTTACCCTAAAGTGACCTGATATTAGAGAAGTGTGTGCTTCTCTAATTATCTTTACTCTCTCAGTTTGTGGAATGCAGAGTTTCCCACAATTGTATAAGAGTCGGTCCTTTACATTATAGTCCAATTCTTCTACTCTTTTTCCTTGACTCAAAGTTACATATACATCTTTAAAGTCTATATCTTGAGCATATTGTTCAATGTAGCTTTCATGCAGCACAGAATTATGCTTAAGTATAGTAGATGCATTTATAATGGGTCTAGATAACATGTCTGCAACTTTATTATGTATGCCCTTTTTATATCTAATGACTAAATGAAACTGTTGTAGAAAACCCATCCATCTGTAATGCCTTGATTGCTGCAACTTAGTTTGGGAGTGTAGATATTGAAGTGGTTGATGATCAGTATGTATTACTGTTTCTTTTCCCATTAAGTAATGTTTCCACTTTTTCAAACTTTGAACTAATGCATACAATTCTTCATCATATGTAGGGTAGTTAACTACTACAAGATTAATAGTCTCAGAATGATAACATATGGGTTTTGCCATGCTGTGTCAACACTGCTCCCATGGCATAGTAACTGGCATTTGTTTGGATCTCAAATGGTCTTTGCATATCAGGCAGTGCTAGTACAGGTGTTGTACTAATCTTTTCTTTCAAGGTGTCGAAGGCTTTTTGATATTTGCCTCCCCACTGAAACACCTTGTTCAATATTGTTAAAGCATGTAAGTGAGCTACAATTGAGGAAAAGTTAGAAATAAACTTCCTCCAATATTGTGCTGCTCCTAAGAAGCTCCTCACTTCTGTAACAGACTTGGGTTTAGGCTAGTTTACAATGACTACCACTTTAGAGGGATCTATCTTCAATTCACCACCCCCTACTATATGACCCAAATAATTTAGAGATGTTTTGCCAAATTCACATTTTGAGAGTTTAACATGAAGTTTTTTTCTTTTCAAAACATCTAATGTCTGCTTAACATGCTTTAAGTGTTCTTCCCATGTTTTACTAAAAATCAGAATTTCATCCAGATACACAATAACAAAATCATCAAGAAAAGGTCTGAGTACATCACTCATTAATCTCATGAAAGTAGCAAGAGAATTAGTTAAGCCAAAAGGCATAACCAGCCACTCATACAATCCCTGCTTTGCTTTGAAAGTAGTCTTCCATGCATCTTGTTCTTTAACTCTAACCTGATGGTATCCACTATGCAAGTCTAGCTTGGTCAAATACACAACTTTCTTCAATTGATCTAAAAGATCATCTATGTGAGGAAGGGGATAACGAATTTTTATTGTTATCTTATTCAGTGCTCGATAGTCAATGCACATTCTCCACGAGCCATCTTTCTTTCTCGCCAAAATGATTGGTGACCCACATGGTGATGTGCTAGGCCTGATGAACCCCTTCTCGAGCAACTCCTGCACCTGCTTCTTGATTTTAGTATTCTCTAAAGTAGACAACCTATACATTCCAATGTTAGGCAATGGAACATCTTGTAGCAAAATAATATCATGTACTATTTCCTTTTTGGGTGGCAGACCTTTAGGTTCTTGAAACAAGATATCATACTCTGAAACAACCTTTTCTATATCAACTTGCTCTTTAGCATTACAACCCTCAAATACACTAGTTTTATCAGGTTTCTTTTCCTTTACAACCATCAGTAAGAATTGTTTGCATGAATTTTTCATTCTTTTCATCTACCCTGAGTTTATGAGAGTATAATTATTCTTGAGCTTATGAGCTCTTACAAAGTATTCGATTCCATCTTTAACAAGTAGATACTTGTCCTCAGCTCTATAGAAAATAGCCTTTCTATCATACAAGTAAGGACTTCCTAAAACAATACCACATATATCCAAAGGAATTATGTCTAACTCAACCTCATCTGCAAATGCTAACCCAAAAGAAAACTTGAGTTTGCACTGTCTAGTCACTTGTAGTTGTGCTTTATCATTCAACCATCCTAATGGGTATGGTTTCTTGTGAGGTGTAGTTTCTAATCCCAATTTCTTTACAGTTGCTTCAGAAATTAAATTTACTTGTGAGCCACTATCAAACAAAGTATCAATCTTTTGTTGTTTGGAAACAACTCGAATATGGAAAAGCTCATGTATTTTTCTCTCATTCTCTTCATCAATAACAGATCGAGCAGAATTACTAGTAGATGCTTCAGAATTCTTACGCTTTATGCCTCTGGCTGCAATGGTTGTTTCATCTCCCGAGTCTGACCCTAAATCTTTTTGAATAGCTGCAGTAGTCTTCTTCTTCTTGCCCTCGAACTTCTTAGGCCTCAGCTCTGGATGCAAAATCCAACAATGTTCATCATCATGCCCATCCTTTTTATAGTGAGTGCATGAAGCTTTACTTTTCTGTGCACTGTTAGCCTTCGTTGCTTTCCACTTCTCATTTCTTTTCTCCTTGTTCTTGCTTGCAGTGGGTTGGGATGGTCCCCTAGATTTTAGATTTCCATTCTTTCCTCTAGCTTCTAGATGAGTAGCTTGTACAGATACCTCATCTATACTAGTGGGATTAAACATGAGGATGGTATGCCTCATGTAGCTATGTAGACCACCAATGTACTTCAATAGAGTCTCTGGTGAGTCTAATGAGATTCCTAGAATCAATGCTCTCTTTCTAAATTCTTGAGTGTACCCTTGCACACTTTTCCCTTTCAACTGCTAAAGAGTTTGCCAACTCATCATGGCTTGTTGCATGTAGGCCAATGGATAGAACTGTTTTCTGATTGCAGAAACAAATTCACTCCAAACAAAGATGGTCTTACCATGTCTTTTCATGTCAGCTTGGGTTCTACCTTCCCACCAAACCAAGGCAATGCCTCCTAGGTGTAGGCTTGCTAGCTGAATCTTGCTCTTTTCTGAGTCGATGTTTTGTACTGTGCAATAAACATCAATTTGTCTAATCCAATTGTCCAAATTTTCAGCATTTAGCTCTCCATCATATATAGGGAAATCAAATTTAACATCTATTTTGATCAAAGATGCTTTCTTATTATGCACAGGGCTATTAGGAGGGGTGAGGAAGCTTTCCTCTTTCCCTTTTCCTTTGGAGTGGTCATGGAAGTGAGGCTCATCTTCTTCTTTGTATTTTTTAGAACCTAATGAATCTTCATCCTAATGCTTTCTAAAGTCCCTATACATTTCTTCTACCATGGACTTTATGGCTAGGAAACTTTCTATGAATTGAGGGTCTGGCCCTACAAAACCTTCCTCTAACATTGTCTTCCGAGGATAGACTCTCCCAATTTCAAGATTAGTTTCGACCAACTCTCCTTCTCCTAATTTGAGCTTTGATCTAGTGAGCATTCAACATCTAAGCTAACACAAGCTTGTCTAACTTTACAGCCTTGAGCTCTAATACCACTTGATCTGAAAATCACCCTATGAATGATCTCAGTTAAGAATTATTAATTGAAGGTATTACAGACCCATGTGCTGGTGTGTGTCTATGTTATTTAGGCAACAGATTGATCAGATTGCAAATACACAGACACTTGAAATGGAAAACAGCAGAGAAATACAGTAAGAAAATACAAGAACACAAGAAATTAATAAGGAGTTCACCCTATCCTCCAAGGCTACATCTCTGGTCCAGCTCTCAGTGGTGGCCTTCTTTTATTGTGTCTTGAAGCAGAGAATTACAATGTAGGAGCTCAATATGAGTCTCTTGAAACAGAATTTGCTTGGCAGGGTGGTTCTTGGATGCCCCAAGCCACTAGAGTGCACAGACTCTTTCCCTTGCCAGCTTCTTTGACCTCTTTGGTCTTTAATGGAAAGAGCCCAGTGTGGTGCTCAGTCGTGACAGATCCTCCTAGGGATGGCTTGAATCTCTCAAGCTCTCTGGTGCTCGATGCTGCCTTTGGTCAGCTCGGCCCTCTGTGTTCTTTCTGCTTTTTGCTTCATTGTCTTCGTTTTCTCTGTTTTCTTCCTTTTCTTCTCCATCTTCCTCTCGGTGTTTGGTGTCTTCTTCTTTGTCTGTGCATGGCTTTAAAGCCATTTGAGCTCATGGCTATTCGATTCCCCTTCCACTTTCTTCGAATCGCCTGCTACAGCTTCGCTTGGAGTTCCCTGTCTCGGCATCATCATCAGGCTTGCAGGGAGTGGCCACCTGTCCTCCTACGTCTGCGCTATCTTGCTTCGTCGGTTCGGTTTTTTAGTTACGCCATGGAATGAGTCATCTACCACCTTGGCAGTCAAATTGGACGTCAAATTCTTATAGATCATGGATTAATCCCTTGTCGATTCCAGCTTTCCCATTGGATGCGATCTCAGCCGTTAGATCTGGATGCCCCAGATCCGATGCCATTCGCTCATTTCACACGGTTGACTTGCTCGACTATTAGCGCGTGATGAGCGGTGGTTTTCTCTCTCCTTTGCTTGCCACGCATCGAGTGTTGAGTGGAATCACTTCGTTTTTTTGAAATTTTCTTACTGCCCAAGGGTGCCCCTGATAAATACTACCAGTTTTTGGGAGCATGGATCCCGCCTTCACCTTTAGCCTTTTCCCCATGGTTTTCCTAGCTCCCATCCAGCCGAGCGCTCAAGGCCTCTCCTTCTTGAGGGGTTTTTCTCATCGATGCACGATTAGCACTTAGCACTAATCGTGCATCAAAAACTGTCTCCTTTTCCCAATCCGGGCTTCCTAGGGGCTAATTTTGCCTCTTGCACGGTCTCCATGGGCCTCAGTCAGTGCGCTTTGATCGAGGTCCTCGTCGTTCCACATTGGTTGCTAACTGCCACTGTTTAGAGGTGTTTCTAATCGCTGCTCTTAATTCTTTGAAGTCGAAGTTTTGTCCTAATTTGATACAGTCACGGTTCTCTGATTTTTCTTCATGGATCCAATTCGGATCAGTAGCAGAGTTAAAAATGGATAAAGAGAAGATGCTCCATTTAGCACAGGAAGTGATGGCATGTCACCCTCCCACTTCTTTTTACTCTTTATTTTTGCATGAATGCTTTCTTTTCTATTGTTCGGAAAGCATCTAGAAAGAAATTAGTCACGAGATTGAGGATAGTGTATAGTTCCTCCGAATATTGAGAGCCGATGATGTGCCAACTTAGCATTTGATGTGTGAGCTTTACATGCATGGGTATCTCTTACATGTTGAGAGAGAATTTAATTTGGTTCCATATGTGGGGGACATTCATTTAAGGGCCCTCACCTCTTACACTTTTATTAGATAAGCTGGCAGAAGGCTTCTGACACGTTTGAGTCAAATCAGGCCACAAAGCCTTTTATGGTAAGAGGAGAACCCGAGAGATCAGTGACTATGTATAATAAGCACGCTACATTTTTGGAAATTATGGGAAATAAGGAATGGATGATGAGGACACAAAAGTGGTGCATCGATATCTGTGTCAAACAATTGGTCACGTTTCAAGTTGAGGCCCTTGGTAGTTGTCAGAAAAGGTGGATGATGTCACCCACATCTGTCCAGAACAAAGAACCGTTTAGAGCACCAAATTTTGCATGAGCACTCAGCAGGGTGCTAAGATATGTGGCATGCATCCAAACATGTGGGGTTCGGTGCATGGGAATTCGATTTAGTACCATGTCCTATGGTTGCCAGTAGAGCACTACACCCCAGCCTATAATATACCATATGATTGGTGGAAGGAAGTTCTCCTCTTAGAGGGGTTTAAGGTCCTAGGAACAAAAATGGTCGAGGAATACGATCTCACCCAGCTTCAGGAAGCACATAGCCTATCCAACCCAGACCTGCGGAGACGACGAGCTACATGAGGGTGTGCAGAAGGTTAGTTAGGGGGAGATGTTGGGCATCAAATTGGCCTATCTTTTCCCTGCATTTCCACTCCTCTTTTCATCCCTTTTCTATTCATTCGCATATATTTACTGTGTATAAATATGAGGTAATTCCCCTTTATCGTCTCTTGGGATATTTAATTAATGAAGTAGATTCATGAGGGTTTTACCTATGCGAACCACTAAAATATGTTATTACTACAAATTATGGAGCGAAGATGTTGACTGCACAGCATATCGCAGCGGTTCCGAGATTCACAGTAGCTGATCGACCACGACGAAACAACATAACTGATTTGTAGTTGTTCTCACCCTGTTTTTGGATCATTCCTATTCTTGCTCTCTCAGCACTAGTCCTGTGATGGAAATGATATATATATTTGGGCATATAGTTGCCAGGTTTTGGGGAGAGATGTTATTCCCCTTTGTACTGTATAAAAGACGGGTCATTCCTATATCAGGGGTTAGTCAGACCCTGCATTGCATTGTAACAACATTATTCAAATTAATAAGATACAAACCTTTTTGCTGATCTATCGTTCGTTGTGAGTAACACAGCCTTGATCAGAGAGCTGGGCCCACTATTCTGATTAGGTGATGAGTGTTTCCTTATTTTGTGAGTATTGTTTATTGATGTTTTTATTTCTTGATTGCTGTTGCAGATTCCTTACATAACTATTAATACATTTTTAGGTTCTATAGTTGAGTTTCTATTTCTATTTTAGCAATGCTTTGATTGGTAATCATGAACCCTTGGTCGATGAAAGATTGTAACCTTTCCCCTGCATATACCTTGCATGTTGCCTTGAAAATAATACGCACTCGAATTGATACATTAATGTAGGAAAAGGGGTGGATAAATTGTCCATACCTGGACACCAACACTTGGTTCATTTCTCCTTTGGAGCATGTACATATGCATCACATCCAAATACCCTCATATGTGAAAGAGAGGGTTTCTTACCAGTCCATACCTTTTGAGTCTTATCATCCAACGCTGATGAAGGTGATCTATTGACCAGGTAACATGCTTTCTCCATCGTCTCTGCCCAGAATTCCTGTCCTAACTCAGCATCACTGAGCATGCTTCTTGCCATTTCCATCAACGTCATGTTCATTCTTTCTGCAACTCCATTTTTCTGAGGTGTATATGGAGTAGTCTTCTGCCATGCTATACCACACTTCTTACAGAATTCTTCAAATTCCTTACTGTAAAACTCTCCACCGTTATCTTTCCTCATCACCTTTATCTTCTTCTCTGTCTGGTTTTCAACCAGAGACTTAAATTACTAAAACTTGTCAAAGACTTTAGATTTCTTCTTAAGGAAATATATCCAGTATTCCTTGAGAAGTCATCTATAAATGATACATAGTACACAGACTTACCCAGTGATGGAACCTTCACAGGTCCAAACACATCACCGTGCACAAGCTCTAATATCTGTTTTGCCCTCTTATCGCCAGAGGGGAAACTCACCCGATTCTACTTCCCATATACACAATTTTCATATAAATCAAAATCCAGAGAGCTATTGCTCATACCTTCTACCATACCTTTACCATGAAGTATTTGAAGGCCCTAATCTCCAATATGTCCAAGCCTTTAATGCCACAGCATGGTCTTCTCTCCAGAGACCAGTAGATTTTCTACTCCACTTTCACGAACCATAGAACTGTTGCACCCATCAACAACAGTGTTACCTTGCAGCTTGTATAGAGTTCCAATCCGAACTCCCTGCATCAATACCAATGCTCCCCGAACCATCTTGCAAGTATCCTTCTCAAACATTGTTTTTACACCTGCATCATCTAGCTTGCTTACAGAAATCAGATTTCTAGCCAATGTAGGAATATGTAGAACACTCGGAAGTGTTCTAACCATTCCACCTTGCAACTTCAACTTTAATTTTACGCAACCAATGATTCTAGCCTTCCTATCATCCCCTAAGAATACATCACCACCATCGTATTTCTCATACTCGTGGAACCACTTTCTATGGGGAGTGAAGTGAAAGGATGCACCTGAGTCAATCAACCATGCCTCATGATCTACATGTGTACTTGAAGAAGCCAAGTACACATCCCCACCTTCATCTGAGGTGGTTTTTGCCTCTGTAGAAGGAGCATCATCAGATCCCTTTCCTTTGTTAGGAGCTTTAGATTTATAGTCCCTTTTGTAGTGCCCTTCCTTTCCACATTTCCAGCACACCACCTTTACAAGTTTTCCTGGAGATTTAGATATCCCTCTAGATTTAGATCTCCCACTTGATGACTTATTTTTGTTTCCTTTCTAGGACTGTCCTCGTATAGGCAAGGCATCACGATTCTAGGTCTCCACATTTTTCCGTCTCATCTCCTCCGTCAGCAATGATTAGACTATTTCATCAAACTGCAAGGCAGTTGCATTGCTACCTATTGCAATAACCAGAATATCCCATGAATCTGGTAGAGAACACAAAAATTAATGCACTTATCTTCATCTAAAATTTTGATATCAACAGACGATAACTAACTTACCACAGTATTAAATGCATTCAGATGCTCTATCACCGAGTCTCCATCTTTCATCCTGAAGTTATACATCTTTTTCCATAGGAACAATTTATTCACCAGAGACTTAGATTAGTACAAAGTCCCTAACTTGTCCCACAAAACCTTCACTGTAGCTTCCCCAAATACATTCAGCAATAATGAATCTGAGACACACAATCGCATTGTGCTCTTTTACTTCCGATCCAACTTCTTCCATTCTTCATCAGACACTCTCATTGGTTTAGTAATCGAATCTACCGCGACCCACTGACCTTTATCCACCAACAGATCCTCCATCTTGAGTTTCCACAACTCAAAACTCTGACCATTAAATTTCTCGATCTCTATCTTTCCACTACTCGCCATCTTCTTTCACCACTAGAATCGATCTTGCAAATCTCCCACTGAACAGGGTCTACCACAGGCCCGAGTGAAACCCCTTAGCAAAAAAGGCGTCCCCTTGAAGCCAAAACAACTCTGATACCAAATGTAGGTTTTAACCCCGTACAGAAATTACCTGCATACAAATTCTAAAACACAGAAAATAAACAATGCGAGAGCATAACACATAAAACACATATATAGAGAGATTTTCCCCTAGATCCCAAAACTGGGACTACCAGTTTGATTTTTCATTACATTCCTTTCAATGTTACAATACATATTTATACATTTCGAAGCATCCAATACCATGGACCGAAAACCATCACGTCCAAAACCATGGACCAAAAACCATCGCATCCAAAACTATGTGTGAAAATCATGCACAAAACCATAGGTAGTTCTGCCTAACCTAATATAGGGTCCAAAAAAAATTTCAAGGGGCGCTACCCTAGACCCTATAGAGGGTGCTACCCGCCCCCCTCAAAACCCCCACTGCGCAATCGGCACAACGAAGGGGGGGCTCCGCCCCCCCTCTAACCCCTTAGTTCACTATGTGGGCTAGTCGTGGAAAGAATAACACAACCCAATAGCTTTCCCCAGAGTATTCTTTTGTGTTTCATGTGTGATTGAATGTTCTTCTCTATTATATGTGTTTTGTTTGATCTTGCTCAAAATCGATTAAGCTTCCAAAAATTTGATATAGAAGTAGATTAAGTATTTTACTTTAGTACATTGCATAATCACGTTAATCTACAGTGAGAATTTCTACATGGTATTAGAGAAAAGGTGATCAAAGCAGAGAATAGTATACAAAAAAGGGAGAAGTTCGAAGTTTGAAGTTCTTGATTGTAGGTACAAAATCGATTTCTTGTCACACCTCAAAGTTCACCAATGGCGTTCAATGGATTGAGACTAAAGTATGCCGTGGATGGCAGCTCGAATTACATAGCATGGAAGGATCGCATGGAAGTGGTATTAGAGGACAATGGTTTGAAGGATTTCATTGATCAAGAAGTCCCCAAGCAAGCAATAGTTAATGCCTAAGAATTGAAGGAATGGAAGAAATGTGTGGCAAAAGCGAGGAGGATTCTTCTGGAGGGAATTCGAGACCATATTATATCGAGTCTCCATGGGAAGGAGACTCTATTTTCAATGTGTAAGACATTGAAGGACCTATATCAGAACAACAACAACCAGAGGAAGTTGGCGCTAAAGGACAAGCTTCAAAAAATCAAGTGTGAAAAGGGTGACACAATTTCTACATATCTGAACAAGCTCACCACCTGCAGAGATGAGCTTGGAAGTGTAGGAATCATGACAGCTGATGATGATATGGTGAATCTTGCTCTCCTCGGTCTTCCTAAGAGCTGGCATAGCTACCAGGACTTAGTGAATGGAAGAGAGAAACTATCGGATTGGGAATGACTATGGTCAGATCTGATGCAGGAGGAGATCAGGAGAAGCACCAGAGATGGTTCTTCATCTAAGCATGATGATGAAGAAAATATAGCCTTAAACACATATTTCATTAAATTTGGAATTTTTTTATTACAATGACATCAATAGAATTAAGGTTTTTGGTTATTTTGAAATTCCAGATTCATCATTTAATTCCCAATTTAATGAAATATGTGTTCTTAGCAAGTAAAGCACAGAAAGGGAAAGGGAAGGATTCCCATTCCAAATTGAGTTCCTCCCATGGTGGGAAGAAGATTGACAAATCTAAAGCGAGATGCTTTAATGGTCATGAGGTGGGCCATTATGCAACTAATTGTCCATTGAAGAAATCCAAGAAGGGATCCTCAAAAGGATCAGATGGTGAGGCATTGGCCTCACATTTTGAATTGGATTTTACCCTCATCACATGCATGATTTCATCGATGGTGGGTTGTGTTTGGTACCTTGACAGTGGAGCCTCATTCCACATGACTAGCGATAAGAGTTTATTCATTACCTTGGAGGAGAAAGACCTCCAGATGCACATAGAGATGGGTGATGATGGGAAGTACTATGTTTTAGGTGAAGGTATGGTTGTGTTTTAGAGGGAGCATGGAGCTCCTCTCACCCTGACTAATGTAAAGTATGTGCCTGGACTGAAGAAAAACTTGGTATCGGTCGCGATGCTGGAAGACAAAGGTTATGATGTAGTCTTCAGTAAAGGAAAGGCATTCTTGATACACATAGCCACAGGTCAGACCAAGAGGATTCAAATTTGAGTGAAGAATCTCTACAAGCTGGAGGTAGATGACCATGCTGCATTGAGTTCTAAAGTAGAATTGGTGCAAAGCCAAGATATTGGCAAGTTATGACATAGAAGGTTGGGCCACTTGCATCATGGGGCCTTCAAGATAATGCAACAGATTTCTACCAGACTTCCCAAAGGTAAACTTGAGCAAGTGGACACATGCGAAGGTTGTACGTTGGGTAAGTATGAAAAATCTTCCTTTCAGGATCGAGACAGTCGAGCTGAAGCAATCTTGGAGCGAGTTCATATAGATGTGTGTGGACCATTCTCGATAGCCTCCATCGCTAAACAAAGGTATTATGTGATTTTCATTAATGATTTTTCTCGTAGATGCTGGATCTATTTCATGCAGAAGAAGGATCAAACCTTATCAAGGTTTTGTGAGTTCAAAGCTTTGGTTGAGAAAGAATCGGGAAAGAAGATCAGGGCCTTGTGAAGCGACAATGGTGGAGAGTATGTCTCTCAAGAGTTTAAGGACTTCTGTGTTGTAGAAGGAATTAAACGAGAGTTGACGACACCTCATAACCCACAGCAGAATGGGGTGGACAAGATGAAGAACAGAATGATTGTGGGGGCAGCCCGGGCGATGCTGCATGCCCAAGGTCTACCACTTCATTTCTGGGTTAAGGCATGTAACATAGCAGTTTACTTGCATAATAGAATCCCACATCACATACTTGGGATGTAGACACTAGAGGAAGCTTTCTCCAGGAAGAGACCCGGTGTGGGTCATTTCAGGGTCTTTGGCTCATCAGTTTATTGCCATGTGACCAAGGATGCCCAGAAGAAGCTAAAGTCGATTGCAGATCTGGGGATACTTGTGGGGCACGCTGATACTCCCCACAACTATCGGGTGTATTTTCCTACCAGTTAGAGGACAATGGTTCACATAGATCTTAAGTTCTATGAGCTGAAGGCCATGCAAATTTCCCTTGAGAGGGAACTCAAGTTGCAGGTAGAGGAGCAACTTTTGGTTCCTAAGGAGGAGTAGCCTTAGACTGATGCGGAGCAGCTGCATGCTGAGGTTCCAGGAGTGGAGACATCCACTCATGCAGAGTCTTCTAGAGAGGGGCGGAAACAGACAAGGGAGGCTAACAAATTGTTGATGGATGCTAGAGAGAATGTGGGAGAGCCATCTTCTCAACGCAGATAGAGGAGGTCACTTGAGCGATACACTGGTTACATGGCCCTTGTTGGGGAATGTGTAGAGACCAAACCATCTTCCTTTGAGGAAGCAGTGCAGTAACCAGTTTGGGTTGATGGTATGGTGGAGGAGTATGACTCCATAGTTCGGAACAGTGTTTGGGATGTTGTTCCAAGACTAGAGAACAAGTCAGTTGTGAGTTCCCGTTGTATTTACAAGGTGAAGCATGCTGCTGATGGTAGTGTGGAGAAACATAAGGTAAGGATTTTTTCCCATGGTTTCTCACAGATCGAGGGGATCGACTATGATGAGACTTTTTCTCCTGTAGCAAGGTACTCATATATCATATCGATGTTGGTACTATCAGCACAAATGGTCTGGAAGATCCATCAGATGGATGTGAAGACTACATTCCTCAATGGAAACATTAAGGAAGAGGTGTACATAGAGCAGCCATAAGGATTTGAGACCTTCGATCATGAGTCGCATGTGTGCTGACTCAAGAGAGATTTGTATGGGTTGAAGCAAGCACCTCATGCTTGGTACACCAGTATCGGCAACTACTTCACCGGGTTGGGCTTCACAAAGAGTGAAGCAGATGTGAACTTGTACCACATCATGGTGGAAGGTAAGAAATTGATCATTGTTCTTTATGTTGATGATCTGATATTGACAGGTGATGATCAGTTGATCATGTCTTGCAAGGAGGACCTTGCAAGAGAGTTCGAGATGAAAGACATGGGTCTCATGCACTACATTCTAGGCATGGAAGTGTGGCAGAAGGATGGGGAAATGTTTGTGTCTCAAGGCAAGTATGCTAATGAGTTACTCAGGAGATTCCACATGGAGAAGTGCAAGCCCATGTAGACTCCTCTAGCAAGTAACTAGAAGAAGGAGCATGCTACTTCAAGAGAAGTAGTAGAAGCTACTATGTATCAGTAGCTTGTGGGTTCACTAATGTACTTAGTGAACACACGTCTAGATTTGTGCTTTGCGGTGAACCAGCTAATTCAAGCTATGGTTCAGCCTACCAAGATGTTTTGGAAGGCAACGAAGCATGTTTTGAGATACCTCAGAGGCACATCTCAGTTTGGATTATGGTACAGACAGTCAAAGGGAGTGAAGTTACAGGGCTTCATAGATGCAGATTGGGCAGGGAGTCCATCAGATCAGAAGAGCACAATAGGAGGAATTTCAACCTTGGTTCAGCTGCATTTTCTTGGTACAACAGGAAACAGAGGTCAGTTGCACTTAGCTCAGCAAAGGTTGAATACATGGCTGCAAGTCAGGCAACATGCGAGGCCATTTGGATGCGGAAAATTCTAGTTGGTTTGTTTTATCAAAGGATGGATCCAACTGTGATCTATTGTGATAATCAGAGTTGTATCAAACTCTATGAGAATCTAGTATTTCATGACAGGTCCAAGCATATTGACATTCGGTATCATCATCTCAGAGGCTGTGTGGCAAGGAGGATCATGTTGTTACAGTATATTTCAACCGAGGAGAAATATGCTGACATTTTGACTAAGGCATTGTTAAAGTGTAAATTCGAGTTCCATAGAGACAGGATCGGGGTGACATACAATCCCTTTCTTGTTGAGAGGGAGTGTTGAAAATAGAAACAAGAAATGCTAAAAATAACATTGCTATAGATAGCATTTCAGGATATATTCCAATTTTAAGTTGTCTTTGAATTAAAATTCGAATTTAGTCTCACTAGCTATTTGAAAAATAATTAATTAATTCATATTGAATTAATTAGTTGGTGAAAATCAAACATGAAGTCTTTGTGAAGACATGCAACAGTTATCCCTTTGATTGAGGAAGTTAACCCTTAATTAAGGAGATAAGGATGAGTTGTATTTGAGTTGTAATTAGTTAGCCCAGTTAATTGAGTTAAGTCCAGTTAAATTAGTTCCAAATAGTTTGAGGAACTAATTGTGAGTTCAGTGAGTTAATGCATTCATGCATGAAACTAGTGTTCTCCAGATAACTGAATATTCTCTCATAAATAACTTATGCATGTCAATTCAAAGAAAGGCCCAGTTGAGATTAAAGGCAGGGGCAGTGTACTATCAGTTGCTAGAATATTCCCATGTGAATATTTCTTTCATGTAGAAGGAATTCATTCCTTGAGGATTATGTAGTTACTACAGAGGTCAGAGCAGTGTGTGAGGTGAGAATCACACAAGTGGTAGCTGAAGGACCCAGGAGAAACTGTGCAAGGAAATAGGAGGCTTGGAGAACTAAAGGAAGGCATATGTGTTTTCTATTCTATCTATGAGCAACAGTAAGGGATTGTACTGAGAACTGGATAGCTTAAGAGCTAAATCTTTGTGTAATCCTAAGATATTTCCACTTGTATGATAATACAGATAGCAGGGTTTTTAGCTGAGACTTTCCCCAGAGTATTATTTTTTGTTTCATGTGTGATTGAATCTTCTTCTCTATTATATGTGTTCTATTTGATCTTGCTCAAAATCGATTAAGCTTCCGCAAGTTTGATTGTAGAAGTAGATTAAGTATTTTGCTTTAGTACATTGTATAATCAGCTTAATCTACAGTGAGAATTTCTACAGTTTCCTTGGTATTTTTGTTGTTATTATGTTGGTTATGAACATGTATTATGATAGTGGCTATGTATGGATCTCATCATGTTTTTACTTGTAAATGAATGAAAAATGTATCTGTGGCCTCATAGATGAAATTGCAGCTAATGTGTTGAGGCATCAATGCTTCTTAGCGATTCTTAGATAAGTATGAGACCCCTATGCTTAGTTACGCTGTTAGGACTTGTAGCTTTCATGTTTGTGACATGTTTGACAAAATTCTTGTCATGGTTAGTAGGGATTCAGTCTAGTCCTTGCTAATGTTTTTGTAAATGTATCTTTGTTCCGATGTGAAATTTAATTTCTGAACCTGTCATTGAGTTCTTGGTAGTGACTTGAGCTCTAGGCTTAAAAAAGGGCACAAATACCAGAGTCGCGGGCATAGAAATGGGGAAAAAGTCCCCAAAAGCTCCCTCACCCTTGTTGTGGGAGCTTCTAGAGCCTCTGAGACACACCATTGTCCATATCAAGGAAGCGTATAGGGGTTTTATTCACTAAAACTTCAATTGGTCTCAAGGGCTGGTTACTTCTATGGTTGGGATGGCTCCTAGGAGTTTTGTTGCTAATGTGGAAGGTCTGTGTGGTGTGTTTTTGTTGATTCCACTTCCTTAAGGTGACTTAGGAGGTTGAATCCTATTTTAGTGGCATCTTGTCACATATTTACCCCAGTTGGCCAATTACTTAGGTAGATGTGGGATGAGGGTGTTAGAGAGTGGTATGAGAGCATGGTTCACCCCTTGGACTAGATGGGCCATGTGTGTTGGTCATGCATTCATGTCAATTTCACATGTGTTAATTATCCTTGTCGTCTATATGTTTGTTGCATATAAATGGTGTTGGTCATGCTTGTAGTGATGTCACCATGTGAAAGAGGATGTGGTTGTTGTGAAGTGTTTCGTCATGAGTTTATGATTGGTTATGCACTTCTATGTGTGTCAATGCTTACATATTGTCAAATGTGCATTGATATGGTTGTTGATGTCATGCATGAGGTCATGGTATGTGTAGTTGATATGGTCATGCATTAATGACTGGACTCGATCTAGAATGATGGTTATAGGGTTATATTCTTTTGTATTATACGTATATATGACGTCATGATTATATTATACATGTATTACACTGATTCGTTGATCTTGTAGAAGAGGTATCCTCCCCTAATTATGCTAAGGTAATTTAGTTTATTGTGATTTGGTTTAGCTGACATGATATACCTTGCAGGAAGAATATCAAAGATGAATAACATAATGATATACTATAGCTCACAAGATTCTCCTTATGGGTCAGATGAGAAATGTGGTGTTGGGAATACTTTTGAATTAGCAGATACACTGAGAATATTGAAGGCAAAAATAAGGAGCTGCAAAGCAGACAATGACATAATCATACAAGAATAGGAGAAACAAGAAGAGGTAAATGTAGTGATACTTCAGAGTTTGTTAGAATTGCAACGATAGGGATCACTTTATATTAGCCATGAGCAGGAGGACAAAACTAATGGGGGCATATGACAGTAGATCTCATGGTGGGAATAGGTTGGATAGAGATGACACTATTAGAGATGGAATATTGTTGGATAATCATGATAAGAGAGGATGGATAGAGGTATTATTCTAGTTCTAGTTTTGACAGGCATCATGATCATCATATTATCACCCTTATAGGAGGAGTGATAGGGGATACTTGCTAGACGTGTTTAAGAATGAAAAGACACCTATTTTTGATGGAAACTTGAAGAAACCAAAATATGGAGAGGCTTGGATACTTGGGATGAACAAGTTCTTTGAGTTGCATGAGTACACAGAAAACATGAAGGCCAAAATTTTTATCTTCAGCCTGAAAGATAAAACATATATCTGGTGGGAAAACGTGAAACAGGTCAAAGAAATTAGGATGGAGGACTTGAGTTGGCATGAGTTCAAGAGGCTTTTTAGGAAGAAGTACTTTCCAGAAAGGAAGTACGACAGTAGGGATAAAGAATTCTATGAGGTAGAGATGGGATCAATGATATATGAGGAGTATACGACCAAGTTCCTAGATCTATTGAGGTATGTACCATATCCTAAAGATGAGAAGGATAAATTTCAACATTTTGTTAATGGTTTTCCATTAGCATTTAATAATCGAATTGAGTATGATGAGCCTTGGTCACTTGAGGAGGTTATTGGGAAATTGAAACATTGCTATGAACATTCAAAGCATAAGAATGAATCTCAGCAAGGATGGAAAGGGAAGGATAAGGATAAAGGTAAGGGTAAATGGCAACCAAAAAGAACAATGCCTCAGAATGCATAAGAGAAAGAGAATGCAACACCTTACAAGAAGTTCAATGTAGCTAGACAATGACATGGATCAAAACAACAACATATAGGTGATGGTACTGGATGGTTGGAGTGTTGGACATGCAATAAGGAACACCTTAAGAGAGATTGTCCATAAAATCAGGGTGGTAGGCCTTATTGTTAGAAATTATATATTACGGAGCAATGGAACACATAAAATATTGTAGAAATATAAACACAGAAAATGCATAAAACAAGAGAGACACAGATATACGTGGTTCACCCAGTTTGGGCTACGTCCATGGAGAAACAACCAGTCCTTCCTTTTATATTATCCAGCAAACTGAAGGGATACAACCTACAGCAGATCCACTGTAACACCCTCTTCGCTCTCAATCTCCTCTCTCTTTCTTACTCAAAATACAGATCTACATAGACGAAATACAATTCCCTCATATATAGTGAGGGGTTTCCTTCTAGGGCAAAAAACCCTAAATTAAACATAACTTCTACCGTCATATCTCTGCCTAATGAACGGCCCAGATTGACTAGAAATTACTATACTTTTACAAGGCAATTTTACATCTATTCTTAGCTTCGGGGGTGCTGCCCCCAAAACCCCCCGCCAGGGGGGGGCTCCCCAAAGGTCGTAGCCGCCCCCCCAAGACCCCCCTGCAGTGAATATTTTACAGGTGGTGTTGTCGCCCCATTTCGAACTAGGGTCCAATGCAGCAATACCTTTGAATGCAGAAGATAATCAAGCTCCACACCCAACACTCATATCTATAGTGCATAGGAGTCATAGACTATTGGGTATGTTGGAGAGAGAATTCATTGTATCTATGCAGTGTTGGACAACAAAAAGGCAAACCATCAAGCATTTATCATTGAGATGGATAGAAAGATTTGTGATCAAGTTGTTTCTATTTTGATTGAGCCTAGATCTAATTGTAGTTATGTTATTCCTTACTTGGTGGATAAGTGTGGTTTGAATAAAGAAGAACATGTAGAATCTTGGTTAGTGTAGTTGGCTACATGTACAAAGAAAAGAGTTCATCATTGGGTAACAACTTGTGCATTTCAGTTGAATGGCATGTCTACATCAGCGAACTTGAATGTATTGTTTTTGGGATCATATAATATGTTATTGGGTATGGACTCTCTATACCTTCACAGGACCAAGGTGGATTGTTATGACAAAGCCACTGCTTGGATGACAATGGGGGACCAAGAGTCTTACAGGGAAAGAAAAAAGCCACATCGGTTAGGATGGTGACAGCTATGCATGCCAAGTGTAGTTGCAGGAAAGGGTGTGTGTTATTTTTAGTACATAACTCTAGTGAAAAAGGTAAGGAAGTTGAGGATAAAGATGTTTTGAGTAGGTACCTAGTCCTACAAAAGTTTCAGGATGTATTTCTAGCAAATATTTCAAAGTTTCCACCTCACGGGGAAGTAGACGTTTCTATTGAGTTGGTGCCAAGGATAGCTCCAACATCAAAATCACCTTACAGGATGAGCACACATGAGTTGGTAGAATTAAAATTGCAGTTGAAAGAGATGCTTAAAAATGATACATTAGGCCAAGTGTATTGCCTTGGGGTGCACCGGTATTGTTTGTGAAGAAGAAGGATGGTACCCTCAAGCTATGCATTGACTAGACGAAGTTGAACAAAGTGACCATCAAGAACATATACCTATTGTAGAGGATTGATTACTTATTTGATCATCTCAAGGGAGCAGTAGCGTTTTCAAAGATTGATCTGAGATCCAGATATCATCAGGTATGCATTAAAGAGGAGGAAATTTACAAGACAACTTTCCAGACCAGGTATGGGCATTATGGGTTTGTTGTAGTTCCATTCAGTTTGACTAATGCTCCAAATACCATTATGTGTTTGATCAATAATGTGTTGTGTCCCTATTTTGACAAGTTTGTTATTGTGTTCATTGATGACATATTGGTATATTCTAAAAATGAGGAAGAGCATGTCAAGCATTTGGAAACAGCGTTGAGGTTGTTGATAGAGCATCAATTGTATGCTAAGCTCAACAAGTGTAGTTTCTTTTAGAACAAGGTATATTAATTGGGACATGTTGTCTCCAAGGAAGTGGATCTAGAAAAGGTAAGAGCTATCATGGAGTGGGAAACTCCTAGAAATGTAGATGAGGTGAGATCCTTCTACTATAAATTATATATTACAGAGCAATGGAACACATAAAATATATTGCAGAAGTATAAACAAAAAAAAAAAACGCATAAAACAAGAGAGACAAAGATATATGTGGTTCCCCCAATTTGGGCCATGTCCATGGAGAAACAACTACTCCTTCCTTTTATATTATCCAACAAAATGAAAAAATACAGCCTACAACAGATCCATTGTAATTCCCTCTTCGCTCTCACACAATCCCCTCTCTCTCTGTCACTCAGAATATGGATCTACATATACGCAATACAATTCCCTCATATATAGTGAGGGGTTGCCTTATAGGGCAAAAAACCTTAAATTAAACATAAGTTCTATCATCAGATCTCTACCTGATGAACAGCCCATATTGAATACGAGATTACAACATTGTAAAAGGCAATTTTACATCTATTTTTAGCTTCAAGGGCATTGCCCCCGATCCCCCGCTGGGGGGGCTCCCAAAGATCATAGCCAGCCCCCTGGACCCCCCTTGCAGTGCAAATATTATCATCGGCATTGCTGCCACATTATGAACTGGGGTCCAATGCGATGATACCTCTAAATAAAGAAGATAATCAAGCTCCACACCCGACACCTTCATGCGATTGGTAGGTTATTACAGGAGGTTCATCAAGAAATTCTCACATATTTCTTATCCTATTACATCATTGCAGAGGAAAGGTAAGAAGTTTGAATGGACATAGGAGTGTGAGGCTAGTTTTGAGCAGCTTAAGTAGTTGCTAACACATGCTCTAGTGTTAAAGATCATAGATACAGACAAAGAATTTGTAGTATATATAGATGCTTGCAAGAGAGGACTTGGTGGAGTCGTTATGAGGAAAGACAGGTAGTGTACTCTAAGTCACAGAAATTAAATGAGAAAAAGCAGAACTATCTGACACATGATCTTGAGCTAGCAACAATCATACATGCATTGAAGATGTGGAGGCACTATCTTCTTGGTAGGAGGTTTTTATTGATGAGTGATCACAATGGATTGAGGTATCTATTTGACTAGCTAAATTTGAACACTAGATAAGCTAGATGGTTGGCCATGATCAGTGAGTTCGATTTTGAGATCAGATACATCAAAGGAAAAGTGAAGAGGGTCATAGATGCTCTTAGTAGGTGAGTACAAATAACTCATATAGCAGCTATGAGTTCCTATGGGACCGATCTTTAGGATAAGATCTTGTAGGTAGGTCAATAGGATGCCAGGTACATGGAGCTTAGGCACAATTACAACAGAGTACTGGTATGGATACAGGTAGTGATACAGTTGAAGGTGTACAATATGTGGACTATTGTCTCATGAAAAATGGATTGATCAAACTTAGAGATAGGATATATGTGCCACACAACAGTAAGTTCAAGAATGTGATATTGAGGGTGTTTCATGTGAAACCATATTTAGGTCACCTAGGCTGTCAGAAGACATTGACCATAGTGAAGAAGTTTTATTGTTGGCTAAATTTGAGGAAGGATGTAGTAGAGTTTGTGGCTAGGTGCTTGGATTGTTAGTAGGTGAAGGTAGAGTGTAAGCATCCAGATGGACTACTACAACTGATTGTAATTCCATAATGGAAATGGTAGGTCATTTCCATGGAATTTATCACAGGTTTGCTTAGGAAAGTGAGACAACATGATTCCCTCATGCTTGTGGTGGATAGGTTGACGAAGGTTGCACACTTCAATCCAGTGAAGTTTACATTCTCAGCTAGCGATGTAGCATAGGTATTCATTAGAGATGTGGTTAGGTTGCATGGTATTATGAAGAAGATTGTATTAGACAGGGATGCTAAGTTCACTTCCAAGTTTTGGAAGGAGATGTTTGTAGGATTAGGGACAGAGTTCGCCTTCAATACAACTTATCATCCGCAAACTAACGAACACACAGAAAGGGTCTATAGAATATTGGAGGACATATTGAGGATGTATGTGATGCATCAACAATGGAAGTGGGAAGAGTATCTTCCATTGGTAGAGTTATATTACAACAATGAGTATCAAGAATCATTTAGGATGAGTCCATTTGAGGCTTTGTATGGGATGAGTTGGAATACTCCCATTGGTTGGAGCGATCCGATGAACAAGGTGTTGATTGGACCAGACATGTTCATAGACATGTAGTAGGAAATGCAGGTGATCAAGAATAATATAAAGGTAGCACAAGATAGGCATAATATCTATGTAGATCGGAACATGATTAAGGAGTTTAAGGTTGGGGAACATGTGTGCTTATGCATCAAATCAAAGAAGAGTTCCTTGCCAATTGGATCATGTGCTAAGTTGGCACCATGGTTTTGTGGACCTTTCAAGATTCTTGAGAGGATTGTACCAGTAGCTTCTCGACTTGCATCACCTCTGAAAGTGAAAATCCATGATGTTTTCCATGTGTCATTGCTTGAGAAGTATGTTAAAGATGTTGATCATGTGATTGACTAATCTGTATTACAGGTGGAGTCAG
The DNA here is from genome assembly GCA_031772625.1 of Pinus tabuliformis. NCBI lineage: Eukaryota > Viridiplantae > Streptophyta > Pinopsida > Pinales > Pinaceae > Pinus > Pinus tabuliformis. The sequence continues at coordinate 103,637,961 of CM062810.1, forward strand.
AAGGAGAATTCCAACTGGAACCCTAGTGTATATTATAGAAAAAGACGCTCATGCTCCGAAACTGGGCAATCGAGTAGGTTAAAGTGTAGTGGAAGAAATTTGGGCTCGATGAAGCTACATGGGAAATGGCGGATCAGATGCAGGCTATGTATCCTTCATTGTTTGCTAGTTGAGGCAAAGCAGTTTTGGTATGATGTTTGGTATATGTTCTAGCATATGTTTGGGTGATGTTTTGATATATGTACATATGTATGTGGATGTAAATACCACCATGAGATATGTTATAAAGCTCAAATAAGCGGTATGGGTGTCATGTTATTATGATGTTGTGTTGTCATGAAGCTTTTCTTCTCAGCAGAGTGATTATTGTAAATTTTTCAATGAGCTAAGTTATAAAGTTCCATGGGTAGTATGTTTTATTTTCAGTGGTTTTGCTAAGGTATAGATATGGTTGAATGCCAAGGATGATGTCCCCCAAGGGGGAGGGTTCTATAATAGCCCTGGTGAAAATTACATTAAATAAAAGTTAATAAAGGAAAAATAATAACCACGGTTGATAGGACACTTATTCCAAGCTGAATGTTGGGCAAGACATCCTAGTGTGGGTGTTCATTGGTTTATTATGGATAGGAAATTGGCAAAGTCAATGTCAAAGGATTTGAAAAGGTAAAATGACATTTTTGGGACATTTATTTATGAAAATAATGGAAATTAGGAGAAAAGTAAGGTGAAATATCACAGGTTGCATGTGAGGAGGAAAATGAAGGAAAATAATGGAAAATGACAAAAATAGAGGTCTTATTAATAAAAAGGCTTATGAGGATCAGTTGTCAGTTCAGTTTTGGAGCTCTCTCATTCTCTCTCTCTCTCTCTCTCTCTCTCTCTCTCACTCGTAGATGCTTAGAGTTTTCTTGGAGAACTTCGGCATTGGATAAAGAAAGGAAAAAGAGGCAAGAGGAAAGAAGCAGAAAGCAAGGAAGAGTAGGATCAAGTAGCTATAGTAGGATTCTTTGCAAGTATCGATTTGCATATATGATTTCATTAGTAGATTTGGCATGCATGGTATTGCATGTGGTTCTTTGTTTTCATGGCATGGGTTTTTCCAGGTGTGACAGGGTTTTCAGCCTAGCCTTGCCATTTATGGATAACCATGGTGTGATGGGTTTCTCATGCTTTGGTTGAACTAGATTGCTGGATGGATTCAAAGCTGAGTGAGGAGGATCTCTGAAAGAAAGAACACATGCTCTAGTGATCCTTGAACCAGATAGTGGATTGCGGTAAAGCCACTAGCCTAGTGACCCCTGAACCAGACTGTGAGTTGCGGTAACGCTAGGTATTGTGTACCTTGGTGGGCCTAGGAATCCTCCATTGGTTAATGGAGGTATATATGGTAAAGCCTAGAGGTGGCTTCCCTTAATTACGCCTAGGAATCCTTGTCGATGAATGGCAGGATATACGATAAAGCCTAGATGGTGGAGTCTCGTTTAGGACCTAGTGATCCAGTGTGCATTGCGGTGAAGCCTAGAGACTAGGAGATAGGGAAATTCCTTACGGTGTAGGTGGATAAATCTGGTGGCATCCATGCTTACTTTATGGCCTAGTGATCTGGGATGGATTATGGTAAAGCTTGGTTCTATTGATGAGGGTGAGGTGGTGTAGCCTTGGGAAGCCCTGGTTGAGTTTGGTTTTAATTCCCACATTCATGCTTGGAATATGACATGGGGGTAATTGGGTGAAAGAAAGATTTGGTTTAGGTGGTTTGTGGAAGTTCCAAACCTGGTTGGTCATTGAATTTATTAATATGAGGTTATTTCTTGTTATTTCATGAGTATTATACCTGTTCATATGTGGATTATATGGATGTTGTTTCCTTGGTATTTATGTTGTTATTATGATGGTTATGAACAAGTATTATGGCAGTGGCTAGGTATGACTCTTATCATGTTTTTACTTGTAAATGAATGAAGAATGTATCTATGGCCTCATAGATGAAATTGTAGCTAATGTGTTGAGGCATCAATGCTTCTTAGCGATTCTCAAATAAATATGAGACCCCTACACTCAGTTATGTTGTTAAGACCTGTAACTTTCATGTTTGTGACATGTTTGACAAAATGCCTGCCATGGCTAGTATGGGTCTAGTTTATTCCTTGTTGATGTTTTTACAAATGTATCTTTTTTCTGCTATGAAATTTCATTTCTGAACATGTCATTGAGTTATGGGTAGTTACCTGGGCTCTGGGCCTGAAAAAGTGGTACAAATCCCAAATTTACAGGTACAACACTGGGGGGAAAAGTTCCTGGAATCTCCCTTGCCCTTGGTGTGGGAGTTTCTAGAGCCTCCCAGATGCACCCTTGTCCATATCAAGGGAGAGTCTAGGGGTTTGATGCACTAAAACTTCAGTTTGTCTTAGGGGCTGGTTACCTCTATGGTTGGGATGGCTCTTGGGAGTTTTGTTACTGATGTGGAAAGTTTGTATGGTTTGTTTCCATCGATTCCATTTCCTTAAGGTGACTTACGAGGTTGAATCCCATTATAGTGGCCTCTCATCACATATTGACCCTGGTTGGTCGGTTACTTGGGTAGATGTGGGATGAGGGTGTTACAATGAGTTCTCAAGTTAATTTGATTTTAGAAGATATTCCCAAGAAGTTTGGTATGGAAACAAAACCTCATCCAAAACCCTGCCCTCTTGGTTGGGTATGTGACAATACAAAACTCACTGTAACTAAGAAATGTAGGGTTAGATTTACCATTGCTTCAAAATTGATAGATGAGGTTGATCTAGATGTTGTCCCACTAGATATTTGTGGCATAGTCTTGAGAATCCTGTATTTGTATGATAGGAAAGCAAAAATTTTCTGGCATGAGTACAAATACCATCTCACCAAGAATGGGGTGGGGTTCATTGTCAAGGCTCACTACATGAAGATAAATTCAACACTTGGTAGTGTAGGATAGATGAAAAGGCTCACCAATTCTAGGAAAAACTATATTCTCATGGTTGTGAGGGAAAAATATGTTGAAGTATTAGATGCTTTCAAAGGTTATGGTCCCTCTCACAGGAAAGCATCATATGATGTTGTCTCTAACTGTGATGAGATTTTTCAGGAACCAAGTGGGTTGCATCCTAAAAGGGAGATCCAACATGAAATTCATCTCCAATAAGATTCCCTTTTACCAAATGTGGGCATATACAGGTTATCAGCCGTTGAAATGGAAGGAATCAAGAAGCAAGTACAAGACTTGTTGAACCAAGCAGTCATCAAACCTAGCTCATCTCCGTGTGGTTCACCAATTATGTTGGCCCAAAAGGAAGACGAGACATAGAAGATGTGCATGGATTATCAGGCTCTCAACAAGATCATGGTGAAAAACCGTTATCCTCTCCCTCATATAGATTATTTACTTGAGCAATTAAAGAATGTTGTTTATTTCACTAAGTTCGATTTGTGTAATGGCTACTATCAGATCAGAATTGCAGATCATGATGTGTATAAAACTGCCTTTAAGACCAAGAAATGGTTGTTCGAGTGGTTGGTAATGCCATTTGGGTTTTGCAACGCCCCAACTACATTCATGAGGGTAATGAATTATGTCTTTTAGCCCTTCCTAGATGATTTTGTGGTTGTGTAACTAGATGATATACTTGCTTTCAACAAAACATGGGATGATCATGTAAAACATGTCAAACAAGTGCTTGATATTTTCCAAAAGTAGAAACTGTATGTAAAATTGTCCAAATGTGAATTTGGAAAAACTTCTCTAGTGTCTTTGGCTCTATTGTTGGAGGAGGTCAACTGAAGATTGATCCTTCAAAACTTGATGTAGTTTTTAAATGGCCTAAGCCTACCAATGTTACAAAAGTAAGAAGCTTTTTGGGTGAAGTCCAGTACTAGAGGAGGTTCATATCCAGCTTATCCATCATTGCATCTCCTCTGCATGCCTTAACTAGTGTGAAGCATACATTTAAGTGGGGAGGAAAGAAGTAGAAATATTTCGACACCCTAAAAGAAAATATCAGTACTGTGTCAATACTAGCCTTGCGTGGACTTCAACAACCATTTGAGATTGAGAAAAATGCCAATGGTTATGCTATGGGTTCAATTATGATGCAACATCAGAAACTGGTTTGTTACCATTCAAATACCTTCTCTCAAGTTGTTATACACTATCCCACTTATGACAAGGAGTTGTATACTTTGTTTCAAAGAATTAATAAATGGAAGATTTACTTGATTGGGAAGGAGATTATCATTCATACAAACTACCAACCATTATAGTATCTCTAGTCACAAGCCAAGTTACAACCGGTTCGTCATTTCAAGTGTATGGGATTCCTTCAATAGTTCGATTAGGTAATCAAGTACAAGAAGGGTACAAGTAATAAAGTAGCATATCTGCTCTCTAGACGTCTTGCTTCTACGTATATTTTTTTTGAAAAATGCATCTTTATCTTATGAATGCTACATTGTTGATGAAAATTTTAAAGAATTTTAAGAGAATATAACCCGTGAATCATAGGTGGAAAACTACCATTTGCAGGGAAAACTACTTTACCACCTTGGAAAGCTATGCATTCCTACAAGTGAAAGATTCCATGTAATTTGAGAAGCTCACACTTCTCTTGTCTCTAGTCATTTTGGTGTAGGAAAGGCTATGCCTCACTTGCAAAGGTTTTTTTATTGGCCATGTATGAAAGATTATAACTAAATATGTAAAGGGGTATCTGATGTGCTCTATTTGTAAGCCCACTAGTAGAAAATTAGGGTTGTACACACCATTCCTTGTTCCTTCTCATCCTTAGGAGAGTGCCTTCATGAATTTTGTAGGACGATTTCCTTTGTCTAGGAAAGGTCATTACTATTTGTATGTCATGGTGGATAGATTCAGTAAGATGTGAGTCTTAATCCCATGTAAGAAGCAAATTATTATTGAGTAGACTACTCAACTTTTCTTTCAACGTGTATGGGTCCATTTTGGGCTCCTCACATCCATTGTTTCCGATCAAGACTCTTGATTCCTTGGAGAGTTTTGGACAAGCTTGTTGAAGATGATGGACACCAAGCTAAAGAGGAGTACAACATTCCATCCACATACCAATAGAAAATAGAGGTCGCCTACAAAACAATGGTTCATTTGCTCTGTGGTTATTGCAACAAGCATCCTAAGTTGTGGGACGAATAGGTCCATTATGTGTAGCATGCATACAATAAAAAATTTCCCTCTTCTACTCAAAGTTCACCATTTGAGACATGCTTTGGGTACCTGCCGAAATATCCCTTAGATTTGATCATTGGGAAGGATGAGGAGTCCAACAAAAAAAGTGAGATAGAGCTTGCAAGTTCATTCAACGAATCTAAATTTCATCAAGCAGTGCAAGAACACTTAGATAAGAGTCAAGCATGATACAAGGTTTGACATGACAAACACATAGTTTATCACCAATTCCAAGTTGGAGACAAGGTAGCAGCTCCATATTAGCAAGGATAGGATGAAGGGAGAAGGCAAGAAATTGAGCCAATCAGAGATGGTTCTTTCACCATCTTAGAGAAGATTTGGAACAATTCTTACCACCTTGATCTTCTAGCACACATGTAGATGTATTCCATGGTTAGTGTTGAAAATTTGAAACTCTATGAACCACCCATAATCATGGATCCAGGGGAGAGTGGTTGAGTTCCATCAGTGGATGCTTTTACACCAGATTACTTGGAAAGGTTCCTAAAGACATCATCCTAGACATGAGGACTAGGACTTCACGATAGGGAGGCATGGAGTACCTACGAGTGGGTTTCAAAGCAATGCATCCAAGTATAACACAATGGATTGAAAAGGAGAAAGTGAGGGATAATTTCCCTCACCTGCCTATTGATTAATGAGGCTTTTAGAGGCCCAAAAGATTCTTATTGGGGAGGAATGATCCATGAAGATCCCTAAAGGCCTAAAAATCAAAGTCCTCAACTATCAACGAAGTTAGCACCAATTTGTAGAGCTCGGCGAGGGCTTTCCAACAGTGAAAATGACACCTAAATTTGACTCTATATGTGAAAGTTATGTTAATTTGAAGTTTATGGAAAATAACTCAAAAATAATTGTAGGGGGGCCATAGGGTGCCACATGGCACTCCCACAAGCTACCACATGGAAGTCCTATTAGCAACACAATTAGCGAGCATGTATGACGTGGTGATGACACTTGGGAGTGACTAGGCATGACGAAGCATATTGGTGTCCTACTAGCATGGGGCCATGTGACCTAATCTAGTGGTGCCACGTGGCACCCAATGGGCAGCCAAATTAGTCTCCCACTAGCCAACTTGGTAACATTGACTAAGTTTATCGGTGGTTTTTTATTATATAACAGTGGAACATTGACAGTTCGAAATATTAATATATGTTAATGGAAAATGATTTGGTGTATGACTAATTATATCAATGGTCATAACCACTGGGTTAGCGGGCCACCAACTTGGCAGACCCACTAAACCCCACGATTATATTGTATAATAAAACAACAAACAAGTGAGAGGGGTCATGGGTTTTGAACCCCTAACCGACCCAACCAAACAGAGCATGGACGACCATTGGGCCAATGACCCATTCATTATTTTTTCCATCGTTCAAATTTATATAAACCCATATCAATGTCGCAGAGGAGAGGAGGACCGAAAGGCAATGAATTCGAGACGGGTTGGAATGGTGATGTAGCAAAACCCATGCAGACGGAACCCTACAAGAGAACTTTTTTAGAGGAGAATATTCCCAAAGTATTCCATACAAAATCTGTGGTGGAATCTTGGATATTTCTTGGGTGCCCAAAGTCGGAGACATAAAAAAATCATGTTTATACTCATTTTATTCAGAATTTTGCAAGGATTTCACTGGTGCAGTCTGTTTTTGGATCTAAGTAGCCTATTTTTAGGCCACTCCCAAGAATGAAGGTATAATGAAGTAGGGCCTAGAGACATAGATGACTCCCCTCTATTGAAGTAGGTTATCAATGTCGCGAAGGAGAGGAGGACCAACGGGGGGCAAAAAACCCAAGACAGGTTTGAAATGTGACGCAGGAAAACTCGTGCAGGCGAAACCCTATGGGAGCGCTTTTCTATAAGAGAATATTCCCTAGAATATTCTCAAAAACTTCAAACAAAATATGCGGTGGAATCTTGGAGATTCCTTGGGTGCCCAGAGTCAAGGTGATAGAATATAGTCAAGTTTATACTCATTTTACTCAAAATTTCACAAGGATTTCACTAGTGTAGTATGTTTTTGGATTTGTGCAATCCATGTTCAAGTCACTCCCAAAAATGGAGGTATAATGAAGTAGGGCCCATAGACACAGAGGCCTCTCCACTATTGAAGTAGGCCCCAGAGACGTAGTCCACATTGGATGAATTCAGTTATCAAATATTGGTTGCATTGTCTTTATGGTCTCCTTTATGTTGCCTCTTCTTTAAGTGTTTGCATATATGGCTTTTACATGCTCTTTCATGTAATTCTGAAAACATCAATGAAGAAAAAATCCTAAATCACTTGGTTGGGGGGTATGTAGGGGGTGGGAGCCCTCTTGCATAAGGTTCAACACAATGCCTCGAAAGAAATATTTTGGGCAGTCTTTTGTATATGTTTTTTTGCAGTTTTTCAGCTCAAAGTTTTGCTAAAAGCATTTTTGTTGCACATGTTAGTTTTTTCCCATGGTTTGGTAGTTTCAATTATGGAACTACGGTTGGATTGGTGGTTCATATACCATGGGTTGTATATTGTGTTGTAATATACCACACACAAAAGATAATGAAAAAGGATTACAAGTTTTACCGGGTTTGGATTACCGAGATAAAATATCTTTGTAAATTTGTGTATTTTCCATTGTATCTTTTTTGTTTTTATTAAGAATTTATTTGTAGTGATTAATTTTACAAGTTTAAAACTTACGAAAATCAATCTCTTTATAGAATATCACACCAAATTAAACTTATGGATTATAATTCATGTCTTAGTTTCTCCAAAAATCATACATTTTACATACTTGCATGATTACATTGCTAAATAGTCTCAAACTCAAAGAACGTGAACTAGCATTCACTCTCCTCTTCTTTTTTTCGCAGGTTGTTGGAGTTGAACCCATCTTCTAACTAATTCACTAGATTTATAATTTTCCCTAAACTTGTTTAGTCCATGCAGAAGTTCATGGTCTTTACAACACATCACCTGACCCGCTATCACCTTCACAAATTCGTAGGGTGTCACATGGTTATTTTCTCTTTCATTGCTCTCAATTTCCTCTCATATATTTTTTCCTTTTAACTTTTGCAATAACACATGGATCCATAACAAAAGGAAAAAAACTTTATGATCTTTACTTCTATAGTAATCACACACTCTTCTTATAATCAATGATGATCAAATTTCAAATCACACCTCTTATGTAACAATTATGACTTCTTTATTTTCTCGTACTAAGTAAATTAACCTAACAATAACACACTTTTATGTAACAATGATAACTACTTATTTCTTCCCACCAAATAAATTAATTAAACAATAGTTTCTTTTAAAGAATAAATAAAATAACTTAAAAATAACACACTTTTTATGTAACAATGATAACCTTCTTATTTCTTCCCACTAAATAAATTAATTAAACAATAAAAAAATTTGAAGAATAAAAAATACATTTTTAAGGTAAATAATATAAACTCAAAAATGATTTTGTATGAGATAACTCAAATAATTCCCTCATATTGCCACAAACATAATATGAATGAAAAGTTGTCAAACCTACTCCCATCAAATCCTTTACTAACCACTTATGCACTTTAATAATTAAAACCACCCTCCTTCTAAAACAATTATCAAACATACTTAATGTGATAAATTATCACTAATAACAACAGCCTTCATAACTCAGCATATTTTTTATAATTAGTTAAACTATAACATCAAATATAATAATATTTCGTAAGAAATCATGATATGACCTTTCAAATCAAGTTTTCATACCCATTCGCATGATGGCTCAAACCATGACATTTGCTCTTCAAAGTGACATCTATTGCACATTATATTTATATATATATATATATTCCTTCCTAGGAAAATCATATATATAGATATAGAGATATATATATTCTCCTTCTTAGGAAAATCATGAGGACTTTTGAAGTTCATCGACTTACTGGTCAATTCGAAATTGAATACAAGAGTTGGTTAACTCAACTGACTACGCTTCAAATATTATTACAGAGGCCTGAGAGCCGGTGGAGGTCTGTTATATCAAACACTCTATGTCCGTTGCATCATATATCACAGATAATTGATTTACATTTTACCTTTGGAGATGTTTAAGAAACAACAGCTTAGTGTTTATGTCCAGGTGAAGGGAATCACAGCGTCCGCTATAATTTGCATGTGCATCCATCATTGATGAGCGCGTTATCGCTGTACAAGTTTGAAAGTTTTGAACAATTTATACCTACGTACCAGACACACATGATATTGATAAAACCCCACTGCCGTGCCCCTCTTTTTTTTTCCTAAACGCATTCAGCAATCATAGGGTCGGCAGCCAACCCCAATAATCGCGGTGAGTGCAGAGCCACTTCACACATTTTTGAAAAAAACCGACAGCTCCAGCCCACATGTTGGCCAAAAACACAGATGTTGTGCTGCAAATAAAAACCCAACCGTTACTTTCATTATTTGCAGGGATTGTGGTTTCCATGTGCCAATCACATCACACTTGTATGACCAGTCACTTCCATGGCCGATGCTTTTTCAGCTTCAGTACTTGAGATGTATTGGGGCTGTGCCATATGAAGCATAGAAAAGCATTTCTCTGTGACAATGCTGCTGATCCATTGACCTGAGCTGAGATCAAGAACTAGTAGCAGAAGCATTTGAATCAAAGATGCTACTGGAATCAGCTCTGGCAGAGTTTTCCATTGATCTCAATGATAATCATGAACAACAAATGCAAGCTGGTGCTGGTGCTGGTGCACCTAATTATACACAGAGGGTGGTGCTAGAAATGTGCTCGCCTAGTGAATCATCGTGCGAACTAGTGAAGAACTCTGGTAGACCCATGAGCAGACATGGGGGGAAGGAAGACCGCCACAATGCAAGCAGCAGGAGGAATAGGCATAACAGGCATAACATGATAGATTTGTCTGAGGAGGAGGAATATTATAATTGCTATGGGGCATCTGGTTGTGCACCATTCAGATGGGAATTACAGCCTAGGGTTCCTAGGCCTCTAAAGATTAATGGGGATTTAAGGGACAATGAGGCTCCTCTCAGGTTTCCTCCAAGGGCTGGTGCTATTATATCGTCCCCTAACTCCACAACATCATCAGCTTCAATGAAGAACAATGGCCGCTACTTTAGCTGGAATCTCTCACATTTAAACAGACAATCTATTAATGTGAGCGAGGGATCTGCTCAGAGAAGAAATAGCAATGACTATGATGGAGATGACGACGATGACCACCATGATAAAATGGAAATGGATTCCAATGAAGAATGTTCTCCTGTGAGCACTTTAGAACTCCCTGGGAGCCCCAGATCATCACTAACTTTAATCCCAGCAGCTAATTCCAGTAGTCCTGATCGATTCACTGTAAGCCCATCTTTCTATTCTCATGAGGCTTCCCAATCTCATGTTGCTGCTAGGCTAAGGCATTCTGCTTCTTCCAACTCGTTGCCCTTTTGCATAGAAAATTCTGATAATAAGGCTAGCCATGCAGTTACAGGAGATGAAAATAATAATTCGTTCCACAATGACAAGGTCGAATTACCATCCAGTCCTACAAGGAACGCCTGCACAACGTTGTTCTGGGGTGTACTTCCTTGCAGCTACTCAGGAAAATGTCTTTTTGTACCTTCCTTGAAACAGAAGGAAAAGAGCAAGCAGCCTGTATGGGAATCTGGACAACAAGGCAAAGATTCCAATGTGAGTTCCAGTTCTCATTGTCTGAAGATGATGCAGGTTTCTCAGCCCCATCGACCCAGTGCTCTCAAGAAGAAAAGCCACAGGTCGAGCTGCTGTAACAGAATTTCTGGTAGTTCAGCTATAGGATCAGTGAAACAAGTGCGCTTCAATGTAGAGACAGGCACAGCTAATTTGCCTGCATCTTCCTCGTCAGATGAAGAAGGAGGAGGAACCCTACCACAGCCTGCCCGTGTGGACTCGGGTTCACATTGCCTTTTCTGAGCATCGGTAACATCATGCATTGAATTGAATTGGATTGTGTGGTGTTGGCTATCAATATTGTTTCTGTTAGAGACAGAAATCCACATAGTTGACGCTGTGAAAGAAGAGACAAGCACATAGTTGAAGGTATAAAATGGAAGAAAGCACAGTAGTAGAGCTATCTGACAGCAACCGTTGCTGATCCATGTTTCACCGTCTATTTTTAGATTGATCTTCTTTAACCAATGCATGTCAAGATGCTTTTCGTGCCATACTTCACTAATGATATAAAATTTTCAGATTTTTTTTCCAGTTCAGATAACAAGTTTAGATTTTTTTTTTACTTTATTGTTTAGATAGGGTTCTAGATTTTAGAGTGAGGTTCACAGAATATAGATGGATGGATGGTTCAGATTAAATAATCTGAGAATATAGTTGTACACACAATTCAACAAAGGGAAATTATGAATGATTTAGATGGGAATATTTTCAGTAGTAAGTATAATTAAATGAAAATTATGGATGATTTAGATTTAATAATTTGAAAATATTTTAGTTGTACACACAATTTATGGATGACTTAGATTTAATAATTTGAAAATATTTTTAGTTGTACACAGGATTCAACAAATGAAATTAAAAATTTTATAACAGTTTTTTCTTTTCAAATTGTCACTCCTTCACAATTTTTGCTTTTCAAATTGTCACTCCTAATATCTAAGAATTAGGAATAGCATATAAGTATTTTAATTAGTATAAAAATTTATTAATCATTTAATTTATATCACTGTGTTAATTAAATAACTTGATACGAATTAATATTAACAAAGCGTAAAAATTAAAAGTTTTGGGTTTTTCATTTGCAATTGAATGGTTATGTCTGCAAATTTCAGCGGAAATTTGCCAGAAATTTCTTTTTGTATAATGAAATTGTTGGAATAAACTGTAAATTTTTTTGCAATAGGGACTTCTATGTTAATTTGATCGTGCAATCAAGTTTCAATAAATTTGTATGCGTTAAATTACAATGCAAACAAATGAGTAAAGGGTCAAGATGTTGACCTTTATCTTGTTCCCAGTTTTAAATTTCAAGCACATACTCTTTCAGAGTCGAGGCAAGGAGCAGTGAGATCAATTCAGGTGAAGCGTTGATGTTCAGTCACTAAAAGATATGCTCATTATGCTTGAATGCTCTCAGCCATTTCTTTTGCTTAAGGAAACTGCAGGAATAAGATTTAGATGTTGCACAATCTATGTTTAAGATATAGTGGGAGCCTTTAAGTTGTTAAATTTGATTGTGCAATCAAAAAAAAAAAACATTATCAACGAATAGCTTCAATTTCAACTAAAACAAAGGGAAAAGAAGGCTTAATGGTGAATGTGTTAAATTTCAATGGAAAAAGGGAAATGGCCCATGAATTAAATTTCTTTCAATGAAAACCAGGGAAACTGGGACCTTTTTTTTCGAAAAAAACAACCCACAACCATTTTTATTAAAAATAAAAGTCTTTACATGGTCAAAAACCCTAAATTTTGACATTATGTTGCTTCTATTTTAAATTTCAACCCATTAAAGAGAGAACAAAGTTATTTTACATAGCGGGGACACAAAGTGGAATGAAAATTCAATTAAAGCGTTCATAGTCAGTGATTAAAAACATATTTCTCGTTTGAAAACTCTCACAGCCTATATTATTTATGGGAATAAGATGAGCATTCCCAACGTTAAAATGATACTTGAAATGCCAACAGGAACACGTGTACATTATCTCCGAATACTCTTGGCATTGAAGAGTTATGCCCACCCATTGAGTTATAGAAATTTTGGCATAATTTTGAAAGGTTATAGTGGTTGAGTTTTAAGATTTTGGCGTCTTAAAAATTTATAGTGTTGAATCTATTTTTACTTAAAAAAAAAGTGATTTGAACACTTTAATTGTATAATTTTTTGAAAAAAAATTGACCCTCGGGGGAGCTTAGTAAACAATGTCTAGAGCTTAGTAGACAATGCCTCTTGTTTGTCAAGCCAGCACCACCATCTAAAAATTCCTCTGATTTTCCATTTTTGTAACAGTGATGTTTGTGCTTGCAGTGATACTATTGATGGTGTGCATGGTATGAATTTCAAAATGAAATAATAATTTTGATGGTTTTTCCGACATCATAATTTGTTTTCACAGCTTGTTTACAATTTTTATAGAAGAGGTTGACTGCCACAAAATTTTGTAACATGGATTTGATAGACAATCCTGGTGAGGCATGCACTTGTATATGAGCAATTATTTTAGCTTCTTTATTGATTGCACCAGCTTTCATAATTATCCCAAACCTAAATCACATGCTCTATAGATCTGATTGGCATCTTGGGAAAAAAGCTGTGAAAAGCTGATTCACAATTTTCCTGTGTGCATCATGAGAAAATTGTATTACATCAATTAACCAGTGACAAAGGCAATTGAGTGATTTGACTACTACTATTACGCATTATTACGTATTCGCTTTATCTTACGACGAAGTCAAAAGGAATCTTATGCAATTATTTACAAACCCTACAAACCCTCAGCCTTTACTTTGAAGCGATTATTTATAAACCCTAGAACACTGTAACCCTCCTTTAATGGATGAGTTCGTTTCTTATTGGGAAAAAGTGCATTTGCTTGTAATGGTGCGCATTGAACATGATATGGAAACGCGATTTATGCTTTATGACAACTGGATGTTTGTTATATTTTTTAAAAAATGATATAATGATTTTGAAGTATAATATTTAAATTCAAAGACTAAGTTTTCAAATTCAACAAATATTCTCCTATCTCTCTTCATGTGGGTGGGAAGAATATAGCATATGTAGGAGCAGTGCATGTGGTGGTGGCACTTTTAAGCCGTCATGGGAAAGAATCAGTAGCAAAGTCTTGAAACATGATCTTTGCCTAGCCGAGTACATGTTGAAGATCAGAGTTTAATAATTACTGGCATAAAGTATAGTTAGTAAGTATAGTTATTATGTTTGAATTTGTATTAGAATTTCAAAATCATACAATATAGTTATTAAGTTTGAATTTGAATTAGGATTTTAACATACAATATAGTTATTAAGTTTGAATTTGAATTAGGATTTTAACATTTTTAATTTAGAAAAAATTCAAAAATAAATTTAAAAATAAATTAGTTTTATATTTTAAAAATAATCAAATCTCATCATAATTTAAATAAGGGTGTGTTATACTTTGGCTTATCTAATTTGAGTAAGGGTGTGTTATACTTTGGCTTATCTTGTTAAGACTTTACTCTCTCAAGGCTGAGGGGAATATAGCCACAATTCATTAATTTTTTAAGGTTTGGGTAAACGAAAAACCAAATCCTCGCTTCCCTATATCATCTCTGCATTGTAAAAAGAATTGATTTTTATGTATAATTCGGCCTAATTAATATTTGACTTTTTGGGACAGGTTAAGTTGAATTTGGTAACTATGGTGTGAAACACTAACTAAAATAGTATTTTAGAAGTTAGGGTGTGAAATAATTTTCACAATTGAAATCTGTTTTACATTTTTTTCCCTTAGTTATTAAAATCTATCTTACATTTTCTCTCTTAATTATTTCACCTTAAACATTTAATTTATATAAATCTATTTAACACCTATACTAATTTTAGTTTCAAACAAATCTACATATAATTTCTCTCTGTAATGTCAATTTCATCATCCATGTTAAATTTGTAATTTTACAGCGCGCGGTGGTCTTTTGGAAAACCACCTGGTCTCCCCGCACCACCATTCGCTGAAGGCGGTTTCCGTAGCGGAGGCTCCGAACACCCTCACTCGCCGCCACGCGTCCCA